>ML664173.1:4567328-4604069 GCA_007570785.1 Antilocapra americana | reverse complement strand
GAAGCAAACAAGGAAGGAAAGGCATGGATGATATAACACAAGGAAAAGGAGAAGAAAGGAAATAAGTGACTAAATACTGAAGTATTAAGCCATGTGGCTCAAATACTGAATCCTTACTGCCTGGAGTCAGACCATGATCTGGGTTCACAAGTCATGTGACCCAAAGCAAACTACTTAACCTCCTGGTGATTCAGTTTCATCGTCTGCAATGTGAACTAACATGGCATCTAGTTCATAAGGTCATATTAAGTACTGTAAACATTGAGTAAGTAGAATTTTACAACAGGGCTTACCGCGTCATAAGCATCAGTGTTTATTATTATAAATGAAGTTCCCACAAATCTCAGGACTGTCTCAAGAGCTCCCACAGATACTCAAGGCGGTTACAGAACTGAGTCAGGGTCACCTCGTGTTCCCCCAGGTCCAGTATTCTCACAAGCCAACAGGTTAACTTCACAGCAAGGTGGAGACTTTGCATGTGACTCAGTGGTAAGACTCCACCTGCCAGTGCAGGAGACAGGGGTTCCATCTCTGGGTGTGGGAGAGATCCCCTGGAGAAAAAAATGGCAACCATTCCAGTATTCTTGCCTGAGAAACGCTATGGACAGTGGAGTCTTGTGGGCTACAGTCCACAGGATCGCAAAAGAATTGGACACGACTTAGCAACTAAACAAAGACATAGCAAAGACATAATGCCCCTCGGTTATTGCTTACCCATCCTCACCTACAGTATTTTTCTGCTTCTTGGTAAAATTTTTCCCTTAGAAATGTTATGTCCTTCCTTGGTCTCTCATGGGTTGAATTTTATCCTCCCAAAATTCATATGGTGAAGTCGTAACCCACAGTACCTCAGAATGTCATCTTATTTGGAAATGGAGTTGTTGCAGATAACAGCTAGTTAAGTTGGGATGAGGTTGTGTTGGAGGAAGGTGAGCTCCTAATCCAATATGTGTGGTGACGCTGGACGCTGATGAGGTGGACGGAGACCATCATGTGAAGACTGGAGTTATGCGACCACAAGCTTAGAAACACTGAGTGTTTCGTGTGTGTGCTCCGGGGCGTCAGTGTCCTTGCGACCCCCATGGGCTGTAGCCCACCAGGTTCCGCTGTCCACGGAATCCTCCAGGCAAGAATACAGGAGTGGGTTGCCATTTCCTTCTCCAAGGGGTCTTCTTGACCCAGGGCTCAAACCCAAATCTCTTGCATCTCCTGCATGGGCCGGCGGATTCTTTACCCCTGTGCCACTGAGAAGCCCAAGAACACCCAAGGTCCTGGTAAATCAACAGTAGAGAGAGGTGCGTAGAGATCCTCCAAGATAGTACTCAGAGGAGGCCAGCCAGGTCGACACACTGACTTCAGACTCCTAAGCCTTCAGACCTGCGAGGGAATGTGCTTCTGCTGTTTAGCCACTCAGTTTGTGGTACTTTGTCACAAAGGCCTGGGTGCACTGGGCGGCCCTCGCTGAAGAGAAAACCTGCCATCCATCCAACTCACTGAAGTCTGACCGTCGGAAACCTTGTGTCCAGAAGCATCTGTGTCTGGCCATGGCAAGGACGCCCTTGTGGCCTCAGGCGCTGACAGAAAGTGCTGCCTGTCCTGGTGCCTTTTGCGCAACTTGTGAGACAGACGCACAGTGGGTGTCTCGCGTCCACTATGTAGACAAGGGCTTCGTATCATTGCATGAAGTCACTTTATATGGGGAGATAGGAGAAAGGCGATGGGACTTGCAGTTTGGGCTTGTCAGTTCTGCTGCTGGTAAAAGTGTAAACACGAGCAAATTATTTAATGTCTTCTATCCCTCCCTGATAAGGAAAGATGCAAATAGCCTCTTTATTGCCCCAAAATTTAAAAAAACAAGTTATCATTCATGCTAGTAGTAGATATGTACTAAACATTACTGATAGACATTAAGCAAGATACTGTGGAATTCAAATTTAAAAAAATGTATAAAACAATGTCTTTGAAATATTTAAAATACAGGAATGGCGGCAGACACATGCACATCTAATTACAATATGCAATGAGAAATATTTGGTTGGAACTGAAGCTACATGGTTCTATAAGTGAATGGTGAATTCAGAGAAGAAAGGCATTGGCATTGTTTGGGCGTTGGTGGAGGAGACAGAAATCAGTTAGCAAGCGTATGTGGCTGAGCAAAAGCTTGACAGATTCCATGACATTTGAACCAAACCTTGAGACATGAATGGCAGTTTACTAAACAGAGAAATGCAGGAAAGCGTGGTTGCCTAGCATGTCCATGGTGCCGCTGTGCTTGCAGGAGGCTTGCCTCAGTCTATGTGGCTCAACCTTATGATGCACACACCAGCAAATGGCTGGAGATAAACTCAGGAAAAGATGAGCTTCAAGACTTCTCTATTGTTAAAGTGTTAGATTATCAGAAATGAATATCCCCTGTCCTGCAAGTTGAAAGAGGAAAAACTGTCTTTTGTTCATGATCTCAAACCCTCATCAGAGATGTTTTTAAAACCATTTCAATCTTTTAGCTTCCAATCTTTTAATCTTGGGCTTCCCTGGTGGCTCAGGTGGTAAAAGCATCTGCCTGCAATGTGGGACAACCGGATTTGATCCCTGGGTCAGGAAGATCCCATGGAGAAGGAAATGGCAACCCACTCCAGTACCCTTGCCTGGAAAATTCCATGGGTGGAGGAGCCCGGTGGGTTATAGTCCATGGGGTTGCCAAAAGTTTGACACAACTGAACGACTTCACTTCCACTTTATCTTCTTAACGTGACTTCTCAGCCAATCAGCAACTGTCTGCTCCAGTGATCATGTCTGTTGGAGGCTGAAAGATCAGGTAGTCTGTAAGCACGTTTTCTTCTAAATGCCTGCATATCCCTTAACTTCAGACATCCCCAGGCCCAACATGAGATACATTTCTTATTCAGCTCTTTATTTCTTTGTTCAGAGATGTTATACAACTAGAGCTATCCTTTGCTTAGCTCTTTCCTTTGCTTACACGTTTACCAAGTGGCGTTCAGCTTTGATTTCATATGTGGCCACTATGGAATGCTTTTATTATTATTCCTCATCTCCGTTTACTAAAATATTTAATAAGCGCTGACTCTATGCTTACCTCAGTGTGGCCTGAGGATGCACAAACTGGCTCCATGGCATATGGGAACTGGTCCAGGGATTCATCTAGAGAATCATGTGGATAATAAAACAATTAAACACATCATTCTACAAATAAAAGTGGATGTAGAACCAACAGTTGTTGACTATCTATAATGAGACATGCATTATACTACTTGCTGTGTATAGCTACTTCCATTAAATGTCACAGCAAGACATGACTTGGAGACTGAACAACATAGAATTATAAACTGTTGTTTTTCACATTTTACCATCTATTTGTAAAGAAATAGATAAAAATCACTAAAAGGACTACTTCCACTGGTATATATTGAGCACCTACTTACATTTATACATTTTAGTCCACTGATACTTTGGGTTTGAAGATTATATTATTCCTACTTTACCGATGAGGAAGCTGAGACATGAAGAGGTTATGTAAATTTCCCAAGACTATGAAAACCCACTCCAGTGTTCTTGCCTGGAGAACCCCAGGATGGGAGAGCCTGGTGGGCTGCCGTCTATGGCGTCGCATAGAGTCAGACACGACTGAAGCGACTTAGCAGCAGCAGCAGTAATAAAATATCCATATCTTGTAAGATCAGAAAACACAAGGAAAGTATAACTATGTTTATAAAGTTCTGCTTCAAGTTTCTGAATGATGGCAATGGGTTAATCTCCTTTCTTGTATTATAACTTCTAGTATTGCATTCTAAGGGATTTCCCTGGTGGCTCAGACAGTAAAGCATCTGCCTACAATGTGGGAGACTGGGGTTCGATCCCTGGGTGAGGAAGCTCCTCTAGAGAAGGAAGTGGTAACCCACTTCAGTACTCTTGCCTGGAAAATTCTACCGATGGAGGAGCCTGGTGGTCTACAGTCCATGGGGTCGCAAAGAGTCGGACACGACTGAGTGTCTTCACTTCACTTCACTTACTGCATTCTAAAATAACTACTTGCTGAAACTTAAAGGAAATAACATTAATACTAAATGGATAAACCCTCAAATTAATACATAAATAAAATAATTTACCCTTTCTTGCTCTGGGTCTTTTGATGTAAGTCTTTTGAGACATAGCCTAAGGGAACAACTTTGCAGGCCTTTAATATGACAGGATCAAAGAACTTATTAGAAGGAGTTACATGAGAGGAATGAGTGATTACATTTCCCTAACCTACAAAAACAAAACAAAATTTTTAGAAGTCAGAAAACACTCTCTAAATCATATAGGAAGCTATCAGGAGGTACCATGTTCCTTCTATTCAACCAAATGACAGGAAAGTACCTTGACAACTATCCATTCTGATGTATACTCCCCAGCATTGAATTGTTAACAAGCCCTCTACATATTTAAACATATTCCATAGCTTTACAAACTAATTTTAACAAACAATGGGAATATTATTTAAAGCTTTTTATTTGAAAAAAAGTTAGATTAACAGAAGAATTGCAACAATAATGGAGAGTTGGTTTAATTCTTCACCCAGCAATGAACAATATTGTCATTTTACAGAGCTAGGTATATGCATCAAAGCTAAGAAATGAGAGTTAGTATTAGATTTATTACTAACTAAACTTCAGGTTCACTTTAAATTTTACTGGATTTTGTGCTAATGTCCTTTTACTCATCCATTAGCCAATCTAAGAACAGTGCTTGTAGATGTCACATCTTCTTAGTCTCAAAACAGTGAGAACTTCTTTCTTCTCTTTCTTGCCTGTTTTTTTTTTTTTTGGTGTTTCATGACCTTAATACTGTTAAAGAGTTACAGTTTTGGTAAATTATTTTATAGAAAATTCCTCATTGGATTTTGTCTGCTTTTTCCCTGTGACTGAATGAGAGTTCTGGTTTTTGAGGAAGAATACCAGTGTGAGGTACCTTTCTCATAAGCTATCAACAACATACTGATGATAACTTGTCAACCTTGATCACTTGAATAAAGTGCTATCTGCCTCCAGGGGGCAGTAAGTAGTTACCACTTTTGCCTTCTTATTTTCTAACCCCTCAGCTCAATTCAGTTCAGTTCAGTCTCTCAGTCGTGTCTGACTTTGCTACCCCAGGAGCTGCAGCACACCAGGCCTCCCTGTCCAACACCAACTTCCTGAGTCCACTCAAACCCATGTCCATTGAGTCAGTGATGCCATCCAACCATCTCATCCTCTGTCGTCCCCTTCTCCTCCTGCCCCCAATCTTACCCAGCATCAGGATCTTTTCAAATGAGTCAGCTCTTCGCATTAAGTGGCCAAAGTATTAGAGTTTCAGCTTCAACTTCAGATCTTCCAATGAACACCCAGGACTAATCTCTATTAGGATGGACTGGTTTGATTTTCCTGCAGTCCAAGGAACTCTCAAGAGTCTTCTCCAACACCACAGTTCAAAAGCATCAATTCTTTGGCGTTCAGCTTTCTTCACCATCCAACTCTCACATCCATACATGACTACTGGAGAAACCAAAGCCTTGACTAGATGGACCTTTGTTGGCAAAGTAATGTCTCTGCTTTTTAATATGCTGTCTAGGTTGGTCATAACCTTCCTTCCAAGGAGTAAGTGTCTTTAAATTTCATGGCTGCAATCACCATCTGCAGTGATTTTGGAGCCCCCAAAAATAAAGTCAGCCACTGTTTCCCCTTCTATTTGCCATGAAATGATGGGACCATATGCCATGATCTTAGTTTTCTGGATGTTGAGCTTTAAGCCAACATTTTCACTCTCTTCTTTCACTTTCATTAAGAGGCTCTTTAGTTCCTCTTCACTTCCTGCCATAAGGGTGGTGTCATCTGCATATCTGAGGTTATTGGTATTTTTCCAGGCCTCTGCTAAATCCAGTCCACATTCAAAGGGAGGGACATTAAGCTCCTTTTTTAGAAGGAGAGTGTGAATAAATCTGTAGTCCTATGTTAACACCAGCATAGTAATTAATAAATATTAATCTTTTGGAAAAATGCTTTGAGACCAGCCTGTTACTCTTTACGGTTTGTCCATTAATTTCATCCTTCATCAATTGCCTGGAAGAATGGTTACTGTGCTATTCTAATGGTTATTTTCTATTTCTTTCATCCTTTCTAAATTTATTATTTGGAATTCTTCTGTAAGGAAGATATATACAATTTCTCTCATTTATGCATCCCTTAGTTTTTAACCCTGTATTTACGTTAATATGGATACATAATACTAACTCGACATTAGTTAATTTTGGTATTCTAGGTATATTAGGACTTGGTATATTTTATCTCTACTGCTGATATTAACCATTTCATGAATAGTTTTGGTGCACTGAATGTTACACATTTTGTCCAGAAAAGAAACTATTCTGTTTAATAAAGTTATATTAAGGCACTTAGGTTTGGAAACAAAAATACTGTATCAGGTTATCATCTCCACTCCCATTCAAAGGAAACATGCTGGTGATTTTTTGTTTTTTGTTTTCTTTAACTCCCTAAAAGCACTTAAATTATTTTTTTTTTTCTATTTGGTGGGGCTAGTAATTAAAATTTTGGAGTAGGTTTACATGAGAAGATCCAAAGAGGGGAAAGGATTAAAATACAAAGGAGGAAGATAATCAGGATTCATGTCATTTTATGTATAATATAAATGCCCAGGAATGGGGAATTTGGTAAATGAATTGTGATTACCCATAGAAACAGATGTTACTCTTTGAGATCCCCTGGACTATACAGTCCATGGAATTCTCCAGGCCAGAATACTGGAGTGGGTAACCTTTCCCTTCTCCAGAGAATCTTCCCATCTCAGGGATCAAACCCAGGTCTCCCGCATTGCAGGCAGATTTTTTACCAGCTGAGCCACAAGGGAAGCAGAGAGATTATATAACTATTCTACAAGTGTTTTTAAAGAATTTATAATAGCATGGGAAAGGTCACTGATAAAATAGAGCAGACAATGGCATGATTAAAACTAGACATGCAACATGATCCTGATTTTGTTTTCAAAAAAGAAAAGAAGAAGAAAGGAAAAGAATATAAAGAAAATAAATATATGTATAAATATGCAAACTATTTTAAAAAATTAAAGATCACTAAAGGGTTTCCAAAAAAGCTACTTGGCATCTACTGAATTAATTATTGAATATAAGAAAATATGAATAGTAGTTATAGCTGGGTGGTAGAATATTTGATGACTTAATATTTCTTCTTTATGATCTTTGTATATTTTCCAAGCTTTTTTATTTTCAACATGTATTATTGGGTATTACAATAAGAAATTGCAATTTAAAAATGACTGATAGCAGTTGGTTTCCAAATGTCCTCAAGCTTGCAAAAGTGACCCTTGACGAGAATTATTTTGCTACTTTATCTCCTAGAAATTATTTTTAGAAAGAAACAATATTGAGGGAAAAGTAAATTAGAGCAGGTCTTTTCTAATTAATCAACCTGAGAACTTGGCCACTCCATATGAGCAGTGTAGGTCACCTGAAAAGCAAACAGAATAATCATAACTGCTTTAAGAGCCTTTGAAGTTATAGATTAAGCCAGTGGGAAATTAGCCAGATTGCCATTATAGCTGAACAGCGCCAAAGGCCCCAGCAGCCAGTATAATTATGCAAGCTTTGTGAGCCTTGAAAATTTTGTGATTGTAATGCGTGCTCTCAGCCTTCATAAAGTTCTATACCAACCTGCATTCTTTAAACTGCTGTCTGGCCCAAGGCTGAACAATAAATTAGTAGAGAAAAGCTAGTAGAGCAAACTCTTCCTTCTTATCAGAAGCTTCTTTACCTGTTGTGTTCCTAAATGATCAGAGTAAACTTGCTTCACCCTTCAGTGACCAGCACCCTTGGGCAGGGTGGAGACGCTGCCCTGCCCATGAGCTTTTTATTACTGGGCGGGCACCAGCATACAGACATCTGTGTCTAATTATGGCTAGAACCTCAATTATAAGAGACCAGCTGGGTGCAGGTAGGGGTCATTGATAAGATTAAGGACTCTTCATAGCAAGACACAGTGTTCTAAGGAATAGGAGAGGTGAGTTTAAAAGGATGCTCCAATAATCACTGTAGGTAGATTTCTGGGGGACTCCCTGGAACGTGAATGCTGCTCTATACTCAAATGCAGACTGAACTGAAAGAAAGGGAGGTCTACTGCCCTATTAACACGGACCCTTATTTAAGTAGTGACATAATTCAGGGAATGGGTGGGAGGGGGGACAGATCATTAAAATGTCTTCATAACTGTACAAGGACAGAACCAGAAGTGAGAGGTTAAAAGTTGATGCTCAGAAGAAAGACTTTCATTCCCACTTGAAGATGAACTTCTGAAGATAGCAGAGGTTGAGGGAGAACTCCAGGGCGAAGGAGTCTCCAGTGAGAACAAGTGTATTCCATCAAACTTAAGGAGTAAAGCCTTTCTTATGTGTGACCTTTGATTCTTCTGTAGATTCTTTGCCAAAGACAGCATTTCAGACAAGCAGCATCTGGTTTGGGATATCTAGCAAAAAATATTATGTAGGACAATGGCCTTAAAATGTGATGGGATCAGATCACATTAAGGACTTAGTGTAAACTATTGACTCTTCCACCCATTATACATATGTCTCAATGCCTCAAAAAATGCATGAGCCTAAACAGAAACACCGTTCCTGCAATATTGCACTAAAGCACATATACATGAGCCCTAGATGAATGATTTCTGATGTACAAGTTGATGACATAAAAATTAATAAACAGAAATCTCCATTAAGTAGAGTTGGGGGAGCAGAAGGAAGAAGTTTCACACCCCATGATAAAAGCACAGCCCAGTAGGAGGAAGACAGACTTCCTTGTCTTTCCTGGGCAAGAGCTCAGCCATTAAGAAACTGTCACACTTCAGCCAGTGAAAAGACATGGAATCTTTGCTGAAGCCTTCTCAACTTTCTTTTCCGCTCTATGAAAGAATTCTCTCCATTTTTTTCTGGGGACTTGTACAAGTCTCATCATGGTTGAATTGCAATTCTTTAATAAGCCCATTTTGCTTGAGAAATAACAGACTTTGTTTTAAATCAACAATGATGAGTAATTTCTTATAACGTTTTCTCCTAGGAATTGAAGGAACACCTCAAATCCTACTGCTCACCTAGTTTAATTCTTTATAAGAGACCACATTTTTTAAATTAATTGGGACAATGAAGCAAAGAGAAGTCAAATATCATTGATAGTTATTTGGCTGTGATTCAAAGCTGAGAAATGTGGTCATCTTTTTATTTTTAATTTTTCTATTGTTTATGCAGCTATTGTCCACCTCCAGTCTACCAACTGGTTTGTAAACATAAGAAAGTTTTAGAACTGGTACATTTTGTCTGTGGAGTCAAGGATGTTCAGTTTATAAACATGAAGCACAGTAACCTATTCTTTAGTATTTTAACATTTCACACGATGCGAACACAAAGCTACACAGACCATTGTAAACCACTTATGTAATTAAAATTATATAATTAAAATTTTTATTCTCAGCATTACAAAAAATACTTATTTTGAAATGATTGATTTATTCACATTTATCATTGCTGTTGTTCAGTTACTAAGTTGTGTCTGACTCTCTGTGACCACATGAACTGTAGCACGCCCGGCTTCCCTGTCCTTCACTATCCTCTGGAGTTTGCTCAAATTCATGTCCATTGAATCAGCGATGCTATCTAACCCTCTCATCTTTTGCGGTCCCTTTCTCCTTTTGTCTTCAATCTTTCACAGCACCAGGGTCTTTTCCAATGAATTGGCTCTTTGTATCAGGTGGCCAAAGTATTGGAGCTTAAGCTTCTGTATCTGTCCCTCCAATGAATATTTGGGGTTGATTTCCTTTAATTAACTCATTTGATCTCCTTGCAGTCCAAAGAACTGCATGTTTAATATTTGTGTAAAAAAGAAAATTTATTCCAATTTTAAAAGAGCACAAAATCTAAAACAATTTAAAAATTAACAAAAACTGATAGGGCTTTCAAAAATAATAGCCCCAAAGCAAATTTTAAAATAAGTACAATATTTTCAACCTACTCTTTCCACTGCACTCAGTTGTCTCACTTGGTACGTGGAGATCAATGCCCATAACAAATCTCCTAAAATGCTTTTAAGCAGATTTTTTCCCCTATTCCCAAAGGAATTGCAGTTTATAGAATATCCACTTAACCTTGGAATCTGGGACATTTTATAAAAATGTGTACACAATACATTCACACATGGGTTTTTGTTAATAATCTAACAATATAAACATAATATTTTACCATAATATTTGTTATTTTATTCTGAGGGCATTTAATGTTGCTTCATAGACAGCTGGAGAAGAGAAGTGGTTCTTGATGCATATAGTAGAGATGATGATGATGTCTTTCCCCCTCCCCCTATCCAACTTCCCTCTCCAGGGCCAGACCCTTCCTCAGGCAGTTTTCAGCTACTGATGGTTCAGAACCGAGCCTTGATGCACCCTTACCCAAGATTGTGGTTTTCCCAATGACTGTCTGAGGCAAGATAACTGATAACTCCAAAGGACCATTCCAGTCCCAGAGCATCCAGGCCTCAAGGGCAGCTAGAATCTGGTCACCTTTCACTGTCAAAACAGTCATCCTCACTTCGTACTTTGGGGGGAGGGGGTTGCATCAAATTCACATTTATTCTTTTCTTGCATGTTTTCCTTATATATTTATGTTTATGGGCTTCCCTGGTAGTGCAGTGGTAAAGAATCTGCTTGCAAATGCAGAAAATCTGGATTCAGTCTCTATGTCTGGAAGATCCCCTGGAGAAAGGAATGGCTACCCATTACAGTATTCTTGCCTGAAAAATCCCATGGACAGAGGAGCTTGGCAGACTGAGGTCCATGGGGTAGCAAAAGAGTCAGACACAACTGAGCAACTAACATTTCCTTCCTTATCTTTATCGTAATCAATAGAAAAAAATTAACTAATATAAAGACTTTATTTGGATTCTGTCAGTTTCCATGAATGTTGTTCCAACATTTAAATCAGGATACCATATTGTGTTCAAAAACTCTTATCTTCTTATTCTCCTCCAATCTATGGAAACTCTTTAGTCTTTGTTTTTCATTATCTTAACAACTGTAAAGACTCATGGTCAGGTATTTTATAGAAGGTCTCTCACTTTGGGTTTGTCTGATATTTTCTCATCATCACAGTGAAGTTACTGATGGGGCAAAATTACCTCAGAGCTAAAGTGTTCTTCTCATTACATCTTATCAAGGGTACCTGATATCAACAAGACTTATTATTTGTGACTTCAACTTTGATTGTTTGCAGTAAGTAGCATCTGCCAGATTTCCCACTGCAAAATTGCTATTTCTTCTCCTTCTCCTTCTCTCCAGGACAAATTCTCTCTTCTCAATAAGATTCCTACTTTCATCTCTTAGTCTCAGAGACTGTTTCCACAAGATCCAAATTAAGAAAACATGTATTGCAACATTCATTGTAACTTGGAAAAGTAAATGCTGAATAACTTATTCTTTGAAATTTAATTTTGTCAATATCTACAGGATAAGGGCTTCCCAGGAGGCACTAGTGGTATAGACTCTACCTGCTAAAGCAGGAGAAGCCAGAGAAGTGGATTTGATCGTTGAGTCAGAAAGATCCTCTGGAGAAGAAAATGGCCACCTACTCTGGTATTCTTGCCTGGAAGGTTCCATAAACAGAGGAGCCTGGAGGTCTGCAGTCAATGGGGTTGCAAAGAGTTGGACACAGTTGAGTGACTGAGCACCCACACACATGGGATAAGATAATGGCAGTATAGTCACAGGTAATATCGATTTTGCAACTATGTTAATGTTACCCTAAGAAGGATCTACAAAGTCCGGCTAATTTAATACCTTTTTAATGCAGCAGTTTTAATTCAAGGAGCTCATAGAAATAACAATATTTATTCAATATTCACATGTATATTATTACTCACCATATGTTGTTCCTGGTTGTGATATGACATGGAAAATGCACAAAGTTCATATTACAAAATACTGAGGTACGAGGAAATAAACCTCTATCTTCACCAATTGCCCAAACTACTAATTAACCACACCAAAAATTAGAACATTCCACTCTGAATCCTTTAAAGCATTTCAGTGAGACCGTATTTTATGAAAATCTCTAACATTAGTAGAATTTACACTGAAAATTACTGAACCTAACATCCTCATCTTTGACCAATCAAACTTTCCTTTGGAAAAATCTTTACGAGAAAACTTAATCAACCATATACTGGCATTGTCATTTCAATTTCAGTAACTTTTTATTTTCAGAAAAGAAATACATTTTTGAAAAGAATTAAGTTAACTTTGTTTTTTTCCTCTCAATTTATCTAACTGGAAAGTTTTTCTAATAAAAACCTTCAGATTCTCTCTGGCTAATCCCAGCCTCACATGGGCTATTTGAATATATCTGTCAAATTGATGGGTGTAGCATAAGCTCTCTATTTTCTGCTCATTTACTAGATTATTTGCTTGTGAAAAGTCACACATTTTTCACATATTTTATTTTATCTTTTTTATTAGTTTTGCCATACAATGACATGGTATCGCCATGGGTTTGCATATGCTCCCCCTCCAGAACCCCCCTCCCTCCTCCCTCCCTCCTCCCTCCCCCCGGGAAATCTCGGTGCACCAGCCCCCAGCATCAACCCTGGGCTGGCGATTGATTTCACATATGATAATCAACATGTTTCAGTGCCATTCTCCCATATCATCCCACCCTTTCCCTCATCCACAGAGTCCACGAGTCTGTTCTATACGTCTGCGTTCCTTTTGCTGTCTCGCATGCTGCGTTCTCGTTACCGTCTTTCTAAATTCCATATATATGCGTTAGTATACTGTATTGTTGTTTTTGCTTCTGCACAACAAAGGGAACCATATTTTAGAAAGACAGTAGTATCTAGCCTCAAAAAAGCCACCTTCCCCCCACACCTCAATTTCCCAAGCCAAGCAACAGTATTCTTGGTACTTTTTCTAGAAAAACACAAGAGAGGTGATGATTCAGACTCAGGCTTTGATGACGCTTACTGCAGTCACCTCGGAGGACAAAACATCCTTCATTTTTGTAGGTGGAATCTTTGAGAAAAGTGCACACTGGTGCAACTTATCATGTGTGCTCATGATACCAGATTACACTTCCTTGACAGAAGACACAAATCCTGAATTTCCCCCTTGGCATGGTAGGGTCATCCTTGCTATAAATTGAGTCACATATATCAAGCGAAAATAAAAGTCTCCCTGGGGATTGAACAGACTGATTTCCTTCATAGTTCAGTGAAATCTTCCTGGATAGACACATGGCTTTCCTCTTGCCACTGCTTTCTTTGGGCCACTGCTCAAGTGTTATCAGTGAGAAGATCCAAAGATTTGATTTAAAATAACTCACTCCCCCTGCATTGTACTTCTAAACCTCTTCCCTACTTATTTTTTTTCTCTATGGCACTCATTATTACTATCCTGACGGGCTCTGTATCTTCCCTATATTTAAATGTCTCTCCTTGTTCTGGCAGGCCAACAATATGAGGACAGAGACTCCTTATTTTGGCCATGTTTTATTCTTGGTGCCTACAGCAGTGCCCAGCATGTAGTAGATGCTTAAACGTTTCTAATGAATGCATGGATTAATACATCTGTTTAACAAGTATATGTGGATTGATGCTACTCTCCATACAGGGAAAGACAACATGTCATGTGGACCTTTTATGTGACTTTAAAACACACAAACAAAATATATTAAAAAAATTAATCTATTTCCAAATAGTTTTTCAGTACTATACCATAACGACTTCTCTCTACTTAAAACTAATAGCTTTTGCTCCTCTCCACCTCCTTCTGTACATTTTCTATGGAAAAAAAAAAAAGAGAGAGCCAGTGTGATACTGTGTCTTTGTCAAACTGCTTTTGCTATATCATTAAAGTGTCAAATTAATTTCAGTGATTCAAATAATAGCTTCTTAGAAAGCCCATTTTTCTCAAGCAAATTCATAGCCTAGAAATGATCTGCTCAGCTTTTCTTTGTCAGAACCAAGATTTTCACTTCAAGGTCTGTACACATGTGCGCTTCTACCTACTGTGTCCATGTGCATTTCTGCCTAACTGTGCTGACCATCAGCATGGGATTGCTTACGGTCTCCAGGGTTATACTGTGGTTTAAATAGCATGTTCGCTCATTCTCTACCCGTCCGGTTGCATCTTGCTGAGTGTCCTGAGGTTTTTCCTATTTGTTATTATTTCTTGCAACCTTAAAAAATACAGTAAAAGAAATAAGCATTTCTTTGTATTTTTTTCCCCAAAAGAAAGTTTGATTGTATCACAGGATATGTTCAACAAAGACCAATGTCATCAGTAGTATAAAAGATCAGAACCAAGAAGCCAACTTGTCACTATTTTACTCTAGTAACACATGATTGTTAGGTGAAGTATATGGAAAGAAATATATACTAATATGCATCATCTTCCTTAATATATCAGGTCAGTCTTAAGAATGATATTCATATCTGAAAGACCATTTTCAGCTGAGACAAACAGTATGATGTCTCACCATTTTCAGAACTTCATCGCTACTGATACTCTTATGTAGCTAAAACCATCAACTTGTACCATTTTTTTAAAGCTCTGATTTCAAGGTTTTCTCCAGAAATTTTAGAAAATTCAACATTCAGGAAACTAAGATGATGGCATCTGGTCCTATCACTTCATGGCAAATAGATGGGGAAACAGTGGAAACAGTGGCATACTTTATTTTTTGGGGCTCCAAAACCACTTCAGAAGGTGACTGCAGCCATGAAATTAAAAAGATGCTTACTCCTTGGAAGGAAAGTTATGACCAACCTAGACAGCATATTAAAAAGCAGTGACATTACTTTGCCAACAACGGTCCGTCTAGTCATAGCTATATTTTATCCAGTAGTCACGTATGGATGTGAGAGTTGGACAGTAAAGAAAGCTGAGTGTTGAAGAATTGATGCTTCTGAACTATATGGCGTTAGAGAAGACTCTTGAGAGTCTCTTGGACTGCAAGGAGATCCAACCAGTCCATCCTAAAGGAACTAAGTCCTGGGTGTTCATTGGGAGGACTGATGCTGAAGCTGAAACTCCAATACTTTAGCCACCTTATGTGAAGAACTGACTCATTTGAAAAGACCCTGATGCTGGGAAGGATTGAAGGCAGGAGGAGAAGGGGATGACAGCGGATGAGATGGTTGGATGGCATCACCGACTCAATGGACATGAGTTTGAGTAGACTCCAGGAGTTGGCGATGGACAGGGAGGCCTGGCGTGCTTGCTGCAGTCCATGGGGTCACAAAGAGTTGGACACGACTGAGTGACTGAACTGAACTGAATTCAGAAAATTCAAAGCTAATGAACCTGCCTTTGTCTGTAAGATCTCAAGGGCCATCCCTAAAATGATTTGTCACAGGTAACAACATAAAGCAGTTGGTGAAGGAAGTTAAAGTGACAGACTTATTCATTGTTGGCTGTTGGGATGGTTATAGGCTATGGCAGTTGGTTCCATATATACATTCCCAGTCTATGTCCTTCCAATGCTATTATGAAAATTACCTTTACATTGAGATGATGCATAGATCTTTCTTGTCACTTTGATAGTAGTCATCACCAAACAAGATGAGCAATGGCTGTGAATTAGCCCTTGCTCAAAATATCTTCTTTTGCTTTAGTTACATTGTATTTGGTTTACTAGATTCCACACTGTCCTCCTCTTCCAGGTTCAATAGCTTATTATTTAAGTTAGACTTTCTTATTATAGGAAACTTTCCATTACAGAAGATTTCAATTTTTGAACATTGCTCCTAATGTTTTTCAAATTTCTTATCATTTTTCTTCATTGTCGAAACAGAATAATCTTATCCATACTTTCAAAGGCAATTATTCATTAGGCAAGAAGGATGGAATCCATTTCACATTGTTTAAAAATTGTGTTTTTTCTTTGTCAGTTCTTATTTCTATCCTATCAGCATTTGGGTAAAATATTTTATAGTTTGGAAAAAAATTGCTTTTTACTATACAAAAATTATTAAAAGTGCTGGTACTATAAATTTTTCCTGCAATTACAAATGTTACTGCATGAAAAAAGTCTCAGTTAAAAAATTACTTGGAGAAACAACCAGGAAATTAAAAGAGTGACAATCTCACTTCCTTTCATAAAACCCTTGAAATATCCACACTAATGAATTCCCTAAAATAAGCATTTCCTTTAAAATATTGAGGCTTAACTTTGAGGTATATTGTTTTAGTAATTCTCCTTTGTTGGAAAAGATTGAGATGTCAAGTCCTTTTTCAGTAGTGTCTCTTTCCATGTTTCATAAGTTGCAATGTGTATTTCACTAGAATGAATCAAATTTGTTCCTCTAGGTAGGGGTGTTATTTCTCATGGTTACCCTTAATGCAGGCATTTTTTCTGCTGTCATACATATAATAGATATTCAATGAATATATGATAAAAATATAAATGAATGATACTTTTTAATGTACTCAGGATAGTAAACAGTCTCTGCATCATGACACATGTTTTATGAAGTCACCTTGATGAAATTAATTCAACTGAGTAGTCAATACATTTTTCACTGTCACATATTATTCTCTGCAGAGGAGAAGAAGAATAAGATACATCTGGTAAAAAAGAGTTATATATATATATATATATATATATATATATAAAATAAGCCTGGTGGAATACCATGTACATATGACATATAACATGATCAAATATGGAGCTGTCACTGGACAAAATATATTCTAGGAAATACATGAGAAGAGATGATCATTTTCTCATGTTAAAATATCCTCTCAGTTATTAGCTGCTGTTTTTAAAAGAGATAAAGTAGTTGGACTTCTTTGAATGCTGTCCCACACATTGATCAGTCTACAGGCTCACCTCCACTTTTGCTTAAATATATATTGGCTGCCCTTGAATGGCACCATCTGGAGAGGGCAAAAGGAGGTCATTTTTGACACCTGGAAGCTTTTCCTCTGGGTAATGGGCCATAACTATTCTGTCAGGCATACATCTCAAGGTTTCTACCACCTTCTCCAGTGAATCTCCTATTGTAAGTGGGTGGGGGAAAGAGTGGCAGAGTGGCAAAATAAAATAGGTGTCTGTGACTTCCTTTTGTTAACTTTCATTCCAGGAGGCACCAACAAACTGTCTAGAAAGAAGAATTACACAGAATCACAGGCAGGTCTGAGACTCCAGCATTCTGAACTATATTTTGCTCTTATTAGCATCTTAAATCTATCTTATTACGATCCAGAGATGATCACTTCTGATCGGCTGTGCCAAGGGTTAAGCACAATGACTAGCATATTATTAAAATAGATACATATACTTAATGTTACCTTACTTTACCTATTTTGAGCCAGAGAAAAAGAAAGAAATATTTTATTTTCACCTGATTAAAATGATGATAACTGCTGGTTGGAAATAAGAGAGTATGTAGAAGTATAAAGATAAAAACAAAATTACTCTGTATATTCAGCCATTCACACTTTGATATATTAAACATTTCATTTTCTTCAAATAGTTTGCTATTTTTGAAAACGGTGGCAATGAAAATCTCAGCAAGTAATCTTCATTTGTGTTTCTGATTATGTCCATGATGCATTCCTAGATATAGACTCGAGTTTAGTTTTAGAGTCAACATTTTGATATGCTCTATGGAAGAGTCTTGTCAGTTTGTACTTGATAATCTCATCCTCGGAGAAGGCGATGGCAACCCACTCCAGTGTTCTTGCCTGGAGAATCCCAGGGACGGCGGGGCCTGGTGGGCTGTCGTCCAAGGGGTCGCTGAGTCAGACACGACCGAAGTGACTTAGCAGCAGCAGCTGTCTCATTCTGACTAGTGTCTCTTGTTATACATTTTGCAAAGGAAATTGTACTCTAGTGTTTGTTTAATTTGACATCCTCGTATTATTAACACTGTCTTGACTTTGTTTATATTTATTTTAATTAATTTTGGCAAAATATGTTGAAGTACTTTTTGATAGTCCATATGCACTTCAGGTTTACTTTTGGTCCTAATCACTTGTTTACAGTATTAGATGAAAATGTATCTTCTAATTAGTTAATTGCTTTTTACTTTTACCAGCTTTGATAAACCACTCCAAGTGGGTGGTCAACTTTTTCTTTATTTTCCCTTTGCTTTCTTCTATTATATATGCCCTATAGAAGGGCATAGGATTTTATGAATATTAATGAATTTTATGAATAAAATCTGAATAGGATTTTATGACATATTTTCCTCATTTTTGGTACTCTTATAACTTTTTCATATTGAACTTTTTAATCCCTCTAATTATGTGAATGTAAGTTATGAGTACCAGTCCATCCTAAAGGAAATCAACCCTGAATATTCATTGGGAGGAAAGATGCTGAAGCTGAAACTCCAATACTTTTGCCCTCTGATGCAAAGAGCTGACTCATTGGAAAGGACCCTGATGCTGGGAAAGATTGAAGGCAGGAGGAGAAGGGGACGACAGAGGAGGAGATGGCTGGATGGCCTCATTAACTCAATGAACTGAGTTTGAGCAAACTCTGAGAGACAGTGAAGGACAAGGAAGCCGGGAGTGCCGCAGTCCATGGGGTCGCCAACAGTTGGACACAACCAGGCAGCTGGGCAGCAACAACAATGCGCTTTTGCACCTATTAATTACTGAATGTAAAAAGAAACTTTAAATTTCTCTTAAAGATTAAATTTTCCAAAAGTTGTACACTTTGCTTTATTTACTTCTCTCCTTCAGTGGCTGAAAGATTGGTGTGTTGTTTTTAAGTCCATTAGTAGTTCACTTTGTTTTTTAAATATATTATTGAGTTTTTTATTTCTCTTTTTATTATATCAAAATAATTAAGCAGGATACTTTGAAGATTCTTTGTAAGATCTGAAACAATATCAAAATCGCCATTGTCTTTTAAAAAAATTGGAGCATTAGATTCTTATTATTAATGAAGTGTTTTTTTTTTTCATTTCACATCTTCCTTCTCAAATGTGTAAGCTGGTATTTGTAATTAGACAATTGTTAGTAGTATAGTACATAACCAGTTTTAGCACCCAACAGCAAATTTTACATTTTAAATTTTGATTCATTTTATTTGTCCATCAAATGATTCTCCATTTCTTAACTAAATTAGTAACCCAGAATATTAATTACAGTCAATATTTCTTGGCTTCTTTAAGCATCCCATCCATCCTTTGAGAAAGGCCATATCACCTGACTCATAAACTTGGTGTGGGAATTAAGTGAACTAAAGCTAGGTTGCCACTGTGTTTGATGCTAGTCAGTCAGTATCATTATTGTGAGACTCTTTTAATTTCATTGATAAGGGATGTAACATAGCTAGCAGGAAAAGTCCTTGGTTATAGGACTGGTCCCTCAAGTTTCTAACTTGTCTTTTAGCATTTAATGTGCTAGAGGAGATATCTGAAGCTTGTCTGAATTTTATTCCATTTTTATTATTATGCTTTTGTTATAGGAGATAGATGCTTACTTGGTTTTACAATTGATGAAACTATGTATGGCTTTCTCAAGACTGACTATCCTTGATGCATTTAAATCCATATCATTAGATTTTTTTTTTTCATCTTTGGAAATTCTTCTTCATTTAATTGATAAATATTTTTTCATTTCACTTTATTTTTAATTATCTGCACTCATCTCCAGATGCTCCTTTAATTCAAATGTTGTCTTTTCATTATCTTTTTAAATCACATCTGAGCTATTTTTCCTTCTCCTATCTCTGGGAGAACTTCTCTGGTTTATCATACACACACTGATTTAACATCCCGCTGTGTTTCTGCCTTAGACGCGGCATGCATCTATTTTTCTTTCTTTTTTTTTTTTTTCTTTTAGCTTACTCACTTGTCATGGGTTGAACTTTATCCTCACTAAAGTCAGGTTCAAGTTTTAAGCCCTAGTAGCTGTAAATATGAACTTATGTGGCAATAGGTCTTTATAGACATAATAAATTTAAAGATTTTAAGATGAGATAAATTGAATTTAGAATGAACCCTAAATCCAATAACTTGCA
Organism: Antilocapra americana; assembly: GCA_007570785.1. NCBI lineage: Eukaryota > Metazoa > Chordata > Mammalia > Artiodactyla > Antilocapridae > Antilocapra > Antilocapra americana. The sequence goes on along the minus strand of ML664173.1, from coordinate 4,583,990 downwards.
TTATTTTTTAAAGAAAAGAGGATGACATTTGAGACACAGAGACATGGATGGTGAGGCAATGTGAAAAAGGAAACCAAGATTTAAACCAAAGAGCACCAAGGGTCGCTGACAACCGAGAGTGCATAAGAGGAAAGCGTGGAGAGTGTTTTCCCTCCGATCCTCCAGAAGGAGCCATCTCTTTGGGATGCCTTCACTTGATCTTTTGGTTTCCATAGCTGTGAGACAATATATTTATTTTGTTTTCAGATGCAAGATTTGTGGTAATTTGTTGTGGCAGCATTAGGAAACCCAATTTTTATTTTATATTTTAAAATTTATTTTGCTTCTGTTTTCTACTAAATGACAAGAGTCCAAGAGGCAGGAAATAAGTTGTCAATTCTATTGTTTATTGCCATTTTTTTCCTTTCAAAGATATTTTAGTAGGAAATTATAGAGGTCCCAATGGGGGATAGAAGCCAAATTCTGTATTAAATAGAACCTTTAATTATATTGATAATGAAATGATTACAGGTTTAATTATGAATAAGGGATACAGTGAAGATCAAATCACATTGTATAGGATATGAGAAAAAGAAAATCTAATATACTGTATGATATTTAATATCAAATGCTAGAATTACCCTTTACAACTGTGAAAGGAAAATCATATTCAAGATGGGTATCTTTTAAATTCAATGCACAAAAGCTGTCTTAGTTTATATTTTCCCAGAACAAAATCCTAAAGCAAAATTTAGAGTACATTTAGTTTATTTTAGAGGTAATCCCTCTGGTAAAGGAGTGAGGAAGTGAGACCAGGATGCACAGTCAGCAAATAAGGGTTGCCATCCGAGTAATAATATGACTGTAAGTATCTGGAGCTTAGCCATGCGGAGAACTCTGGGCACCGGGGTAAACCATGTTTTTTCATGTGAGAGGGAAGTGTTTATATACCAACTGCCTTCTGTCATTGGTGAGCTCTGTTCTCCTAGGTGGGAACCGCAGTGTTTCCTGAACACTTCTGGTTTGCTAATTGGGTGGGGAATCAGGCTCTGATTAGCTGAGACAGGGCTCAGGGCAAGAAAACAGGTTTTGTCAATTAAAAGTCACGTCAGTGCACTGTAAAGTAGCAGAGGACATGGACTGGGCACCGATCGCATCTGCCCCGGTGGCGTCAGAGCACAGAGACCCTCTCCGAATGTCTGGAAGTCCGAGGTTAGCATTTGCCAGCATTGATTCCAAAGGGACAGAGCACTGACTCAGTGGGAGCTCTGGAAGGCATTTCTGGAGTGCTCTTGACCTTCCTGTCATGGTTGCTAGTTGACTATATCTCCAAGATTCGTATTCTTTTAACTACAAGTCAAAGGAGAAGAAAAAAAGGACCAATGCTCAGCAGAGATTTTCTCTGCATGAATCTCTTTTTAGCAGGAGAGAAAAACCTTCTATAGCATCCCCCCAGCTGACTTCTTAATATTTCATTGATGTCATGAAAAGAGGAAGGGACCTATTTTCCTTCAGATGAAGGACTCTTAATCTAGTATCTGAACAAATCTGAGGTTTGATAGCAAGGGAGACATGGAGAATGGAAATGACTTCTGGAAACAACAGCCTAGCCTACTAAAACACATAAAAGGAAAACTGAGCCTGCGGGTGTTTTAGGTGTAAAAACTGTTACCTCGGTTTAATTTTGTTAACTCTTTTCATATATAATGCAATTCTTAGAGGTAACAAGCTAACATACTCATATACATTACACACACACACACACACACACACACACACACACACACACATGTATCTGAGTGGATATGTATCTCTTTGAATTTGTTTCAATGTAATAAGTTCAAATTTTTCAGCATCCTCAAAATTTAGGAGAGATTATCTCCTTTTTTTTTTTTTTTAAAGTGTTTCAAGTCCCTTCTTGTTACTTTATTTTCTGGCAGTTGGTACTCCATGTAATCATAGATCTTAATCTTTATTCCCATCTAAAATTTTAAGCTTCAGTCATACATAACTAAAATGCACACAATGAAGACTCTAAAAGGACAATGAGTCTCTTTCCTGTACAATTTTTTGTCTCATTTAAATAGAAATTGTTGCAAACATGAACGGCTTCTGTCATCTTTCATATATTAGTATTGACATTTGTGCTATCTTAGATAGGTCTTGTATTTAATTTCCACTGCATTTCATTCAATAGTTCCACAGAACCTAACAGATTTATAAGCTTAATTTAAATTTAATTAGACAGAGAAAAACAAACTGTTCAGAACATAATGAAGCATTATCCTAGATTTTTATGAACTTACTTTTAGATCTAAAAAAATTCCCACACCATTTGATCTGGGAATTGTTCACTTCTCTAACAGACAAAACTCCAAATCTCAGCAGCTTGACACCATGCATTTGTTTCTCACTTCATCAAAATTAAATTTAAAGCAGAGTTATTAGTTGGTCCAAGTGGTGACTCCAAGATCAGATCTTAACTTCGGTTTTATCTTCTTCAGTAAATGGTTTCCAAGACCACTAAGCTTGGGCAGATAGAAAGCACATGTAGGCAGGACTTGGGAGATTTGTGAGGGTAAGTCCTAGAAGCAGCATGCCTGAAATACTCACATTTCATTGTCTAGACCCAGACGCATAGTCAAAACTAATTGCAAATGAGTCTAGGAATACAGCGTAACTCTGTGACCAATAAAAAAAAAAAACAGACTTGATGATCAATTCACAGTACCACGACATTCTATTAATTGTAAACTGCAAGAAAACAATTGCTATTCACTAACAAGCGAATAAAAAACAAAATAAGGTGCTTTCTAAAGTTTATTCATTAAAAAATATTGTCAATTTAGTATGTATTGGACCGAACATTATTAGGTCTGTGATTTTACAATTGGAAAGCAAATTGCAGGTGTTAAGATCTTGCTAAATTGCTTTTGAAAAAAAAAAAAACTTTATTCTACAAATATCATTGTCTACTATCCACTAAGACTTGTAATCGCATTTAGCCCTGTACATTAATAATATTTCAATTGTTTAGTCTTACCTAATACTGATAACACTTGAGAAATAATGACTGATTTACTATAAATAAATACTAATGTATTCATGTCTTTATACATATGAGAGAAGAAAGAGAACTTCTCATTTCATCAAAAAACAGAAAAGTAACTGGTGCTGATTTTATTCACTATCACAGAAAACACACTGGTCATAGAAAATGCTCTCTTCCAACAAAATAAGAGAAGACTCTACACAGGGACATCACCAGATGGTCAACACCAAAATCAGACTGATAATATTCTTTGCAGCCAAAGATGGAGAGGATTTATACAGTCAACAAAAACAAAACCAGGAGCTGACTGTGGCTCAGATCACGAACTCCTTTTTGCCAAATTCAGGTTTAAATTGAAGAAGGTAGGGAAAACCACTAGACCATTTAGGTATGACCTAAATCAAATTCCTTATGATTATACAGTAGAAGGAACAAATAGATTTAAGGGATTAGATCTGATGGAGTGCCTGAAGAATGATGCATGGAGGTTCATGACATTGTACAAGAGGCAGTGATCAAGACCATTCCCATGAAAGAGAAATGCAAAAAATGCAAAATGGTTGTCTAAAGAGGCCTTAGAAATGGATGAGAAAGGAAAAGAAACTAAAGGCAAATGAGAAAATGAATGATATAAGCATATGAATGCAGAGTTCCAAAGAATAGCAAGGAGAGATAAGAAAGCCTTCCTCAGTGATCAATGCAAAGAAATAGAGGAAAGCAATAGAGTTGGAAAGACTAGAGATTGCTTCAAGAAAATTAGATACCAAGGGAACATTTCATGCAAAGATGGGCACAATAAAGGACAGAAATGGCATGGACCTAACAGAAGCAGACAATATTAAGAAGAGATGACAGGAATAACAAGGATTCCCTCATAGCTCAGTCGGTAAAGAATCTGCCTGCAGTGAAGGAGACCTGGGTTTGATTCCTGGGTTGGGAACATACCCTGGAAAAGGAAATGGCAACCCACTCCAGTATTCTTGCCTGGAGAATCCCATGGACAGAGGAGCCTGGCAGGCTACAGTCCATGGGGTCACAAGAGTCGGACATGACTTAACTACTAAACCAGCACCACAACATAAAAAAGATCCTAATGACCCAGATAACCACTATGGTGTGATCTCTCACCTAGAGCCAGACATCCTGGAATGTGAAGTCAAGTGGGCCTTAGGAAGCATCACTACAAACAAATCTAATGGAGGTGATGGAATTCCAGTTGAGCTATTTCAAATTCTAAAAGATGATGCTGTGAAAGTGCTGCACTCCATATGCCAGCAAATTTGGAAAACTCAGCAGTAGCCACAAGACTGGAAAAGGTCAGTTTTACTCCTATCCCAAAGAAGAGCAATGACAAAGAATGTTCAAACTACCACACAATTGCCCTCATCTCACACACTAACAAAGTAATGTTCAAAATACTCCAAGTGAGGCTTAAACAGTACTTAAACTGAGAACTTCCAGATGTCCCAGCTGGATTTAAAAAGGCAGAAGAAACAGAAATCAAATTGCCAACATTCATTATATCATAGAAAAAGCAAGAGAGTTCCAGAAAAACATCTGCTTTATTGACTACACCAAAGACTTTGACTGTGTGGATCACAACAAACTGTGGAAAATTCTTGAAAAGATGTGAATACTAGACCTCCTTACTTGCCTCCTGAGAATTCGGTATGCAGGTCAAGAGCAATAGTTAGAACTGGACATGGAACAACAGACTGGTTCCAAATCAGAAAAGGAGTATGTCAAGGCTGTATATTGCCCCCCTGTTTTTGTTTAACTTGCATGCAGAGAACATGGGAAATGCTGGGATGGATGTACCACAAGCTGGAATCAAGATTGCCAGGAGAAATATTAATAACCTCAGATATGCAGATGACACCACCCTTATGGCAGAAAGTGAAGAACTAAAGAGGCTCTTGATGAAAGTAAAAGGGGAAAGTGAAAAAGTTTACTTAAAACTCAACATTCAGAAAACTAAGATCATGGCATCTGGTCCCATCGCTTCATGGCAAATAGATGAGGAAACAAAGGAAACAGTGACAGACTTTATTTTATTGGGCTCCAAAATCACTGCAGATGGTGATTGCAGCCATGAAATTAAAAGATGCTTTCTGCTTGGGAAAAAAAAAGAAAAAGAAAAAGAAGCTATTACCAACCTAGACAGCATAAAAGCAGAGACAAAGGGATGAAAAGAGAGAAGAGATGATTGCCTTGCTGACAAAGGTCGTCTAGCCAAAGCTATGGTTTCTCCAGTAGTCATGTGAAAATTGGATCATAAAGAAAGCTGAGGGCTGAGAATTCATTGCTTTTGAACAGTGGTGTTGGAGAAGACTCTAGAGAGTCCCTTGGACTGCAAGATCAAGCCAGTCAATCATAAAGGAAATCAACCCTGAATATTCATTGGAAGGACTGACGCTGAAGCTGAAGCTCCAGTAGTTTGGCCACCTGATGCGAAGAACTGACTCTTTGAAAAAAACCCTGATGCTGGGAAAGATTGAAGGTAGAAGGAGAAGGGGATGACAGAGGATGAGATGGTTTGATGGAATCGTTGACTCCATGGACATGAGGCTGAGTGTGCTCAGGGAGTTGGTGATGGACAGGGAGGCCTGGCATGCTGCAGTCCATGAGGTCACAGAGTCAGACACGACTGAACTGACTGAACTGAAGGCGACTTCTCTTTTGTCATGTAATACGGTGACAACATTCTCACCTAATTACTAGTACAAATGATGTAAACATGCCAGCTTTTATGGAGAAGTGTCATATTTAATTCCAGATTGTATTCAGTGAAGAGCACAGCTACTATATTTAGTCTAGTTCACTCCTAGAGCTTGAAATATTGTGGCTATGTGGTATATTTCCAACTTTTGGAAAATTTCAAAAACTCTGTCCCTGGCAAATTGCAAAAACATGAATTTTTAAAGCAGATTGATTTGCATGGCTGTTTTTTGTGTAGTTTACTTTTGTTTAGCTTAACCTGTTTGCTTTTTAAATGACATTAGGGAATGTGTTAAATTTGTAGCTGCCGCTGCTGCTGCTAAGTCGCTTCAGTCGTGTCTGACTCTGTGCGACCCCACAGACGGCAGCCCACCAGGCTCCGCCATCCCTGGGATTCTCCAGGCAAGAACACTGGAGTGGGTTGCCATTTCTTTCTCCAGTGCGTCAAAGTGAAAAATGAAAAGTGAAAGTGAAGTCGTTCAGTTGTATCCAACTCTTAGCAACCCCATGGACTGCAGCCCACCAGGCTCCTCTGTCTATGGGATTTTCCAGGCAGGAGTACTGGAGTGGGGTGCCATTGCCTTCTCATAACTTTGTAGAATTAGGACAGAATTTTTTAAAAATTTCTTGAAGTATATTTTCTTTAAAATATTGTGCTATTTTTTGCTGTACAGTAGAGTGAATCAGTTATATCTATCAATATATCTATATATACAAGTCCCCCCTCCTTTTTGGATTTCCTTCCCATTTAGGTCACCACAGAGTATTGAGTCGAGTTTCCTGTGCTACACAGTAGGTTCTTGTTACTTATCTATTTTATACATAATAGTGTGTATATGTCAATCCCAATGGATTGAACACCTAAATGCAAGGCTGGACACTATAAAACTCTTAGAGGAAAACATAAGCAAACACTCTTTGACATAAATCACAGCAAGATCTTTTTTGACCCACCTCAAGATAATAACAAAACTAAAACAAAATAACAAAAATAAACAAATTAAACTTAAAAGCTTTTCCACAGCAGAGGAAACCATAGAGAAGACAAAAGACAGTCTTCAGAATGGGAGAAAGTATTTGCAAATGAAGCAACTGACTGGGCTTGTTGTTGTTCAGTCACTCAGTCCTGTCCAGCTCTTTGGGGAGCCAGGGAGCACGCCCACCTTCTCTGTCCTTCACTCTCTCCTGGAGTTTGCTCATGCTCATGTCCACTGAGTTGATGATGCCATACAACCATCTCATCCTAGTCTCCAAAATACATTAATACAAACAACTCATGTAGCTCAATATCAAACAACAAACAAACAAACAACTCAATGAAAACATAAGTGGAAGACCTAAACAGACACTTCTCCAAAAAAAAGGCATACAGATGGCCAAGGAGCATATGAAAACTTGCTCCACATGACTGATTGTTAGAGAAATGTAAATCAAAACTGCAATGAAGAATCATCTAACACCAGTCAGAATGGCCATCATCTTCACAGAGATTGAATATTACAAAATTTCTTTCATCACTTTTATTTACCTATGAATTATACCTCTAGTAATTAGTTACTGGTATTAGTTTTGCTTTGTCATTTTCTTGTTGGAATTTAGACACAGTGAAACCTAAATCACATACTGGGGGCTCCACTGACTCCCAGATGCTCCACCTTGGTTACAAAGGAATCCAAATTTCTGACTCAGACTGAGGCTGTTTCCCCAGAACAAGGAAGATAAAGAATTAAGAATTGCATACACAAACAGATACACACGCCCCTGAAAAACAGAATGAATGACAGCTCAGGAACAAAGCATAGGCGTATGTTCTCTGGTCTCAAGTCAGACTTCTTCATTAACCTTCTTTCTGCAAAATGTAAAGAGATACCTATTTTATTTTATTTTATTTTTTGCTATTAAATGTAAAATGAAACCTCAAACTGCCAAGGTTTATTCCCTTGTTTTTATCTTATTCCCAATACTTGAGTAACCTTTCTTGTATGATCCACATAACATAAAAAGAGAGAAAATTATTCCTTTGGGAATAGCACCACACACTATATACAACAAATCAATAAGCAGAAATTGTACCTAATTATTTAATTTTATATTTGTGAAGAGTTGTTTTGTTTTGGAGGGTGGGAACTAGGGACTACAAACCAATTTACATTTTTATTTTTTAAAGTAAGAAGTTAAGAGAAAATGTTTGATGAATTACAGAGTTGGATAGTGCTTATTTTGTAGCAAAGCTACCTGAGGATTATGACACAAATAGAAGTATATACTCTGCATAATTACCACCTGTGCCTAGTAAAAAGTCAGCAATAACCTACTGACCAAATATTTTGTCTTAGTGTGAGACTCTTCATGTATTGTTTGTAATATTATGCTATTATATTATATTATTATATATTATAATATTTATTATATATTCATAATTAGCCAGTAAGTTCTACTTACTTAACGAAAGAGAGTATGAATGGAGTTGAGGCTCCTTGCTTTGAAAAACTTTCCCCTCAGGTACTTACCAGGGAAACCTGACCTGTTAACCCATTGGGATAGTCAGGCTCCAAGCCGGTCCATAATAATTCACACCATCTGGTACTTGCACCATGATTATCCCTTTTACAGTTCATCTAACTGACCTGTTCAATCAAGAAAATATTGCAGAATTTATGATGTGTGACTTTCTAGGTTAGGTCATAGAAGATAATGTTACTTCTACTTTGCTCTTGACCATATCATTATTCTATAGGAAGCTGTCCATTAAAGCCAGCTCCCACGCCTTGAGGGCTTTCAAACAGTCTGTAGAGAGGTACAACAAAGAAATGAAGCTTCCTGCCAATAGCCAGTATCAACTTGCTAGTGATCAAAGTTAGCCATCTTGGAAGAAAGTCCTCCAGACTCAGTCAAGCTTTCAGATGCCTGCTTTATTGGCTAGCATTTTTAAAACAAACAGTTAAATCAGAACCATCCAGCACAAATAGCATATACAAAATGTGGAGTCAAGAAAGAACATTTCAGAACTGAAAGGTGTTACATTCACCTTGGATGTCAATTTCACTGCGGCTTCAGGTCAAAAACTCCTGGAAAGCTTGGAAAGGACATTCTCAACGGTTACCTAAGAAGGTAGTCCTGCATGCAGTTCAGGTTTCCTAGGCTCTTTAGTAGATAAGACAACAAAGACTCCCATGTGTATCTCCTCTCTTTGACTTGCTTCAGCTCATATCCACATGCTTCTCACAGATCCAAGTTGGATTAAGTCTTTGAGTGGGATGAGTTGAGAGAGGCTTTGCTTTAATATCCACTTCAAATGTAGAAATGACTTTATGTGAATTCTCCTCAGTTCCACTCTGCATCTTCTTTTAGAGACTGGCCATTTTGAAAAGATTTCTTTTTTTTTTCCCCCTTCTAGTTGAATGTCTGCTTTCTTAATCTCTGTGCATTATTTTTTGATAAGCCTTAGAAATTTAGGCGATATAAATATTTCCCCATATCCTGACAGTTAATTTGCATGCACAATGTAAGCAAACTTGAGCTAGTTTAACCAAGAAGGGGAAGCTTATTTTGAGATGCTGTCTAACTCTGGCTAGAAAGGTTGAAATTACTACATAAACAAGACTTCTAGTTCATTGCTTTTGAGGATTATGATAGTTAACAGAATTATTGTGAGCTTAGTAACACTCAATGCTATAATAAATATAAAGACTACATTTTGCAAGAAAACTTATGACAAAGTGTTGTAAAGATTACTTTTTTTACATATATTCACATGGCAATGGATCATTTTAGTTTCAGGAAAGTTATCTGTAAAACGGACATATGTTAGATGAATCTGTGTAAATATGATGTACTGATGGTGGTTTTTAATATCTGACTTTTGTCTAAAGCAAAATTCAAAAAAATATTTTATGAATCTCAACATTAATTAATTAATATTTATTGTTGTTGTTCAGTTGCCATGTCTGACTGTTTGAGACCCCTTGGACTGCAGCACACCAGGCTTCCCTGTCCCTTACCATGTTCCAGAGTTTGCCCAAGTTTAAGTCCATTGAATCAGTAATTAATTAATAAATATAATTAATTGATCATGTACAAATGATGTAAAATACAATATTGAGCTGTACTTCTTATATATCCTACTGTTCTGTTTGAAATGTATTATTCTATCAAAGTACAATAAATCTCCCACAGAGTCCAAAAGACTGTTCTCTATCTTTGTGTCTCTTTTGCTGTCTCACATATAGAGTTATCATAACCATCTTTCTAAATTCCATATATATGCATTAGTATACTGTATTGATGTTTTTCTTTCTGGCTTACTTCATGCTGTATAATAGGCTCCAGTTTCACCTCATTAGAACTGCTTTGAACATATTCTTTTTAATGGCTGAGTAATATTCCAGTGTGTATATGTACCACAGCTTCCTTATCCATTCGTCTGCTGATGGACATTTAAGTTGCTTCCATGTCCTGGCTATTATAAACAGTGCTGCAACGAACATCAGGATACACGTGTCTCTTTCAATTCTGGTTTCCTCAGTGTGTTTGCCCAGCAGTGGGATTGCTGCGTCTTTTGGACTCTGTGGGAGAAGGCGAGGGTGGGATGATCTGAGAGAATAGCATTGAAACGTGTATATTATCATATGTGAAACAGATCGCCAGTCCAGGTTCGATGCATGAGACAGGGTACTCAGACTGGTGCACTGGGATGACCCTGAGGGGTGGGATGGGGAGGGAGGGGGGAGGGGGGTTCAGGACGGGGAACATACATAAACCATGGCTGATTCATGTCAATGCATGGCAAAAACCACTACAATACTGTAATTAGCCTCCAACTAAAATAAATAAATTAAAAAAATAAATAAGTGCAATGAATCTATTAACTTTTCTTCAGCAAATTTCTTAAATGCTCATTGGAAATTTTGGTCTGGCAAGAAGAAAAAAAAGCTTTATTTATGTTGATAAAATATCTAAACATTCTTATTCAGTGATATCAAAGAATTCTAAGATACAGAGCAAGAAAGAATTCTTTCAGACTGAATGCCAGTGAAGGAGAAAATATATAAAAAGCATCTAAATATCAGTGAAAATATTTCTCACTCTGTCAACATCATTTTCTCTTATAAATAGCTTAACCCATAAAGTAGGACTCTTTTCTTTACGGAAAACTCTACAGTTACTGAATGTATTAACTGTTTCTAAGATAAAATATTCTTAAGCAAAGGAGTCATATGATTAATTGGTGATGGACTATGCATACTCTTTCACTGACCAAATCAGAAAAAGGGACCTTTCTCAAAGCATGCTTATAGTTCCCTGGCCTAAATTTGAACCAGCAATTTGAGAGATACTAGTCTTCATGCTTTCAGTTTAGGAGCATATATAGGAAGAGGTCCGATGTTTCCAGAGAATATTAGGTTTTTTTTTTAATGATATAGCGGGGACTGTCAGGCTGGGAGTTCTCCTCTGATGTCTACACGTTCACCCTCTGGTGTGTCCTTGCCTGTTATGACGCCTTACTGCTCCCACTGTTGGAACTGTATACAGTACAGAACCACTTCAATAAAAAGAGTGCATACATATGCATACTATCTCCTCAGACTTCCTCAACTTTGCTGCTGATTACCTTTAGAACCAAGCTTTATACTCCCTTCCTGTATCTCACAAAGTTCCAGGAACACAAGCTTGTAATTCATCACAAAGATTTCGTGAACATTCAGAGGGGATGGAGACTAGAGCGTAAACAGCACTCAGCTTTAAGAAGAATGTCAAATGTCACTGCTCCTGGAAAATCTTCATCCATTTCTCACTTCAGGAAACTTCTTGGGGGTCGTGTCCTTCTTAACCCCCAGCTGGCAACAGAACATTTGTATCCAAGGATCCTCCCTCTTACTTTTGTTTTCAGGTTCCCAAAATACTTCTCTGGGAATGAGAGAGAAAGCCCAACCTCTATCACTAGAATATGTAGGAAAAAAACAAAAACTAAAAAGCTTTGGAAATCTATTCTATCTAGATTATAACCAGAAATAGTTTCTTTCATAGCCATGAGTTTGCACTTTTTTGCTTAGCAAACGAGTAACTCCCTGTATAAAAGTATGTTATTTATTTATTCAGTATTTCAAGGCAAGTTGACTCAAATTGTAGCTCTGTGTTAATAAAACTTATGTGCCCTTTACCTGGTGGCTCAATGTTAAACAATCTGCCTGCAATGCAGGAGACATGGGTTTGATCTTGGTTCCCAAAGTTTCCCTGGAGAAGGAAATGGCAACCCACTGCAGTATTCTTGCCTGGGAAATCCCATGAACAGAGGAGCCTGCTGGGCTGCCGTCCATGGGGTCACAGAAGAGTCTCATACACGCCTTAGTTACTAAACAGCAACACGCAACCCCCACTTACAGGGTTAAGCGGTATGTGGGGGATGTAGCGGCAGATAGTGAGGCTGCGTGTAACATCAGCTTGGCTGCCCAGTAACTCCAGGTGGCCAAAATCAAAGCCAGACATATTATAAAGAAACAACTAAAAAGTCTAGTTTAGCTCCTAGGGGGAAGAATTCACAGTAAATATTTTTCTTATTTGTGTTTTTTTATAGAAGTAGCTTTCACTTAACTCAATAAACATAACCCATATTTGAAAGAAAAACTCATTATCCAGGAACCTAACATTTCTCAGGTTAGCTGATGGGTTTATGTCACTTTATAACGATATTTCTATGTAGTCTCTGTTTCTCTTGAATATTTGATGAATTTTAAATTTGTTGTGTATGGCCATCTGAGTGGCATTTTATAAAATGCTAATTTTCTGAGCCTTTGAAATGAAAATTTGGTCACTTATTTTGGAGAGACTACCACCACCATTTGGTGGCATAAACGGAATAGATATTAATACTATTGACTTACTTTTGCACATAAACACAAGGCCAAAATCATTTGCAGATTTAACCCAAGGAAGCAATTTCTTCCTCAGGGCATTTTGGCATTTTGGCAGGGTTCTTGAGTTGCTTTTTCCTCTCCTCTTTGGCTGTTCTCCTTGGGGCTCGGAGCAGGGACTGTTCATTAAGATTAGATGCATGTAATCATGATCAATTTCCTGCAAGAGCAGAAGGGGTGGGCACATGGCTGCTTGGCCTCTCATTTTTTATTGTGTGTCCACGGTGGTGTTTTTCTATCCATAATACAGCAGCTGGAATCCAAGTCTGTAGTGGAGAGGAGAAGAGAGAAAATGAAACTCCTCTTAGGTATAAGAGTATTCCCTATTTCTCTGGTTTCTTTTTCTTTAAGTGAATTTTCCACAGTTCCAGTTTCTCTACTACATGCAATGTGATGAAAGCTATGGGAACCTGGACTCAACTCAATGCATACTTATTTGACACCACAAACCTGAAGGAATGTCACTTTCTTTCAAATGTCAGTATCCAGTGTTTCACGGAGAACAAATCTGCCATAGAAAGTCCCCAAAGTACCTATAACTGGCGATTGCTCGCTGGAAATCTCAGCTGTGAAAAGGCACTTTCATTTTTGTTGGCACTCAATATATTCGGGGATATAAACGACACTTGGTACATTGGTAAGTTACACAATGAATAACAAAGAGAAAGCAGAAAGAGCTCTCTCTTGTTCTATAGAACATGTATACGATATGTGTGTGTTTGCATGTGTGTATGTATACATACATTATATATAAGCTTTCAAATATGAGTTGTGTGTTCTGCTGCTTATTTTCCATATTAACTCAATTTTCTCATGAAAATAAAGGTTCTGACTTAAGGCTTCCTAAAAAAGCAGATTTTTCAATACCTCCATGCCATTTTCTTTCAGTTCTCTTCAAAATACATTACTAGACCTACAATTTTATGATTATACTCTTAGCTTCATATCAAGAAGAGAGATTATAGAGTGTCACAGGAAGAATATTCTGAATCTTTTATGAAACAGTGCCTTCAGAAATTGTTCATTATGATATTCAGTTCCTCTAATATGCAGAGCTTCAAAATGGTAGAACTAGGAAAAAGAATCTCCTATTATATAATTATTATTATGTAAAGAGAGTATATAAAATAATTTCTGTTGGTAGGGAACTTTGCCAAAGTTTAAACTTAATTCCAGTCACTCCCCTTAACTCTGACATTCTAATAAACCTTTCCACTCATCTTTAAAAATTAATAATAACAATAGTAGTTATTGTAATAAAAGGTTTACTTCCCTTACAAACTCAGCAGACCTCAGGGCAGAGAGTGTGGTGACTTAAAAGTCATTCTAGAGTGTTGTAAAAAGACATCTCCTTGGGATAGCTGGAAAAGTCACAGTTTGCTCTACATTGTTCCTACTTCACAGCTGGATAACAAGAAGGTTTGTTGCCAATAGCTAGACCTTTGTCCTCACATAAGGGTGGGGTGATTGATTGGCTCAGTTTCTTAGTCCAGGTGATATTAATTTTCCATGTATGTACAAACAGCCCAGTCAGTTGGTGAAGCTTCCAAGGCAATAGACCTTCTGGGAATGCAAGCAATTACCCTCCACAGTAGGTGTTCTCTTAGCCAGACTTTTTCTGGCATCTTCTGGACAGATATTTTCATCCAAAAACAATGTCCCACTTGAGGCTTCCCATCACCAAGGTTCCCCAGTTCTTCCCAAGCCTCCCTGGCTTCATGTACTCAACTAACTACCCCTGTAGACCACAAACATTCTGCCCATCTTTTCTTAATTGGAAGGTCCCTGTGGCTGTTCAATATGAAACTTTGTTTCTTGTGAAAACTAGACCACAGATTATTAGCAACAGAACATTTGCCTCTCCTGTTGCTGATTGCCAGAAGACTTGGTCTTCAGCAACGAAACTAAGTATCATCTTCCCTGAGGAAAAAAAATGAATTTTCTATTCAACGTGACAGAATTATCTCTCTGCTATACATGGGTGCATGCTAAGTCCCTTCAGTCATGTCTATCTCTTTGTGATCCCATGGACTGTAGCCCACCAGGCTCCACTGTCCATGAAGATTATCCAGGCAAGGATACTGGAGTGGGCTGCCGTGCCCTCCTTCAGGGGATCTTTCCAGTCCAGGGATAGAACCCAGGTCTCCTGCATTGCAGGCAGATTCTTTACTGTCCAAGCCACCAGGAATCCATAAATCAATTCATATAATAATGAAGGTAGATTTTCTTATGCAAGTAGTTTTAAAATTGAAATTCTGCTGATTTTCATTGGCCATTAGTATATTATGATTCACAGTAAGATTTTGTACAATTTCCCTTCATATTCATTAGAAACATAATTATTATTATCATTAATACACTGATGAAAATTTAGATGCTAGATAACTTGTCCGGGAGAGCAGGATGGAGATTTAAAAGCTAGATATCTCCGTCTCTTTTCTATCATATATCTAAAGCATGCAGAAGCCTTCTGTTGATGATCCTTCAAGCAAATCATTTTGTATTACCAGTTTTAGTACAGATTTTCTTTTTGTTTGTTTGTTTGTTTCTGTTTTTATGGCAACCTTTGCTGATGATTTTGAAATAAGATGGAATAAAAATCTTAAGTACAATAATGAATGATGATTTGTTTAAAAACAATGAAAATTTCACCAATATTATTAGTCAGTTAAATTTCCAAATTTCAAAAGATGATGCATTGTTTCGGAGGAAATGGAAAAACTATCCAATATGTGCTTTGAATGGTTTAAATGATTAATGCTTAAAATTTGTGTGAAAGTGGTGGTACATGCAAAAATCACTATATTTTGTAAAGCAGAGAATCAGCCTCATGGATAGCTCTAATCTTAATTCTATGAGGATTTTACTCATTTACTTTAATAGGATGGGCGTTTAGCCTCCATCATTCACCTTAAGAGACTTATGAGAGGCTCAAGTTAAGTAAATGGCTAGAAATGTCAGGTAATTAAACATATCGTCTCTAATATAAAACAAATCTGCTCATGCCTAGGGTCTCTGTCACTCGATCCCTCCCAGGGCTCTCAGACTGTAAGCTGCTTCTGGCTACATTTAAGCACTTTGTCAAGCCAGGCATCACTCCAAGCTCCTACAGTTCCTTGGATATTGTTTTCCCCAAGGATTTTACCTCGGTTTGCTGTGTCTGGCGCTCACACCTAAGTTTAGCGTCTCATTTCTCTCTCACTCTCCCTAGGTTAAACTATTATTGAAACTAGTAATACTTACACATGTTTAACCTGGACTTTTAATTTCTTTGAGCCAGCACAGTCATAAAGAGAGCCTTTACTTCCTCCAATCCTTTCCTCAAAAGTCACATCTGATTTTTGAGATGGCATACCTGGACCTCATCCATATCTTTAAAGCTCTTTAACTGAATACATTTTGCAAGGGTTCCACTCATTGCTATGAAAACAGTATTTGCTCACTTGGACTAACTACAAACGGGCAAGATTTGGGCCACTTCTTGAATCCCCTGTACATAACGGGAGTCAGCAGACTGTGTATTCTTCTGCATGCCACACATCCGAAAGATACCATGCCTATGACGTTGACTCGAGATTCCCTGGTGGCTCAGCAGGGAAGAATCTGCGGGACGCGGATTGATCCCTAGGTCGGAAAGATCCCCTCTAGAAGGAAATGGCAACCCACTCCAGTATTCTTGCCTGGAGAAACCCCATGAATGGCAGAGCCAGGAAGGCTGTACTCTAAGGGGTTGCAAAGAGTCGGATTGACTTAGGGACTGAACAACAGCAAGTGAGGCTGACAGCGAAGTGACTCCCCAATACTGAATGTTTGTGAATTTTGTCCTCCGGGAATCTGTGATTCCTCCTTTGCTTACGTTTGGCGGTCACTGCTCCTTCAGTCTCTCTCCATGAGCGTGGGGGCCGGGGGTGGGTAGGGGGTGTTGAGAAGATGGAGGGGTAAGGGTCTGAGAGTGGAAGGGGCACTTCCAACCTTGTTTCAAGGCTAGACCTGGCTAGTAAA
>ML664173.1:4499587-4527328 GCA_007570785.1 Antilocapra americana | reverse complement strand
GCTCCTGGTGAGAGGGCTTCCCCGCCCCCTCTGCTCAGGCTCTCTGTCGTCAGCCCAGCACAGTTGGGGAGTGGGGCTTCTCCTCTCCCCCGGCCCGGCCGCTCTGTTTTCTCGGCGTGCAGCTGAGCGCTCCTTCTAAGGTGTATACAGCACCGATCTGTCTAGAATCCCCAGAAGTCTTGGTTAGCCTCCCCGGGGCTGGGTTATGCCCACTGCTCTCAGGCGGGGGTTGGGCCGGTCCGCAGCCCGCAGCTGCCCAGCCTCTCTGTTGACTCCTCACCGCCCTTTGTTTTGTGCACGGACCTGGGGGGGAGAGGGAGCTTTTCCTGGAAGGTTAGGTCCCTCAGGCTGCTCCGTTCCCTGAGCCCGCGGCCCGCCCCTCCCTGAGCAGGAGCAGTCTGCTTCGGCTGTGCTGCCTCGCTCGGCTGTTCCTTGTAGCCAGAGACGAACCTTGCAGGGCTTAGCTATTAATCTGCTTCTGCTCTCAGCTATACTGCTCTCCAAGATCCAGCGCAGATCTGCCAGAGAGAATGCTCCCTGGTATTCAGAAACCTTTCTCCTCTTTTTTTTTCCTCTTTATTCCAGACTCCCCTTCCGGGACGGAACCCGTCCCCAGCTCTTTGTCTCTCCCTCTACTTTTTTTTCTTTTCTTTCTTTTGTCCTACCTCCTCACGTTGGCACTGGGTCGCCTCTCCAGATGCCCAATGTCCTCTGCCAGCATTCAGTTCCTGTTTTTTGGAGTTTGCTCTGCCTTTAAAAGTTCTTTTGGTATATTTATTGGGGAGAGAGTGTTCTCCCCGTCCTATTCCTCCGCCATCTTAGTTTTGCCCCCCTTATTTACAGAATTTTGTAATAAATTAGAAAATTTATTTACAGAATTTTGTTGTTTTCTCTCAAACCTTAACATGAATCAGCCATAGTTATACATATATCCCCTCTCTTCTGAAACTCCCTCCCATCCCTCTAGGTTGATACAGAGCCCCTGCTTGAGTTTCCTGAAATATACAGCTATCTTGTAAGTTTCCTTGTGATTCTTTCCATCCTCCCCCCTCCCCATGTCCATAAGACTATTCTTTATGCCTGTTTCTCCACTGTTGCCCTGCAAATAAATTCTTCAATACCATTTTTCTAGATTCTGCATATATGTGTTAGAATATAGTATTTATCTTTCTCTTTCTGACTCACTTCACTCTGTATAATAGGTTCTAGGTTCATCCACCACATTAGACTGATTTAAATGTGTTCCCTTTTTTATGGCTGAGTAATATTCCATCCTGCATATATACCACAACCTCTTTATTCATTCATGTGTCGATGGACATCTACGTTGCTTCCATCTTCTAGCTATTGTAAATAGTGCTGCAACGAAAAATGGGATACAAGTGTCTCTTTCAATTTTTGTTTCCTCGGTATATTCCTAGGACTGGGATAATCTTTTCTATTTCTTATTAACTATATTTAAACTTCTAAATTTCTCTAAGCACTGGCTCAACTGTCTCAAAATTATGATGTGTAAGACTTTCATTGCCATTGTGTTCTGTTTCTTATTTCCCCTTTTGAATATATTTAAAAAAATGTTTTATTTAAATATGTAATATGCCTTTCTTATGTATACAAATGTGTATACCCCAAGCACCTCTTTCTGATTTAGTTGTAATATCCTCAGTTTAGTCTCTCAGTCGTGTCTGACTCTGCGACACCATGAACCTCAGCACATATCATTTCTATGACTTGATTCTTTCATGTCCATTGAGATTTCTCTTGTCACTGTAACTGTATTCTACTTTCCTTAATATTCCTTGTGTGCTTAAAATGTATAATCCTGTATCCTGTGTATGCAACACCTTGGATTTATTAATGCTAATTTTCAGATCTTCAATGTTTCTACTTGTTTGTCTACTTGATTGATCAGTTAAATCTGATGACTTACATACTCTTCCCTCTATACTATATTGTAAAATATATATATATAATTAACTAAGCAACTTCATGATGGACATGTCTTGTTCTATTACTTCTTTTACTATTATTATGTATTACAGTTCTGTTTTCCATGTGATATATTTTGCTTTAAAATTTAGTTTGATAGATTTCAAGAATGTTATTCTCCTGTTTTCATTCATACTTGCCTAGTA
Source organism: Antilocapra americana (assembly GCA_007570785.1). Lineage (NCBI taxonomy): Eukaryota > Metazoa > Chordata > Mammalia > Artiodactyla > Antilocapridae > Antilocapra > Antilocapra americana. The sequence goes on along the minus strand of ML664173.1, from coordinate 4,525,193 downwards.
TGGCTTCATCCAACAGTTTGTTCTAATATTTTTGATTGCTGAGCATTTTTCTCTTATTTATTATAAGATCTCTGAAAATCTGTTTGTGGTATTTAATTTAATGGAACACTGAGAAAATGATACATTGGAAATAAACTAAGTGTCCATTAGGAGGATGATAACTATACAGTTTTATATAAAGCACTATAAAAGAACTAGATGAAATGATAGATAAGGGCTGTAAGAATATTAATAAAAAAGTTACACAGCAACATGTATAAGGTAAAATATTTTTATGTGAATTTCTAAAATTTCTTTGTAATTTCCCAAATACAGTGAACATGTAAGATTTCCATTGGTTGAAGTCCAAAAATACTTAAATTTTATATACAAATAATTGTTTCTTAAAATCATAATGATAAAACATTAGCATGACTTTAAATTTACATGTTGGTCATGTTTTTATATATACATACACACACGCACACACACACATATATATATTGTATATCTATATATCTTCAAAAGTTTTCAAAACATAAGAAAATCTACAACCTTAAGTGATAAAAACACAGTATATATTCAGTGGAACAGGAAATCCTATATTAGGATACAAAATAATTTAAATAAGTGATTGAAACATAAGATTTATATTGGTAATAGTGAATCCCAATGTGTATTTCTTCAAAGTTTAGATAAAACTTATTATGTAATAACTTTATTCATACTGTTCTAGCCTCAGGGGTTTCTGAACATGTAACAGAAGTTCTTTGATTTTAAACATTTTTATTAATTTGTTTAGTTCTTGCTAACAAGCTTAAATGCCAGGAGAGATAATTTCAATTTAAATTTTTATCAGAAACAATATACAAGCATAAATATATAACACATTTTCTTGTGTTTGAAATTAAAAAGTAACATTCTCAGAGAGCAATTTGTTTGCCTCATTACTATTAAAACAGACACTCCCAAAATATAAATACATAGATGGATCGATAGATAGAGATAAATAGATACATAGATCACTTAGAGATTTTTCTCTCACGCATGAATGAGGCAAAACTTCATGGTTAAAAATTCACTTCTTCCTGAAGTAAAAGCCCCTTCCAGGCTGGGAATTTGAATTCATCATCCACTAAGGACTAAGTGCTTCAGTGAACTAGTTTTATGCAAGAATATTCATCATTGGTTCAACAATGAAATTAAAAAGAAATAAAGAAAGATTACTGGACATATTTTCACAATATAATTTTTTAAATTGCATTTAAATTAAAAATCCAGTTTTGATTTCATATTATCTGGTTATATCAATTGGAAACTGAAAAGAAAATTCGGTGCAACTGACATTAAGTCTACAGTGAAGATCTCACATTGACCGTTGTGTTTGCTGACATGGAAACTCAGCTCCACCTCGAAGTGAGTGGTTTTGAGGGAGAGACAGGTTTGATGTGCAAAGGGTCAAATGGAAAGAAAGGGAAAATGATGACTACATTTAACTCTACAGTAATTTTTCCTCTAAAGAAGAACTAGCAGTTACTTGGAGGCAATGGACCTTGTTTTTTGTTTGCCTGTTTTTGCTTTGTTTTGTATATGGTATTTTAGGCCAGGAAGAATGATCTTTAAGCAAGAATAATATGTACAATACACTGAGAAAGGAGATCTTTGAATAGCCAGTTCCTAGACCTGACAAGAAAGAACACCAATTCAAATACAAAATAGTTCTAATAGAAATAATAATTGTTTATTGGAATGAAAGGAAAATCCAGCTGTGCTAAGACAGATGATTATATGTTGGTATATTTAGTGGTGGTACTATGAAATTTCTTTCTACTGCTTCTACTTTGTCAATAATGAAATAAGTTGTTGACGTTTTGAGATGATGATATGAAAGAAAATATAATTTTCTCAGTGATGTGGTGAACCACTTAATCAGGAAATTTTAGTAATATTGTTTGGTCCTGTTGAAGGCACATGAGATTGTAGCTATAATTTTATAATGAAGTTCATAGACTGTTGTTGAAACACCTTCAGTTACTTGGGTGCACACACAGAACAGACAGAGACTTGGTTTAATCAGTGTCAGCGTGTCTGCTGAAAAACATGATAAAGGGGTAATAAAATTGTGGGTATGCAAAGGATGGAGCACAGAGCACAAACTAGTCATTCATGCTATAGAATGCTCTGCTTTTCAAGATTTTGCTTGTGTTCTTGTAAATTTAAAGTGTCAAATTTGCTACAAGATCCGGGTTTAAGAGTGCACTCTGTCAAATCAGGAACTGTAGAATAGGGAGAAGAGTCAGAACAAAAGAAGGATCCTTGACTGCAATCAGCATGTTTCACAATAGGTATAAACAACTAAAGCAGGAATTTTGAAAATGAATAAAGTAGGGAAAAAAAATTCTTGATAAGAACATTAAAAAAAAAGAAAACTAGATAACAAAAATGTGCATGAAGATTTTACAGTTCTGAGAATACCGCATTGGCTTTTCTGTCCATGTCTTTGGTGGAATGCATTTTTCACACGGTGCCTACCTAGGCTGATCAAAATATTGAAGGTAATGAAGCTGAAATGACCAATCTTGAGGAAGATGATCAATCAATGATCTCCCACCATTCCCTTTGTTAACTTATGTATTGTTTGCACAGATTATCATTTAGTGGTGACTATGCTCCTTAGTTTAGGCAGTGAGAGTATATAACACTCAAAGGAAAATTGTCTTAGTTTAGGTCACTATAGCAGAATGCCACAAGTTAGGTGACTGAGACAGCAAACATTTATTTCTCGCAATGCTGGAGGCTGGAAAGTCTAAGACCAGGACTCTAGCAGGTTCACCGTGGGTGAGAGCTCTCCTCCTAGCTTGCAAGTTGGCTGCTTTGCTGCTGTACTCTCACCTGGAGGAGTGACATGCTCTTTGTCAAGTCTTTTCCTCTAAGTGCACTGATTCCATTCATGGGGACACCACCCCATCATCTAGTTACCTCTCAGAGGCCCCACTTCTAAATGTCATCACCTTGGTCATTAGGGCTTCAACATACAGATTTGGGGGACACAAGCATTTCATCTATTGCCAATATTTTAACAGAAATCATATATCTGGGGAACAAAGAAGATATTGCAAAGTCTCTCCTTTATTTATTTCCTCTAAATTTGATTAAACAAAGAAGAAAACTTACTGGAGTATGAAAAATGAAGTGAAAGTGTTATTCACTTAGCCGTGTCCAACTATTTGCAACCCCATAGACTCATCAGGCTCCTCTGTCCATGGGATTCTCCAGGCAAGAATATTGGAGTGGGTAGTCATTCCCTTCTCCAGGAGATCTTCCCAACCTAGGCATCAAACACGAGTGTCCCACTGATTCTTTACCATTTGAAAACTGATATAAAATGTTTTAGTTTCTTGAGGTCTCCTACTAGCCCTAGAAATCCTGTGTGACATTTTGTTAAGATTTTTTTTTCCACAAAAATGTTCTTCAAAAGAAGTTAATCAGCGAATTCAAAGCTGAAAACAATGTTTCCTATGCTGGCTGAACTTTTCTCTGCCTTACAGTGAAGCTAGACATGTCTGAAAGGTCTCAGAAATTACTTGGAAAGATTGTGGTGTTACCTAATAAGTAAAGGATTTTTCTCCTAAAAACCTATCACAAATCTCCAAAACAAAAAAAAATAGCAGTTATTATGGAAATGTTTGGATAAATTTACTGTACCATTAGTGGTATTTCTCAGTAATGACACAGAAAGGGGAAAAAATCCCCAAACACATAACTAGTCAGAAATAGCTGTGGAGACAGTGAATCTGGTCCTCACAACAATTTAGCAGAAAAAATGTTCTTCAAAAGAGTTCTGTCAGCATAAAAGTAATTTAACTTTAATAGTCTGTCTTTCTTTACCACTAATTTGAGTTGAATGAATCCATCTGTCCCAGCCAATGTTGATAAAGAGATATGTTGTGGCAGAAAAATGAGTGTGTATGTGTATTTGTGTGTGTGTCTGTATTTGGTTGGATCATATAGAATCACCATTTTTATAGGCAAAAAGTAGTCTAATATAACTAATTTTATATAGTTCATACTTAAAGATATATGCATCTACTTGAATATATGTAAAATATATTTTGTTATAATTGTGTCAGGATAAACATATACAAAATATGACATTTGACAAGTATATATCATTTGATAATTTAACTTTCTTAATGTTTGCAAATGTCTTAATTCTTTTACCCAATTACCATGATGGCATGGTGATAGCTTTCTTGAAAAGGAAAAGGAAAATCAGTACTCTAACTGTTCGATTTAACCAGAATAAGAAATATTCTACTTTTGAAAATAGGAAAATATGAAGTTTGTAAAATTTCAGAATATTTTAAACAGGAGAACTATCTCCTTTCAAAGCTTTTTTCAAAACTATCTCCTTTTTATGCTGTGAAAACTAAATTGTGCCAATTTTTGTGCGACTACATTGTCATCAAGTGTTTATCATAACGGAAATTTCCTGGCAATTAGAACACTGTGCCCTCTCTGCTGAGGGCCAGGTTCAACACCTGGTTAGGGAACTAAGAACGCTTAAGCCACATGGTTAGGTTCAGCCAAAAAATAAAGAGATGTATTGATCGTATAGAGAGAAGAAGGGCACCAAGGCCAGTTTTAAGGAATATGTGAGTAGTTGAATTTGTCATTTTCTTCCTCTCTCTTTTCACATAGTGTTGCTTCATGACTTGTGGGTACAAAGCAATTGGCACAGAAGGATACTATGTGTAGTAAACTCAAATCTCTGTTGGCTTTGCTGTGTTCTGTCCATATGCTATCTAACCCAGAGTAGTCTACAATCAAATTAGAAAAACTGAGCATATTTTAGCTATGTTCAATCAAATTAAAATTACAGTCTGTTAATTTGTGTAGTATATAACCAAACCCTTCATCTTTATTGCCTACATAGTAATTAGACACAAAGGTAAGTAATAAGCATACATGTCATATAACGTTACTTTGTTATAACAAGTCTGTGTAGGTTTTTATTTTAATTTTGTTAGCTTTGCACTATACACTGGCCCAGTGGTAAAGAATCTGCCTGCCAACATGGGAGACACAAGAGCCTCGGGTTTGATCCCAGGGTTGGGAAGATCCCCTGAAGCAGGAAATACAACCCACTTTAGTATCCTTGCCTGGGAAATCTATGGACAGAGGAACATGGTGGACTACAGTCCATTATGGTCACAAAGAACAGACAGGACTAAGTGACTGAAAACACGTATACATGAATTCATTAAACAACTTTCTGTAAGCTTCTATTGCATGCCAGAACAGTGACAGATATGGGATACACAGTTCTAAACAAGGCACCTTATCCATATAAATATCATAAAAACCTCTCACTTCTTCTTTAATTTCATTACTATCCTAATCAGTAACACATACAGCATAAATTTACCTATGAATCACTATTTCTGAATTGAAAGCCCCAGTATGTGGTTTTTTTTTGCTACCACCTCTGTTTTTCTGCCCAGCCTCACCTAAGCACACCAGTATATAAACCTCTGGGGCAGAGATTACAAACTCATTTTTCTTTTTTTTTTTAGCCACACAACTAAATTATTTCCTGGTCTCCTTTTTCTGGATAAGTGAGGTTGTATTACTGAAATCATGGCAGTGGAAAGTGGATAACAATGACAAATGCTACTCAGAAAAAACGATTTCCAGTTTAGAAATAGAAAAAAAAAGAAATCATGAAGAACTCTAAAGCAGTAGGAGATGATGGAGAATAATGATGAAACATTAGAGGCCCGCAAATGTTGTATGAGAGAGAAAATGAGTGTGCCAGAATCCTATACCTTCAACCAACCATATGGATGGCGACAGTGATAGCCCACCCCTGGAGACACTGTTAAATCCACAACGGAAGCAGCGACTTAGTTCCTCATTGTGTTAACTCCTCAAGTGCCATAGAGCTAGAGTTTAAAGATGGGACATAAATGAGTGCCTTAAAATTCTTACTGAACTGCAACTGAGTCTTGCTGCAAAAGTGAAAGGGAAGGTTGCTCAGTGGTAGTAACTGATACACGGAGAAGGCGACGGCACCCCACTCCAGTCCTCTTGCCTGGAAAAGCCCATGGACAGAGGAGCCTGTGGGCTGCAGTCCACGGGGTCACTAGGAGTCGAACACAACTGAGCGACTTCACTTTCATTTTTCACTTTCAAGCATTGGAGAAGGAAATGGCAACCCAGTCCAGTGTTCTTATCTGGAGAATCCCAGGGACGGGGGAGCCTGGTGGCCTGCCGTCTGTGGGGTCGCACAGAGTCGGACACGACTGAAGCGACTTAGCAGAGCAGTAACTGATAAAATCAAATCCTCTCTTATGGAGTAAAGAAGATGAACTCAGAAATGCACTGAAGAATTTCATTGATTTCAGAGTTGAAACACACAATGGTGGCTATTATTGATATTTAGAGAGGGCATGTATTTGTTGCTGTTGCTCAGTCACTAAGTCATGTCTGAGTCTTTGTGATCCCATGACCTGCAGTATGCCAGGCTTCCATGTCCTTCGCTACATCCCAGAGTTTGGTCAAACTCATGTCCATTGACTCAGTCATGCCATCCAACTATCTAATTCTCTGTCGCTCCCTTTACCTTCTGCCTCAATCTTCCCAGCATCAAGGTCTTTTTCTAGTTAGTTAGTTCTTCACATCAGGTGGCCAAAATATTGGAGCTTCAGCTTGAGCATCAGTCCTTCCAATGAATATTCAGGGCTGATTTCTTTTAGGAGTGATATATTAATGCATTATAATTACAGAGAGCATAGAAAAGGTTCATGGTTGTATTAATGCCAAAAGAAATTATTTCTAATTACAGGTACCCCAAAAAGTCCTCCATTGTTGGAAATACCTAGTGACAGAATGATTAACTCTCAGACAGACCCCCACCCTCGATCATGTCCTGGTCTTGCTGCTGTGCTTCATGTCCAAGGCTGTGATCACTATTTCAGTACCGTTGTCAGAGGCCCTGAATCTCTGTCTGCAGGACGCTCTGCACTACGCTCAAATGCATTACAAGCTGCAGACATCTGATTCCAACGCCATGATCCCCATGGCTCATTTGGAATCTTACGGTATATTATCTTAATGGTTCATGACATTGGGCACATTTTTGTACAAATATAATTACCTCCAGAAATAAACAACAAAGCAAACTTTTATTTTAGAACCCCTTTACCTATACTCACAAAAAAATTTGAATAAATAACTTCTGTCCTTGAATTTAGGACAGACTGGATGCCTCCGAGAACTTAACCAATTCTAAACTCTCTTCCTTGCTAAAGTGGAAAATAAAAATTAAATCAGGTGTCTTTATTGGGCAGTTGAGAGACATGAGAAACTTTTCAGAGGCATCAGGTGCTTCTAGGAGGCCGGAACACTCAGTATGAAGGGTTAGGATCTCACTTCCACCTCTATCTTAAAGCTTTCCTTCTCCTCCACTCTCAAACCATGTTTGGTTTTTCCCACTATCGCTTTTATGTGAACTCTTCTCTGTATATCAATAATGTCTCCTTTATGTTATCTTTTAAATGTCCATCCTGGTATTACACTTAAAAAGTATAGAAAAATAATCTTTGCTTCCACCAATGAACTATTTTTCTCTCTACTTCCATATATATATGTAATACATATATGAGTATATACAAATAATATTGAATTAATATATTTTTCATCATATAGCTAATATTTGAATGCAAGAAGATGTCAAGCCTTTGAAATATATGTATTGTCAATATATTAAAAATATATTATTATGTATAATAGATATTGTGATGATATATTTAATATAGCATGTGATATATACACATATGTGTATATATATATGATGCATACATCTTATTTATATGTATCTTATGTATGTAAGATGTATATATATGAAATATATTTTGATATATATCATATAGAATAATATAAAATATATATTTTTATTCAAAATATAAAAAAGTCTATATATGTGATGGAGACAGAAATATGCGTGTGTCAGTACTCTATGCCACAGTAAAAGAACAAATATTATTTAACCCATAAAATTACTAGAAGTACTAAAAGATATCACACTGGTTACATGCTGAAAATGTCTCCTTACAAATAGCAGGCTTCAAATAAATTCTGGTTGCTTATTAATATCAAAATCACATCTAGTGTCTAGCTACTGGAGTTCCTGCAAATAATGGTGCTTGAGAATACTTCTGAAATGAGGTAGACCATATCTTTGACTATTTATAATAATAATGAGAAAAAAGAGAACTATATCTCATATCTTATTATCCCAAGAAATGTCTTGGGAAAGAATTCAGTTCACTTTAGTCACTCAGTCATGTCTGAATTTGTGACCCCCATGGACTGCAGCATGCAAAGATTCCCAGTCTATCACCAACTCCCAGAGCTTGCTCAAACTCATATCCATTGAATCGGTGATGCCATAGAACCATTTCATCCTCTGTTGTCCCCGTCTCCTCCTGCCTTCAACCTGTCCCAGCATCAGGGTCTTTTCCAAAGAGTCAGTTCTTTGCATCAGTTCAGTTCAGTTCAGTTGCTCAGTTAAGTCTGACTCTTGTGACCCCATGAACTGCAGCACGCCAGGCCTCCCTGTTCATCACCATCTCCCAGAGTTTACTCAAACTCATGTCCATTGAGTCGGTGATGCCATCCAACCATCTCATCCTCTGTCATCCCCTTCTCCTCCCACCTTCAATCTTTCCCAGCATCAGGGTCTTTTCCAATGAGTCAGCTCTTTGCATCAGGTGGCCAAAGTATTGGCATTTCAGCTTCAACATCAGTCCTTCCAATGAACACCCAGGATTTATCTCCTTTAGGATGGACTGGTTGGATCTTCTTGCAGTCCAAAGGACTCTCAAGAGTCTTTTCCAGTGCCACAATTCAATTCTTCAGTGCTCAGCTTTCTTTATAGTGCAACTCTCACATCCATACATGACTACTAGAAAAACCATAGCCTTGACTAGATGGACCTTTGTTGACAAAGTAATGTCTCTGCTTTTTAATATGCTGTCTAGTTTGGTCATAACTTTTCTTCCAAGGAGGAAGTGTCTTTTAATTTCATGGCTGCAGTCACATCTGTAATGATTTTGGAGCCCCTTCAAAAATAAAATTGCTCACCATTACCATTGTTTGCCCATCTATTTGCCATGAAGTGATGGGACCAGATGCCATGATCTTACTTTTCTGAAGGTTGAGTTTTAAGCCAGCTTTTTAAATCTCCTCTTGTACTTTCACCAAGGGGCATTTTACTTCATTGCTTTCTTCCATAAGGGTAGTGTCATCTGCATATCTGAGGTTATTGATATTTTTCCTGGCAATCTTGACTCCAGCTTATGCTTCATCCAGACCAGCATTCCTCATGATGTACTCTGCATATAAGTTAAATAAGCAGGGTGACAATATACAGCCTTGATGTGCTCTTCTTCCCAATTTAGAACCAATCTGTTGTTTCCTGTCCAGTTCTAACTGTTGCTTCTTGACCTGCATACAGAATTCTCAGCAGGCAAGTCAGGTGGTCTGGTATTCCCATCTCTCTAAGAATTTTCCACAGTGTGTTGTGATCCACACAGTCAAAGCCTTTGGCATAGTCAATAAAGTAAAAGTGGATGTTTTTCTGGAACTCTCTTATTTTTCTATGAGCCAACAGATGTTGGCAATTTGATCTCTGGTTCCTCTGCCTTTTCTAAATTCAATCTGAAAATCTGGAAGTTCTCAGTTCACGTACTATTGAAGCCTGGCTTGGAGAAATTTGAGCATTACCTTGCTAGCATGTGAGATGAGTGCAATTTTGCAGTAGTTTGAACATTTTTTGGCATTGCCTTTCTTTGGATTAGAATGAAAACTGACCTTTTTCCAGTCCTGTGGCCACTGCTGAGTTTTTCAAAGTTGCTGGTGTATTGAGTGCAGCACTTCCATCAACTTTTAGCATTCAAAATAGCTTAACTGGAGTTCCATCACCTCCACAAGTATTGTTTGTCGTGATGCTTCCTCAGGCCCACTTGACTTCTCATGCCAGGAAGTCTGGCTCTAGGTGAGTGACCACACTATTTTGTTCATACTGGGTCATTATGATATTTTTGTATAGTTCTTCTGTGTATTCTTGCCACCTCTTCTTAATATCTTCTGCTTCTGTTGGGTCCATACAATTTTGTCATTTATTGTGCCCATATTTGCATGAAATGTTCCCTTGGCGTCTCTAATTTTCTTGAGGGGATCTCTAGTATTTCCTCTTCTATTGTTTTCCTCTATTTCTTTGCATTGATCACCAAGGAAGGCTTTATTATCTCTCCTTGCTATTCTCTGAAACTCTGCATTTAGATGCTTTTATCTTTCCTTTTCTCCTTTACCATTAGCTTCTTTTCTTTTCTCAGCTATTTGGAAGCCCTCCTTAGACAACCATTGCACCTTTTTGCATTTCTTTTCTTGGGGATGGTCTTGATCACTGCCTCCTGTATAATATCATGAACCTCCATCCATAGTTCTTCAGGCACTCTGTCTATCAGATCTAATCCCTTGAATCTATTTGTTATTTCCACTGTATAATCGTAAGGGATTCGATTTAGGTCCTGCTGAATGGTTAGTGGTTTTCCCTATTTTCTTCAATTTAAGTCTGAATTTTGCAGTAAGGAGCTTATGATCTGAGCCACAGTCAGCTCCCAGTTTTGTTTTTCCTGCCTGTATATAGCTTCTCCATCTTTGGATGCAAAGAATATAATCAGTCTGGCTTCAGTATTGACTGTCTGGTGATGTCCATGTGTAGAGTTGTCTCTTGTGCTGTTGGAAGAGGGTGTTGGTGGAAGACTGTGTGAAAGAAGTACTTATATCATATATCTCAGCCTAAGTGTTCTAGGGGTGTTACTGTATTACTTGATGGTATGGCAAATTGGTCAGAAAACCTCTGCTTCTAGGCAATTCTGTCTTAGTAGTCATAATCTTTTTATGCTTTCAGCAGAGGCCTCATTATGAAACTTGTTGTTATTGTTCATTCACTAAGTCCAGTTCAACTTGCTGTAACCCCCTGGACTGCAGCACACCAGCCTTCTCTGTTTTCCACTATCTCCTGAAGTTTTCTTCAATGTCATGTCCTTTAAGCCAGTGATGCTGTCTAACCACTTTATCTTCTACTGCCCCTTCTCCTATTTGCTTCAGTCTTTCCAAGCATCAGGACCTTTTCTAGTGAGCCAGCTCTTCTTATTAGGTGGCCAAAGTTTTGGAGCTTCAGCTTCAGCAACAGTCCTTCCAATGAATAATCAGGGTTGATTGCCTTTTGGATCAACTGGTTTGATCTCCTTGATGTCCAAGGGACTTTCAAGAGTGTTCTCCAGCACCACAGTTTGGAAGCAGAAACTTTTTGGCACCCAGCCTTCTTTATGGTCCCACTCTCACATCTGGAGATGACTCCTGGGAAGCTACATAATTCTTATTCCCACTATCTCTGCACGAGATGAATGAAAATAGAAGTCTTCTTTAAAAAGTGACTTTAAGTCTTATAAGTTCTGTACATAACAAAGCAAGTTACATGTGATAACAATTCCCTATCCCAGTGAGTAATGAACCATACATAGTTCACTCAATCCCTGCTCAAATGAGGTTGCCAGTTGTGATTCCTGGCTTCTCACCTTATAGCTCAAACTGGCATAGAGCATTATGAGCCTCATGAGCAAAAAAAAAAAAAGCATTGTTGAATTTAGTAACACCCCTCCCCAAACACCGCTGTTCTTCCTCCTACTGAACTCTGAGCAAGTGACTGACCTTCTGCAGGCCTTCTCTGGCCTTTCTCAGCCTGGCACATATAGCAAAGTTTACGGTCCACATATGAGCCTGTTTATTGAGTGTTATAGGAAGAATGCTTTCAGTGTAACCTGATAGGTAGACTCATGTGGTAGATATGTTTTAGCTTGATGTGGTTACCAAGTCGTGCTGTCAAGGAAAAGAATTCTGTAACTTACTTGTAAAGAATGAAAAGATACATACATCCTTTCATTCATTCTTGGTGAGTTTGTAAATTAGTATGTGAAAACCCACAAAACTTGTCAGTGTGTAGATTAACATAGCTCGGGAATTGGTCCATAATACACAGTGGGCTCTTTCAATCATTTAAAACATTGTTTGGTGAACGGTTACATGGACTTGACAAATTGGAATCCATTATTAGCATTGCTGTTGCTTTTGGCTCTGGTCTCCTTGACCACCCCCCTTCTACCCCTAATTTCAAGCTGCATAATAGCAGTCTTGGACACATTAAAAAAGGTTGTGTGTGGTGGAAGAAGGGGATGGGGTAAGATAAGCAAATTGTAATGTATCAAAAAGTTTAACATATACTAAATGAGCTCTCTGAATGGCATAGAATATGCTGGATCAGAACTTTTTGAAACTTTCTGGAATTTTTGAAATACAAACTCAGCTCACATATCAAGAGAAGAGAAAGTTGCTGACAGTGAAGTCCTGCCTGCCCCCAAGAGATGGGATAGCCACTTATGAGCAAGTCACACTGTAAACTTTCAAATATGGCCAGCTCCCAAGGGCACTCAACCGCAGGGATGGGACTTGGCAGTGACAACCTTCCCACTATCAACTAAGGCAGGTTCTGACATCAGCAAGTCAATTACAGTCAACCATAATCAGCAACTTTCTAGAGTATAGAAAAGAGAGTATTTTAACACAGAGGGGACCTTTAAAAAATCCCTGTCCCCATTTTTTTTTTTTAATTTAGCCGATGTGGAAATATCGGCTCAAAGATATTAAGTGACTTGATTAAAGTGAAACAACGAAGTGGGCAACGCAAGGATGAGTCTTCCATACAGTGTTGTTAATTTAAATTTGAAACGAGCTATTCTAAGACTAGATTCAGATCTTCTAAAACAGTATACCAACTTTCTTTTACATAATGGAGTTTCCAAAGATTACAAGCCAAACTATTTCTGAGAAGTAGCCCAGCACATTTGCCTTACTTTTCCCACTGTGCCTTACTTTGTTATTCTACTAAAATTAAGCTATCAACTTAATGTGTATCATAGCACTGCTAATTGTACATTAGACACAAGAAAGCACAGATATAATTATACCTGTGTCATGCCAACAGTCTTCAGGAGAAAAATTGTTTGTTTGTTTGTTTTTAATTATAACACAGACATTAAAGAGAGTAAATATATAAAACATACTCAACTTCTTACAAAGATATGAACATATATTAAAATTTAAAAAAAACCTTTGAAAAGAATATGACCAAGTAAAGATGTATCTGGAGGAATTCATGGAGAGAGTATGTATTAAGAATCTTAAGAGAAAAATATGCCAATAACCTTTTAGTAACTGACAGAAGTGAAGTGAAAATATGTGAATGGTTCATTTTAATAGAGCAACTGAGAGTCCAGTGGCAGTTTACACTTGGGAGAGAAGCCTATGGAGAGAGGAACTTGAAGACTTTGAGTAGTTGTTCTTCTTTTGTAAGTTAGAAACTTTTGAGAAAGTAGTAAACATGTATGAAGAGCTTATATGATTTGAATCTTCACTACTATACCTAAGTCAAAAGGTAGCTTAATCTATGTATATAAACAGCTCAACAACAACAAATGACCGAAATGAAAAATAGGCCAAAGACCTTAATAGAAATTTCTCCAGAGAAGATAAATAGATGGTCAGTAGGCACATAAACAATGCTCAGTTCAGTTCAGTTGCTCAGTCATGTCCAATTCTTTGTGACCCCTTGAGTCACAGCAAACCAGGCCTCCCTGTCCATCACCAAGTCCCGGAGTCCACTCAAACCCATGTCCATCGAGTTGGTGATGCCATCCAACTATCTTATCCTCTGTCATCCCCTTCTCCTCCTGCCCTCAATCTTTCCCGGCATCAGGGTCTTTTCCACGAGTCAGCTCTTTGCTTCAGGTTGCCAAAGTATTGGAGTTTCAGCTTCAACATCAGTCCTTCCAATGAACACCCAGGACTGATCTCCTTTAGGATGGACTGGTTGGATCTTCTTGCAGTCCAAGGGACACTCAAGAGTCTTCTCCAACACCAGTTCAAAAGCATCAATTCTTCAGCACTCAGCCTTCTTTATAGTCCAACTCTAACATCCATACATGACCACTGGAAAAATCATAGCCTTGACTATATGGACCTTTGTTGGCTCAACATCACTAATTGTTAGAGAAATGCAAATCAAACCTGCAATGAGGTACTGCCTCAAAACCATCAAAATGGCCATCATTAAAAAGCCTACAAATAACAAACTCTGGAGAAGATGTAGAGAAAAGGGAAACCTCCTACACTGCTTGTAGGAATGTAAGTTGGTATACGAATACAGAAAACAGTATGGAGATTCCTCATAAAACTAAAAATAGAATTACCATATGATCCAGCAATCCCATTCTGGACACATAACCCTCTCCCCTCCAAAAACAAAGTCATTCAAAAAGATACATGCAACCCTATGTTCATAGCATCACTGTTTAATTGTCCATCAACAGATGAATTGATAAAGAAGACATGGTACATATATGCAATGGAATACTACTCAGCCATGAAAATAATTACAGTAAGGTCATTTGCAGCAACGTAGATGCAATTAGAGATTATCATATAGAAGTGAAGGAAGTCAAAAGAGACAGACAAATACCATTTAATATCACTTCTATGTGGAATCTGAATTATGGCCCAAATGAACTTATCCACAAGACAGAAACAAATTAATAGACATAGAAAACTGTCTTGTGGTTGCCAGAGTGGAGCGATTAGGGGAGAGAAGCCCTGGAAATTTGGGATTAGCAGATGTCAACTATAACACATAGGACTGATAAACAACAAATTTCTACTGTATAGCACAGGGGACTGTATTCAATATCCTGATAAATCATGATGGCAAAGAATATTTTTAGAATGCAATGTCTTCATGTGTATGACTGAGTCACTTTGCTGTGCAGCAGAAATGGGCACATCACTGTAAATCAACTATTAGTCAATCAAAAGAAAAGATAAAAAAGGTAATCAGGAAAACAGTGGAGGCTATGCAGTCCACAAAGCTGTGGCTGGGTTAGATAATGGGCTTCCCTGGTAGCTCAGCTGGTAAAGAATCCACCTGCAGTGCAGGAGACCCCGGGTTGGTTCCTGGGTCAGAAAGATCTTCCAGAGAAGGGTTAGGCTCCCCACTCCAGTATTCTTGGGCTTCCCTGGTGGCTCAGCTGGTAAAGAATCCGCCTGCAATGTGGGAGACCTGGGTTCGATCCCTGGGTCGGGAAGATCCCCAAGAGAAAGGAACAACTACGCACTCCAGTATTCTGGCCTGGAGAATTCCATGGACCTTGTAGTCCATGGTTCGCAAAGAGTCAGAGCTGACTGAGAGACTTTCATTGCACAACCATGAAGGCGAGAAGACACACTCATGGTTTATGAGTGAGGGACTCTGGTGAGGTACTGGATGCCATGAGTGCAGTAAAGATGCAGCTTTCCGAAGTGGCCAAGGGAAGAATGGTATACGGCAGACTGCAGTGAGGTGCTGCACTGATGCATGTGAGTGAACGCGTTTGGAAGAGTGATGGAAAAAACTGAAGTGTAGACCATAAGTCTCTTAATCAACACTATTAAAAAAATTCCAGAATGGGATCCTTCTTTTTTTTATTATTACTTTATATTTATTATCTATTTTTTATAATTTAAATGCAATAGAAGGCACAGGTCTTAAATATCCAGTTTAATAAGTTTTGAGAATTGAACATACAAATGTAAAACAACAAGATGCAGAATGTTTTCCTCATCCCTGAAAGTTTCCTTTCACTTGATCCCCATCTTTGCCCTCATGGGATTAACTTTTGATAACCAAAACCCAAAATTTGCCATTTCCTGGTTTTTTTTTTTTTTATAGTTCATGGCACTCAAATCTTTAATACTTTTTTTTTTCCTCCGCTTTTTTTTTTCTTTTTTTAAAATTATTATTGTTTTTGCCATACAATGCCATGATATCACCATGGGTTTACATATGCTCCCCCTCCAGAACCCCCCTCCCTCCTCCCTCCCTCCTCCCTCCCCCTGGGAAATATCGATGCACCAGCCCCAAGCATCACTCCTGGGCTGGCGATTGATTAGACATATGATAATTAACGTGTTTCAATGCCATTCTCCCATATCATCCCACCCTTACCCTCATCCATAGAGTCCACGAGTCTATTCTATATGTCTGCATTCCTCTTGCTGTCTCGCTTGTTGGGTTCTCGTTACCGTCTTTCTAAATTCCATATGTATGCGTTAATATACTGTATTGTTGTTTTTGCTTCTGGCTTATTTCACTCTGGATAATGGGCTCCAGTTTCGTCCATCTAAGTAGAATTGCTTCAAATGAATTTTTTTTTAATGCTGAGTAATATTCCATTGTGTATATGTACCACAGCTTTCTTATCCATTCGTCAGTTGATGGGCATCTAGGTTGCTTCCATGTCCTGGCTATTGTAAACAAAGCAGCAATGAACATTGGGGTACACGTGGCTCTTTCAATTCTGGTTTCCTCAGTGTATATGCCCAGCAGTGGGATTGCTGGGTCATATGGCAGGACTATTTGCAGTTTTTTAAGGAACCTCCACACTGTTTTCCATAGTCACTGTACTAGTTTGCATTCCCACGAACAGTGTAAGAGAGTTCCCTTTTCTCCACATCCTCTCCAGCATTTATTGCTTGTAGATTTTTGGATTACAGCCATTCTGACTGGTGTAAAGTGGTACCTCATTGTGGTTTTGATTTGCATTTCTCTGATAATGAGTGATGTTGAGCATCTTTTCATGTGTTTGTTAGCCATTTTTATGTCTTCTTTGGAGAAGTGTCTGTTAAGTTCTTTGGCCCACTTTTTTGATTGGGTTGTTTATTTTTCTAGAATGGAGCTGCAGGAGTTGCTTGTATATTTTTGAGATTAATTGTTTGTCCGTTGCTTCATTGGCTATTATTTTCTCCCATTCTGAAGGCTGTCTTTTCACCTTGCTTATAGTTTCCTTTGTTGTGCAGAAGCTTTTAATTTTAATTAGGTCCCATTTGTTTATTCGTGCTTTTATTTCCAATATTCTGGGAGGTGGGTCATGGAGTATCCCGCTTTTGTTTATGTCAGAGAGTGTTTTGCCTATGTTATCCTCTAGGAGTTTTATAGTTTCTGGTCTTATGCTTAGATCTTTGATCCATTTTAAGTTCATCTTTGTGTCTGGTGTTAGAAAGTGTTCTAGTTTCATTCTCTTACAAGTGGCTGTCCAGTTTTCCCAGCACCACTTGTTAAAGAGGTTGTCTTTTCTCCATTGTATATTCTTGCCTCCTTTGTCAAAGATAAGGTGTCCATAGATGCATGGATTTATCTCTGGGCTTTCTATTCTGTTCCACTGATCTATATTTCTGTCTTTGTGCCAGTACCATACTGTCTTAATGACTGTGGATTTGTAGTATAGCCTAAAGTCAGGTAGGTTGATTCCGCCCGTTCCATTCTTCTTTCTCAAGATTGCTTTGGCTATACGAGGTTTTTTGTATTTCCATACAAATTGAGAAATTATTTGTTCTAATTCTAAGTAAGAAGCTTTGCAGACCCGCTACACATCAAAAACAATGGTTTAAATGGTGAAGATGTTATAAATCCATCACTCAGAGTACAAATGATCTAAATGGAGAAAATTCCTTCAAGAAGATCTACTAAATCTTGGTAAAAACAGTAAAATAACCTAATCTCTAATCTGTTGCTCAGCTCGACTTCATACTATGTGGGCTGTACCCAAGGCATGCACAGCCAAGAAGAGAGGATATAGATTCTCCCAGATCCAAGTCTGAGCTTTCAGTCTCACACCAGACAGGGCAGATTGCTGTGCCTTCACTGTCTTGCTTTCCGAGCCCCCAGTGATAAACACCCTTCTTATTCACCCTCCCTGAGTGCGTAGACACTTTATTTTAGGACTTACAGACCAATGATACTAAGTCTCTTCTCACTCAGACCCCTAAGGGCAAGGATGTCACTCCAGGCAAAGCGGGTTCTGCTTTAGCCCCAGCTCCAGACATAACACCTAAGGATTTTGGCTAAAGTGAGAAGAGGTCCTTAGGAATAAAGAGGTTCAGAATTGTGCCTAAGGATTCATTTAGAACAAGAATGGAGAAAGTCACAACTAAGGGCATCACTGAAAGTAACAGAGATATTTTTTGTTGCTTTCAGTTGCTAAGTCATGTCCAACACTTTGCTACCCCATGGACTGCAGCATGCTAGGCTTACCTGTCCCACTGTCTCCCAGAGCTTGCCCAAACTCATGTCCATTGATTCAGTGATGCCATCCAACCATCTCATCCTCTGCCACCCCCTTATCCTCTTGCTCTCAATCTTTTCCAATAACAGTCTTTTCCAATGAGCAAGCTCTTTGAATCAACTGGTCAAAGTATTGGAACTTCAGTTTCAGTATTAGTCCTTCAAATGAATATTCAGGGTTGATTTCCTTTAGGATAGACTGGTTTGGTCTCCTTGCTGTCCAAGGAACTCTGAAGAGTATTCTCCACACCATAAATGATAGCTTCTTAATGTCAACAAAATGGTAGGATAGCAGGAAGCTTAATAGAGAACCAAGAAAAGAGACAACCAAGAAAAGCCCTTCTGAGATCACAAGCATCTCTGGATCTGAAAGACTGTGCATCTGTGGTGAGCTGCACCCACTCAGGAGCAATCACAGCAGGGCCTTACAGCATTACCCAAGAACACATAGATCAATTAAGGCAGGACAAGAAGCTTCACTGAGAAAAGGGGCTTAAATCAAATACTGGCTGAATGAACCACTGTGATGCAAAAGTAACTCCCAGAAAATCAGATTCAAAAATAAAATTACACACATCCTTGGAATTCTGGAAGAATGCATGAGTGCCCAAGGCTATAGACTCTCTGGAGATATCACAGAGGACACATTCAACCTAAAGGGTCCTAGCTAAATGCAGAACATAAATAAACACATAAACTCACTTAAACTTAAGTATAAGCCACATACACACATATGTGATGCTAATAGGTAAATATCTGACTGACTAAGGGGCTTAAGCACAACCTTTGATCCCTAAGTGGACTACGGCAACATAGGAGAAATCCCTAAGCAGCTAAATTAAAACATAAAAGCAAGAGAGGGATCTGAGTAGGGACATTGAAGCTTGCACATTTTGGTGGTGGGGAGGGGGCAGATTTTACAGAATCAGTTCAGCCAAGTTCTAAAGAATTAAACAGATGATTAAGCAAACAGCAACAGCAGCCTCTGGTGGGAGTGGAGAAGAAGTTGGCTGTTTCCTACTGTATTATCTAAAATGATCAGTTTTCAACATAACATTTGAGTCATCCAAAGAGATAAGGAAGTATAACAGATGCATCTGCATAGCGAATGGGAACAGGAAATAAAAGTCATTTTGAAGTGGATGAGATGATAGACTACGCAGACAAAGATCTCAAAGCATTTTAATACATATGTTAAAGGAACTAAAGGATATCATGCTTAAAGGATTAAAGGAGGGCTAATGACAGTGATAAAGTGTCACTCTATCCAGAAGACATAACATTTTTATAGAAGTTTATTCATCTAAAAACAACCCCCAAATATATGAAGCAAACACTGTATTGACAGGAGAAATATATAACTCAATAAGAGTTAGAGACTTCTATATACTACTTTTAGTCATGGAGGGGCAAGATCAAAAGAAGAAGAAGAAGAAAAAAAAAAACTTGAGAATGTTGCAAGTCAGCTAGAAATAATAGATATCCATAGACCGCCCTACTCAACTACAGCAGAACACACATGCTTTTCAAGCACACATGAAATATTCTCTAAGATAGAACATATTCTAGGCCATAAAACAAGCTTTAGCAAAAGACATTCTGATCATATAAAGTACACTCTCCTACTACAGTGAAATCAGATTGGAGAGCTATACAGAAGAAAGTTTTGGAAATGCAAATTATTTGGAAGTTAACTCACTCCCAAATGATTGATGGGTGGAAAAGGAGCTCACAAAGAAATAAGAAAATAATTTGCCATGGAATTAAATAAAAATACCACATATCGAGACTTATAGAAAGTGAAGATATCAATTCTTGGAGGGAATTTTTTATCTGCCAAAACCTACACTTGAAAGAAAAAAAAATTGTTCACAAATGAGTAACCTAAATTTCCAACCTAAAGAAATAAAAAAACCTACAAAAACAAAATTAAACCAAACTGAAAGCAAGCAGAAGTATAAAATAATAAAGATTAAAGTTGTTGTTGTTGTTGTTGTTGTTGTTATTTAGCCACTAAGTCATGTCTGACTCTTTATAGACTCCTCTATAGCCCACCAGACTCCTCTGTCCATGTGCCTTCTCAGGCAAGAATGCTAGCGTGGGTTGCCATTTCCTTCTCCAGGAGATCTTCCCCACTAGGGATTGAACCTATGTTTTCTGAATTGACAGGTGGATTCTTTATTGCTGATCCTCCACGGAAGCCCAGAGATAAAAGGAGAGATAAGTAAAATAGGGAATGGGAAAATAAAGAGAAATATAAAGAAAATCAATGATGCAGTTTTCGCTTGAAATTTGAGATGGTGTCAAAATCCTTAACTTATGTTTTGTAAATTCACAATATATGTAGAGTGTGATTCTCACATTAAATCAGCAGAGAAGTTGGAGTAGCCAAGCCTGGGTTTTCTGCGTCCTCTGTTAAGGATATGATCAGACTGAGATCAAAGTTTCAGCTGGGAATACGATATTGCCTGAAGTTTGGGGCTTTCTCCCAAGATCACTGGCTCTTGACAGAGTTTGTTTCTTTGGAGTTCTGTGGCTAAGGTTCCTATTTTCTCGTTGGCTATTGTTTGGGGATACTCTTGGCTCCCAGAATCCTCCTTCAGGGGTTTACCACATGCCCCCTTAGTCTTGTAATAGGGCTCTTTACTTTCTCCCAAGCCAGTAAGAGATCAATAGAGACCTCAATTGATTAGGTCAGACCTGCTCAGGGTAACTTCCATTTTGATGGACACAAATTCAACTGATTGGGCTTTTCATTAAATGCATCAAATTCATTTTGCCATATAACCTAACATAATTATATAAGTGAAACTCTCTTATATGAATGTATATATAATAGCTGTTGCCAAATCCAACTAATAGATACATATCTTCTTCATGAACTCACAAAACAATACAAATGAAATCATTAAACTCATAAGTGATCAAATAATCTCTGGCAACAAAAATATCCATACATTCAGTTGAAAGAGAAGAACTAAATAGATTCAGATGTTTATATACAAGTTGAAGACTGAAATAGCTGACATTCTGTTCTTGATCTGTCTTAGACATGTGGAAAGAACAATGAAAAATAATTAGTAATATGTTTACTAATTAACACAGACTACCACAGAACTGCACTCATCTCACACACTAGTAAAGTCATCCTCAAAATTCTCCAAGCCAGGCTTCAGCAATATGTGAACCGTGAACTTCCAGATGTTCAAGCTGGTTTTAGAAAAGGCAGAGAAACTAAAAATCGAATTGCTAACATCCTCTGGGTCATTGAAAAAGCAAGACAGTTCCAGAAAAACATTTCTGCTTTATTGACTATGCCAAAGCCTTTGACTGTGTGGATCACAATAAACTGTGGACAATTCTTAGAGAGATGGGAATACCAGACCACCTGACCTGCCTCTTGAGAAACCTGTATGCAGGTCAGGAAGTGACAGTTAGAACTGGACATGGAACAGCTGACTGGTTCCAAATAGGAAAAGGAGTACTTCAAGGCTGTATATTGTCACCCTGCTTATTTAACTTATATGCAGAGTACATCATGAGAAACACTGGGCTGGATGAAGCACAAGCTGGAATCAAGATTGCCAGGAGAAATATCAATAACCTCAGATATACAGATGACACCACCTTTATGGCAGAAAGTGAAGAAGAACTAAAGACCCTCTTGATCAAAGTGAAAGAGGAGAGTGAAAAAGTTGGCTTAAAGCTCAACATTCAGAAAACTAAGATCATGACATCCAGTCCCATCACTTCATGACAGATAGATGGGGAAACAGTGGAAAGAGTGGCTGACTTTATTTTTCTGGGCTCCAAAATCACTTCAGATGGTGACTGCAGCCATGAAATCAAAAGACCTTTGCTCCTTGGAAGGAAAGTTATGACCAAACTAGACAGCATATTAAAAAGCAGAGAAATGACTTTGCCAACAAAGGTCCGTCTAGTCAAGGCTATGGTTTTTCCAGTAGTCATGTATGGATGTGAGAGTTGTACTATAAAGAAAGCTGAGCACCAAAGAATTGATGCTTTTGAACTGTGGTGCTGGAGAAGACTCTTGAGAGTCACTTGGACTGCAAGGAGATCCAACCAGTCCATCCTAAAGGAGATCAGTCCTGAGTGTTCATTGGAAGGACTGATGTTGAAGCTGAAACTCAAATACTTTGGCCACCTGATGTGAAGAGCTGACTCATTTGAAAAGACTGTGATGCTGGGAAAGATTAAGGGCAGGAGGAGAAGGGGATGACAGAGGAGGAGATGGTTGGATGGCATCACTGACTCGATGGACATGGGTTTGGGTAAATGCAGGGAGTTGGTGAGGGACAGGGAGGCCTGGCATGCTGCAATTCATATAGTCACAAAGAGTTGTATACAATTTAGAGACTGAACTTAACTGAACTGAAAGATGTAGAGTCATTTCACAAGTATTTTATCATTTCATATTGATTAAAATAATGAATATTTCCAAGCCAGTGGGAAGTATTGTGTTGGCCAAAACGTTTGCTCAAGTTTTTCCACATGCCATGGAAAACTTGAAAGAACATTTGGCCAATCCAATGCTCATTTAACAACTAGATTATAATTTTTATCTATCTCTATGCCTTTTATTTCTTCATCCTGGGTCTGTAAGTATTGAAAATAAATTGTATGCTTGTTTTAAATGTGTGAAGTATGCTTTCAACTTATAATTCATTATATTAGTATTATCAGGTGTAATCTAGGAGGGAAATGAGAAAATGAGCAGAAGTAAAGAAATCAAGGGATAAGAAAGAAGATAAAATAAGGAGAAAAGGATAAAATTCAGTTCATAACTATTTAGAAATAGGTTCAAGTTGCAAGTTCAAAAGCACTTCAGAATTCTTAGCTCTCAAATATATATCTCTGCTGTGCTCTTCTCTGAAAAAGAAGCCCTGAATTCTTTCACATTTATTTTTAATTGCCTCATTTATAAAAATGGTTCATGTTTGTTTTCTTGACTTTTCTTATTTGTGACTACTGACAAAAGATTCTAGCCAAAATAGTTGAGTCTCTTAAACTTATTTTTTTTTCATGCCTATTTACCTTCCACATTCAGAATCCTTCTCTTGTCCTTTCCTGCTTCAGGCCGCAGATTCCCACTGCATCTATCTATCATCATTTTAGACATTTCCAAACAAGTCAGATTTTCTTCTAGGTCTTGGATTTTCTCAATCCAAATGTGCCTGTCCTATGGATTTGCCTCTTAAAGCATTTTGTTGTATTTCATGCTGCCCTTTGGGTGACTGGTAGATCCCAGATCAATGAAGCACAAGTCCTTCTGGTCTGCACACTCCTGTTGATGTAGCTCTAGCAGATTTCATGTGTGTGCATGCCTGCTCAGTTATGTCTGACTCTTTTTGACCCCATGGACTGTAGCTTGCCAGGCTCTCTGTCCATGGAATTATCGCGGCAAGAATACTGGAGTGAGTTGCCATTTCCTACTCTAGAGAGATGTTCCCAATCTAGAGTTTGAACCTACATCTCCTTCATCTTCTGCATTGGTTGGCAGATTCTTTACCACTGAGCCATCTGGGAAGCCCATGTTATGGTCAATAATAATAGATTTATATAACAAGTATTTATATCTATTTATCTAAATATATATTTGCATGCAGGTATACATTTATATATGTCTTCAACTAATATTAGCAATTTTTTAATATAAATTTATTTATTTTAAATGGAGGCTAATTACTTTACAAATTGTAGTGGTTTTGCCATACATTGACATGAATCCACCACGGGTGTACATGTGTTCCCCATCGTGAAACCCCCTCCCACCGCCTTCCCCATCCTTCCCTCTGGGTCATCCCAGTGCACCAGCCCTGAGCGCCCTGTATCATGCATAGAACCTGGACTGGTGATTCGTTTCACATGTGATAATATACAAGTTTCAGTGTCATTCTCCCAAATCATCCCTCCCTTGCCCTCTCCCACAGAGTCCAAAAGACTGTTCTATACATCTGTGTCTCTTTTGCTGTCTCACATACAGGGTTATCGTTATCATCTTTCTAAATTCCATATATATGCGTTAGTATACTGTATTGGTGTTTTTCTTTCTGGCTTACTTTACTCTGTATAATAGGCTCCAGTTTCATTAGAACTGATTCAAATGCATTCTTTTTAATGCTGAGTAATATTCCATTGTGTATATGTACCACACTTCCTTATCCATTCATCTGCTGATTGACATCTAGGTTGCTTCCATGTCCTGGCTGTTATAAACAGTGCTACAATAAACAATGGGGTACATGTGTCTCTTTCAATTCTGGTTTCCTCGGTGTGTATGCCCAGCAGTGGGATTGCTGGGTCATATGGCAGTTCTATTTCCAGTTTTTTAAAGGAATCTCCACACTGTTCTCCACAGTGGCTGTACTAGTTTGCATTCCCACTAACAGTGTAAGAGGGTTCCCGTTTCTCCACATCCTCTCCAGCATTTAGTGCTTGTACACTTTTGGATGGCAGCCATTCTGACCGGCTTGAAATGGTACCTATTGTGGTTTCGATTTGCATTTCTCTGATAAAGAGTGATGTTGAGCATCTTTTCATGTGTTTTTTAGCCATCTGTATGTCTTCTTTGGAGAAATCTCTGTTTAGTTCTTTGGCCTATTTTTTGATTGAGTCTTTTATTTTTCTGTAATTGAGCTGCAGTATTGCTTGTATATTTTTGAGATTAATTCTTTGTCAGTTGTTTCATTTGCTATTATTTTCTCCCATTCTGAAGGTTGTCTTTTCACCTTGCTTATTTGAATCCAGCAACATACAAAAGAATTATTGTATTGCAAATAAGTGAAATTTATCCAATGATGCAAAAAAAGTGAAAGTGTTAGTTACTCAGTTGTGTCCAACTCTTTGTGACCCCATGGACTATAGCCCACCAGACTCTGTCCATGGAATTCTCCAGGCAAGATACTAGAGTAGGTTGCTATTTCCTTCTTCAGGGTATCTTCCTGACCCATGGTTTGAATCTAGGTCTCCTAGATTGCAGGCAGACTCTTTACTGACTGAGCCACCAGGGGATCCCTCAAGCAATGCAAGGTTGATGGAATACACAAAAATCAGTTAATGTGATACATATTATAAATGAAATAAAAGTCCAAAACCATGTGAGTATCTCCAGAACCAAAGAAAAAGTATTTGACAAAAGTCTACACTCATTAATTAACACAGCAAAGACAACTCTCAAGAAGCTAGGAATAAATAAAAAATTCTTCCTCCTGATATAGGACACTTAATACACCCTTAATGGTGAACATGAATGTTTCCCTCTTAAGGTCAGGAGCAAGGAGAGAAAGTCCACTCTCATTAGTGTTATTCAATATTGTACTAAGAATTCTA
>ML664173.1:4477522-4499487 GCA_007570785.1 Antilocapra americana | reverse complement strand
TATATATATATATATATAAAGTAATAAGTCACAAAGGTTGCAAGATGAAAAATCAATGTATAACATATTGATGGCAGGATGAAAAAATCTAATAAAAAGCAAGGTGGCCAAAAATGGAAACAGGGAAAGACCAAAGTTGAAGAAGGAAAAAAAAAAAAGGCAGCAATGTTTGGGAACAGAGTGCTCTGCCCTCGAAAAGTGACCTGCTAAACACCCTAGGTGGGAGGAAAGTTTTGTGACTTTTTTGCAGGGAAGTCTTGGAAAGCCTTGGGGGGAAAAATATATATATATATATACATATATATATATATATATATATATATATATATATATACACACATATATATATTCAAATTAGAAGAACTAAAAGGGGATGTTTACACTCATTTTAAATTAATATCAGCATGAAAATAGGACAGGCTTCAGTGGTAATAGAATTGAATTTCAAGGTAAATAAAATAGTGTCTTTTAAAATATCCAAACAATGAGATGTTAGACTGGGATGGCTCTAATGACTTGGATCATTACATACGCAAAGCAAAATCCTGTAAATCCCTCAAGATTAAGAAGAAAACCAGTCATAGCCAAGTAGACTTTCCTAAATTATGCAATCACTTAAGCTATAGACAATCAAATAGTTTCCTTACCTTATTTCCTTGTCTTCTTTATAAAAACCCTCACCCAAGTTCCTTTTGGTGGAGCACTCCTAGTCAATTCTGGTTTTACATTGCTAATGTAAATCCATGATAGTTCAAATAAACTCTTTGAAAATTTAATTTATCCTTTAACTTCTGTTTGTGAGCGCTTGCATGTTTTAACTATGTTAAAAAAAAAAAAGGAAAACTTTTTATTTCTCTGGCAAATTTCCCAATTCGGGGTATAATTCTCTGCTTTTTCCCTTGGACCTAGTCATGAGCCTAGCTCATTTCATAATCAGCAACCCTAGGGAACTAGGGCAAGGAAAAATAAAAGGGAGCAACAGTAGATTTAATATTTTTAGCTTGTAACATTTCATGATATGAAAAGGAAAACACCCTAGCTGTGCCCTCCTCTACTTGAATATTCTATAAACACAGCCCTGCTACACTACTGATGCTAGATGTGTGGGGTCTTCACACAGTAAGCAATTCTGTGACCCCAGCCGAGGTGTCCTACAAACGTAACACTACCTGCCTGGGAAAGCATCAGACAAAGGCTCAGCCCCAGGGCGCCTCCTCTGTCCACTTCAGACTCCAGCAGTGAGTCCAGATTAGCCCTGTGCCTCTGACTAACTCCGTATAAACCAGAGTTCCTGTAAGCCCCTGCCGTGTTCAGCTAATTTGCTTGAGGGGCTAACGGAATTCAGGAAAACAGTTTGCTCACTAAATTACTGGTTTAGTACAAATGATATTAAAGGATAAAAATCAACCTCCAAAGAGAAACATAAGGTAAGGTCCAGAAGGAACTGGTGCTTGTTGTTACTAGATTGAACTGGCCTTTTTAACCCCTGAAAATGACCCAGAAATCAATGTAATCTTCTTGAGAATGAATCAAAAGGAGAAGAAGAAGAATTGAATAGAGAGGGTTTTGAAAGTCAACTTTGAACTTATTAAAGAAACAATTATTTTTTCCATGTTCAACAATAAACAGAACAGGTATGTGTATGATGAATGCCTTAAAAGCAGGCATATGAATAAATCAAATGAACCCTATTCAAACCAGAATTCAGATAATTCATAATGAATTCAGAATTCATAATAAAACCAGAATTCAGCCACATTTTTGTTAACTTCTCCTTCATTCATCTTCCTCTGAACTCGCAATTATACTGTAAATCTAGGTTTACATCTTACTTTTTTACTTAACATTAACATAAGACATTTCTATGTATGATTAAATCTTATTTATAGTATTATTTCTAATAGTGGATCATGCCAGAATATTAAATAAATGTGTGATACATTAGCAAATCACACTTATATTTTGGAATATTTAAATTATTTCATATATTTTCAAAATAGATGCTATTGCATTAAACATGTTTATAGATAGGACCTGTTTAAAATTTATTTTCAATTATTTATTTGGATAGATTCCCAGAATGTGTTTCAAATTTTAATACAAATATGCAAATTCTCTGATTACTTTCCATAAAGATTACATTAATTTACACTGTCATAATCAGTGTGTGCATGTCCATATTTCTGTATTGTTGATAACATATTTTTTGGGAAATTCTGAAGATCTAGTTAAATTTCATTCCAGGAAGAAATTAAAGGGATGTCTGTTAATAAGTAATCAAATATCAGATAGGATTACGATACAGAATAAATATTTAGATTTCCCCTGTATGTATATAATCGTCTATACAAAGGGAGAAATTCTGATCTTCATTTTTCAAAGAATATATTTTCTGATATTGACCTCAATAATATCTATATCCCGATTCATAACCTGATATGTACTATTGATCTCTAATGTCTCAGGATTACTGGTTATCTTTAGGAAAACAAAGTTATCATCCAAAGAGTAGAAAGAAAATAAAATAATAGGGTTCTCATTTAACTTTGCAGTTTTAAAAGGTTGTGCTACAGTAAAGCCCTAAACTGGGCTTCCCAGGTGGCACAGTGATAAAGGATCCTCCTACCAATGCAGGAGACACAAGAGATGCGGGCCAATCCCTGGGTAGGGAAGATCCCCAGGAGAAAGAAGTGGCAGCCCTCTGGACTATCCTTGAGTGGAAAATTCCATGGATAGAGGAACCTGGCGGGCTACAGCCCCAGAGGTTGCCAAGAATCAGACACAACTGAGTGAGCCTGCAGGCGGGCGAGCATACGCGCACACACACACAGAAAATCCTAAACTACCCATCAACCACTTGTAAATATCAGTGTAACTAGAACCAGCAGTTTTTCCCCTCTCTCCCTAATGCGTAGCTGTTCTGCAAATATTACTCATAAAAATACTTTATGGGATGGTGTAAAATCAGCTCCAGTTTTAGGCTATCTAATTTCATGGTTAAACAAATTAGAGCATGCATTGCAGTTTTCTCTTTAATCTGGTACACAATGCCTGCAAATCAAAATGGATTCTTTCTAATTTCAGCTTAAATTGGCGAAAATATAAAATAAAGGACTAGAAAGAAAGGAAAGATGGAAAATAGGCAGGAAACAATATTGAAGGACTCTTATAGATTCTTTTCTTAAAATTGTGTACCTTGTAATTGTATTCCCTAGCATCAGTCTTAAACTCTGGGTTCCTTGCCATGAAATTAGTTCTCCCTTTCACCCTCAAGTTTAAAGAACAGAAAATGAAGTGCGTCATGTGGACTTCAAGCTGTGATTTCCTTTAAAGTTGTTGAAGCCATAAACTGTAAGTGGGAACTGAAAGTCAAAATTACAACCTTTCTAATATCCCAACCAGGTATGCTTTATTTTTACATAATGGAGGTTTCCGCCAACTCCACCAACACCGAATTTGCATACAATTGCTGTTAAAAATAACTTTTCCCCCCATTTTATATAAAGAAAAAGACAAGAACACCACTGAGTTTAAAACTGTTGCCACTTTTAATAAAATGTTTCAGGCATGAATTACTTTTTTCAATAATTAAAATAAAAAATCAATAGCAAAGAAAAGATAACCATTTAAAGAAATAGCTCGTTTACCTCACTTGAGATGGTGTAAGTCTAATATGTTTATTAATTATTTTTGCTTCAGTAGAAATCTTTGTAAAGGACAGTGTAAGCAGAAATTAGGTGACAGCAAATGGAAAGGGTTTGAAAGTATTTTAAACTAATTTTAAACTAACTTTGAAATAAATAATTTCACTATAAAACTGATATGAGTGTCATTTACTTCCTAAAGATTATAATGTTTTTTGCATCATGATGGTGCAAAATATTTTTAAAACAATAGTAATATTCTGTCACCCAAAATGTTATGCTTTACTTAATATTCTAATACATATTCCCTCAAACTGGACTACATAGGGTAACACATGAAAGGGAAGTTAGAGATAAAGGTATTTTAAGTCACTCAAGTGCACATTACAGCTATATTTGGGAATGCTCTTGGGATGCAAGAGCATCATATTTTTTTAAAGTGATGAGAAAAGGACATTGGAGAACACCCCTAGCTGAGGGGCTGGCATAAGTAAAAAACTGACACCCCAAATCATATCAAAATAGAATATGATATAAGAAATAGTTATGCAAATGTTGGGCTTCATAGATATCCACCCAAGAGGAATGAAATATGTATCACAAATATTAATGTATGAATTCATAAGAGAACTCACTTTAGCAAAAATGTGGAATGTCTATCAATCAGTGAATGGATAAACACAATGATGTGTCCGTACACTGGGATACTTATCAGTAATAAAAAGAACAAAGTCCTAATATATGCTCCTACTTGATAAACCTCCCTGAAAATACATCAGTGAAAAAACTCAGCAGTGAAACATCACTTACTATATGAAGTGGTCAATTTATAGAAAATGTTCAGAAAAAGCAAATGAATATGAAAAGCAAGTAGACTGGTGGTTGCCCAGGGACCAGGGGTGGGAACAGAGTGTGTGCTAATGATTTCCTTTTGGAGTGACAGAAAGGTTCTATAGCTAGATTGTGCTGTTGCCTGGCAACACCATGAACTTCTCAAAAATCACTGAATTGTGCACATAGAGTAAGTCAATGATGTGATACGTATGTTATAATCAATAAAGCGGAAATACATTTGGTTAGGATTCAAAAGACGGAATTGTAGGAAGAGGATATATTTCAGAAGTATTTTAAAGCTTAATGTGATTTTGTTTTATTTATATATGTCGTACAGGTCTACATAGAAAAAACAACAAAGGTAGCGTAAGTAAAAGTAATATTTGAATTTAACATTAATACAGTATGAAAGATGCACATCTAAGTAAGCATAAGGGGTGAAGCAAATAAAACATACTCAAAAACTTCTAAGTTTCAGTTATAAAACATTGACTTGTATAATGAAACCATCAGTACAACTTGAAACATCACAAAGAAACATAATTCTCATTATTCCAGCCAAGCAGGATTTGGTGATGTGGAATTCACTTGTACACGTGGAGAGGACAATGGGATGGGGGCATCTGAGTAACAGCAGAGAAACTAGAATTTATGAGGATGCATAGAAACAGCTCCATAACAGCAGTCAGAGTTTACTAAGCTCTTTATTATGTTTTACCCCAAGATAAATGCCTTCTGTACTGTATCTCATTTAATCCAGACAACTCTATTAATAATATACTATTATCACATTCATTCTACAAATGAAGAAACTATTCAACAGTTTGAAGTTACATAACTTCAAAATTCACAAAAGCTGGTGTGTGAGAGAGGTGAGAATTAAACTTAGACATTCCAACTGCTGTTGTTATTTAGTTGCTAAGTCAGGTCCAAATTTTGTGACTCCAATTTGCAAGGCTCTTCTGTCCTTGAATGGAGGAACCTGGTAAGCTACAGTCCATGGGGTCACAGAGTCGGACACGACTGAGTGACTTCACTTTCTTTCACTTTCTGTCCATGAGATTTTCCAGGCAAGATTTCTGGTGTGGATAGCCATTCTCTTCTCCAAGAGACCTTCCCAACCCAGGGATCAAACCCATGTCTCTTGAGTTGGCAGGTAGATTCTTTGCCTCTAAGCCATCAAGGCAGCCCAGAAACTTCAATACTGTATACCTAACTATTCAACAATACTGCTCCTTGCATTTAATTAATCAAGATGTTCTTTCAAGCAGTGAGGCCATGACCACCCTCCAACATGATTTCTGCTGCCTTACAGCAGTAGATTTTATAGAGTCCATCTACATTGTTTTCATGGATCTACCATGATTTTCACTGTGGATGGTAAAACTAGAAGACGATTGCTTCTTGGCAGGAAAGCTGTGACAAACCCAGACAGCGTGTTAAAAAGGAAGGACATCAGTTTGCCAACAAAGTTCCATATAGGCAACCCTACAGTCTTTCCAGTAGTCACATACAGTTGTGAGAGCTGGATCACAAAGAAGGCAGAGAGCCAAAGAATTGATGCTTTTGATCTGTGGTGCTGGAGGAGACTCTTGAGAATCCCTTGGACAGCAAGGAGATCAAACCAGTCCATCCTAAAGGAGATCAACCCTGAGTACTCATTGGAAGGTCTGATGCTGAAGCTGCAATATTTTGGCCACCTGAAATGAACAGCTGACTCAAAGGAAAAGACCCTGATGTTGGGAAAGATTGAAGGCAGAAGGAGAAGAGGCTGATATAGGATGAGATGGTTGGATGGCATCACCAATGCAATGGACATGAACCTGGGCAAACTGCAGAAGATGGTTCGGGAGAGGGAAGCCTGTCATGCTGCGGTCCATGGGGTTTCAAAGAGTTGGACACAACTTGGCAACTTAGCAACGATCATGATTTTCAACATTTTTCTACCTAGACTCCCTTATCCAGAATCTCCACTCTTTACTTTTGGCCTTTTCTCAACTCACCTTGTGATCTAGTCCCAAACTAAACTAGTCTGCTCATTGACCCCACTGTCACTGGTATCTGCTTACCTAGATTCTTGGAAAATAGTTCATTATATAAATCTAAATTTGTAGGAACTATGTCTCATCATATACAATTGGTTTAGATGCATTCTTTCACATTCTAACCCAGATATCAGGAAGCTCAGAATAGTCAACTTGATTTTTGTATACACTTTAATTAGCAGGCATTCTACCCTTTGTTTGCCATTTCCAAAAATGACTACTATAGGCATTTAAGGGTAACCATTTTTTTTTTAGGATCATTCACCCTGAACCCTATATTTTCACAGGAACCTCTTCCTTCCCAACCCAGTAACATTAGAAGAGATATAATTAGAATTTCTATGGCTTTTTTCTAACTTATCAGGGAAGAATATTTTAAAACAGGAATAAAACGTGAGAGTTTAAATACAGCTGATGATCATAGCTCCTCTGAGAAAAACATTTAATGTTTCTGAAATAAAATTCTATATAACATGAAAAAAAATAAGAAACCTTAAATGCATCAACATGCAAACAGAAAGGGAACAGACAATGAGACAACAGTATGAGAGATATCAAGTTATCCAAGGATGGAAGTCAAAAGTAGGAATCATGTTATTTGACTTAATAGAGAAGAGGAAGTTGGAATCAGTGTGTGCAGAGGCATGTTGTATCAGAGAATCAAAGAAAGTTTGTGAGCCCTGAAGACCCAGTACAAGCAACTATAGAAGAGATTTGTAGAACAGAAAACGTAGGAATGAGTTTAAGGATGTGCCATGATCTATTGCTCAAGTCTCCCCAACACACAAAAACTTCAGCGATTAGCTGGGTACTTCTTGCCCACCCACCCTAGAAAGACACTAGTTTTGTTTGTTTGTTTTGGTGGAGAAACACTTGGATACACTGAATGGAAGAAAACAGATGTCTGAGTGACAGAGAAGAAAGGGGGATGGAATGAGTCAACACCCTGAATAGGGAGTTATTCTTCCAATGTCTTCTCTCATTCAGAGAACTCCAGGCAGATAACAGAACCATTTTCCTCGGAAAAAGTGGAAAAGCCTCCAAGAAAGAGCAAAACAGGGTGCCAAACTTTTGAGAGAGCTGCAAATCACAGAAGATCTTATATATGTGCATATCATCATTTAGGGAGGAGAATCCCATACATAGCTAAACAAGAATAAAGCATATAAAAACCAAAACATTTTCATACAGAAAACATTTCTTTATAATTTTACCCAAATATCTTTTCTTAAAAAGTTTCTAAAGATTCTGGTTCTGGAAAATGAGTCAAACCAATAAACAAGAAGATGCATTATTCAGGGAACATAGGAGACTGCTAACCGAAATACTCAGATGAGCATTTGTGCATGGGCTCCCAGGGGGAGCGGCAGTAAAGACGCTACCTGCCAATGCGGGAGATGCAAGAGACCTGGGTTCCGCCCCTGGTCAGGAAGGGCCCCTGGAGGAGGAATGGCAGTTCCCGCCAGCATTTCTTGCCTGAAAAATCCCATGGACAGAGGAGCCTGGTGGGCTGCAGTCCAGGGGCTCGCAATGACCGAGTAAATAAGTAAGCATGGAAGCAAGTGTGCAGTTCAGCCAATAAGCATCCAATCTCTACTGGAGCAGGAGAATAAGGTTTTAGGAGGAAGATCTCCCAGCGAAAGGGAGGGATGAAGGGAGGAAGAGACAGCGTGTGTGTGTGTGTGTGTGTGTGTGTGTGTGTGTGTGTGTGTGTGTGTATGAGAGAGAGAGAGAGAGAGCAAAAGCTACTCTAAGGTCTATCAAAATATTTCTCACCAAATCTAAACTTTCAAAGGCACCATTGTCTTCCTGTTGGGACTCATACTGACAATCTTTTTCCTCCTGAAAAAAAGTTCTTTCTCTGTTTTGTATCAGTGCCTTAATCATATTAACACAAACAAAAGAAAATTAATCTCTTATTAAAGGCAAATCCATGCACCTAGACAACAGATATTTTAATTCAAAGAGGAAATTGTTATTTTGTGATGTTTGTATTGTCTCTGAAAGCAAAGACAAATATTGTTGCCATGGCAACATCCATGCTTCTGATTTATTTATTGTTTGCTTCTTAGTAAATACTGTAAAATGAGTGCAATGGCTGGATTTATATCTCCAAAGAGTAATAAACAGGAGACAATTAACAGGTAATTATTTCCACCTGCTGAACTCTATTTTGAGGAGATTTGATTAATTAACAGCAAAGATCTGTCATCATTAGTTCCAGAGTCTTTTATTTCTTCTTTATCAAAACATGGAAATAGTATTAACATGAATTTTGAACAGAGTCTCCTGTCCATTTTCTGGGTCATTGCCCGTGAACTCATTATCCACATAATTGTAAAGTATAGCTACTGGTAATCAATATAAAAATATGATTCCCCATTTAAAAGTTAATAATAATTTTGAAAAGTGAAAAACTATATTTGGAAAAAGAAAAAAATTCATTCTTGATAATTATGCCAAGTGTTAGACATCATTCAAAGATGGGAATATTGTTTGTTAAAATCAAATTTATTCTTTAATTACTTTGGATAGAAAGTTACTAACTGATGGATTTCTTTGTGTCCCAGTAGACTTTTAATCTTGTTTCTTTTATTATAAGAATTGTGCAAGACTGTCATTTAGGTTAACTGGATCTGGAATTCTTCCTGATTTGAGGTAGTCTAGAAATGAATAGCCCCATCTCTGGCTCTCTTTCTCTCCTCTCAGGTTAATGCATTGCAAAGCTGTGTGAATTTTCTAATCAAAGCATACAACTGGGAAATTTCCCATTTTTGACTTTGTTACGTGTGGTAGGCAATAAACAAAGGCCAACATGAATGTTGAAGCAAAAATGCAAAGGATTGTTTTTTCTTAAAAAAATTATGAACCTGCTGGCACAACAGCACAACTCTGAGTGTTTAGGAAATTTCATAAATTTAATAAATTTCATAAATCCAAATTGACAAGCTCAATCTCACAAATGCTTTGTGCATCAAGCTGAAGAAATTCATTATTCTTTCCATTTGACTTGAAGAAAAAAAATCATATCCTGAGAAAGTATAAAGTAATGAACATTTACATTTCTGAAAGCTTAATTTCCTCACTTTTGAATTCAGAGCATAAAATTTGCCTTTACCATTATGAGTGCTGGCTGGAGGAGAGAAGACAGATGTCTCCAGAACTTCCTGTGGCTTATTTGCTGTATTTTATCAGAAATCTTGCTCCTCTTGTCAAAAGCATGCCATTATTCTGTGGATTTAGCCAGCCTCTGGGAGGATGGTTTGGGAGACTGAGAAGTAACCCATAGTTCAGGTTAGTTTATAAATGCAATCTCAAACAAGCATGAGACTGTATTTCAAAGACATTAAAAATATGAAAAACTCAGTTCATATGTATATGACTATCCTCCTTCACAATCTCTTTTCAGTGGAAGATTGTCACTTACCCCACCTCCAGTTTTTTTGTCGTTGTTGTTAACCATCTTAGCCATTCTTAAGTGTGCGTTTTCAGTGCTGTTAAGTATTTTCAGAGTGTTGTGAGACAGCTCCACACATTCTCCTCTTGTGTATCTAAAATTATAGCCAGCGAGCTCTCCCCTCCTCCCTCCTCTTAGCCTCTTATAACCAGCATTCTGCTTTCTGTTTCTATGAATATGACTACTTAAAAAAACTCAAAGAGGTGGTATCATACAGTATTTATATTTTTGTGACTTGTTTATTTCACTTAAAATAGTGTCTCAAGGTTCATCCATGTTGTAGTTTGTGGCGTTCTCTCGATTTCAAGACTGAAAAAATTCCACCGTGGGTATTTACCACATTTTCTGTCTTCATGCATTCCTCAGTGGTCATTTGGGTTGTGTCCACTTCTTGGAATTTGTGCATAGTGGTGCTAGTAACATGGGAGTACAAATAGCAATCCTCATTTTAAATTTATAAGTGGCAATTTATGCCATCTTCAAGTAATGTCATATCCTGTTTTTTGTTTGTTTGTTTGTTTTCTCCTTAACAAGGAATGCTCAGAATTGAAGAACTATTTAGATTTAATGTGATTATTCCTCAGTAAAGGTGTTTGCAACATTGTTATCCATGTTTGCAGCATTCATACAAAAACATTTAAAGTCATAGCTTAAACAGAGTGAAAAAGTGGCTAGCTTATTTGTTCCTAGATTTCACAGATTTCTGGTTGGAAATTTTACCTAAAACTTCCAAACAATTCCTGAACCAAAATGAATTAGTCCTTAAGTTCTAAGGCAGATCTGGGCCTGTTCAAAAGTTTAGCTCCCCACCCACCCCTCCCTTCAGCTGCAAGTCTGAGTTATCACTTTAAAGCCAAAATAGAGCATGTTTATTTTTCTCACTGATGTCATATTCAAGATTCCAAGGGTATCACATTCATCCTTTCACTGATGTCATATTTAAGAGGTTTTTTTTTTTAATTTCTGTTATTTTATGTGAAGAAGTAGAAGGAAAGAGATGAAGAGGAAGAAAAGAAGAGGAAAAGGAAAAACATGGGTACTGTCTAAGCAACATGGCTTTAGTGGTTAAAAAATGGTAGACTTGGGGTCTGACCACTTGGGTTTGCATCCAGATGCTGCTAGTTTAGAGGTACTTGAGCTGGGAAAAATTGCTTATTTCAGTTTGTAGCTGTTTCCTGATATGAAAAACAAGTTAATTACCTACTTTTTGAGATTTCTGTGAAAATTGTATGGATAATTTCCATACAAGCCTCTCACACAGAGTCTGGCATATAACAAACTCTCAGGACATTAACTCTTAAATAATGACTCCATGGTTCTTATAACTAATCTTGGTCAGGTCTAAATCTAAACCAAACCCAATTCAAAATTTGGCTTATTCCATAAGGAAACAAACCATCCAATGTTAATGCACTTTGTTCCTCTGGAATTTGGGCCCAAGATGAAGCAGTTTTAATTTAGGGGGTCACATTTTAAACTCATAACTTAATTTAAATTCAGTTCTCAAGGTGCCTGGATGACACATCTGGAGAAAATGGAGTTCTTTGGCACAAAAAGTCGTTTCACGTACAGTAATGTCTGATCTGTGATACTGTTGTTTGGCCTCACAGTTGATTGTGTGATAGAACAATCCAGATGTGTGGCAAGCCCTATGTCCAACGTGGCCTTGCTAATGCACACAGAGAAGGAGCAACTTCTGTGATGTTATCAATAGCCAGAGCAGAAGAGTGAAGCAATGCAGATGGTGGATCGTAGTGTATGTTTGCAGTGCATGACCACAGAACATGTGTGTCTCACAACTGTGTTCTGTGGCCTTTTGATGATATTTAAACAAGGTCTGTGTGAATAATTTAAGCAAAAGTAATCTGAATCTAGTAGGTACACCTACATCTGAGTTTGAAAATTGAACTGAACAGCGAAACATTTTCAGTAGGAAAACGCCAGTGGGGCTTTGGGAGCGGGTTGAACACCAGGTATCACTGGACTTGCCTAATTAAGTTGCAAAAGTCCAAATTAAGGACTTTCGATTTCCTCCTTCGAAGTCCAGACTTGCTACTTAGAGTATGCAGACATGGGAGATTTACTTGAACTTTTCATGCTTCGGTCTTCATGTTTGTTAACAAAAGGGTAATATTAATAATCTTTTTTTATAAATAAGTCTCTTAAAATAATGCCTGGTACATGAGAAGCCCCAGCTGATAACATGAGCAGATGCAAAATACATACAAAATACAAAGAAATTAGGGAGGAAGGACAAACTCAGACCTACACTCTAGTGTGTACCAAGAAGTTGGCATCTTCTAAAACAGGATATTTTTATAAGATTTTTTTGTGATGTGGATCATGTTTAAAGACTTTATTTTTTTATTTACTTTAATTGGAGGCTAATTACTTTACAATATTGTAGTGGTTTTTGCCATACACTGACATGAATCTGTTACAATATTATCTCTATTTTATGTTTTGGAATTTTGGAATAATCTTAGCCAGGGATGGAACCCTTACCCCCTCCCTGCATTGGAAGATGAAGTCTTAACCACTGGATAAGATAGGATTGTATCTGACCCAGTTTCCCTCCCACCAAATCAGGATTATATTTAACATCCAGGGTCTTCTTTCCCAAAACATGATTTAAAAAAATATTTTATACTTGTGTTGGTATAAAGGCAAATATATTAATATATTTCAATATTTTTGACCTGAATGTCCAAAGTTTTTTTTTTTTTTTCTCTGTGTTTTTCTTATAACATGTTCATTGACCCCTAAAAGCACCATGGGTCAAAGGCACTGTGCCCAGTGGAGGTCAGCCTTACACCAAACACCATTACTTCCCCTCTAGTGTTAGAAACCTAAAAGATTAAGGAACTTAGTGTAGACTTACATACTTAACAAGTGGCAGAAGAGGGATTCATTCATTTATTTATTTTTAAAAATTTTCTTTATTGTGTTGGTTTTGCCATACATTGACATGAAATCGCCATGGGTTTACATATGCTCCCCCTCCAGAACCCCCCTCCATCCTCCCTCTAGATTCCCTCCCCCTGGGACATCTCGGTGCACCAGCCCTGAGCATCAACCCTGGGCTGGCGATTGATTTCACATATGATAATTAACATGTTTCAATGCCATTCT
Source organism: Antilocapra americana (assembly GCA_007570785.1). NCBI lineage: Eukaryota > Metazoa > Chordata > Mammalia > Artiodactyla > Antilocapridae > Antilocapra > Antilocapra americana. Next base: position 4,486,375 of record ML664173.1, on the reverse strand, counting down.
CCCATATCATCCCACCCTTGCCCTCTTCCACAGAGTCCATGAGTCTGTTCTATACATCTGCGTTCCTTTTGCTGTCTCGCATGCTGGGTTCTCGTTACCATCTTTCTAAATTCCATATATATGCGTTAGTATACTATATTGTTGTTTTTGCTTCTGGCTTACTTCACTATGGATAACAGGCTCCAATTCCGTCCACCTGAGTAGAACTGATTCAAATGAATTTTTTTATAATGCTGAGTAATATTCCATTGTGTATATGTACCACAGCTTTCTTATCCATTCGTCAGTTGATGGGCATCTAGGTTGCTTCCATGTCCTGGCTATTGTAAACAATGCAGCGATGAACATTGGGGTACATGTGGCTCTTTCAATTCTGGTTTCCTCGGTGTGTATGCCCAGCAGTGGGATTGCTGGGTCATATGGCAGTTCTATTTGCAGTTTTTTAAGGAATCTCCACACTGTTTTCCATACTAGTTTGCATTCCCACCAGAAGTGTAAGGGGGTTCCCTTTTCTCTACATCCTCTCCAGCATTTATTGCTTGTAGATTTTTGGATGGCAGCCATTCTGACTGGTGTAAAGGGGTACCTCATTGTGGTTTTGATTTGCATTTCTCTGATAATGAGTGATGTTGAACATCTTTTCATGTGTTTGTTAGCCATTTTTATGTCTTCTTTGGAGAAATGTCTGTTAAGTTCTTTGGCCCACTTTTTGATTGGGTTGTTTATTTTTCTAGAATGGAGCTGCAGGAGTTGCTTGTATATTTTTGAGATTAATTGTTTGTCCGTTGCTTCATTGGCTATTATTTTCTCCCATTCTGAAGGCTGTCTTTTCACCTTGCTTATAGTTTCCTTTGTTGTGCAGAAGCTTTTAATTTTATTTAGGTCCCATTTGTTTATTCGTGCTTTTATTTCCAATATTCTGGGAGGTGGGTCATGGAGTATCCCGCTTTGGTTTATGTCAGAGAGTGTTTTGCCTATGTTATCCTCTAGGAGTTTTATAGTTTCTGGTCTTATGATTAGATCTTTGATCCATTTTGAGTTTATTTTTGTGTATGGTGTTAGAAAGTGTTCTAGTTTCATTCTTTTACAAGTGGCTGTCCAGTTTTCCCAGCACCACTTGTTAAAAAGATTGTATTTTCTGCATTGTATATTCATGCCTCCTTTGTCAAAGATAAGTTGTCCATAGATGCATGGATTTATCTCTGGGTTTCTATTTTGTTCCATTGATCTATATTTCTGTCTTTGTGCCAGTACCATACTGTCTTAATGACTGTGGATTTGTAGTATAGCCTAAAGTCAGGTAGGTTGATTCCTCCAGTTCCATTCTTCTTTCTCAAGATTGCTTTGGCTATACGAGGTTTTTTGTACTTCTATACAAATTGTGAATTTATTTGTTCTAATTCTCTGAAAAAGACCTCTGGTAGCTTGATAGGAATTGCATTGAATCTATAGATTGCTTTGGGTAGTATACTCATTTTCACTATATTTATTCTTCCAATCCATGAACACGGTATATTTCTCCATCTATTTGTGTCCTCTTTGATTTCTTTCATCAGTGTTATATAGTTTTCTATATACAAGTCTTTTGTTTCTTTAGGTAGAAATACTCCTAAGTATTTTATTCTTTTTGTTTTGAAGGTGAATGGAATTGTTTCCTTAATTTCTCTTTCTGTTTTCTCATTGTTAGTGTATAGGAATGCCAGGTAAAGTTCCAAACTCATTCTACGAGGCCACCATCACCCTAATTCCAAAACCCGACAAAGATGCCACACAAAAAGAAAACTACAGGCCAATATCACTGATGAACATAGATGCAAAAATCCTTAACAAAATTCTAGCAAATGGAATCCAACAACACATTAAAAAGATCATACATCATGATCAAGTAGGCTTTATCCCAGGAATGCAAGGATTCTTCAATATTCACAAATCAATCAATGTAATATACCACATTAACAAATTAAAAAAATAAAAACCACATGATTATCTCAATAGATGCAGAGAAAGCCTTTGACAAAATTCAACATCCATTTATGATAAAAACCCTCCAAAAAGCAGGAATAGAAGGAACATACCTCAACATAATAAAAGCTATATATGACAAACCCACAGCAAACATTATCCTCAATGGTGAAAAACTGGAAGCATTCCCCCTGAAATCAGGGACAAGACAAGGGTGCCCACTCTCACCACTACTGTTCAACATAGTTTTGGAAGTCTTGGCCACAGCAATCAGAGCAGATAAAGAAATAAAAGGGATCCAGATTGGAAAAGAAGAAGTAAAACTCTCTGTTTGCAGATGACATGATCCTCTACATAGAAAACCCTAAAGACTCTACCAGAAAATTACTAGAGCTAATCAGTGAATATAATAAAGTTTCAGGATACAAAATCAACACACAGAAATCCCTGGCATTCCTATACAGAAGAGGGATTTAAATTCAAGTTTAACATCAAAACATATATTCTCCTTCCCTTCTCACCTGCTGCTTCCCAAACGGTCCCTCAGAAATGGTCCATGTTTCCCTTCACCGTTGTCCCTCCTCTTTCACTCCGGACAGACTGCTCCCTGTTGACTTCCTTTTGTTAGCATCCCTCTTCCCTCTTCCTGTTTCTGAACTCGCCCTTCTAACATCGCACAGGATTTTCCTCTTCTTTGCAATATCAAATATCCACTCCCTTCTAGTTATTAATTGCATTAAAAACAATCCAACAGACAGCCTGTCACAAAGACATTAATGACTGGTAATGACATGTTTCCTACGGAAGAATATTCTCATTATATCAAAAGAATCCTGAAGTTGAGGCTTTTATGTAAAAGAGTACCTTGATCATTTTTTTACACTTTTTGGAGTGCCTTACAAAGATACCACAGACTAGCTCGCTTAAACAACAGAAATGTATTATCTCACAGATTTGGAGGTTAGAAAGCCCAAACCAAAATGTCAATAGGCCTTATTCCTTTTAACAGAGTGAAGACTCTGTTACAAGGCTCTCTTCTTCGCTTGTAGTGGGCTGTCTTTTCTCTGTATCACCTCATATTTGTTTTCCCTCTTTGTGTATCTGTGAGCCCAAATGTCCCCTTTATATAAGAAGTCATATTGGATTGAAACCCACTCTAATAAATTTATTTTAACTTGATCACATGTGTAAAAAACCCTGCCTCCAAATAAAGCCATGTTCTGAGGTTCTGGAGTTAGGACCTCCACGAGGGAATTGTGAAGGGACATGACTCCATTTATTATACTAATATTACAGGTTTAAGTATAATGCAAGTCCAGTGTGGAGAAAGTTTTGTGATTGAAAGGTATTTTCCAATGTCCCTATCACTCTATTAAAAAAAAAAAAAAAAAACCTCCTGTTCATGAACAGTGCATTCACTCAGACCAATATCTGCTTTTCCCAGTCTGCTCTAAAATTTACCTTCTTGTCTCCACTTCTTAAAAATAAATCAAAATGTATTAATATTATTGGGCAAAGAATAATAATGCATCAAACCAGAGCATCACCACTTTGGCGCTATTGACACTTGGGAGAGACTGTTTTGTGTCTTGTAGGATACTTAACCACATCTCTGGCCTCTGCTCACTAAACGCTAGCAGCATCTGCTTCCCCCAAGTTCTGAGGACCAAAAGTACCTCCAGATATTACAAATGCCTCTTGAGGAAGAGGGAGGCAAAATCACCTCTAGATGAGAACCACAAATGCTTAGCGGAAAAGTGTGAGTAATTATGTCGCATGCCAATCCCTTCAGTCGTGTTCGACTCCTTGTGATCCTACAGACTGTATGGCCCACCAGGCTCCTCCGTCCATGGGATTCTCCAGGCAAGAATACTGGGGTGAGTTGAGTAATCTCCTTAAAAGAACTTAGCTCAGAACAGAGCTGTAATCTCTTTACACATGGTAGGGTATATATATCGATGACAACCTCCTAACTCACATTCCTCCCCTTCCCCTACCCCGTGTCCACAGGTCTGCTCTCCAGGTCCGCATCTCTATCCCTGCCCTACAAGTAGAGCCATCTGTGCCATTTTTCTAGATTTCACATGTATACATTACTATATATGTGGTTTTCTCTTTCTGACTTACTTCACTCTAGTAGGAGCTCAGAGCAGGGAGCTCAGTTACTTGCTCTCTGATGACCCAGATGGATGGGATGTGGGGGAAGGGGAAGGGAGGTCCATGGAGGAGGAGATAACGGGCTTCCCAGGTGGCACTAGTGGTAAAGAACCCACTTACCAATGCAGGAGACGTAAGAGATGTGGGTTCGGTCTTTGGGTCAGGAAGACCCTCTGCAGGAGGGCATGGCAAACCACTCCACTATTCTTGCCTGAAAAATCCCACGGACAGAGGAGCCTGGTAGGCGACAGTCCATGGCATCATAAAGAGGTGGACATGTCTGTGGCCACTTAGCATGCAGACACACAGAGCTGATTCACTTTGTTGTACAGTAGAAACTGACAGTATTACACAGGAACTATACCTGGATTTAAAAAAAAAAATCTACATTTTTTTTCTTGTAAGACAAAGTGGGAGCTAAAAAGTTTGACCATCAATGCCTAGTGATAAATGCCAAGACAGGGAATTTGTGGTGATTAAACAAAAAAAAGCTGACTGAAATTAATTGCTTGATAAAACAAGATGTCTCTCTTGGCATTCCTTCTGACACTGGGAGATGAATTACGTGCCCTTTTACATCTCAATTATTTTTCCGAAACTGTGCATGTTTATAACATTGATAAACAATTGATTACAACACATTTATTTGTGTGAAGTGTCAAGGAAATAGTGCCATTTTGGAATCCAAAAGACTTTAGTTCTCATGCTTCTAGTCCTAGTCTGTCATTATTTAAAGCACACATTTATATTTGTTTGCATCCATTCATGTGTTAACTCATCAATTCCCTCATTCATTCATTTACCAAATTTTGGTTCGTACGTACTGAGTGCCACATGCTATGCCAGACGTTGTGGAAAGACAGTCATAGATTATTACATAGGTTACAGATACATTTCATAAGTGCTGTTACTGAGAAAACAAAAGACAGAGATACGAGAACTTGGAAACTAAAGCTAACACCCCAATAACTGGCTCACAGGAGGACAAGCAGAGGCTATCTAACCTGTGTGTCGGTCAGGATTTCTTGACGATTAGGAAAAGAAAACGTTTGTTTCTATTGGACCTGAGTGAAGACGCCGATAGCTTTGGTCTGACTGCAGCTGACTTACAGCCACAGAGAGAAGCTGTCTTAGGTGAGGAAAATAGAAGTACAGAACAGAGAGATGAAAGGATGCTTGGTAATTGACAGCATCATTAGGTAACCATATATATATATATTTCTCTGATAATTGAAGTGCCAAAGCTATTTTCTGACACTATGTCAATTATTCCTCTTTTCTCAAAAAAAAAAAGAAAAGAAAAATTACAGACTTGCTTATAATCTGCAATTAAAAGTGTTCTGCCCACTCAATACTCCATGAACAAATATAGCAATGTCGAGGGGGCATTGCCCCCTTTTTCCTTTGAGCCTCTTTATTTTAAGCAAATTAAATATTTCTTCTTGGCTGATGCGAAGAACAAAAGGTTTTAGATGCCCTTTGATATTGATGAGCTGTGGATTGAACTTCTTCTCCCTTTCTTATCCCCCATCAAAGCAGACATCTATGAGTTCTTCCCAGTTATGATTTATTTATGAAAAACAAAGATGCAGTTTTGAGCTTGCCTGAGTGCCTCTCATGGAACCATATTGATGGCCCGACCATTCTAATCCACACATTGTCATTTCCATAACTCTTACACTTCAACTCATACCTCAACTCTGTCACCACAGATGCCTTAAGAGCAGCTTTGAATGTTAGTCCTTGTGAGCTAAGGGATAGAAATATTAAAAAGTAAAATAAAATACAAATGATGTTGGCCAGGAAAATATTGTCTCTCACAGATGAAAATGCAGAGATTCCAAGTCTTTGGGGAAGTGATAATGAGAGAGGATTCCTGCTCCTTCTGTGTGTACGGTCTCTCCTTGGATAGCCTTAGAATTGACCCTGGTCCAAGCGGGCCCCAGTGGGTCCTGCATGCTACTCAGATGCTTCCTAGTCATCTCTGTTCTCATCCTCTTTCAATTCATCTTGGGAGCCTGGGAAACTTTTCTCCTGTAGTCTGCAGTCAGCTTGATGAATGACTTTCCAAATATTTCCATAAAACCCCCTCTACATCAGTTTTCAGATCAGCAAACTTTGCAGATGGTTTGTTTTGATCAAATATATCAGTGTAAAAGACTGCATTTGATAAAGCAAAGTATGAATTTTAAATCCCTGAAAATTGTCATGTTTTTCATTGGTGGTATTCAATGACAAAATGCAATTGTAAAAAAATTAATTCTTTGGGCTTGTCGGATCTATGTGTCTATCTATCTATCTATCCAACTTTCTGGAAGGAACATCAGCTCTCAGTCATTGCACTAGGACAATACCAACTGAACTCTACTTGCGTTGTGCCTGGTGGCACTATCTTTAATGTGTTGACAAGCAAACCAAAGACATAAAGCGTATTTATACTTCAAAGAACTCTGAATCTAAGGAAAATAGCAAACAAAAACATTTTTACTAAGCATGATGCTGACTCAGCCTGCATGTGCTGAGGGGCAGTGCAGTCAGAAAAAGCCTGTGAAAGAGGAAGCATTGGAGCAGATAAAATGACAAACTAAAATGGGCAGGAAGACTAAAGGCGAATATTACAGATCCGAGTGGGGAAGTGGGAACCAGGCCAAACACTCCGGCGTGAGAGTAGGCACATAATAGGTACACACTAGTACAAGAATGATCTAGATAACAGAGAATTTGCCTACCTTGAGTAAACAGTCTACAAGGCATTTTGCATATGTTGTTTTTCAGCCTGAAAATTGGAGCTTGTCCTTCCTTGTCAGTAAATAAAGGCTGTCACGGTCGAAGTAATTGCAGCCCTCCAATGAGCCCTGAGGAGACTCAGGAAGGAAGCTAATGCCGGACCCTCTAGAGACCTTTAGACTGCAGCCACTCTCTGTGATGAGCCCTGAGGAAATTCAGGGTGTGAAAATACAAGGATGTGAGCCCCAGACAGCTGAGGTGATATCAAAGGGATGATTTCCGTAAGCCCAGACTCTAGCATCTTTCAGAACATCGAAAAGCACTAAATTCCTTAACTTTATTCTAGTTTTCTTAAATTAGCAACAATGTTTCAATGTTCAGACTACATCTTTGTTGCAAAACTTCTGTATAACATCGATTCCCATCCCCTCACCTCCTCAGGGCAGTTCTCTCAGGATTACTTGAGATGATACTTCATGGGCCAGAAGTACTACAGTTTTTTGCCAAATAAAACATAACCCTCAACTTTTTGGCTCTGAATATTTTTTAAAGTCAACAAGTCAAATAGGTATTATTACCATTCATCTATTTTCCATAATAAAAGCCAGGTTTTTTCTTAAATGTAAATCATTATGTTCATCATAAAAGAAGTTTGACTACATATAAACATGCTATATACATATGAGCATATGTAAATATATGTTATTGCATTGGATGTGCATAGATAAGCATGTGAAATGATCTGAAGTCTTGCTTTTGAGAGAATTACTTAGCCTTTCATATTTTTGCATGCCTCTTTTATGTATTTATATACAAAATATGCAAGAGATTCTACCAAATCCTTTAGTAGAATGTGTGTGTGTGTGTGTGTGCGTGTGCGTGTATTTTACATAAAGAAATTTGTTGGAGGAAAGCTTTACCAAAGCTCTTTTCATCAGTTTGTAGTTGTTTTTTCATTGCTTTTGTTGTTATTTTGGGGGAGGTTAGTGTCAGACTCCCTAGTCTGTCATCTTACCGATGTCACTTGTAGTCCTCAAAACAATCTAATAGAAGAATGTTACTATTTATGAAAAATATGGTTCTATTGTTATCGTTCTTATATTTATTCACACTTCTTTTACCCTAATTTTCCTGTTTTTCTGTTGATCATTTGAAAAAAATATTATTCAATCAATTGTTCACTTGTAAATGTAAATATCCTATTGCCTTTCAAGCTATTAATATGTACATTTCCTTACAATCATGCCTGATCAAACATATCTATATACTATTATATGAACAAGATACTAAGTCTTTTCCCTACTAACTCACTAAATTTCCTCATTGATCCTATATTTAACTCAGTAGAGTAAAACATTTAGAATTATTTTGTCATTGTGATAACATCAAATGTGACTTTTAGAATATTATAATTGTCTTTATTATAAAGACAATGATGAAAATATTTCATCACTTAGTGAGCAGGGACCCAGTTATAAATATGAATATATCTTATTTAAACTAATGAAAAATAACTCATGGAATCCTAAAGGATGAGATAAAAGATCCAACTGAAGTTTTTATGATCAAATTTGTAATTTATTTTTAATGTTAAAAGTTTTTATTTGGAATGTAGAGTTAAAACAGCCATAAAACAATGAATTTGAGTCCGTTAAAATGAGGTGGATGAGCCTAGAGCCTGTTACACAGAATGAGGTAAGCCAGAAAGGAAAAAAAAAAAACAAGTATAGTGCATGTATATGAAATCCAGGAAAATGGTACTGATGAACGTATTTGCAGGGCAGGCATAGAGACTCAGACATAGAGAACAGACTTGTGGACACAGGGCAGGAAGGAGAGGGTGGGGCAAACAGGGAGAGAAGCAGTGACATATATACACTCTTGTGTGTAAAGCAGAGAGCTAGTGGACAGCTGCTGGGTGACACAAGTTGCTCAGCTCTTCGGTGTTCTGTGATGACATGGAGATGCGATGTGGGTGAGAGAGGCTCCTGGCGGGGGGCCGGGGGG
>ML664173.1:4465942-4477422 GCA_007570785.1 Antilocapra americana | reverse complement strand
CGGGGGGCCGGGGGGGGGGATCACGCGTATGATTACAGGTGATTCACGTTGTACAGTAGAGACTAAGACAATATTTTAAGGCAATTATCCTCCACAATTAAAAATAAATTTAAAAAATTTAAAAGTAATTCATTTAAGTTATGAAGATCTTAATGACAGATAAAATGGGCAACTATTATTTGTAACAACCAATCATTTTAGTTCCTACCTCAAATTCAGACAGCATTCCCAGAGCAAAATTTCTCCAGCTTTTTTTTTTCCTTTAATTCTTCTCTATTAAAAAACATCAGGAAGTATGCCATTTCATAAGAAAGATTCTAATAATACTGTACCTCAAAAGGAAATGACCAGAGAAATCATCTCCTGCCTCCTAAGAGGCTAATTAGACTTCATGCAAATACACACATGTCCTCGTCAGGGCTCGGCTTTGCTACTGAGGGTCTTTTTACAACGATCCTCAGGTGGACCATGAAGTGTCTGCCACAGAACGCCCACTTCCTTGTCATTGGTATCATCTTAAATATACATTTAAATGTTCTAGAAAGAGGAAAGAGAATCCCAATTAGGCAAATTTGAATTCTTAAAGCATTGTTTACTTCTCAGGCCATCACATTTTAAATTCTATCCCATCAGGTAAGGGGCTAGCTGCTTAGGATGAGTGATACTCAGAAGTCTTACAAGGATCCGTATTCATGGAAGTATATAAATATATCACTCATAAGAAACAGTCAAGAACAGCTTTTAGACAGCATGTGATTTCAGGCATGTAGCCCACAAAAACCAGAAATAATTTATAATCCCTATTATGTGGGTTTTGGCTATCTAATCTTAATTTGTGGCATTTGATGATATGGGTTTTTCATAAAACAAAAATTTATAGATGTCTCTTTCTCCAAATTAGTTCTGAATAAGTGGCTGAAATGGAGTCAAACAGCATAACTAATCTTGGAATGCATTCCCAGACTAACTTGGGGTTATATTTATTGCTCAGAAGAGAACTGATTTCTAGAACCTGTTGGACACTAGGCTTTGAAAACAATTATAGTAATAAAAAGGACTTTCTATGTATGTCTTTCATGGCTGTCAAAGAAAAAATAAGCTCTTGGGATTTTGTTTGGGGACCAGTTACCTCCAATATTCAGAGGAAAATGATTATATATTTAGTGGAAAATGACTACTCAAGTGGTGCCTATAATCCTAAAGGACATTCTTTAGAAATATATAAAACAAAAGCAATAAAGCCTCGTTTATTCTATTGATGACCTAACGGGTCATCAGGTTTTAAAAATAAAGTGTCTTGGTCCCTGGTCTGCACAAATCAATTTTTTCTGTATTAACATGAAATATCTTTTGCTTAATGTTATAAGGTGCTTTAGAGAGCAGCATCAGATTCTAATTTGACAATTCTAGATTCAAAAGAAAATCATTTAATATCTCAAAATCTCAATATTCTCTTCTGAAAAACATAAGGATAGTGATCTTAACTGTTATGTCATTGTGACAGTTAAATGATATTGATTATGTGCAAGGATCCAGCATACTCCTTGTCTCAAAACTGACATTTAGAAATTTATTTCCTTGACATCCTTTCTTGTCATTTAACTCTCTAATTTCAAAAAATCCAAGGGTCTTATGAGCTGTCTCAAATTTGTGACTTTAAGCATAAACAAGTTCCCTTGAAGAGGTTAAAAAAAAAAAAGACCCCAAATTTGGTGTGTTTGGCTATTATTTTATCAAAGAATTAGAGATTAGAAGGAGAATGGCTCAGATGGTAAAGAATCTGCCTGCCATGGAAATCTGGGCTTGATCCCTGGGTCAGGAAGACACCCCCTGGAGAAGGGACCAGCTACCCACTCCAGTATTCTTGCCTGGAGAATTCCATGGACAGAGGAGCCTGGAAGGCTACAGTCCGTGGCATCCCAGAGTCAGACAAGACTGAGTGACTAACACTTTCACTTTTTTCAAACCAATTCAAAAATAGATTAAGGGAAAAATGGGAGTTTATTGAAAGGTCAGAGAGATTTTACGAGGACAGAGAAAGTGCTCAAGGCTGGGAGGAGCTGGTCACAGCAGCTGGCGTGTCACTGGCTGTGAAGTTGTTGTTGTCTCCCTGTCTCCAGACCAACTTCCGCTGCACTTTTACGGCTTGACCTGGTGACCCCAGTTAGTTTTATTTCCCAGTGCTGCAAATCATCAAGAGTCATCCAGAGACCACAGATAGCTAGCTGCTTCTGGTCTGAGTTGTCAGCTTGAGCCAGACTCTCTCGGTTAAAAGTCCATGTCTAGTTCCATTTTCCTTGGACAAATTGGTCAGAGGAGGGAAGGGGGTAGGAAATGGGTAATGCAGTGTCAGAGACCCCCATCTCCAAGATTACGAGTCAGATGAAGTTTTCCATGGAGAGACTTTAGAATGAGGAGAAGATGTTGACATACATTCACCTTCTGTTAGGGTGAGACATCCACAGAGGGCTCTCAACCACTGATTTTCCAGGAGAAATAAAATGGCTACCATTATATATGACAAACCACTAAGCTTATGACTTCAGGGTATGGCGCTCAAAAGAGAAGCAGAGACCCTTGGAGGCTGTCGTCAAGGCCGTATCTCAGTCATATTTCATCTGCCTCTCACTGTTTCTTTTTATCCAGTTCCTTTAAGCTCAGAGCCAGTTTATCTAATTCTTTCTTTGATAATTCATAAAATACAAACACCATGGTTATTAAAAGTATTCTCCTGAGCCTAGCTGTATGGAGAATGAACAAAGTGGAAATGTTCGTTGCTGAATCATATCTGACTCCGTGTGACCCCACGGACTGTAGCCCCCCAGGCTCCTCTGTCATGGCATTTTCCAGCAAGAATGCTGGAGTCGGCTGTCATTCCCTTCTCCACGGGATCTTCCCAACCCAGGGACTGAACCCCGCTCTCCTGCTTTGCAGCCAGATTCTTTGCCGTCTGAGTCACCAGGGAACAACACAATAGAAATTCATTCCTATAATACTTCCATTTTTCTCCCTAAAAAAATTGTTGTAAATATCTTATCTCCATTTATATTTAAATCAAGATATATTAAAATGCATATTTTGAGGTGGAATAACCACGACATGGGTTTGGGTAGACTCTGGGAGTTGGTGATGGACAGGGAGGCCTGGCGTGCTGCGTTTCATAGGGTTGCATAGAGTCACACAGGACTGAGTTACTGAACTGAACTGAACCAAGACATCCTCAATTACACAAATCAGACATTTTTGATGTCATTTCAAGTATATTCTTTCAAAATCTAACAAAAGAAATTTTTTCCTCTTGCACCTTAGCCATGAGCTGGTCTTTTTTTTTTTTTTTTAAGCAACATCTGCTAGGGCTATAAAACAAATGAAAAAATTAATTAGGTATTTGAAAATCTCCTTTTGAGACAATGGAGTTTAGTCATGTCTTAAATCCTCTTACAGCTTAAACTGTGTGTTCAGTCTGGAAAAAATCTTTTCTTGTTTCCTGATCATTGTGTTTTCAGATCATTTTCTTCTTCTTGGCTGGCCTAGAAGTTTTAGTTGGAGGAGCTGCGTTGTCCTTCATTAGGTTACGAATGCTTCATCAGCACCCAGAAAGCCAGCTCAGGACATCTTCAGTAACTCATTCTTAAATCCTGCAGTACTAAAATAGCGTGTGAAAAATATTTTTCACTATATTTGGTAAGTGTTTGGTGACAATCTATTTTGTGCCTTATGTCTAACTTTTAAACTTCCTCTTGCCTTCCTATTGGTTCTCTTAATTCTGAAGTATTACACCTCAAGATACTTCCTATTGCAGGAGTATTTTTGAAAATACATATACTAAATACTTTTAGGTGCCCGATAGCATGCTGAGTAAAAACAAACAAACACACACGAATTAAAACAAAACAAATTAAAAACAAACACAAACAGCAGGGTTTCTGCCTTCTAGGAAGTTTCCACCATGATGCTCCCTGGGGACCTAAATGGGAAAGGAAATCCAAAAGGGATCCTTGTCTATGTACAGTTGACTCCCAGGTGGCACTCGTGGTAAAGAATCTGCCTGCCAATGCAGGAAGCATAGCTCCCATACCTAGGTGGGGAAGATCCCCTGGAGGAGGAAAATGGCAAACTGCTGCAGTACTCGTGCCTGAAAAATTCTGTGGACCAGAGGAGACTGGTGGGCTACAAACCACAGGGTTGCAGCAGAGAGTTGGACACGACTGAGTGACTGACTGGACACATAGTCGATTCACTTTGCTGTTCAGCAGAAAATAACACAATATAGTAAAGCAATTTCACACAATTTAAAAAAAAGTTAATATAAAATGCAGTGTGTTGAACAGTTTGATAGCAGTTTGTTACAGAGTCTGGAGGATTTTATCTCCTGGGGCATGTCACTCATGGGTGGGATGTAGGTATGGTTTCTAAGAAAAGGAGACTTCTAGTATGTGTTTGGAAAAATGAGGACAAGTCTTATCAGAGTGAGCAGGAAGTATTCCCACTCACTAAAAGAAGTACTGAAGAACACAGGTGGCAACTATATGATGAATGACAAGACACATTTTGAATACTGCATTATTTTAAATATTTGGAGCATGAGAGTTACTGTGATATAGTGAATTCAGACAGACAAATACACAAAGCAAGAGCAATAGAGAACAAAAATGATCTACACTTTATTTAACAGAATTTGTCAAATATAGTTAAGGGCTGGGAGAGAAGTTTAGTTTGCTTGACAAACTCCTAAGAAGGAAAGCCTTTCTTGGGAAGATCTCCTGGAGGAGAGCATGGCAACCCCCTCCAGTACTCTTGCCTGGAGAAGCCCATAGACAGAGAGGCCTGGAGGGCTACCATCCCAGGGGTTGCAAAGAGTCTAACACGGCTGAGCATCTGAGCAAATGTGAATTATCTGTTCCTTCCCCCAGAAAACATACTCAGTCGTGGATAAAGAGCAGAATATACACAATTAACATTCCTGTTTCGAAAGCTGGATAATGGGGGGCACATGGCAACCCCTGGTCTAAAGCAATTCTGAAATCTTGTGCAGACGTTTGAAGGGCTTTCAACCCCGAGAGTGCGGGATGCTCCTTGATTAGGGTCTGGTTCTACTCTCTAGAAATATTAACGTCGCCCCTTGTAGTCCGTAATTCTAGTATCAGAGGGAACAGAGAAACGGAACCGTGCGATTCCTGTGCACGCGTCAGTTTCTGCTCATTACGTGGCCGATGCCGGTCGCAGGGCCAGGCCTAAGGTCAATGGGACAGAGAAGAGCGCGTCTCCACAGGGAGTTCTGAAGGTCACGAGGCAGCAGTGTGCGGGCAAAGTCCTCGGGGAGGTGGGCGTGGGGGGAAGAATACTTGTAGACAATCTTGGAATCTATGCCAGTTGATACCATAATGCAGAGTTCATTACAATTTGGTCTCTTGCTCAATGAAACAAAAATATGCAATTTTTATTTTCTAAACCTCAGAGTAGAATAATAACATCTAGAGAAAATAGAGAAGTGTCTTTTATTGCTGAGCAGTTAATTCCATACTTTGACCTCTTATACCTCACATAGGTCATTTTCATTTACTAATATTTGCAAATAGATTAGTAAAAAACTAAAATGAAAGGAATGACCATTAAATAAAAAGTAAGCTTACGATGGTTGATGCCATTTAGTAACTGCAAGTTTGAGGGTACTGAGTGAAAATTCATACAACTAGATTTTATATGGTTTAAGTCGTAGCTAATAATAAAAATATTTTAAAGGAAAAGAGAGAGAGAGAGAGAGAGAGAGAGAGAGAGAGAAAGGTGTTTCCAAACATCACAGGTCCACCTGTCTTTCTCAAGGGTCAGCTCCTATGCCCCTGTAATAAGAAGTTATTTTATTAGTTGTGTTCCCAGAAGATTATAGTTATTACTCCCCATTCTTAGGTTTTATTTTCAAAACCTAAGAAGAAAATTCAGGTCTCTATGTCTGTGTCTTCGAAACCTCTGGCCCTACACTCAATTTTATTTTCTCGTTATTCTGAAAGACAGAGCTGGGTCAATAAAGAACTAGAGAAAACTGAATTTCCTGGAAGGCTCTGTAGCAAGGACATGAAGCTGTGCTGACTCATAGTATACTAGCTTTAAAACTATAGAGGCTTCTGTTGGCCAGCAGTAAAACTCAGAGGAAGTGGGGTCAGAATAAAAGAAACAGAAAAGAAACTCTATTATCTGATAGTAATAAAGCACAGTCCCTCAAAAGATAGCATTGGTATAAGCCAGTGGATAAAATCTGTCATGTTCTGAGTGAAAAGAAATAGCCCTTTCCTCAGAGTTTGCTAACCCTTGAACAGATATCTGTCTATGCAGTAAAAGTACGAAAAAATACAGAACATTTTTCTGACATGTATATCTGCTTTTGTAAAGTGAATTGCTCCTGAAAGTTTGTGATGGGGACTTTTAAAAGAATCAGTGACAGTGTCGAACAATGCCTCCATTACTAAGGTGAATCCCACAGCTAATTAGAAACATGGGATAAATGCATGCATTCTTAGATTCATTTCCTGTGCAGCTTATCTGAGAAGAACAGATACAACCAAAGAAACACTTGCTGCTACAAACATCCCTATTGATGTCTGCACTCTGCTATCCACATTTGAAAAAATTTTGAAGTTGAGATTCACACACCATAAAATTTACCTATTTAAATGTGTAATTTTTTTGTTTATTTAAAGTTATGCAAAATTTATAATAATCTAATGTAGAATATTTTCATCACATCTAAAAAGAAATTCTGTACCCACTAGCAGGCAGACCCCCCTCCAACCATGATCAACCATAGCTCTCATTTTGGTCTCTATATAATTGTGTGTGTGTGTGTGTGTATATGTGTGTGTGTGTGTGTGCATGCGAGTGCATGAGTGTGCTCAACTGCTCAGTTGCTCAATCATGTCCAACTCTTTGTGACCCCATGGACTGTAGCCTGCAAGGCTCCTCTGCCCTTGGAATTTTCCAGGCAAGAACACTGGAATGGGTTGCCATTCCCTACTCTAGGGAGTCTTCCTGACCCAGGGATCAAATCCTTGTCTCTGGCGACTCCTGCATTGGCAGATGGATTCTTTACCACCGTGCCATCTTAGAAGCCCTATATAACTGCTACTCTGGACATTTCGTATAAATGGAATAATCCCATATGCATCCTTCTGCCACTGACAGCTTTCACTTTGCATTATGTTTTCAAGATTCATCCATGTTGTAGTGCGTATCAATACTTTAATCCATTTTATTGCCCCATAACAATCCCCTGAATGAATATGTTACGTCTCTTTCTCTTTCCCTCAGTTGATGGGGACATTTGAATAGTTTCAACTTTTTGACTACTATGAATATTTCTTCTGTGAATCTCCATTTTTTTGTGAATATATTTTTATTTATCCTGTGTAAATGTCTAGCAGTGAGTGGAACCACTGCTCATATAGAAACTCCATGTTAAATCCTTTGAGGAACTACCAAATTGTCTCAGAAGTGGCTGCACTGTTCCCACTATCCACATTTTGCATCTGCAACTTAAACCCTCCATTGTTTATAATCCTAACTTATAGCAGGTGTGCTGGAATACCAATGAACTACCTACAGATAAGGGTCAAATGTGGTTGACAGTGTAATAAAGTGAAGGTCAAGTTAAATTAGCCCTAAAATCCCATAAGCCTCTTTTGAGAGTGTCAGTAAATAGTCTTCACAATTGCCATCATAACAATGAGCTGTGTAATTATACGCTGATGTCCAAAGAGATCCCGGCTCTCATTAATACTTACAGACCCCTTGGGATTCAGGGAGGATGCCTTCACACATTTAAATACAGCAGGGCAAATCAGGTGCTGTGTGTCCGTGTAGCCCCCAGTCTATCACTGGAAAAGTGCATGAGGGATTCCCAGAGCATCAGCAAACCTGCATCAGAAAGAGAGATGCCCTGGGTGGCTGAAAGTGCTTTGTCACATTTAAAGCAAGAAACACTTTTAAGAATTTGATAGCAGAATGATAAGAAGTCAATCTCTTGTTGCAGGTTTTTTGCTTAGGATCCAGAAAAACACTAGTTGTCCATTCATTTTTAGAAATGGATCTAAAATTTAGGAGCATTGATTTATCTGGCTGAAAATCTAAAAGGAATGCCTCAAGGGGAAATTAATTGGCATTATTCAGTTCAGTTCAGTTCAGTCGCTCAGGAGTGTCCTACTCTTTGCGACCCCATGAATCGCAGCATGCCAGGCCTCCCTCTCCATCATCAACTCCCAGAGCTTACCAAACTCATGTCCATTGAGTCGGCGATGCCATCCATCTCATCCTCCATCATCCCCTTCTCCTCCTGCCCCCAATCTCTCCCAGCATTAACGTCTTTTCCAGTGAGTCAACTCCACACAAGGTGGCCAAAGTATTGGAGTTTCAGCTTCAACATCAGTCCTTCCAATAAATATCCAGGACTCTCCTTTAGGATGGACTGGTTGGATCTCCTTGCAGTCCAAGAGACTCTCAAGAGTCTTCTCCAACACCACAGTTCAAAAGCATCAATTCTTCGGCACTCAGCTTTCTTTATTGTCCAACTCTCACATCCATACATGACTACTGGAAAAACCATAGCCTTGACTAGACAGACCTTTGTTGGCAAAGTAATGTCTCTGCTTTTCAATATGCCGTCTAGATTGGTCATAACTTTCCTTCCAAGGAGTAAGCATCTTTTAATTTCATGGCTGCAATCACCTTCCGCAGTTATCTTGGGGCCCACCCAAAATAAAGTCTGACACTGTTTCCACTGTTTCCCCATATATTTGCCATGAAGTGATGGGACTGGGTGCCATGATCTTATTATTAAATGAATGAAATAAGCACTAGAAATGTTAGAAATATCACACCTTTAAAGATCAAATAACATTAGAAGGGATCCATTTAGTCACATAAATTATTTGCCCAGATGCTTGTTAGTAGCTGAAAGGGTAAGAATACAAAGGGCTAGACTTTGGAGGATCCACACTACTGTGTGCCTTTTTAATAATTCTTTTTAAGTTACAAACTATTGACCTTCCCACTTGGCCCTGTAAAGATTGTATATATTCTTTTAGTCACATGAAAATTTTGAGACCTAATCATTTATAGTAACAAATTTTATAAAGGCTTTTTTGAGGAGTGCCTCCACATTAATTTAATGCTTCAGCTTCTTATTACTTGATCCGTGTGTGTTTTTAACCTCATTCATTCACCATGTAACATCTCATCCCACTGGATTTCTTCCCATTATTTACACAAATTTAGTGGAAAATTTACTCACCGTTACTTTCTGTGTGACTCCCTGAAATTAAATGGCTGTGCTTAGTACAGGTAACCCAAAGTCTGGCTGCTTGCTTATGTTTCCACGCCAACATCTTTAATCAAGCTCTTTCTACTCTTCTACTTGTCTCCATATGTCATATCCCTCACGGCATCAATCTCAGTCTGCCCATTGTTGAAAAAACCCATAAAGGCAAGAATTTTTCTTTATAGTCATTAAAATGCGTCAGTTGTATTCTCTTGGCAGTTACCAATTTCTCTCATATCTTAACAGGAATTGAAGTATATTTTCCCAAATGGAAGCCCAGAGCGGATGTTTTATTAGGAGTATCCCCTTCCATGCATTACACCCTGGAGGGTATAGTAGAAACTCATTGTGCATCTGTTGCACAAGTGACAGAATTTCAACTGCATTTATTTTATCTATAATCACACCATAATCCAGACACAACTGAACATAATAATGCAATAGTTAATGCTGTACAAAAATGGAATGCAATAAACAGTGGCTCCTACCTTAACCATCGGCAACCCAGCCAGCAGACAATGTTCTGTATATTGTGTCCAAATCTGCCAATATCATTTTAGGTCTCTTAACCCTAAGAGCTGTGCAGAGCTGTGGAACTTGGGCTTATGGCCAGAGGAGGTGCGTTTTATTCCAGCTCTGCCACTAATCAATAAAGGAAACTGAGGCTTCTAACATAATAATGGTCTGCCTGTTTTCGAATTTTCAAATGAACATGGTAATTAATGACTATCCTGCCAACAGTACAAAATCATTATGAGCCTTCGATGTACTATGCGGTCCAGGAATGAGCATGTGTTCTAAATTGTTAGGAATACCAGTTATTATGGTCGGCTGCTACACCAGGCTTCTTGCTCTTTGTGAAACTGATGAGAAGATGAAGCCATATTTCTTTAAGTTTATATCATTTAAATAGTATTTTGAGTTAGTTTAATGTGAAATATAACATATATAGAAAAGAATATATTAATCACCTGAGTGTATTTTTGAATATATTAAAATACATAAACCGAACTGCATGCCACCCAGCTTCAGAAAGAGAGAATTACTAGTGTACGGCCATACCACCCTGAACGCGCCCGATCTCGTCTGATCTCGGAAGCTAAGCAGGGTCGGGCCTGGTTAGTACTTGGATGGCAGAATTACTAGGAACTCAGAAGCACTCTGTGTGACCGCCCTGGATTGTTTTGCTAATACCTTTAGTCTCTATATTTATAGCACTGCCATCCACGTATGTGTCAGTGTGTGTGTGTGCGTGCAGCTCAGTCGTGTCTGACTCTGTGTGACCCCACGGACTGCAGCCCTCCAGGCTCCCCTGTCCATGGGATTTTCTCGACAAGTTTACTGGAGTGGGCTGCCATTTTCTACTTCAGGAGCCTTGTGTGTATCATGCGCTTTTAATTATTTATTTCATTTAATGAAATATTCTATTATTCTGTGACTTGCTTCTTTTAAAGAATAGATATTTTGAATTTATCCAAGTTGATGTTATCCATACAATGCATCCATATCTGTGACCTTAAATATACCACATATGTTCATTGTTTTTGTCACTCACAGGTAATCGGATCATTTCCAGGTTTTGTTATGCAAAAAAAAAAAATCTTTCAGTGACTATTCTAATACACACTATCAAATGCACACAGATCAGAGTCTCTCTAGCATTGACGCCATGTTCCAAGTCTGGACACTACCCGTGGCGAGACACGTGCCATTACTCGGCACGAGAAGGCGGACGTTTTCAGTGAGACAGTGTGTTTTCTTGCTGACTCTGACGGCACATTTCAGCTTCAGGGCTATTATACTTTAAAGACTGTGCTTTAGAGTAAATGAAATAACATGCCTTGGCATGGGATTGCTGAACCACAGAGAAGGTGCAATTTCAAATGTTCTAGGACTCAGTCCAGTGGTCCACAAAAATGATTGTGGGGATGAACATATTCTAGCTTTCATTTTGATCCTGTCCACTGATGCAGGAGACCCGGGTCGGATCACTGGGTCAGGAAGATCCCGTAGAGAAGGGAATGGCTGCCCACTCCAGTGTTCTTGCCTGGAGAATCTCATAGACAGAGGAGCCTGGCGGGCTACAGTCCGTGGGGTTGTAAAGAGTCAGACATGACTGAGCGACTCACACACACACACACACACACACACACACACACACACACACACACAC
>ML664173.1:4444060-4465932 GCA_007570785.1 Antilocapra americana | reverse complement strand
CACACACACACACACACACACACACACACACACACACACACACACACACACACAGCCTCCTAAGCCAAGACAGCCATGCATTTTAATATTTATTTTAAATTTCATCAGTATTTGAGCACTTCACTGAGAAGAATCTAATCTTCAATATTGTCATAAATAGAAGCTTCCACCAATAATCTTCATTGAGGAACATAGCCTTTTGAGCATCTGATGGAATCTTGTCATTTATTTACCCTCTGCAAATTTTCTCTATTTTCACCCCACAGCCAAATCTTTGGAGCCCTTTATAATTTGGCTCAAACTTCATGTTCTCTATGCTTCATTTCCAGTTTCTCCTTGGAAGGATCAAGTATTAACTCTCCTGGTTTCAGGACACCTCTTTAGCCCACTGAAGTATGTGTATATGTTTACACCATCTATGGCAGCCATGGAGCACAGTCTTAATTTGAATGACATCCACCTGGCTTTCCTGTTTGCTTTCCGGCTCCGGGACTTGCTTAGATTGCAGCTTCTCATCTCCAGCCACTGCTAGGTACATGGAACTGCTGCCTTTGCGCTCACCTGCTGCAGCGATGCACAAACCCATCATTATGTAAATTAGTGATAAGTAAGAGGGAAAAAGTGGTTATCACCAGGTGTGAAAAAAGGGCATTCATCTTCATGATGCAATAAATTTTAGATTTTGCTTCCTTCATATTCCTCAGATATGTCCCATCCCTGCCATGTGTCAGTTTAAATCTCTGCACATTCCTCTTCAGTGATGGGGACAGCGCTGAACCAGAGGTAAATCTTCATAACACTTTTGCTTTTTATGCTTTTCTTAGGGTTTGGCCAGGACCATGACATTGTAATTATATGTTTATGTAAAATCTGCAAAATTTAGCTGCTGCTGCTACTGCTAAGTCGCTTCAGTCATGTCCAACTCTGTGCGACCCCATAGATGGCAGCCCACCAGGCTCCGCCGTCCCTGGGATTCTCCAGGCAAGATCACTGAAGTGGGTTGCCATTTCCTTCTCCAATGCAGGAAAGTGAAAAGGGAAAGTGAAGTCGCTTAGTCATGCCTGACTCTTCGCAACCCCATGGACTGCAGCCCACCAAGCTCCTCTGTCCATGGGATCTTCCAGGCAAGAGTCCTGGAGTGAGGTGCCTTTGCCTTCTCCAAAATTAAGCTAGGTGAACCATAATCTGCTTAAAGTCCTTTCTCTTTCTCTTTCAGTTCCTCCACCACACGTCTAAAGTGCTTGGTCTGATGTGTTGACCAGCATTTTTGGAAGCTAGGCAGAAGGAGATTTACACTAAACACAGATATCAACGAAGAAAACATAAAATAAATTGTGATGTCAGAGACATCAAGAACAAATAGATTAATTAACGAGTAGCAGTAATTTAAGTGACATTTAATTCCAGCCACTGTAAAGGAAACCTTGAAATGCTAGGAGATCTTAGAACTCATATGTGAAAGAAATTAAAGGGATTTCACCAAATTTTGAATCAAACCTAAAATATTTTTTGCATTATCAATAATGAGTTACTAAACCTAAAGTAATTTTTATGAATCATCAATTTAAAGAGAAAACAAATTAAATCTTGATCACGCTAGAGAAGAGATTAGAGCATCTTTCTCTTATCTCTATAGAGAAATGTCTTGTGAAGAGTTATTCAAAGAAAATATGATCAGATTGAAGTAAGGAAGTATTACAGCAGAATGTCAATGAGTCAATTCATACAGCTAGTATGGGCTTTCAATACATTTTATAATATCTTTGAGTAATATGCAAACATTTTAAAATGTGTAATTAGTTGTTGCAGTTGTGACTTTATAGTTGAAATATTTAGTCATGGACTTAATACCACATTCTTTCTTAAAAAGTCCATTTTCCTCACTTACATAAGCTTCAGGCCCCATACAAGTTGGAGGAAAACTTGGTGCCCTGGGATTTCTAAGTGATTTCTCTTTCCATGTTTTCAGTCTGCATTCAGTGTATTCTCCATGCACCCCATCAGCAGTCTCTGCAAACTCAATACACTCCTGATACATATATTGGCTATTGTAGGCAATTCAGGAGACATTTCTGGAAGGAAGGAATGGATGACTTAATTAATCAACCTACATAATATTCTTCAAACACTGACTTTTTACCCTTCCTTATTGCACTGGTTGCCTATTAAGGATTTTTGCAACAAAATATTAAAATACATGAACTACGTTTAGTATGTGCTCAAGAAGTAGTTGATAAGCTAATGAATCAATCAGTGAATTAATAAGTCTATGTCATAGATAAATCTGTATCATACCTCTGTCCTAGCTGCTTCATTTGTAATTTCCCTACCCATATTATAATTTTTCAGTCTAGGATATTTGAAGAAAATTTTTCTCACTATTACTACTTTAAATTTTGCGTGTGTGTGCTCAGTCACTTCAGTCGTGTCTGACTCTTTGCAACCCTGTGGACCATAGCCTGCCAGTCTCCTCTCTTCTTGGGATTCTCCAGGCAAGAATACTGGAGTGGGTCACCATGCCCTCCTCCAGGAGATCTCCCTGACCTAGGGGTTGAACCCACATCTCTTAGGTCTCCTGCATTGGCAGGCGGGTTCTTTACCACTAGCCTTAATAAATTCAAAAACATTATGTGACATTCCTAAACAACTTGCTCCTGATCAAACTAGATATAAACGACAAACTAAAATGAAAGACAAAATTAAAATGAAGTGCTATTCTCCGGATAGCAGTGTGTTCATCTCTCTCACTTTACTAATGACAATTTCTTTCACATGCAAAAAATACAATTATGTAAGAACTGAAATTAATCAGTCTTCCCAAGTAAAGAAACATAAAAAAATCAGTTCAAATCCATTGCTCAACCCGGTCCTTGGTGTAAAAGAATAAGATGTGGGACAGCAAGGAAGGATGAAAGAGATGATTCCGAGGTGCAGAAAGGTTCTGATGTCAACAGGTGGATTTAATGGCTATTGTATCTTGAGAGATAAAATAGAAAAGAAATTAGATTCTGTTTTTAGAAAATTTTGTTTCTCAGAAAAGTTTTTCTTCCAAGCAATCACTAATAGGCACAGGATGAAGCCTAAAGTTACAAAAGGAAAGAATAATAGTAATAATAAAAATGAGGAACCCTAGGATCAGGTCAGTTTCTTTGGGCCTGGATGGACTTTCTCTTCCCAAATAATCTAACAGAAGATCAAAGCAACAGATAGAATAAATAGAGTAGATCTTTCTTGGGGAAAATCTCATTTCTGAATGTTTTCTTGGGTATATTTACACGATTAAACCCAATTATGTATTTCTCTTATGAAAACTTCATATTAGAAAATGTTTTAGTAATTAGTGCCCTAAATAAGCAGCTTCCCTGGTGGCTCAGACAGTGAAGAATAGGCCTGCAATGAAGGAGAGTGGGGGTGAAATCCCTGGGTCAGGAAAATCCCTTGGAGAGGGGAAAGGCAACCTCTTCAATCTTCTTGCCTGGCAAACCCATAGATAGAGGAGCCTGGTGGGTGCTTTTTGTCTACCCTACTACACTGAGAACTACTAGTTTATTCTTTATATCTGTGAGTGTGCTTCTTTTCCTTATGTTCATTACTTTGTTGTATTTTTTAGATTCTGTATGTAAGTGATATCATACAGAATTTGTCCTTCTCTGACTCATTCCACTTATCCTAATGGCTTCTAACTCTATCCATGTTGCTGTAAATGGCAAATTTATGCTGTTTTTGTGGCAAAGTAGTATTCCGCAGTATATGTACCACCTTTTCTCAATTTATCTATTGATGGACACTTAGGCTGCTTCCATATCTTGGCAGTTGTGAAGAATGCTGTCATGAATATTCAGTGCATTTCAGTCACCCAGTCATGTCTGACTCTTTGTGACCCCAGGGACTGCAGGACACCAAGCTTCTGTCCATCACCAACTCCCAGAGCTTGTTCAAACTCATGTCCATCGAGTCAGTGCTGCCATCCAACTATCATTCTTTGTCGTCCCCCTCTCCTCCTGCCCTCAATCTTTCCCAGCATCAGGGTCTTTTTCACTGAGTCAGTTCTTCGCATCAGGTGGCCAAAGTAATGGAGCTTCAGCTTTAGCATCAGCTCTTCCAGTAAATATTCAGAACTGATTTCCTTTAGGGTTCACAGGTTTGATCTCCTTGCAGTTCAAGGGACTCTCAAGAGTCTTCTCCAACACCACAGTTCAAAAGCATCAATTGTTCGGTGCTCAGCTTTCTTTGTAGTCCAACTCACATCTATAAATGACTACTGGGAAAACCATAGTCTTGACTAGACAGATCTTTGTTGGTAAAGTGACGTCTCTGCTTTTTAATATGCTCTCTAGATTGGTCATAGCTTTTGTTTCAAGGATCAAGTGTCTTTTAATTTCATGGCTGCAATCACTGTCTTCAGTGGTTTTTGAGCCCAAAAAAACAAAATCTGTCACTATTTCCTCTGTTTCCCCATCAATTTGCAATGAAGTGATGAGACTGGATGCCATGATCTTAGTGTTCTGAATGTTGAGCTTTAAGCCAACTTTTTCACTCTCTTCTTTCACTTTCCTCAAGAGGCGTTTTAGTTCCTCCTTATTTTCTGCCATAAGGGTGGTGTCATCTGCATATCTGAGGTTATTGATATTTCTCCCAGCAATTTGGATTCCAGCTTGTGCTTCATGTAGCCCGGCATTTCTCATGATGTAATCTGCATATAAGCTAAGTAATCAGGGTGATAATAAAGAGCCTTGACGTACTCTTTCCCCAATTTGGAACCAGTCCTTTGTTCCATGTCCAGTTCTAACTGTTGCCTCCTGACCTGCATACAGATTTCTCAAGAAGCAGGTCAGGTGGTCTGGTATGCCCATCTCTGTAAGAATTTTCCACAGTTCATTGTGATCCCACAGTCAAAGGCTTTGGTGGAGTCAATAAAACAGTAGATGTTTTTCTGGCACTCTCTTGCTTTTTTGATGATCTAGCAGATGTTGACAATTTGATCTCTGGTTCCTCTGTCTTTTCTACATTCAGCTTAAACATCTGGAAATTCACGGTTCACATACTGTTGCAGCCTGGCTTGGAGAATTTTGAGCATTACTTTGCTAGTGTGTGAGATGAGTGCAATTGTGCAGTAGTTTGAACATTCATTGATGTCACTTTTCTTTGGGATTGGAATGAAAACTGACCTTTTCCAGTTCTGTGGCCACTGCTGAGTTTTCCAGATTTGCTGGCATATTGAGTGCAGCACATTCACAGCATCATCTTTTAAGATTTGAAATAGCTAAACTGTAATTCCATCATCTCCACTAGCTTTATTGGTAGTGATGCTTCCTAAGGTCCACTTGACTATCATTCCAGGATGTGTGGCTCTATGTGAGTGATCACACCATCGTGGTTATCTGGGCCATGAAGATCTTTTTTGTATAGTTCTGCGTATTTCTTGCCATCGCTTCTTAATATCTTCTGGTTTATTTTTGTCCTTTATTGTCCTGATCTTTGCATGAAATATTCTCTTGGTATATCTAATTTTCTTGAAGAGATATCTAATTTTTCCCATTCTGTTTGTATCAGCATGACTTTTCTGGAGGGGATATATACCCAGGAGTGGAATTGGTGGGTCATACAGTAGTTCTGAGGAGGGGGCATGGCGACCCACTCCAGTATTATTTCCTAGAGAATCCCCATGGACCAGAGGAGCTTGGCAGGCCACAGTCCACAGGGTCTCAAAGATTTGGGGACACAACTGAGTGACTAAGCACCCCACAGCAGATAGTAGTTCTACTTGAAGTTTCATGAAAAGCTCCCATGCTGTTTTCCACAATGGCTTCAACAATTTGCATTCCCGCTAACAGTGTACACGGGTTCCCTTTTCTCCAGATTCTTGCCAATATTTATTAGCTGCATCATTTTTGATAGTAGTCATTTGGACAGGTGTGAGATGACATCTCACTGTGGTTTTGATTTGCATTCCCTGACAAATAGCAACATTTAGTATTTTTCATCTATCTGTTTGCTCTCTGCATTTCCTCATTGGAAAAATGTCTGTTCTGGTCCTCTGCTCAGTTTTTAATTGAGTTTTTACTTTTTGATGTTGAGACGTATGAGCGGTTTATATATGTTGGATATTAATTCTTTGTTGGTCATATCATTTACAAATATTTTCTCCCATTCAATGAGTTGTCTTTTTGTTTTATCAGTGGTTTCCTTTGCTGTGAGAAAGCTTTCTTTTAAGTTTAATTAGGTCCCATTTGTATATTTTTGCTTTTATTTCCTTAGCTTTAGGAGACAGAGCCAAAAAAAAGTATTGCTCAATTAATGTCAGAATGTTTTGCCTATGCCTTTCTGTAGAAGTTTT
Source organism: Antilocapra americana (assembly GCA_007570785.1). NCBI lineage: Eukaryota > Metazoa > Chordata > Mammalia > Artiodactyla > Antilocapridae > Antilocapra > Antilocapra americana. The sequence continues at coordinate 4,459,595 of ML664173.1, read as the reverse complement.
ATGGTAATGTGTCTTAAATTTAGGTCTTTAATCCATTTTGAGTTTCTTTTTGCATATGGTGTTAGAGAATGTTCTAATTCCATTTTTTCACATATAACTGTTCAGTTTTCCCAGTACCACTTGCTATGTGTGTATATATATAAAGTTACCTGTAATTGGGAATATGTTTTTAAGTAGAAAGTGCCAATGATTTTTTCCCCCTTTGGCAATAATACTCTATCATTTGTCATCTTTTTTTTTTTTTAATAAAAGCTGGAGAGTTGATAAAAAGTGAAGCTAATTCTCACTTAACTTTTCCCTGTATTCAGTCTTTGTAATGCACACTTGACAAATTTGTGCCTTTGGCTTAGTTTTAAAAAAGAATAAAGTAAAAGGTAAAACTTGAGCACACTGTTCACCTTTAGCTTGCCATTTGACAATGGAGGCTATCGAAGTGGTATTTGTTTCCTTGAACATGTGTTCCTTCCATGAGATGACTGTGACAGTGTGTTTCATACAATCACCAAGAAAGCCCATGGGAGTTTGGGAAGACAGAACTAGAGACAGTTAGAGTTTCTGAAAGAGAAAATTGCTTGTTTCACTCTTCCCTTTCTCTTACAGATGCTATTTTGTATATGAGGTAGTCCCAAACATCTTTGGCATCAAATAAAACCCTACCCATCAATAGAATCTTCACACTCATTATAAGACAGATGTAATTCTGATGAAGCCAAGCATGAAAAAACAATGTCCCAATAGCATAAACTTGTAAACTGAAAGAAAGTGTAGCGGCTGCAGAAAACAAGATAAAAAACCAACATATGTGAAAATCTTGTCTCCCTGATTCAGTAAATGTGTGTGGGAGTGGGGGTGATGGAGGCTGATTGAGAAACTAAAAGCATTTGAGTCGCCTAATTTATGGAGGAAAAAATAAGTATATTTTGAGGGTAAGACACTTTTAAATCTCTTTATCTGTCCTTGTGTGCTGGCATAGTATTTGTGATAAAAGTATTAATAGTGTAACTACTTATTCTCATAAAACATTTTCTTATTTATGCAGACAGTTCATATTCATGTGTGTACCATAGTTAGAAAAAAAGAGATAATAATACAAATATGTCTAAGGATTTCCTATGTTTATATGGAAAAACCAACATTCTCAGAAAGACTTAATTAGTACTCATTTTATCTGTTTGATTTATTTCATATGGTATCACAATACAGTGCCATATTAAAAAGTGGGCATTATATTTTGCTGAAATGAAATAGCAAAATGAAGGAAAATATTATTATTATTTTTACCAAAACCAAACTTTTACTTCATTTTCTTTTCCTCAAGTTTTAGCTACCACAATTTAATGACTCTGAAAACATATAAAAGGAATGGTAGGTGGTGGTATGAAATGGGATTTCTATTTTCTTGAGCCATAAATCAGAATAAGAAATTCCCAAGGAAAGAACATCTTAGTTGTTTTATGTCCTCCATCCCATATACACTTTTTTGTATCAAGTGAGACGAGGGGGATTTAAAAAAAAAAGAAAACAAAGTGATGTTTTTGTGGAAGAATATTGTTCACATTTTGGACTAAGTGAGAAATAACTAGGGTGGCTGACCCTTGAAGATATTGGGAAAGTTACCTTTCAATTATTTGTAACCAATTCAATCTGTTAAGTTTTTTCATACAGCATTAGAGTATAATTCTAAAGTTTCCCCTGGCTATTTCATAAAAGAACAGTAAATGATCTCCACAGGCAAAAGTTCCTTGTTCAGAAGCTGAAAGTTTTGAAATACGTGGATGGAATAATCTAGGCATTCTTCTTCCATTCAGACATGACATTCAGTGAGTGCCTACTCTGTGCCAAGCATTAGCACCAAACAGAACATGCAATGTCACTAACAATATAAAGTTCCCACTCAGACACTTTATTCTGAGAATGAAGTCCTGCCCAACTGTTTGTGACCCCGTGGACTGCAGCATGCCAGGCCTCCCTGTCCTTCACCGGTTTGCCCAAGCTCATGTCCACTGAACCAGTGATGTCATCCAACCACCTCATCCTCTACCGCTCTCTTCTCCTGCTTTCAATCTTTCTCAAAATCAAGGTCTTTTCCAATGAGTCAGCTATTTGCATCAGGTGGCCAAAGTACTGGAGCTTCAGCTTTAGTGTCAGTCCTTCCAGTGAATATTCAGGACTGATTTCCTTTAGGATGAACTGGTTGGAACTCCTTCTATTCCAAGAGACTCTCAAGAGTCTTCTCCAACACCACAGTTCAAAAGTATCAATTCTTCAGTGCTCAGCCGTCTTTATGGTCCAACTTTCATGCCCATACAGGACTACTGGAAAGTCCATAGCCTTAACTAGATGAACCTTTGTTGGCAAAGTGATGTCTTTGCTTTTTAATACACTGCTAGGTTTATAGCATGCCTGGGGCTTCCCTTGTGGCTCAGCTGGTAAAGAATCCTCCTGCAATGTGGGAGACCTGGGTTCAATCCCTGGGTTGGGAAGATCCCCTGGAGAAGGGAAAGGCTACCCACTCCATTATTCTGGCCTGGAGAATTCCGTGGACTGTATAGTCCATGGGGTCACAAAGAGTCAGACAGGACTGAGCGACTTTCACTTCACAGGTTTGTAAGTTTTCCTTCCAAGAAGCAAGTGTCTTCTAATTTCATGGCTGCAGTCTCCATCTGCAGTGATTTTAGAGCCCAAGAAGAGGAAAGCTGTCATTGCTTCAACATTTTCCCCTTATATTTCTCATGAAGTGATGGCACCAGATGCAATCTTAGCTTTTTTAACAATGAGTTTTAAGCCAGCTTTTTCATTCTCTTCTCTCACCCTCATCAAGGAGCTCCTTAGTGCCTCTTCACTTTCTGTTATTAGGGTGGTGTCATCTGCATATCTGAGGTTGTTGATAGTTCTCCCAGAAATCTTGATTCCAGCTTGTAAATCATCCAGCATCTGCATGATGTGCTCTGCATATAAGTTAAATAAATAGGGTGAGAATATACAGCCTTGTCGGATTCCTTTCTCGGTAACCAGTCAGTTGTTCCATATAAGGGTCTAACTGTTGCTTCTTGATAGCATACAGGTTTCTTAGGAGACAGATAAGATCGTCTATTATTCCCATTTCTTTGAGAGTTTGCCGCAATTTGTTATGATCCACACACTCAAAGACTTTAGCATAGTCAATGAAACAGAGTAGATGTTTTTCTGAAATTCCCTTGATTTCTCTATAAGCCAGCAAATGCTGGCAATGTGATCTCTGGTTCCTCTGCCTTTTCTAAACCTAGTTTGTAAATCTGGAAGTTCTCAACTGAAGAACTACTGAAGCCTAGCTTGAAGGACTCTGCGCATAACCTCACTACCGTGGGAAGTGAGCGCAACTGTCCCGTAGTTTGAGTGTTCTTTAGCACTGCCCTTCTTGGGAATTAGGGTGAAGATTAACTTTTTCCAGTCCTGTGGCCATTGCTGGGTTTTCCAATTCTGCTGATATATTGAGTGCAGCATTTTAAGAGCATCATCTTTTAGGATGTTAACAATGCAAAGAAATAGGCATTCTCCAGCACACATGGTGACTTTTTACCTTCAGTTTTTTGCTATTTTCTTCCCAATAACCTATCCACCTGTACCTAAGTCTTTCCTCGGTGTGATATAGGGCAATGGAGAGCTTGAGTCGCAGGGCTGCAGTGACTCTCAAGTATGTCACAGAGATTTGGGGCTGGGTAGAATGCAGTAACACTGGAGATAAGGCGTCTGAAGTCAGTGTCAAGATGATCATCACATATTCGTGAAATCACCCTTGGTTTACCCCTTAGAATATCTTGTTGGAGGCTGACAGTTCAGTGAGTGCAACGAAGAAAACTTTCTTTCATTATAATTAGATCATTGTTTCATGGGTCTAACATTTGATGTAGTAGCTGGATTAAGATTAGAGTATATGAAAAAATACATATATCTTAAACACTGCAAACCTTTTAAGGCAGTTAAGATTTTCTCCCTCTAATGGTGAGAAGGCTAAGGTGTATTAAAGGGAGTCAAACTGGCATCCTGAATCCAGCCTCACTCAGGGAGAGAGAACAGGTGGCGGAATGACTTGTATGATTTAAATTTTTATTTTCTCTCCATCTTTCTTTGCAAAGCATATATAGTTGACTGTATGTAAGTTAAGTGTACATAGAATGGGAGTTCATACAAATTAGGCTGCCTGCTTCAGAACGATTGCTTATTTAGAGACAATTTTGAAACTCGCAGTCTTCCTATGATGTAATTGGTGCTCCATACCCCAAGTCAATCTGCAGTTGCCTTCTGAACCACTGCAAAATTTCAGGAAATATATTTCTTGTTATATATAGAATCAAGAAAACTTACATAACATTACATTTATTTAATGCACACACATGTATTGGTTGCTATATTTAACCATAAGCACAATTGAATTGGAAAATGAGAATATAATGGCTCTATGAAGAAAAGTGCTCTATAAGTCAGAGACTAAAAATGCACTACATAAAAAGAAAGCCCTGGTGCAACTTTAAATTTTAATAACTTTGGATGAACCTATGACAGAAGCAAACGGCAAGCATCATGTGAAAGCATACTCCATAGACACTAATGCGAATATTTAATGTCCTTTTATTCAGCACTTACTGGGCTCTCAGAAAGCAATGCGTTAGTGTCCATTGGCCAATGCTAAATTCACCTTTTCATAGCTTCTCAGCACTGCAATCTTCCTGATCTTTGTTGGGCCAGTGTCTACCAGTGCTTTCTTCCAGCATAATGCTGCTTTCGCTACTCTGTTTGAAACATTTGACAATTGTCGACAATTTCATTTTTAAATAAGTTTTCATGTTGACTAGTTTTTTGCCATCTCCTGCACCTATTTCTGGTAATTCATCTAGTTTTTGTTTTGTTTTGTGCATTGCAGTTCATTTCACATGAATCAATCTAATTCCTGCGGCCAAAATAAACGCCATTATATACTTCGAGTCAAAGCTATGGCTTTTCCAGGAGCTATGTACAAATGTGAGTGTTGGACCACAAAAGAGGCTGAGCACCAAGGAATTAATGCTTTTGAGTTGCGGTGCTAGAGAAGACTCTTTAGAGTCCCTTGGACTGCAAGGAAGTCAAACTAGTAAATCCTAAGGGAAATCAACCCTGAATATTCACTGAAAGGACTGATACTGAAGCTGAAACTTCAATACTTTGGCCACCTGATGCAAAGAGCTAACTCATTGGAAAAGACCCTGATGCTGGGAAAAATTGAGGGCAGGAGGAGAAGGAGATGACAGAGGATGAGATGGCTGGATGGCATCACCGACTCAATGGACGTGAGTTTGAACAAACTCTGGGAGATAGTGAGGGACAGGGAAGCCTGATGTACTGCAGTTTATAGGGTCACAAAGAGTTGGACATGACTCAGAGAATAAACAACACATGGGGTAAAGAATAAAATGTATTAGTGATAGAAAGCAAAATAACTATTTATCTTGTGTGTTTCTATGCAAACAATAGAAGCATTAATAAAAGCCCACTTTATAGAGATGCACGTAGCATTACGAGGACCAACAAAAGTTGGTGAAGAACCAAGGAATTAGCAAAAGAGGCAAGTCCTTGCATCCAAAAGCTGAAGAGACAATGGGAGGAAATAGAATTACCAGAGTCTGGCGAGAACAGAGCATTTGGAAGATGATGCTACAGTCATGTGAGAATACAGCTACTGCCAAAGAGGTGTCAGGAACTTTGATTGAGGGGGAGAACAAGGAGGAAATGATTCCCCTGTCTTTCATCACCTCCTGTGTCATACTACTGCTTTTCAGGAAATAGCACCAAAGAGAGACCAGCCAGCAAAGATATCTGAGACCCACAATTGCAGGATCCATCCTTCTGTATATTTAACAACTGTGGAGAAGCATCTAGAAGGACAGAACAGAGGCTTATCTGGCAGTAACAGGAACTCTAGTAGTGATCTCTTCACCAGGAAAGTGCTAGAATATCTATGCGAGCTTACAATGCTCACATGAGACTACCTGTGTACCCCACAAAGATTCATGATTAACGGATGGATTTGCGCTGATGGCTGGAACCAGTCACAGCTACTAACGGGCAGACTAATTTAGGTCAGCAGAGTTGATATTCTGTCATCACTTACTTATGACCATTAGTTCCTCTTATTTAGTAATGAGGTAGCTGAATCTCAATGCTGTGTATATTTTATGGTTGTTGTCAGCATTTTTACAAATTTGCTGTCACACAAGAGGATAACATCTTGTGAGCAATTATCCTCCATAATAGAACGGCAGACATGACCCGAGGGCATGGCGCTAAGAACAGTTGTGAGCTGTTTTGAGATTTCTCTTCCATGGCACTCAGTAGTCACTGTGTACTTTTCCTTCACATCATTTAACATGGTTTTAGCCATTCATTTCTGGATGATCTTTCCATTCACAAAACTTCAGGCTGCATACCCTACAGTTTTAGGATTTAGGTGGGGTGCACGCTTAGACTTCTCATTCTTTCATTCAACAAGTATTTATTGAGCTGGTAGGCCCTCCTGTGCCATTTTGCCTGGATAAGTTTCAACAACCTCAGATGAATTGGTCACTCTATGTACCTATTTTGTGCCAGCTATCAGACAATTCCTAAGGCGCCATAGAGTGGTGGAAGTAGACAGTAGCATATTGGATTGTGATAGGTACTAAGTAATGATATGATAGTTATGGAAAATGTTTCTAATTTGAATTAGGATGGCCATAAAGAGCTTCCCTGGTGGTTCAGATGATAAAGCACCTGCCTTCAATGCAGGAGACCCAGGTTCAATCCCTGGGTTGGGAAGATCCTGGGGAGAAGGAAATAGCAACCCACTCCATTACTCTTGCCTGGAAAATCCCATGGTCAGAGGAGCCTGGAGAGCTACAGTCCATGGGGTCACAAAGAGTCAGACACAACTGAGCAACGTCACTCTCGATGGCCATAAAGATTCATTGAGAAAGGGGAATTTAAGTAAAAGTATTAGAGAAATGAGTTAACAAGCATGCTAATGTCTGGGAGAAGAGATAAGAGGTCAAAAAAACCAGCATGCCAGGGTTCCTGAGGTGAAGGTATGTCCCATGTATTATGAAAAGTGAGTCACTCAATCGTGTCTGACTCTTTGCGACCCCATGGACTATACAGTCCATAAATTCTCCAGGCCAGAATACTGGAGTGGGTATCCTTTCCTTTCTCCAGGGGATCTTTCCAACCCAGGGATCAAATCCACATCTTCTTGCAATGCAGGGAAACCCAGTAATACTGTAGCAGGGAGCCTCTCCCTTCTCCAGTGGATCTTCCCAACCCAGGAGTGGAATTGGGGTCTCCTGTATTGCGGGCAGACTCTTTACCAAGGGAGCTATCAGGGAAGCCAATGTGTTGTAGGAACAGCAAAGTCAACCTGTTTTGATTCAAGTGACTGAGATGATGAGGTCAGAAATGTAATGAAGCCACAAAGTATTTGAGAAAATGGATCATTGTAAGGAGTTGGGCTTTGACAACTTATGAGGAGAGATATAATATGCTTTCACTTACATTTAAGAATTACTGGGCTGCATTATTGAGAAAAGACTATGGAAAGGGGGCAAGAATTAAGAATAGAAATCTGTTAGGAGACTATTGCAATAATTCAAATAAATGGTGATAATGACTTAAAACAGACAGGCAAATGCAGAGGTGAATGGGGATTACTAGTCAGAGCCTGGACGTATTCTGAAGGCAGAGTGGACAGCATTTCCTGATGAATTGGAATGATCTGTGCAGAAAATAGAAGAATCAAACAGGAATTTAATATTTTTGACCTAAGCAACTGAAAGAATTGTGTTACTTGTTACTGAAAATGGGGGAAATGGAAAGAAATTAGGGCTGTAGGGAGTGAAGGGGCTCAGAAGTTCAATTGGGGGCATATTACGTTTGAGATACCTGTTAGACCTCTAAGTGGGCATGTTGAATAGGCAGATAGCTATGCAAGTTTGGAATTCAAGGGAAAAGGATGAGCTTGTTAGGATTTAAGGCGATAAGGGTGAGTGTAGACATGCAAGGAAAGAGACACGGGGACTGAGTCCTGGAGCACTCCGCGTTGCCAAGGTCCAGGAGGGAAAAAATGCAAGAGAGAGTGAAATGAAAAAGTAGGAGGACATTGAGGAGCGCATGCAGTCCTGGAAGCTAAGGAAATATTTGGGGAGGGAAGAGCAGTCAGTTTATTGCGTGGTGCTGAGAGGTGGAGCAAGGGAACAACCGAAGATGGCTTCGTAATGAACAGGTCAACTCTGTGATGCAGAGGTCACCAGGGATTTTGAAAAAAGCAATTTTGGTGCAAAAACCTGATTGAAGTAATTCAAGAGAAAATGGGAGGAAATACATTGAAGGGAGTGAGTATATATAAAACTTTGAGGAATTTGCTGAGAAAGAAAAGAAATAGTGGAATAAAAACTGGATGTAGAAGTGTGGTTAAGACAGAAACATTTTAAGATGGGATTAGCAGCATAGAGAGTGCTGCTTAGGGATACGGAAAAGAGAAAAGGCTGGTGGCAAGGCAAAGAGAAGAGAGAAGTTCTAGGCAGAGTCTTTAAGTAGGGCAAAAAGTATACATGTCCAGGCAGTAAGCCAATGTTCTTAGAAGCAAACGGTAGAACCTACTCTTGCTTGCGTGTCTGCAAGCTCAATTGTGTCCCACTCTACAATCCCATGGACTGTAGCCCCCCAAGCTCCATTGTCCATAGGATTTCCCAGGCAAGAATACTGGAGTGGGTTGCCAATTCCTTCTCCACAGGATCTTCCTGACCTAGAGATTGAACCCATGTCTCCTGCATCGACAGGCAGATTCTTTACCACTGAGCCACCTGGGAAGCCTCAGAACACACTCTGGTTTAAGACAAAAGGGATTTAAGTGAACTATAAGGACACTCACAGAATCTCTAGTCAGTACAGCAGAAACAATACTCAAATTATAGTGTGGGACTCCCATATTAGAGACCCCATGGCGCCTGCCCCCTCCACTGTTCTGGAACCCTGACCATTGTCCCCCACAAACAGTCTACCTCTGCCACCACCCTTGTTAGAGGGGACTCTGCTCTACTGTTTGAAGAACAGTCTAATTGGGAGAATTTCTGTCACCTATGGGTCCAGATAGCTGGAGAGGACTTGAGAGAAATGCTTTTGGTTCCTAATTTGAAGACATTTGGATTACTTAAATGTGTAAATTTCCCCAAACATAGGAAGGTTGCTCAAATGTATCAAGTGGTCAAGAAGACATGACAGATACCCGTTCTAGTGTGGTTCTAATATTTCAAGGCTGAAAAATTCCTTAGATTTTTGAACAGTACAAAAAAAAAAAAAGTTTGAGATGTATTTCTCCAAAGAGTGCACATTCATCCAAATGGATCGGAGATCTCATCATTAGAGGTCTTCACTTTTTGTGAGGCCAATGATTTGTCCTTCCTACCCCTCAATTTACATATATCCATTACATATATATTATACATGTATACATAGATTTCATATCTCTAACTCTCTGTACATGCGTATATAGACACACATGCATACATACATATATATATAGTCTTATCTCCATAAGGTAAGAAATAAAATCTGTGCTCACACGTGAATAAGTAACAACGACCTTAGTAAAGTTATATCCTGTCATTCTACATTAAGGGACTTAGTCAATTTTGGTTCAACATAGGCCATTTTGGTTCAAAATAGGGCTTCCCAGGTGGTGCTGGTGATAAAGAATCCGCCGGTGCAAGGGACACAAGGGATGTGAGTTTGATGCCCGGGTCAGGAAGATCCGCTGGAGGAGGAAATGACCATTGACTCCTGTAGCCTTGTCTGGAAAATTACACAGTCAGAGGAGACTGGTGGCCTACACTTCTTGAGGCAGCAAAGAGCTAGACATGACTGAGTGAGCACACCCACAAGCACACTGTGTTAGACACACTTTCAGATTCCTTGTGCTTGGTTACTTTATCATCTCTGAATGATGATTCCTATTCTAGAACAATTGGAAGAATCTGTGGTCATGAGATGGCCTGCAAAAACAAATAGATATTAAAAAGAAATTGTTCAAACCTACATGCAACCTAAGCAATACTAAATAGCTCATTATTTTACTCAGCAGTCCCTCAACATGAAACTCCTTATTTCAACTTTATTTCTATTTAAAGTCTTCACACCAGCAACTGAATTAATGTATCTGCATAATAGAATGCCTCTCTTTGGGATAATAAAACCTTATGTTTTATGTATCCAAACTTTTAAAGCGTCATCTTTTTTTTTACTCCTAATCTAAAATAAAACTCCAATTAGAATAAAAGTGTACTTTTTGTTAAATTTTTGGTGAAGTTTCAGCTTTAGCATCAGTCCTTCCAATGACTATTCAGGATTGGTTTCTTTTAGGATTGACAGACTTCATCTCCTTGCAGCCCAAGGAACTCTCAAGAGTCTTCTCCAACACCACAGTTCAAAAGCATCAGTTCTTCAGTGCTCAGCTTTCTTTATAGTCCAATTCTCATATCCATACATGACAACTGGAAAAACCATAGTTTTGACTAGATGGACCTTTGTTGGTAAAGTAATGTCTCTGCTTTTTAATATTCTGTCTAGGTTGGCCATAACTTTTCTTTAAAGGAGCAAGTGTCTTTTAATTTCATGGTTGAAGTCACCATCTGCAGTGATTTTGGAGCTGAGAAAACATAGGCTGTCACTCTTTCCACTGTTTCCCCATCTATGTGCCATGAAGTGATGGGACCAAATGACATGATGTTAGTTTTCTGAATGTTGAGCCTTAAGCCAACATTTTTACTCTTTCACTTTAATCAAGAGGCTCTTTAGTTTTCTTCAGTTTCTGCCATAAGGGTGGTATAATCTGCATGTCTGAGGTTGCTGATATTTCTCCCAGAAATCTTGATCCCAGCTTGTGCTTCTTGCAGCCCAGTGTTTCTCATGATGTACTCTGCATACTAGTTAAATAAGCATGGTGACAATATACAGCCTTGACATACTCCTTTCCCGATTTGGAAATAGTTTGTTGTTCCCTGTCCAGTTCTAACTGTTGCTTCCTGACCTGCATCCAGATTTCTCAAGAGGCAGGTCAGGTGGTCTGGTATTCCCATCTCTTTCAGAATCTTCCACAGTTTATTGTGATCTGCACAATCAAAGGCTTTGGCATCATCAATAAAGCAGAAATAGATGTTCTTCTGGAACTCTCTTGCTTTCCTGATGATCCAATGGATGTTGGCAATTTGATCTCTGTTCCTCTGCCTTTACTAAATCCAGCTTGAAAATCTGGAAATTCACAGTTCACGTAATGTTGGAGAATTTTGAGCATTACTTCACTAGTGTGTGAGATGAGTGCAATTGTGTGGCAGTTTGAGCATTCTTTGGCATTTTCTTTCTTTGGGAATGAAACTGACCTTTTCCTGTCCTGTGGCCACTGCTGAGTTTTCCAAATTTGTTGGCATATTGAGTGCAGCATTTTCACAGCATTATCTCTCAGGATTTGAAATAGCTCAACTGGAATTCCTAAAATTAAAGGAGAATATTGAATTAGGAAAGGAGGGATAGAAAAAGCTAATCTTACATAAATTAACTTTCCAGAGTCTTTCTGTAGGAAAAGAAAATCAAATTCGTTAATAAGAAGCATTACTCAATATGCAAGTTTTCCCCAAGCCCAGTGTTGTTCAATAGAACCTTCTGCGATGGTTGTGTATCTGTGCTACCTGATACAATAAGACACCAGCCACACATAACTACTGAACACTTCAAATGTGGTTAGTGTGATCGTGCAATTGATCTTTAATTTCCTTTAATTTTAATCAATTAAAATATGAATGGCTACATGTAGCCAGTGACTACCACTGAATAGCACCAACCTAAATCTTACAAAGGTTTGTCATGGCGGCTCAGATGGTAGAGTCTGAGTGCAGTGCGGGAGACCCAGGTTCAATCCCTGTGTCTGGAAGATCCCCTGGAGAAGGAAATGGCAGCCCACTCCAGTGTTCTTGCCTGGAAAACCCCACAGATGGAGGAGATGGGCAGGCTACAGGCTATGGGGTCACATGACTGAGCAACTAACACTTTCACTCGAGCTTCCCTTGTGGCTCAACTGATAAAGAACCCGCCTACAATGCAGGAGACCTGGGTTCAATCCTTGGGTCAGGAAGATCCCCCTGGAGAAGGGAAAGGCTACCCACTCCAGTATTCTGGCCTGGAGAATTCCATGGACTGTATAGCCCTTGGGATTGCAAAGCGTAGGACACCACTGATGACTTTCACTTTCAAATGTTACAAAAGAGGTGAGCAAAGCTAGAGCATTTGACTGCAATCCTGCCTGTTCTGTTCTCTCAGGAAGAAACAAGAAACCAATAAAGAAAATATATTGGGTGGAATATGGGATGGGGGTGTGAGGAAGGTCCAAGAGAGAGGAGGGGTATATCTATGCTTATAGCTGATTCACTTTGTTATACAGCAGAAATGAATACAACATTGTAAAGCAATTATACTCTGAAAATAAAAGACCATATCTTGTACTTAATGAACACAATCCTAAAGCAGCGATGTAGCTGCCTTGAAGGTGCTCATAGGGCCCAGACCTCAATATCATTTGGCCAAATAGAGAAATCATTATCCTTTGATTCTAAATGAGAGCTACTCAACTTGAATCTATATTTTAAGCTTCTTTTATGGAGAAAGTTTAGATACAGAACTTGGAGCAGCCAAAGGATAAGACTTAAATTTAAGACTAGTAGGTAGGTATAATACAAATGCTAAGTGTTATGTAGTGATGATTATTTGTTAGAACACTGGTTACCTATAGTTTCATTTATTTTATTCTTCTTTCTTGATTCCCACTGATTCTCATACTTTGTATTTTAACAAACAGCATATGGCCATTTCCTCTGCTTTTTTAGGCAACCGTGGGGTTTTTCTCTATGTTGTTTAGCTTGTGGCTTTATTGATACTTTTACTATTACAAATAAAACTCTGTACATCTCATTTTTAGTTTTCTTTATTCAGTGTGGGTTAGCCTCTTTCATCCTTTGCTGCCCTTTTAAAATATTTTTGTGTTTAAGTCAACTCTCATATGAATGAAGCTTGAATTAAATTAGGAAGCATTGGTTAAAATTAACGTAAAAGAAATACACATCACTGAAGTGTAAGCTCTTAAGTGATACATAATTAACACTTTACCTGATGTGTATTTTTTGAATGAAGATGAATTAATTTCTGGTAAGTCTTGTTTTGACATATGCTTCAAAAGCTTTGGAAGGAAGTTATTCCTAGCCATTCAATAGGCTATGAAGTGGAACAGAGAGGAGCATGCTGATGTTCAATCATTTTTTTCTTGATAGACCCAGAAGACACTCACACAGTTTCAGACCGGCCTACCACCTGGAACTCATTAAGCTCAGATCCATTCATCCTTAAATTTCTCTTGATCACTATCTGTTCAAAGTGTTAAGCTCTTTCTTTCAATCACTTCCAGTCTCCATGGAAATGAGAGGTCGGGAATGACTTCCTCCCCATGCTCTGATGACACGGTCCTGGGGGACAAGTGCACCAATGCACCACACGGACACACGGTGAGCTCCTGTTTGAGTCACGGAAGAGCGTCACCTGTGTAATGCATGGGGCGTGTAGGCTACTCAGCGACGGTGGCTGGCTAGCATAACCTGCTCCTCTGAGAGGCTGTCAACCAGCCCTGGACCAACAATCACCAACAAATGAGGATTCTGAAAAGGAACCGAGGTCTAAGGAAGGCAGTTCCTCTGGATAAAGGGCCTAGCAGTCCATACCTAGTGTGTGGTTCCAACAGAAAATTTCAGTGCAATATGCTGTCTTTGAAAGACAGATCAGAAGCATCAATGGCAATTACCAGCAACAATGGGATTATTTGCCAACTTATGCTTCTCCCAGATTTGTGATACAAATACAATCATTTTTCCATTTCTAGATGTATTGCTCTATTGGGAATTCACAACTGATGCCATCAAATGGAGGAATTTGAGAATATTCACCTATACCGCACAGGATCTGAAGTTAGTGAAGGTTGTTTTCCAAGTTAAAATAGGAATTGAAGTCATGCCATAGAGATTCATCTGTTGAGATTTTGAGGAAATACAATGCATTTGCTTTAAAAAGTCAGTGGATACTGAAAGATAAGGATAACAATGATGAAGTTAAAGTTTCAAGATGCTAGAAGTACTTAGATTAATAACATTATATATCTTGGCATCCAGTTTCAAGTTTACAGATGAAATTAATAAGGACAATGAAGCTAGGAAATTATATAGCATTCTCCATTATAGTAGAAGATGGCTGTGAAGTGGGATGTTAATAATACTCTAGAGCTAGTTCCAGCCTTCAGCTTTAACCATGTACCAATCCCATGGGGCACTGGGCATGACTTGATTTATAGAGCTGTGTCAAAAAGGGACTTATAAGAAGAATATCTATTTCATAAGGTTAATGAAATTATTAAATGAGTTAATATTTTAAATACTTTTAAAAGTCTCAGTATATAGAAACACAATCAATAAAATATTTACTATTAATATTAAAAACATGTCTGTTAGGTAGTTAGAATAGAAAAAAGGAGTCCAGAAGGGTGGTGGCTAAAAGACAAGGAAGGGAAAAACCTGTGAAAATAGAACAAAAGAAGGTCCGAGGACTGGAGTGAGGACCTCAGGTGAAACAAACAGCACTCCTGGCTAGCCCACTTTACATAGGGCAGGCCCAAGGGGAGGAGAAAAAACACATAAAAAGAGCAGCCTCTCCTCTCTTCCTGTCTTTTGGGTCAGCATGCCCTCATGCCTCAAGGATCTATTTTCCTTTACTTTCTAAATAAAACTGAGCTGTAACAAAGAGCTGTAACACTGGTTCATCTGAGGGCTGTAACGCTGGTCCATCACTTCAATTTTTTGTTGTGTGAGACAGAACTAAGGAAATTACAAATTCCCCTGACATAACTATATAAAATCAAAACTGATCCTACTTAGCACTGGTTCCAGATATTAATAAATATGTGTAGAGAAAAAAAAAGTGTTTTACCAATTCCCTGATCACCTCTGAATGCTTTTGGGTTCTTCATATAAATGTTGTTTATACCTTCTTGAGGGGGGTTCCCTGATAGCTTAGAAGGTAAAGAAGCTGCCTGCAATGCAGGAGACTCAAATTTTATTTTTGGGTTAGGAAGATCCCCTGGAGAAGGGAATGGTTATCACTCCAGTATTCTTGCCTAGAAAATTCCATGGACAGAGGTTCCTGGTGGCCTATAATCCATAGGATTGCAAAGAGTTGGACACAACTGAGTGACTAACACTATATATTTTGAAATCATTCTGAAAGATGGCATATTCCTTTTTTTTCTTAAACCCCTCATTTGATTCTATGAAGATCTTTTATTTTTTTTATTTATTTATTTATTTTTTAAATTTTCTTTACTTTATTGTGTTGGTTTTTCCATACATTGACATGAATCTGCCATGGGTATACATATGTTCCCCCTCCAGAACCCCCCTCCCTCCTCCCGCCC
>ML664173.1:4408612-4443960 GCA_007570785.1 Antilocapra americana | reverse complement strand
CCATGGGTTTACATATGCTTCCCCTCCGGGTCCCCTCTCCCTCCTCCTTCCCCCCTGGGAAATCTCGCTGCACCAGTCCCGAGCATCAATCCTGGGTTGGCAATTGATTAGACACATGACAATTAACATGCTTCAATGCCCTTCTCCCATATCATCCCACCCTTACCCTCATCCACAAAGTCCACAAGTCTATTCTATACATCTGCGTTCCTTTTGTTGTCTCCCATGTTGGGTTCTCATTACTGTCTTTCTAAATTCCATATATATGTGTTAATATACTGTATTGTTGTTTTTGCTTCTGGCTTACTTCACTCTGGATAATGGGCTCCAGTTTCGACCATCTGAGTAGAATTGCTTCAAATGAATTTTTTTTTAATGCTGAGTAATATTCCATTGTGTATATATACCACAGCTTTCTTATCCATTCGTCAGTTGATGGGCATCTAGGTTGCTTCCATGTCTTGGCTATTGTAAACAATGCAGCGATGAACATTGGGGTGCACGTGGCTCTTTCAATTCTGGTTTCCTCGGTGTATATGCCCAGCAGTGGGATTGCCGGGTCATATGGCAGGTCTATTTGCAGCTTTTTAAGGAACCTCCACACTGTTTTCCATAGTGGCTGTACTAGTTTGCATTCCCACCAACAGTGTAAGAGGGTTCCCTTTTCTCCACATCCTCTCCAGCATTTATTGCTTGTAGACTTTTGGATGGCAGCCATTCTGACTGGTGTAAAGTGGTACCTCATTGTGGTTTTGATTTGCATTTCTCTGATAATGAGTGATGTTGAGCATCTTTTCATGTGTTTGTTAGCCATTTTTATATCTTCCTTGGAGAAATGTCTGTTAAGTTCTTTGGCCCACTTTTTAATTGGGTTGTTTATTTTTCTAGAATGGAGTTGCAGGAGTTGTTTGTATATTTTTGAGATTAATTGTTTGTCTGTTGTTTCATTGGCTATTATTTTCTCCCATTCTGAAGGCTGTCTTTTCACCTTGCTTATAGTTTCCTTTGTTGTGCAAAAGCTTTTAATTTTAATTAGGTCCCATTTGTTTATTCGTGTTTTTATTTCCAATATTCTGGGAGGTGGGTCATGGAGTATCCCGCTTTGGATTATAGCAGAGAGTGTTTTGCCTATGTTATCCTCTAGGAGTTTTATAGTTTCTGGTCTTATGCTTAGATCTTTGATCCATTTTGAGTTTATCTTTGTGTATGGTGTTAGAAAGTGATCTAGTTTCATTCTTTTACAAGTGGCTGTCCAGTTTTCCCAGCACCACTTGTTAAAGAGGTTGTCTTTTCTCCATTGTATATTCTTGGCTCCTTTGTCAAAGATAAGGTGTCCATAGATGCGTGGATTTATCTCTGGGCTTTCTATTCTGTTCCATTGATCTATGTTTCTGTCTTTGTGCCAGTACCATACTGTCTTAATGACTGTGGATTTGTAGTATAGCCTAAAGTCAGGTAGGTTGATTCCGCCAGTTCCATTCTTCTTTCTCAAGATTGCTTTGGCTATACGAGGTTTTTTGTATTTCCATACAAATTGAGAAATTATTTGTTCTAATTCTTTGAAGAAGACCTCTGGTAGCTTGATAGGAATTGCATTGAATCTATAGATTGCTTTAGGTAGTATACTCATTTTCACTATATTGATTCTTCCAATCCATGAGCACGGTACATTTCTCCATCTGTTTGTGTCCTCCTTGATTTCTTTCATCAGTGTTCTATAGTTTTCTATATACAAGTCTTTTGATTCTTTAGGTAGAAATACTCCTAAGTATTTTATTCTTTTTGTTTCGATGGTGAATGGGATTGTTTCCTTAATTTCTCTTTCTGATTTCTCACTGTTAGTGTATAGGAATGCCAGGGATTTCTGTGTGTTGATTTTGTATCCTGAAACTTTGCTATATTCACTGATTAGCTCTAGTAATTTTCTCGTAGAGTCTTTAGGGTTTTCAATATAGAGGACCATGTCATCAGCAAACAGAGAGAGTTTTACTTCTTCTTTTCCAATCTGTATTCCTTTGATTTCTTTATCTGCTCTGATTGCTGTGGCCAAAACTTCCAAAACTATGTTGAATAGTAGTGGTGAGAGTGGGCACCCTTGTCTTGTCCCTGATTTCAGGGGGAATGCTTCCAGTTAATTTAGAGTTTTTACTAAGTCTTAATCTTTTCATAAATATGAAGCCTCAGTCAACAACCTAGATTTTTTATTATCCTTCTAGACAGTAAAGAACTTCATGTCAGAATGCTATGAGTTGAATTCACACGATTTTCTCTGTTGAATTGGCTTTTGTCCCCACCTATCATACAAGAATGGATATATGTTCTCTAAATTGATTTATTAAATAATATTTTTTGAAAAAAGCCTCTCAACGTCAGATGCACACAGGCATGAAAATAGCAAGGATTTTCTTTTTTAATGTTCTTTTCATTGCATTCAGAAAGCAGCAGACTACGGAAGTGCTGGTGGTGAGGCAGAAGGCAGTCATTGAAGACAGTGAATGCACCATACAGTTTTCAGCTTAGAAAAACTATTTTAAAAGACTTTGTAGAAGAAAACTTCATTTGCAGAAAATCAAGAAAATTTCACAGCTTTCATTCTGTGTTCTGTCATTTGAATACAAATGAGATCAATGGAAATATTCTTGTCTTAGCTAGAAAATTTCAGATCAAGCACAGCAACAGTCTGAAATCCTGGAGTGACAATCTGGAGGAAAGGTTACAAGCTAAGTAACTGTGCTGAGAAGAGTAGTGTGGGGAAGAGAGGACAGTCAACATCTGTGACTTTCAGATATTAACACTGGCATATTTGAGACATGGAAATGTTTTATAAGTGGAGAAAGTGAAGATAAGAAATATGAATGCTTTGCCTAAAGCCTCAATGCTACCTTATCAATAGAAACATAACTAAATTATTTTGATTCATTGACTTAAATATTCAGTTCAGCTCAGTTCAGTCACTCAGTCAGATCTGACTCTTTTCAACCCCATGAACCGCAGCACGCCAGGCCCTCCCTGTCCATCACCAACTCCTGGAGTCCACCCAACCCATGGCCATCGAGTCGATGATGCCATCCAGCCATCTCATCCTCTGTCATCCCCTTCTCCTCATGCCCTCAGTCTTTCCCATCATCAGGCTCTTTTCAAATGAGTCAGTTCTTCGCATCAGGTGGTCAAAGTATTGGAGTTTCAGCTTCAACATCAGTCTTACGAATGAACACCCAGGACTGATCTCCTTTAGGATGGACTGGTTGGATCTCCTTGCAGTCCAAGAGAGTCTCAAGAGTCTTCTCCAACACTACAGTTCAAAAGCATCAATTCTTCAGTGCTCAGCTTTCTTCACAGTCCACCTCTCACATCCATACATGACCACTGGAAAAAGCATAGCCTTGACTAGACAGACCTTTGTTGGCAAAGTAATGTCTCTGCTTTTTAATATGCTATCTAGGTTAGTCATAACTTTCCTTCCAAGGAGTAAGTGTCTTTTAATTTCTTGGCTGCAATCACCATCTGCAGTGATTTTGGAGCCCAGAAAATATTATCTTTCATAAAATTTGCACTTCATTATTTTCAAAATTATTACCATCTCTCTATCCCAAGAATTTTGCATTCTTAATTTTTTATGCATACCTCAGCTACAAGGAGACTATTTTCTAGTACCATTTTTCAGAAACTGTAGTTTATTTTCTAAATATTTGTCCCACCTTTTACATGACTAGATCTTCCCTGGTGGCTCAGATGGTAAAGTGTCTGCCTACAATGCAGGAGACCCAGGTTCAATCCCTGGATTGGGAAGATCTCCTGGAGAAGGAAATGGCAACCCACTCCAGTATTCTTGCCTGGAAAATCCCATGGATGGAGGAACCTGGTAGGCTACAGTCCATTGGGTGGCAAAGAGTAGGACATGACTGAGTGGCTTCACCTTCACCTTATATGGCAGCTTGTGCATAGATTTCTTTTATCTTGTATCTGTCCAAATTTTAGAGATACTGCTTTATACATTTGTAGTCTTTATTCTTCTAAATGTGATTCCTTTGTAGGTATTATGTTTTACTAACTGATGCTTAAAAATATTTTTTTTTCTTTAAGATTAAAAAAGGATCCTCAGGTTCTAGATTGATGTTGTCACCACTGCGGTAACCTTGATGCTGGGAAAGACTGAAGGCGGGAGGAGAAGGGCATGACAGAGGATGAGACGGTTGGATGGCATCTCTGACTCAATGGACATGAGACTGAGTAAGCTCCAGGAGTTGGTGATGGACAGGGAGGCCTGGCGTGCTGTAGCCCATGGGGTTGCAAAGAGTTGGACATGACTGAGTGACTGAATGGCACTGAACTGATTATTTGAGGATATCCTTATTTTTTTTAAATCTTGGCACAGTCTTTTCATCAGCTCAGGAAAAAAAATATGGTTCAATTACAGTTTTGCATAATGCTTCTCTTCCAACTGTCTTTCTTAACTGATGTATTATTGTGTTTATACTTATTTAATCCCTTATATCCTCTCAAATTTTCATCAGTTTCCTTTAATAAATCATTTTTAGTGAAAAGTTTTTCACAGAAATATTCTTTAGTGGAAATATCAGGACACTGTTTATTACTCCTTTCTTCTCATTATCATTTCAAAGACCCAGTGCAGCCTTGTTTTCTGTTTATTCTTTCCCAAATGGCAGGAGGTATGCTCAGCACCTGACTGATGTTCAACATAGGTTGATGGTATTTCCTTAGCCTTAATATCTATGTGAGAGCCAGGTGCTTTACCCTCTCCATGTTCTAGTAGTCGCCTACTCAGTCTAGTTATCTGACAGATCTTCCCCAGTTTGACTTTTGCAGTCTTCTAACATTGCCTTTTAGGCAGGTGTAGGTATTCTGTTTCATTGAGTTAGAAGAGGCTGTGGTCCATGTGATCAGATTGGCTAGTTTTCTGTGATTGTGGTTTCAGTCTGCCTGCCCTCTGATGCACTCTCTCAGTGCCTACTGTCTTACTGGGGTTTCTCATACCCTGGACATGGGGTATCTTTTCACAGCTGCTCCAGCAAAGTGCAGCCACTATTTCTTACCTTGGACATGGGGTATCTCCTCTCAGCCACTGCTCCTGACCTTGGACGTGGGATATCTCCTCTTGGCCGCTCACCACTCCACTGCCACGCTGCCTAATGAACTAAGTGAAAGAACTAACTCAATGAAACTAAGCCATGCCATGTAGGGCCATCCAAGATGGGTGGGACACGGTGGAGAGTTCTCACAAAATGTGGTCTGCTGAAGAAGGGAATGGAAAACCACTTCAGTATTCTTGCCTTGAGAACCCCATGAACAGTATGAAAAGACAAAAAGATAGGACACTAAAGGATGATCTCCCCAGGTTAGTAGGTGCCCAATAGGCTACTGGAGATCAGTGGAGAAGTAACTCCAGAAAGAATGAAGGGACTGAGCCAAAGCAAAAACAACACCCAGTTGTGGATGTGACTGGTAATAGAAGCAAAGTCCAATGCTGTAAAGAGGAATACTGAATAGGAACCTGGAATGTAAGCTCCATGAATCAAGGCAAATGGGAAGTGATCAAACAGGAGATGGCAGGAGTGAACATCGACATTTTAGGAATCAGTAAACTAAAATGGACTAGAATGGGTGAATTTAACTCAGATGACCATCTGAGGGCAGGAATCCCTTAGAAGAAATGAAGTAGCCATCATGGTCAACAAAAGAGTCCAAAATGCAGTATGTGGATGCAATCTCAAAAATGACAGAATGATCTCTGTTCCTTTCCAAGGCAAACCATTCAGTATCACGATAATCCAAGCCTATGCCCCAACCAGTAATGCTGAAGAAGCTGAAGTTGAATGGTTCTATGAAGACCTATAAGACCCTCTAGAACTAACACCCAAAGAAGATGTCCTTTTCATTATAGGGACCTGGAATGAAAAAGTAGGAAATCAAGAGATACCTAGAGTAACAGGCAAATTTGGCCTTGGAGTACAGAATGAAGCAGAGCAAAGGCTAATAGAGTTTTGCCAAGAGAACACACTGGTCATAGCAAACACACACTTCCAACAACACAAGAGAAGACTCTACACAGGGACATCACCAGATGGCCAACACCAAAATCAGATTGATCATATTCTTTGCAGCCAAAGATGGAGAAGCTCTACACAGTAAGCAAAAACAAGACTGGGACTGACTGTGGCTCAGATCATGAACTCCTTATTGCAAAATTCCAACTTAAATTGAAGAAAGTGGAGAAAACAACTAGACTATTCAGCTATGACCTAAATCAAATCCCTTATGACTATACAGTGTAAGTGAGAAATAGATTAAAGGGACTAGATCTGATAAAAGGAATTCCTGATGAACCGTGGACAGAGGTTTATGACATGGTACAGGAGACAGGAAGCAAGACCATTCCCAAAAAATGAAATGCAAAAAAGCAAAATGGCTGTCTGAGGAGGCCTTACAAATAGCTGTGAAAAGAAGAGAGGCAAAAAGGAGAAAAGGAAAGATATACCATTTGAATGCAGAGTTCCAAAGAATAGCAAGGGGAGATTAAAAAGAAAAGCCTTCCTCAGCGATCAGTGTAAAGAAATAGAGGAAAATAATAGAATGGAAAAGACTAGAGATCTCTTCAAGAAAATGAGAGATACCCAGGGAATATTTCATGCAAAGATGGGCTCAATAAAGGACAGAAATAGTAGGGACCTAACTGAAGCAGAAGATATTAAGAAGAAGTGGCAAGAATACACAGAAGAACTGTACAAAAAAGAGCTTCATGACCCAGATAATCATGATGGTGTGATCATTCACCTAGAGACAGACTTCCAGAAATGTGAAGTCAAGTGATCCTTAGAAAGCATCACTATGAACAAAGCTTGTGAAGGTGATGGAATTCCAGTTGAGCTATTTCCAAACCTAAAAGATGATGCTGTGAAAATGCTGCACAATTTGCACAAATGCCAGCAAATTTGGAAAAGTCAGCAGTGGCCACAGGACTGGAAAAGGTCAGTTTTCATTCCAATCTCAAAGAAAGGCAATGCCAAAGAATGTTCAAACTACTGCACAATTGCACTCATCTCACATGCTAGGAAAGTAATGCTCAAAATTCTCCAAGCCAGGCTTCAGCAATACACGAACCCTTCCAGATGTTCAAGCTTGTTTTAGAAAAGGTAGAGGAACCAGAGATCAAATTGCCAACATCCGCTGGATCATCAAAAAAGCAAGCGAGTTCCAGAAAAACATCTACTTCTGCTTTATTGAGTATGTCAAAGCCTTTGACTGTGTGGATCACAACAAACTGTGAAAAGTTCTGAAAGAGATGGTAATACCAGAACACCTGACCTGCCTCTTGAGAAATCTGTATGCGGGTCAGGAAGCAACAGTTAGAACTAGACATGGAACAACAGACTGGTTCCAAGTGGGAAAAGGAGTACATCAAGGCTGTATATTGTCACCCTGCTTATTTAACTTCTATGCAGAGTACATCATGAGAAATGCTGGGCTGGAGGAAGCACAAGCTGCAATCAAGATTGCTGGGGGAAATATCAGTAACCTCAGATATGCAGATTACACCACCCTTATGGAAGAAAGTGAAGAGGAACTAAACAGCCTCTTGATGAAAGTGAAAGAGGAGAGTGAAAAATTTGGCTTAAAACTCAACATTCAGAAAACTAAGATCATGTCATCCAGTTCCATCACTTCATGGCAAATAGATGGGGAAACAGTGGCTGACTTTTTTAAATTTTTTTGAGCTCCAAAATCACTGCAGATGGTGACTGCAGCCATGAAATTAAAAGACGTTTGCTCCTTGGAAGGAAAGTTTGACCAATCTAGACAGCATATTGAAAAACAGTGACAATACTTTGCCAACAAAGGTCCTTCTAGTCAAGGCTATCAATTTTCCAGTAGTCATGTATGGATATAAGAGTTGGACTATAAAGAAAGCCAAACACAAAAGAATTGATGCTTTTGAACTGTGGTGTTGAAGAAGACTCTTGAGAGTCCCTTGGACAGCAAGGAGATCTAACCAATCCCTCCTAAAGGAGATAAGTCCTGGGTGTTCATTGGAAGGACTGATGTTAAAGCTGAAACTCCAATACTTTGACCACCTGATGTGAAGAACTGACTCTTTGGAAAAGACCCTGATGCTGGGAAAGATTGAAGGCAGGAGGAGAAGGAGACAGTAGAGGATTAGATGATTGGGTGGCATCACTGACTCAATGGACATAAGTTTGGGTAAACTCCAGGAGTTGTTGATGGACAGGAAGGCCTGGGGTGCTGTGGTCCATGGGGTTGAAAAGAGTCAGACTAAACTGAAACTGAACTGAAGGTATTCCCTCTCTAAGATGAACTCCTTCTGTTGTGTCTTCTACACCCCTGATTGTAGTACTTTATGAGCCCCTAAGCATCATAGAAGAGTGTCCCTACACCCATCCTTTTATAATTCTCAGTCTGGGTTGCATATTAAGTGTTACAATTTGAAGGAAGAAGGAAGAGGGTAACTTACATTTTACTTCCTTCTCCTCTATTGATTTCATTATTCAGTGGTTTATATAATAGAGTCTCATGTCTCTTTTATACTTGGGTATTACAATACTGTGTTATTTATTTCATTCCTCAAAATACTCTAGCTTTACCTCTTCTCTTTCTGACAGGATCTCATATCCCTTTAATGCATTCCTACTGTATTAGTGTTAGTCCCCCAGCTGTGTCCAACTCTTTGAGACCCCATGGACTATATCCCGCCAGGCTCCTCTGTTCATGGAATTCTCCAGGCAAGAATTTTGGAGTGGGGAGCCATTCCCTTCTCCAGGGGATCTTCCTGACCCAGGGATCAAACCCTACTCTCCAGCATTCTTGGTGGATTCTTTACTCTCTGAGCCACCAGGGAAGCCCCAGTATGTTCCCAACCATTTGTTTATTTGAGCATTTCTCTATGTTATGGCTTGAATTTTCAATGATTTCCTTTGATGGTGGTTTAGTCACTAAATATTGTCCAATTCTTGCAACCCTGTAGCCCAACAGGCTCCTCTGTCGGTGGGATTCTCTAGGCAAGGATACTGGAGTGGGCTGCCATTTCCTTCTCCAGGGGATCTTCCCGACCGAGGAATCACACCTCTGTCTCTTGCACTACAAGCAGATTCCTTACCCACTGAGCTATAAGCAAAGCTCAGTTTCCTTTAGTATATCATTTCTAATGATAAGTTCTTCAGAGAGACACTCTTTGGTGAAAATATCAGAACATTATCTGTTATTCCTTTTTGTTCATTTCAAAGAACTTTTTTCAAAAAGACTATTCTCAAGACTGTTTTTGCATATTCCCATCATCAGCCCTTCATTCCACCATTTCTCCAAGGAGTCCTGGTTCCTTTTATTGGAAAATGCTATTTAGAAACCAAGATACAGGTGCTAGGTATAATCTTCCTGTATAACACTCGTACATACACACAAAACTATGGTGATGAACTGATGCTTACTTTCAAGAGTATCTTAAATTCAAGTCACATCATATGCAGAATTCAATGTTCTTTTCTGATAAACTAGTTAATATTATATCCTCACAGAGCAAAAATTATCAAATATATAGCTTTTAGCTAAATTTTCCACCAGAATTTGATATTTCACTATTTCATCTAATTCAATTTTGAACATTGCACATTATAAACATTTTTCTGAACAGACTAACACATTTAAAATATTTATCCAAACTTAAATTAAGGAGATTTTAAACGTCCGCTTTAAAAGTTTAAACCAAGGGATGATATAATTTTATTTATGAAATATATCTCTAAACTCTATTTTCCCTTATTTTGAATAAAAGATCAGAAACAGAAGAAAATGATGAGGTTGTTGTTTGTTTCCTTGTGTTTTTTTTTTTAATTTGGCATTTATAGTCTGACAATTATCACAAAAATAAAATAGCACAGCGTGTTGACTATTACATAAATCCAGTAACAAAATAACTATTGCAATGAAATTAAACAATAAACTATAAGCTCTGCCAAAGAGAATTAAAGGGAAATCATTAGAGAAGGGCGTCTATCGTGGCTCAGATGGTAAAGAATCTGCCTGCAGTGCAGGAGACCCAGGTTTGATTCCTGGGTCAGGAAGATCCCCTGGAGAAGGGCATAGCAGCCCACTGCAGTCTTCTCGCCTGGAGAATCCCACTGACAGAGCAGCCTGGCTGGCCACAGTCCATGGGCTAGGAAAGAGTCCAACACACCTGAGCAACGAGCACTTTTACTTTCAGTAGAGACAAAGCTACTTCCATATAAACTAGAAAAATATATGAAGTGAACTTCTGAGGAAAGCTATGTTGTGTTTGGAACATGACTATACGGGCTCGATTCTGAGTACACAGACAGTTGTCTGTGACCTTAGCTCAACGACTTAACAGACCCAACCTGGTGTCTTCATTCTGAATACTGAAGAGACTTTCACAACTCTGCTTACTTTCCAACATTCTCGTGAAATCAAAGAACAAAATGCACATGAGGGCTATTTTTAAACTGCAACATGTTATGCAAATGTAAATTACTTTTGTTAGTCTTAATGAATATGCATCATGACATTGTAAATTAAAACTGGAATTCTTGGACTGAAAGAGAAAGTGTAGATAATGAAGTGATTTTAATGGTATGTTAGATAATGAAGTGATGTTAATGGTATGTCCATGAAACTCATGGCTCTTTTTTGTAGTCCTAACAGCCAGCACAGTATAGCATTTTCCCCAGTTAATAAATGCTTGAATAAAAGTGAAGAACATTAAAAAAAAGCAATATTTCTTTTGTTTCTATTGCCAGTGTCCTCATTCAACATGACCTGTCAAACCAACAAGCTTCCCTTTGTATTCTAGCCAATTAACCAACAATACTCCAAGATATCTTTCTAGAGTCAGTATTATCATGTCACTGACTTGTAATAACCAATATCTCTTCATTACCATAAAAAAATTCTAAAATTTTCAACCTAACATCAAACTATCCAACTTAGCCTTCTACGTCTATTTTCACTATTCTATCATACAAAAGTTATGCCTCGACTAAAATCAGTTACTGCTTTTTCATGAATATTCACTAGCTTTTCTGTCTTTTACTTAAGAATGATAATATTTATCACATGCTGTGACAAGTATGTATTTATCTCTTGCTAAACAGCATTGCACTGACAATCTTACATGAGAGGAAAGGAAAGGGAGTTCAAGTAAACATTTTCAAATAACTAACTCTTGTGTTCAGCAGATGAGAACTACTCAGAAGGAACAAAAGACTGTGGGTAATCACTGATAAATTATTGGTTTGGATTGTCAGAGTTATTGGGAATTTAAGAAAAAGGTTGCTGAGTATTGAGAGGAAGTTTTAGAAAATAGAAAATAAGCAGATTTGAAATGACTCTGTATTGATGACAGAAATATATCTGTATGTTATCTGCATACAGCTGAACATTCTCATTCAGAAGGAAACTTGGAAACTGATGAGCAAAATGATTGTGATTATAAATACCTCATGGTGTTTTAGTTATTCATTGATTCAAGAAATCCTGTTGAGCACCTACTATGTGCTTGACATTTTCCGTCCCTTAGGAACAGAGCAAGCAGCAAACAAACAAGTCCCAGCTCTCAGAGAACGTTCGTTTTAATCGGGACAGGCCTGCGGAAGCAGACCCAGAACGACGTCACAGCCCAGGCCGCACGAGGTGCTCCGGAGACTCCCAAAGCAGAGGGCCGAGTTGGAGAGCAGGGGATGGCCTGGTAGCTCTCTTACTCAGAGAGTTCAAGGAAAAGCTCTGGCGAGTGTGTATCCGAGAGAGACCCGTGTACTTGGAATGATCCAAGGGCATACCTGGGAGGAGGTCAGTCTGGAGGCAGAGAAGTGCCAAAGCCCCGAGGCAAAGGCAGGCTTGCAAAGCTCTGGAGCAGTCACAGGACTCTAGCTGAGCAGGGAGAGCCAGGGAAAAGAGGGCAAGGCGGTGAGGCTGGAGAGGTGGCTACGAACACAGTCGGCCGAGGCACTGAGGCCAGAAGGTGGGCTTCAGATGCTATTCTGGGAGAGACAGGATGTTAGTAATTGGCTGTGAGCAGGCAAGTAACAAGATCTGACCTGAGTTTAATCAAGCCCTCTGGCTGCTGCTGAGAATAGACCTGCAGAGGCACAAAGAGGAAGCAGGGAGTGGCAAGGAGGACTGAGTCTTTTTCTGCGGAGAGAAGCTGGGGATAGCTTGGGGCAGTAGCTACAGAGATGGCGCGGTTCCCTGCTGCCTTTGGGATAAAGCAAACCTCCTTCAGTTGGCTTCAAGGTGTGTTCGTTCTTGTGTCCACAGCCACATTCACCTGCTCCTTTTGTTCCTGTCGCTATCCACCCTACATTTCTCTATCCAAACCATCTTTCAGTGCATGACCTTTGTAGGCTACTTTCCCTACAATAAATATTCTTCCTCTCTTTATTCACCTAGTTGATTATTCTCACCTTTTAAAATTCAGTTCTTCAGGAAAGTCCTCCCCAATCTAATACTCTGGGTCAAATTCTCTTAGCATAAGGCTCTCATTGCAACTTGTATTTACACTTCAGGGCAGTGGACGTAAAGGTAAAGTTATACCTATTTATGTGATTTTTAAATTTTTTCTATCTGACCAACCATGAGTACACTTAGGGGAGGAACCATATGGTTTCTTTGTTCACCTTTAACATATTCAAGACTTAATATATTTGGTGCTTTTATTTGCTGAGAAAGAGGAAATAAACTTCAAGTAGATAACTGAACCAAAGTCTCATGCAAAGAGAAGTTGTGTTTGGCATGAGAATACATGGGTTAATATCAGTTTTTCATGTTAAAACTGAAGAGCTTTGGTTTCTTCATGTATAAAATTAAGAACTTTTGGGATGACTGGGCGAACAGACTGAGTTTTCCTGAGGCTCTAAGATTTAAGACAAATAAGTAGTATTACAGAAAACATTCATTTTCTCTTTTGATGACAGCATGGTATTTGCATAACTCTAAGAAATTGAACAAATGCAATTAGATCTTTGTTTTTAAATTAAGAAGAATTAGTCTAAAAATATAAGTATGCACAATAAAAGTAGAAGAGGTTACCAATTACAAAGGACATGAACTTATAGAGAACAAATTACACAGGAAGGCTTGAGAGAAGATGAATCTCCTGAAAATGTTGCTGGCTCTCCACACAGGCTGAGGAGACTGGTGCCTCGGTGTGGTGACTTGACGGATGTGCACTGAGGAAGCAGGACTTAGGGGCCCCAAAGCAGTTCCTGTTAAATGGAACCTGAAGAATATATGCACCTTAGATGGATTTATCAGTAGCTGTCTCATATTAGAGACTAGAACACTCCCCTAATGCTTAATCAGTACCCAGGCAAGAGATCGGTTTGGTGGCTTCTTATCAACCCACTTCTAGGGTAGAACTGTCCACTTATAAATGTCCCCATATAGGTGATTTCTATATCTTTGAAGAGAGCTAGGGTGGTTCAGTCGATTCAGAATCCACCTCAATGCAGGAGACCCAGGTTCGACCTCTGAGTCAGAAGGATTCCCTGAAGAAGGCAATGGCAGCCCGCTCTTGTCTTCTTGCCTGAGAAATTCCATGGACAGAGGAGCATACTTAGAACATATTCCTGTATGTTCAAAAACATGGGAATTACCCTCAGAATACCTAATCAGAGTGAAAGCAAGAAAAGGAAAATATCCACTGCAAATGTTGATCAGATTAACACTTGAACCTATCTGCTGTGTTGATGTGTGTTTGGGAGTTGTTGTTCTTTGTTCTTTAGTTGCTAAGTTGTGTTCAACTCATCTGTGACCCTCAGGACTACAGCCCGTCAGTCTTCCCTGCCCAAGGGATTCTCCAGGGAAGAACAGGGGAATGGGTCACCGTTTCCTTCTTCAGGGGATCTTCTAGACACAAGCATCAAAGCTGCATTTCCTGCATTGACAAGCAGTTTGCTTACCACTGAGCCACCAGGGAAACCAGGAGAGCTAATACATATTCACTTGGAACAAAATTTTAACAAGCGTCAGAACAAGGAATGCACACAGGGTTTTTTTTTGTGTTTTTTTTTTTTTTATTCTCTCCTAATAAGAACAAAAAAATTTAAAAAAAAAGTAACCGATGCACTAATTTGTACTCTAACACCATTGGGTGGGAACAAAACATTTCATCACTAGCATAGGGCTTTTTTGGGGGTACAGATGGTAAAGAATCTGCCTGAAGTGTGGAAGATCCAGGTTAGTTTCCTGGACTGGGAAGGTCCCCTGGCTAAGGGAATGGCAACCCACTCCAGTATTCTTGTCTGGAGAATTCCATGGACAGAGGAGACTGGTGGGCTACAGTCCATGGGGTCAGAAATGTCGGACACGACTGAGTGACTAACGTCTTATAGGCACGAGAGAAATCTGCATCTTACCAATGTCTGTCCCTCCCAGCACGACCAGAACTCATGGGAAGCACCTGAAATGTGATACCACGTTTCCTCATTTTGAGAAGTGATCTGGGAACATGTTTGAGGAAACAGAGACAAGGAAATGGGAATGGAACAATTAAAGATGCGTACACACATATAATGTGTCACATTGGAGAACTAAGCTGTATATAGAATATAGAGGATAATATGCATGTGTTACATTTAAAATATGATTCTGTGAGCAATCTGTGTGTCTAAATGGTGGCTGCCAATCTATTTAAACAAAAGCTTGTGAAAACAAATAGCCACCCATCTGTTCTGCTAGCGGTCTCAAGGAGGCAGATCACAATCTTACCCTGCGGCATTAGTCACATAAGTCTGTGCAATCATGTGACTTGAATTGGAGTCCTTTTCTCTATTTGCTCCAATATCCAGACTCCCTGATGAGTTACTGTTGGAAATTCAGTAGCATAACCCTTAGAAACAATATCAGTGACATTATTTATATTCAGAGAAAAAGAATCTTCTCTGAATAATGTATACATTCTTTCACCTGCTCTCCATTTCCTTTTTTCTTTCTCTTTCATCACATGATCTTTTGTTCAATTCCACCAAATTTCCTGGGAAACAAAAACTCAATGAAATTCTCCATCTGGAGGGATAACATTTTGAGCCATTAGGAAACAAACCATTTTTGTTTCTAAGCACATACTATTTATTCTTGTCATTGATATTTTGCTACTGATCATGATAGCATTAACCACATGAAACTTAATATTATCCAGTACAATAAAGGCAGAATAAGGGAAGGAAATGACTTTAGCTAGCGGCCAACGAGGGCTTCCTGTGTTTCTTTATAACTCAGAATCAAGTACATGGCACACATATATTGACTGTAGCCAAGGAGACATTTGCCTAGAGATTTTTTTTTATTAAGACTTTTTATTTTTACCGAGCAGTAGTGCAGTCTTGGCTAAACAGTATACTGAAAGGAGGGTACAGTGATTCCCTGTGTATATTTTGCCTCCACATATGCATGGCTGTGTGCCTGCTCAGTCACGTCTAACTCTTTGTGACCCCATGGACTGTAGCCCACCAGGCTCCTCCAGACAAGAATACTGGAGTGGGTTACCATTTCCTTCTCCTGGGGGTCTTCCTAACCCAGGGATCGAACCCTTGTCTCCTGAATCTCCTGCATTTGCGGGCAGATTCTTTACCACTCAGCCACCTGGGAAGCCTCCTCCCACCCATGTATAGCCCCTCCAATATTAGCATATCATACCAAATGGTAAATTTGTTAACCATCAATGAGTCTACATTGACATATCATCATCACCCCCTGTCTAGAGTTTACATTAAGGTTGACTTTTGGTGCTATACAGTTTATGGATTTGGACAAGTGGATAATGACTTGTATCCGTCACTACCAGATACAGAGTATTTTCAATATTTTAAAGTCTTCGGCATTCTACATATTTATCTACTCCATTCCCAACCCCTGGAAATCACTTATTTTTTTCTGTTTCCATGGTTTTGCCTGTTTTAGGAAATGTAAATGTTGGAGTCATGCAGTATGTCATCTTTTCAGATTGGCATCTTTCACGTAGTAATAAACATTTAAGTTTTCTCCATGTATTTGTGTGGCTTAGGAGCTCATTTCTCTTTAGTGCTGAACAACATATCATTGTCTAGATATGCAAGAGTGCATTTATCCATTCACCTACTAAAAGACATTTTGATGGCTTCTATGTCCTGGCATATGAACAAAACTTCTACAAACAACCGTGCACAAGCATTTGTGTAGACATAAGTTTTCAACTCTCTGGGGTAAATACTGAATAATGTGAATTGATGGATTATACTTGAAGAGTTGCTTAGCTTTGTTAGAAGCTGCCAAGCTCTCTTCCGAAGTGGCTTGTAGAATTTTGCATTTCCACCAACAGTGCATGAGTTTCTGCTTCTCCTGATCCTTACCAGCACTGGATGTTGGCACTGTTCCAGATTTTAATCAGTTAATCATATGTGGACTTCCCAAATGGCTCAGTGGTAAAGAATCCTCCTGACTGTACAGGAGACACAAGAGACAGGGGTGCAATGCCTCAGTTGGGAGATTCCCTGGAGGAAAAAATAGCAACCCACTCTAGTATTCTTGCCTGGAAAATTCCATGGACAGAAGAGTCTGGAGGGCTACAGTCCATAAGGTCACAAAGAGTCAGACATGATTGAATGACTGAAAACACACACACACACACGAGGTGTGTAGTACTATCTTGCTTTAATGTGCATTTCCATAATAAGATATGACGTTGATCATCTACTCTTATGCTTATTTGCCATCTGTATATCTGCTATTTCAAATCCTGAAAGATGACGCTGTGAAAGTGCCACACTCAATATGCCAGCAAATATGGAAAACTCAGCAGTGGCCACAGGACTGGAAAAGGTCAGTTTTCATTCCTATTCCAAAGAAAGGCAATGGTAAAGAATGCTCAAACTACTGCACAGTTGCACTCATTTCACACACTAGTAAAGTAATGCTCAAAATTCTCAAAGCCAGGCTTGAACAATATGTGAACTGTGAACTTCCAGATGTTCAAGCTGGTTTTAGAAAAGGCAGAGGAACCAGAGATCAAATTGCCAACATCTGCTGGATCATTGAAAAAGCAAGAGAGTTCCAGAAGAGCATCTATTTCTGAAACTTTGACTGTGTGGATCACAATAAACTGCAGAAAATTCTGAAAGAGACGGGCATACCAGACCACCTGACCTGCCTCTTGAGAAACCTGTATGCAGGTCAGGAAGCAGCAGTTAGAACTGGACATGGAACAACAGACTGGTTCTGAATAGGAAGAGGTGTACATCAAGGCTGTATGTTGTCACCCTGCTTATTTAAGAGAACATCATGCAAAATGCCAAGCTAGATGAAGCACAGAGTGGAACTAAAATTGCTTGGAGAAATATCAATAACATCAAATGTACAGATGACACCCCTTAAGGCAAAAAGTGAAGAACTAAAGAATTTCTTGATGAAAGTGAAAGAGGATACTGATAATGTTGGCTTAAAGCTCAACATTAAGAAAACTAAGATCATGGCATCCAGTTCCATCATTTTACAGCAAATAGATGGGAAAACAGTGGAAACAGTGGCTGACTTTATTTTGGGGGGCTCCAAAATCACTGCAGATGGTGACTGCATCCATGAAATTAAAGACACTTGCTCCTTGGAAGAAAAGCCATGATCAACCTTGACAACATGTTAAAAACCAGAGACATCACTTTGCCAACAAAGGTCCATCTTGTCAAAGCTATGGTTTTTCCAGTAGTCATGTATGGATGTGAGAATTGGACTATAAAGAAAGCTGAGCAGCAAAGAATTGGTGATTTTAAACAGTGGTGTTGAGAAAGACTCTTGAGAGTCCCTTGGACTGCAAGGAGATCCAACCAGTCCATTCTAAAGGAGATCAGTCCTGGATGTTCGTTGGAAGGACTGATGTTGAAACTGAAACTCCAGTACTTTGGCCACGTTATGTGAAGAGTTGACTCATTGGAAAAGACCCTGATGCTGGGAAGGATTGGGGGCAGGAGGTGAAGGGGATGACAGACGATGAGATTGTTTAGTGGCATTACCGAGTCAATGGGCATGGGTTTGGGGAGACTCCGGGAGTTGGTGATGAACAGGGAGGCCTGGTGTGCTGCAGTCCATGGGGTCGCAAAGAGTCGGACATGACTGAGCGACTGAACTGAACTGAACTGAATGAAATACAGTGCAAAGCATCTTTTAACATTCTTATTTACCATCTGGATATTTTCTTTTGCAAGAAGTTTGTTCAGATCTTTGATTGATTACTTAATCAGGCTGTCTGTTTTATTATTGTTGAGTTTTGAGAGTTCATTGTATATTTTACATAACAGATCGTTCTTAGATATATATTTTGCAAATATTTTCTTCCAGTCTGGGGCTTGTCTTCCACCTCATTATAATACCTTTTGCAGAGCAGAAGTTTTAATTTTAATGAAGTTCAGCTTAACAATTATTTGTGGTTCTTTTGTTGTTATATCTCAAAAGTTATTATCATTTCTAAGGTCATCTACGTGTTTTCCCATGTTGCCTTCTAAGAGTGGTTTCGTTTGGCACTTTATATTAAAGTCTATGATCCATTTTTAATTGTTCTTTGTGAATCCTGTTAAGTGTCTAACTTCATTTTCCTGCATGTGGATGTCCATTTGTTCCAGAATCATTTGTTGAAAAGAAAGTCTTTGATCCAATGTACTGTTTTTGCTCCTTTGTCAAAGATCACTTGACTCTATGTGAATCTATTTATGAAATCTACTTTTTCCAAGGGTCTATTTCTTTATTCTTTTGCCAATATTATATCATCTTTATTGTTGTTTTTCAATCTCTAATTCATGCCTGACTCTTTGCAACCCCATGGCTTGCAGCACTCAAGGCTTCCCTGTCCTTCACTATCTCCCTGACTTTGCTTGAACTCATGTCCATTGAATCAGTGATGCCACCCAACCATTTCGTCCTCTGTCACCCCCTTTGCCTTCTGTCCTCGATCTTTCTCAGCATTAAGGTCTTTTCCGATGAGTCAGCCCTTTGCATCCGGTAACTAAAGCATTGAATCTTCAGTTTCAGCATCAGCACTTCCAATGAATATTCAGGACAGATTTCCTTTAAGAATGACTAGTTTGATCCAGCAGTCCAAGAGACTCTCAAGAAGCTTCTCTAGCGCCACAGTTCAAAAGGATCAATTCTTTAGTGCTCAACCTTCTTTCTGGTCCAACTCTCACATTCATACTTGATTACTGGAAAAACCATAGCTTTGACTAGATGGACCTTTGTTGGCAAAGTGATGTCTCTGCTGTTTAATATGCTGTCTAAGTTGGTCATTGCTTTTCTCCCAAGGAGCGAGTGTCTTTCAATTTCATGGCTACAGTCATAGTCCACAGTGATCCTGGAGCCCAAGGAAACAAAATCTGCCACATTTTACTTTATCCTGATTTTTGCCATGAAGTGATGTGATCAGATGCCATGATTTCAGTTTTGGGAATGTAGAGTTTTAAGCCAGCTCTTTCATTCTCCTCTTTCACCCTCATCAAGAGGCTTTTTAGTTCCTCTTCACTTTCTGCCATTACAGTGGTATCATCTACATATCTGAGTTTGTTGATACTTTTCCAGACAATCTTGATTCTAGCTCAGGCTTCATCCAGCCTGGCATTTCACATGATTTATTCTCCACAGAAGTTATATAAGTAGGATGAAATACATACCATCTTGATGTACTCCTTTCCCAATTTGGAAGCAGTCCGTTGTTCCATGTCCATCCAGTTTTAACTGTTGCTTCTTGACCTGCATACAGGCTTCTCAGGAGACAGGTAAGGTGGTCCGGTGTTCACATCTCTAAGAATTTTCCAAAGTTTGTTGTGATCCACACAGTCAAAAGCTTTAGCATAGTCAATGAAACAGAAGTAGATATTTTTCTGGAATTCCCTTGCTTTGTCAGTGACCCAGCGGATATTGGCAATTTATTCTCTGGCTGTCTTCATTACTCTAGCTTTATAGTAAATCTTGAAACCAGGTATTATTAGTTCTGCAACTTTGTTCTCTTTCAACATTGTGTTGATTATACTGCTTTTTTTTTTTAACCTCTCTACAGCAACTTTAGAATCAGTTTGCCAATATCCACAGAATAGCTTGCTCAGTTTTAATTGATATTGCACTGAATCTACAGATCAAGTTGAGAGGAATTAACATCTTGCAAATATTGGTTCTTACTATCTATGAACTTGGACTATTTATCCATTGATTTTGTTCGTAAGAGCTTTATAATTTGTCCTATAAATTATAGGACACCAAAGTTTTGTAATTTGCCTTATAGTCTATAATTTGACTTTATATATACTTTAGATTTAAACCTAAATATTTTATTTTGAAAATGCTTAGGTAAATGTCATTATGTTTTTAAATTTCTACTTCCAACTGCTCTTTATTGATGTATATTTTAAAATAATTCACTTTAGACAGAAAGTGTTTTTATTCTTTATTGTCTTGATTACTTCATATAAGATAGAAGCTATTTATTTAAGAAAGAAGCAAAACTGAAGTTTTACTTGGATAGTTTGTGTAAATTGCTGACTATAATATACTTTCTCAAAACTTTCAGGTGTATTTACGAATGTTCTTAGTAAATTTTAGAATTTTCTATATAATAATAATATGTATGATGATGTTTCCTTTTTTGCTTTTATCTTTGTATTTCAGTATGTTGAGATGAATCTTTTGTTATTAGCAAAGTTGATTTTTTTAAATTTTCTTCAAGAAATTTTGTCTTTAAAATGTCTTATACAATGTATTAGTTTTTATTGTGCTATTAACAGACTTAAGTATTTTCCTCCGTATTACTTTTTGTTTTATGTGTTTCATGTTTTTCTTGTATAAGTATATAATTAATATTTCTTTTTCTTAATGGGGTGAATTATCTACTTAATCACTACAGGATTTGCTTAAACTCCTGTGGGGATCATTTGCTCTTATTTTATTGCTCATGTTTAAATGTTTAACCCAGTTTATTCAGTATCTCAGAATCACTCAGTGTTACTTGAGATGTGTCGGGAGCGGTCTTGTTACCTGAAAAATAACGCGGAGCTTGTCAATGGGTTTTATCTATTCAATCTTGTCCCATCTTCCCTGATTGCTTATTTGTTCAGAGCTTTGCTTACAACTTCTTTTGGCATTTTCCAATGTACCTATTATTGTCTGAGCTATCATCAATGCTTCTCTAGCATTATTTCCTGAATTCTATTACGTTTGATAAGACACTCCCTTTGATTTGAATTTTTATAGTGTTTGCCTTTAACAGGTAAACGTTTCTCTGTAGATTAGTCAATGATGTTTAGTGACTTGAGTATTTTGCATTTCAATAAAGTTTGTGTAAGAATAATGACTGTTATTTATCCTGCTCTGTACTTGAGGTGATTCTTGGGAATGAACAGTCTTGCCTTTCATGATTTCTGGAGTGTTTTCTTTAATTTGTAGGTTCGTATACTTTGCCGCCTGGGTCTTTGGAGCGTGTGTGCTCCTTGTTGCTGAGCGCGGTCTTTCTCTCGTGGTGACAAGTGGCTTTCCACCGTGGTGGCTTCTCTTGTTTTGGAACTTGGGCTCTAGGGAGCAGGAGCTCAGTAGCTGCAGCCCACGGACTCAAGAGCATGGGCCCAGTCACCCTGTGGCCTGCAGACCTTAGCTCTAGGGCCAGGGAGCAAATCTGTGTCTCCTACGCTGACAGAGTCTCAACCATTCGGACCACAAGGGAAGTCCCCTCTGGAGTATTTTTTACTAATTAAAATTTATTTTTTAAATGTTTACACTTGCCTATTCTTTCTGATTCCTCTGTATGAAAGTAGTTTGGGGATGCCCTTTTAAGTGCGTCTTCTGTGTGTCTTTTAATGTTTTTTTCTATATGTCATCAGTTCTGTGTTCAGCTTTGTCTAATCTTGAGCTCATGATATCAAAAGTTCTGTGTTTTAGTAAATACTCTATTATATTTTGATGAATTTTTCTTATCTTTTTTCTCCTTTTGTCCACTTTCTTTCAGTCTTTTACTTTTACTTTTGGAATTCTTTTTCTTCTTCTTTTTTTTTTTTTGTTCAGATTCTTAAATAATGTAAATTTATTTTGTGCTATATTCTGTATCACCTCTGTTGTTCCTAGCTTTATATACATTATTTCTTCATGCTTTTGTTGTTTGATTTTTGAGCTCACTTTCTTCCCCCTAGGAAGTTCCCTTCAACCATGAGTTGAAAAATTATCCCTATATAGTAGGTTTGTGGACTTTCCAGGTGGTGCCAGTGGTAAAGAA
This sequence comes from Antilocapra americana, assembly GCA_007570785.1. Taxonomy (NCBI): domain Eukaryota; kingdom Metazoa; phylum Chordata; class Mammalia; order Artiodactyla; family Antilocapridae; genus Antilocapra; species Antilocapra americana. The sequence continues at coordinate 4,421,705 of ML664173.1, read as the reverse complement.
CCCCACTGCCAATGCGAGAGATGTGGGTTTGATCCCTGGGTTGAGAAGATCCCCTGGAGGAGGGCATGGCAACCCACTCCACTATTGTTGCTGAGAGAATTCAATGGACAGAAGAGACTGGCAGGCTGCAGTCCACAGGGTCACAGAGTCAGACATGGCTGGAGCAACTTAGCAGGCATGTAGCAGCTTTGTACATTTCTTTTTGATCTATTGATGTTTTCACATAAGTCTTATGGCTTAGAATTTCCACTCCCTTGGAACAATATAAATCTAGAACTGACATATAAATGTGAAAACCTATATTTTTTTGTTCTCAGTAGGTACATTTTCCCCCTTTTTATGCAGAATTCAAAGCACAGTCTCATAGAGTCAATGGCTTAAGAGAAAAGGTTAAAAGAGAGGACAGTAATTCCAGATTTCTAATTAAGCATAAATATTCTGTAATTTTGAAGGTCCAAACACATAATCATGTTTATGATTGAGCTTCTATATTCAATTGCAACATTCTCCTACTTCATTAGATTGCCAGCTTTTGAGTTTATTTCTATACCTTTAGAATAGAAGTAAATTAAAATCAAGAAGAACTTGATGCTTTTTCTATTATACCTCCTTTGAGTTCTCTTCCTTTGTTTTCTGGATGACTACATTTTTTAAATTCAGTTTATCAACCTTATGTGTGTTTATTACAAGCGAAAATGTCTGTGATTTTTTGGTCCACATGTTACTAAAATAAGAATTTCAAATAGAACTTTACCTTGGGAAAGTCATTTAATTCTTTTAGCCCTCATTCCTTTATTTTTACAGAAAAAGTTTTGAGTCAGTAGTGTTTTAAGAGCCTACTTGCAAAAATCAATACATTTATAACTTTCTAGTATATTAACTAACAACTGAAATAAAGAATATATACCAGAACAGGAAAAAAATAAATTCAGCAATTGCAAGTATATTTTAATGCCTCTTTTCCACGGACTATTATACAAGGTTTTTATAGACATATATACATACCTATTTTTAACAGAGAAGTTTGATGGAAGAAGTTATCTAAACAAAGACATGGAAGCAAAGATAGATGGGAAGGACATGAAAATTGATCAATATATTTATGTATATTGTTGACAATTTGAACACTTCAGAGGTTGCGGCACAGATCTGTTTGGTCATAAACCCACATGTACTTTATGATTGGCCACTTTTATATGCAGTTCCACATCCAGGATTTAACAAATCATGGACTGTGTAGTACTGTATTACATCCTTAGTGAAGAATATCCACAGTTCAAACCCATGGTGTTCAAGGGCTAATGGAATACAGATCTACATATACAACATAAAATATATATTAGGGATCTTCCTCAGTCAACTTCCTCTCTGTCAGGTAGTACCTTGAAGTTTTTGTTCTTTATTAATGACACGGATACTTAGTGAGGATTCCCTAGTAGCTCAGCTGGCAAAGAATCTGCCTGCAATGCAGGGACCCCAATTCTATTCTTGGGCCAGGAAGATGCCCTAGAAAAGGGATAGGATCCCACACCAGTATTCTTGGGCGTCCCTGGTGGCTCAGCTGATAGAGGATCTGCCTACAATGCAGGAGACCTGGGTTCAGTTCCTGGGTCGAAAAGATTCCCCCGAGAAGGGAAACGCCACCCACTCCAGTATTCTGGCCTGGAGAATTCCATGGACTGTATAGTCCATGGGGTCACAAAGGGTCAGACACGACTGAGTGACTCTCAGTTTCGATACCTAGTGAGGCTGTTTACTTCTTAAACCACGTGAATACCATTTTCAAGCAATTTATTGGGACTGCAACTAAGTACAAGATTATATAAACCACATTATTGCCCTGTTAAATATTTTTTTATGCTTTCTTGATGTCTGTGGTTTTATAAAAATATGGGCCTCTGCTGTCTCAATTGGTATGAGAATTTCGGATGGATGTCTATAACTCATCTTAGTAATTCAATGAGCAAACAGTCACCACTCCTGCCCTTGGGGGTTATAACTACATGCGTTTGAGCCTATTATCAAACAAGAAAAATTCAGGTTTCTTGAGGAGGTCCTCAGACATGCACATTTTTAATGGATAGTTGAAAACACCATTGCAATTTTTTGTCATTGTATTTAGTGAGATATAAAGAAAGCGAAATTCTTTCATTGATTTCTGTGCATTTTTGTAAGTCAGTCCTTCAAATGGGATATAAATGAGCCAGTCTGTATTCCTGCCAAGGGAGAGAAATCAGCTCTCAATTTGGCAGGCAATTTAAGTCAATGATTTAAAGATAATTAAATATATAAAAGGTCAATTTTCACCCCATCCCAAAGAAAAGCAATGCCAAAGAATGTTCAGACTACCGTAAAAGTGTATATATTTCTCATGCTAGCAAATAATGCTCAAAATTCTCCAAGCAAAGCTTCAAAAGTAGATGAACAGAGAACTTCTAGATTTTCAAGCTGGATTTAGAAAAGGCAAAGGAACCAGAGATCTAATTGGCAACGTTTGTTGAATCATAGAAAAAGCAAGAGAATTCCAGAAAAACATCTACTTCTGCTTCATCAACTACGCTGAAGACTTTGACTGTGTGGATCACAGCAAACAGTGGAAAATTCTTTAAGAGATGGGAATACCAGACCACCTTACCTGACTCCTCAGATCTGTATGCAGGTCAAAAAGCAACAATTAGAACCGGACATGGAATAATGAACTGGTTCAAAACAGGTAAAGAGTATGTCAATGCTGTATATTGTCACCTTGCTTATTTAGATAAAATGCAGAGTACATCATGTGAAATGCTGGACTAGATGAAGCACAAGCTGGAATCAAGATTGCTGGGAAAAATATCAATAACCTCAGATATGCAGGTGACACCACCTTTATGGCAGAAAGTGAAGAGGAACTAAAGAGCCTCTTGATGAAAGTGAAAGAGAAGAGTGAAAAAAGCTGGCTTGCAACTCAACAGTCAAAAAATGAAAGTCATGGCATCCGGCCCCATCACTTCGTGGCAAATGGATGGGGAAACAATGGAAACAATGACAGACTTTATTTTCAGGGGCTCCAAAATTACTGCAGATGATGACTGCAGCCATGAAATTAAAAGACATTGGAAGGACTGATGTTGAAGCTGAAACTCCAATACTTTGGCCACCTGATGCGAAGAGCTGACTCATTTAAAAAGACACTGATGCTGGGAAAGATTGAGGACAAGAGGAAAAGAGGATGACAGAGGATGAGATGGTTAGATAGTATCACCGACTCAATGGACATGAGTTTGAGTAAACTCCAGGAGTTGGGGATGGACAGGGAGGCCTGGCGTGCTGCGGTTCATGGGGTCGCAGAGTCAGACATGACTGAGCAACTGAACTGAACTGAACTGCTCCTTGGAAGAAAAGCTATGAAAAGCCTAGTTCAGTTCAATTCAGTTCAGTTGCTCAGTCCTGTCTGACTGTTTGCAACCCATGGACTGAATCACGCCAGGCCTCCCCATCCATCACCAACTCCCAGAGTTTACTCAAATCCATGAGTCGGTGACGCCCTCCAACCATCTCATCCTCTGTCGTCCCCTTCTTCTCCTGCCTTCAATCTTTCCCAGCTTCAATGTCTTTACAAATGAGTCAGCTCTTCGCATCAGGTGGCCAAAGTACTGAAGTTTCAGCTTCAGCATCAGTCCTTCCAATGAATAGTCAGGACTGATTTTCTTCAGGATGGACTGGTTGGATCTCCTTGCAGTCCAAGGGACTCTCAAGAGTCTTCCTCAACACTATGGTTCAAAAGCATCAATTCTTCAGTCCTCAGATTTCTTTATAGTCCAACTCTCACATCCATACATGACTACTAGAAAAACCACAGCCTTGATGTACTCCTTTTCCTATTTGGAACCAGTCTGTTGCTCCATGTCCAACCTGGATGGCATATTAAAAAGATTTGAAGATTTGATGTACAAATTAATTCTGCTTTAGAAAAGCTAACCTAATGTCAATGATGGTGTACATGAGGTATGTCAGTTACACACTGCCCATAGTGGCGTACAACTAAATGCACCAATTACCAGGGAATAAACCTCATGCTCATGCTCAGTTGTTAAGTCATGGACAACTCTTTGCAACCCCATGGACTGTAGCACCATCAGGCTCCTTTGTCCATGGGATTTTCTAGGCAAGAATACTGGAGCTCTGCTGCTGCTGCTGCTAAGTTGCTCAGTCGTGTCCGACTCTGTGCGACCCCGTAGACGGCAGCCCACCAGGCTCCCCTGTCCCTGGGATTCTCCAGGCAAGAACACTGGAGTGGGGTGCCATTTCCTTCTCTGATTTGTGAAAGTGAAAGTGAAGTCACTCAGCCGTGTCCGACTCTTAGGGACCCCATGGCTGCAGCCTACCAGGCTCCTGCATCCATGGGATTTTTCCAGTCAAGAGTACTGGAGTGGGGTGCCATTCCCTTCTCAGATACTGGAGTGAGTTGCCACATTTCCTTCTCAAGGGCACCTTCTCGAACCAGAGATCAAACTCACAATTTTTGCATTGGCAGGAGGATTCTTTTATTTTTTTAAATTTTCTTTACTTTATTGTGTTGGTTTTGCCATACAATGCCTCCAGAACCCCCCTCCCTCCTCCCTCCTGAATCTCTCCCCCTGGGTCATCTCGGTGCACCAGCCCCAAGCATCAGCCCTGGGCTGGCGATTGATTTCACATATGATAATTAACATGTTTCAATGCCATTCTCCCATATCATCCCACCCTTGCCCCCTTCCACAGAGTCCACAAGTCTGTTCTATACATCTGCGTTCCTTTTGCTGTCTCAAATGCAGGGTTCTCATTACCATCTTTCTAAATTCCATATATATGCATTAGTATACTGTATTGTTGTTTTTCCTTCTGGCTTACTTCACTCTGGATAATAGGTTCCAGTTCCGTCCACCTGAGTAGAACTGATTCAAATGAATTTTTTTTTTTTTAATGCTGAGTCATATTCCATTGTGCATATGTACCACAGCTTTCTTTACCAATGAGCCACCAGGGAATTCCAGGGAATAAAGAGAGAGGGATAAATTGGGAGATTGGGACTGACTTATGCACACTACCATATATAAAATAGATAATTTATAAGAACCTACTGTATAGCATGGGGAATTCTACTCAGTATTCTGTAATGGGAAAAGAATCTAAAAAAAAGAGTGGATGTTTGTTTAAATATAACTGATGCACTTTGTTGTACACCTGAAACTAACACAACAGTGTAACTATACTCAAATGACAATTTAAAAAATAACAAGTTATCTTTCTATTGTTCAGTTCAGTAAGCCAATAATGTCTCTTGAACTCTGAAAAAAAATACTAGTTACATCAGTCTAAACCTTTTTGACATGCATGAAGAATTTAGATGCTTGAGTATGTGGTAAATCTAGCACTTTTGAGTATGTAGGTGTAACTCGGATTTGATTTTAAATGTAAACATTTTGCTATTTTTATTTCCATTCCAAGTTTAGAATTTTAATTTTTCATCTCTTTGTTTAGAAACTTGGTTAGTATTCTTATCATACATAATTGAAGTGTAAATACCACAGTATTTCTTTAAAAACAAATGCCAATTAAAGTGAGAGATGCTGGCAACAGGCACAAGCTCACTTCATTTATTATAACATGTACTGACCTTTTCATTACTTTGTGGTAATTATTCCATGTTTTTGCAACCATCAAGAACTCAGATCGATTGTTTGAATATTTCCTCTCCTTTGATTCAGAGCTCACACTTCCCTTTTCTTTGTTGTCCTAGAGATCACTGGCAAATTTCTTAACTATACTTTCATTAATAGTTTATTTCATTAACAGTTAATTTATAGGTCTGATCATTTAATTTCATAAAAAAATAGCAAGCTTGATGTCTCTATCTGTATTATCCATTTACTTCTATTAATGCCTATTTTAATATTTATATAGTTGCTTTGCTATTAGTGATTCAGTTTTTTCTTGCAGCACATGATGAAGAACTGCTAAAATTTCCAGATAGTATCATATTTGTCTTGCTTTCTTCTGCATCTAGTATATTCACTAAGACAGATAGTTTTTTGTTTTATTTTTTAATTAGTGAACTTGTGGTTACGTTTATGAACCTCTATTTAAGGACTTATGTAATATTACTGGAGGTTTCTAGAGACTATATTAGCAAAGTAATGCTTAAAAGCCTTCAAGCTAGGCTTCAGCTGTAGGTGATAGAAAAAGCATCAAAATTCCAAAAAAGGTCTACTTCTGCTACAGTTATTATGCTAGAGCCTTTGTCTGTGTGGATCATAGCAAACTGTGGAAAATTCTTAAAGAGATGAGAATACCAGACCACCTTACCTGGCTCCTGAGAAACCTGTACGCAGGTCAAGAAGCAACATTTAGAACCAGACATGGAACCACAGACTGGTTCCAAATCAGGAAAGAAGTACATTAAGGCTGTATTTTATCACCCTGCAGAATATATCATGTAAAATGTTGGGTTGGATGAAGCACAAGCTAGAATCAAGATTTCCTGGAGAAATATCAATAACCTCAGATATGCAGATGATACCACTCTAATCGCAGAAAGTGAAGAATTAGAAACCCTCTTGATGAGAGTGAAAAAGCTGGCTTAAAACTCAGTATTCAAAAAAAGAAGATTATGGCATGTGGTCCCATCAGTTCACGGTAAATAGATGGGGGGGTAGTGGGGAGGAGTGGAAACAGTGACAGATTTTGTTTTCCTGGGCTCCAAAACTGCTGCAGCCATGAAATTAAAAGACACTTGCTCCTTGGAAGAAAAGCTATGACAAACTTAGTGCATTAAAAAGTATAGGCATTAGTTTGCCAACAAAGTCCATTGAGTCAAGCTTTGGTTTTCCCAGTAGTCATGTGTGGAATTGGACCATAAAGAAGGCTGAGTGCCGAAAACTTGATGCTTTTGAATTGTGGTGCTGTAGAAGACTCTTGAGAGTCCCTTTAAGTGCCAGGAGATCAAACCAGTTAATCCTAAAGGAAATCAACTCCGAATTTTCAGTGGAAGGACTGATGATGAAGTTCCAATACTTTGGCCAAGTGATGTGAAGATTTCTGGAGAGCCAGCTAACTGGAGAAACCCTGATGCTGGGGTGATGATGCCACAAACACATGTGAAGCATATCCTTACACACGATTCTTCTGGATGCAGGTAAATGGTTGCTTTGTTTCCGTTTACTGATTTAATATCATTGCTTAACTGTAAAGAATCTCGGAAATGGGGTCAATCCATATCTAGGAAAACAGCAACAATAAAAAATAGTTGGCACAGAGAATTATTACAATGTGTCATTTCTCCATGCACTATTCAGAAAAGATGGCATGGAGACACTCATCTCTAAATCAAAGGACAGTCAGCATTTCCAGGAGTCATTAGTTAACCATTCTAATAGATATCAAAGTCCTCAAGGCAAAATATGCTGCGTTAAATCCAGAGACAAGAAAGGAACCACAGGTGATCGCACCAGTGAACGTAACTGGGGATGTGTGTCTGTCTCTGGAGATGTATGTGCACATGTACACGCCCGTGTATATATACGAGCTTCCCTGGTGGCGCAAATGGTAAAAAAAATTGTAACAAGACTACACAGTGTAACAATGGCTATCACATTACAGAAACTGAGTAATGAATCAGCAGATGCTTTGCTAATAAGAGTTATGATGTAAATAACTCACTTGGCAACAGAAAAGCTACAAGAACCGAGAAATGACACACATGGAGGGAACACAAGTATGGTGAACGTATGGAAAAATGCAACTCTTTGATTAGAGCTTAGGAGAAAAAACATGAGGTTGCTATGCAGTCACTGATGGCCTTTGTAAATCAGTTGGGGAGAAAACCTTGCTATAGTCAAAGGTGTGTTTACAAGCACAATCATGATCTGAGGCAGCTCAGAGTCCAGTTTAAGGCTGTGACTGTCTGTGGTCAGTGGAACTGGATCTGGGTGAGGCTTGAGCTTCCATCAGCTCTCCTCCCCACAATACACGGGAAACTCTTCAGTATAGTGTAGAGGCCTGTAACAGACTAGCGGGGCATTTTTGTTTTAATATTCTTTCCTTCTTACTGCGGCAAATATCACAGCCCATTAAAGGAAGCAAGGGGAGGCTCATAGAGATCCCAGTTTATCATCTAAAACCAGGCGCTGAATTTTGGGTTTTGCACCTTTATATTTCATGTAAATATGGGCACAATAAAGGACAGAATAGGTATGTACCTAACAGAAGCAGAATATATAAAGAAGAGGTGGCAAGAATACACAGAAGAGCTATTCAAAAAAGATCTTCACAACCCAGATAATCACGATGGTGTGATCACTCACCTAGAGCCAGACATCCTGGAATGTGAAGTCAAGTGGGCCTTAGGAAGCATCACTAAGAACAAAGCTAGTGGAGGTGATGGAATTCCAGTTGAGCTATTTCAAATCCTAAAAGAAAGCCAATGCCAAAGAATGCTCAAAATACCACACATTGCACTCATCTCACACACTAGCAAAGTAATGCACAAAATTCTCCAAGTCAGCCTCCAACAGTACGTGAACCATGAACTTCTAGGTGTTCAAGCTGGATTAGAAAAGGCAGAGGAACCTGCCTTTACTGAATGTTTGGGCAAAGAAATGCCATACCTCTGCCATCCTATCAAAACCAAACATTGCAGAATATTTTACAAGTACCTTTCCTTTGGTGGAATGGATGATAGCAAGCCCTAACTTTCAGTGTTCCCATTTACAGCTTCACAAAGCCCTTTCACACCTATCCCTTCGTTTTCTCCTTGCAGTTTGAGTTGCCATTGCCACAGACTCTAGCGTTCAGTTAAGGAGGAGCCATATGCGGGATCCAGTAAATGTGGTTAACCCACACCTGTCCTTGACTCCTACTCCTGTTCTACCCCCCTAAAATCTGTTTAGGAATAAGAGCTTGATGTGAAATGCTGCTCTCTTTGCAAGAGCACCTAATGACACTGTGTCCTGTTGGGTTAAAAAAAATCCAGAGAGATGAGACAGGAAATCTATCAACACTTTGCCCAGTGATGAAGGGAAGTGATACCTACTCTAAGGTTAAATCAAGGGCAACGTATGTCTATTTGCTTCCAGGAAGTTCAGGCATTGAAAGAGTTGTTAGCATCCTATTCTATTTGAATCAAACACCTGCATTTACTTGCCTTGGATAATGAGGAAAAATGGGGTCTCTTAAATATAACCCTTTGCTATAAATAGACAATCCATCTTAAATTTAATTATTGTCATTGTCAAAGTGCAGGCATGAAGAAGTAGAGTCATGTGGCAGAAATATTCTTTGACTGGATGTAGGCACCTGGTTCCAATTGCAGCTCTGGTACTCATTAAGTGTGTGGCCCAGGTTGATTAATTTCACATCTTCAGGCCCGGCTGTTCTCTGGAGCATGCATTTTCTACCCCTAATCGTTTTCAGTGCATCTTGCTTTTCCATTCTTACTGAGGCTGCCTTCACTCCAGACCCACCTTTTCTTACACGGATTATTATAAGAAGCTTCTGTCTGATTGCCGTTTTCCCAGTTTCACCTCTTTAAGCACCACAACCTCTGCTAAATCTACTTTTTATATTGCTGTTAGCAGCAGCTGATGAAAACATAAATCTCATGCTATCACTCTCTCAATTAAAGTCTTTCAAGGTTTTCCCTAAGTTTCCACAAGAAGATCCAACCCTTTAGCTCGCCATAAAAAGAACTGCAGGAATGGGGAATGCCTGTTTATTGCCTTTTCTCAGGAAGATTCCTACAGTCCAGTCATTCCAAACCTATTATATTTTCCTGTATGTGCGCATTCTATTCAGCTCTGGATTTTATCCTTTCGTGTGTCACATTACCCTCTGCCTTCTTTATGCATTTTCACTTGCTTCACGCTCTCTTGCCATTCTCCAACAGGCTCAGGCATTGTCTTCTTCCAAAAGTCTTCCCTGGATTTCTTGGTTTGGATCTGGGTCTGCCTGTTTGCAGATGTCACACCCTGAGCAACAATCCAGCATAAGTCGTTGCAGTGGACACTGATGCTGACTGTTTCCCTTTCTGCCTCCAGCTACTCTGAATAAAATGTGAAGTTTTTTTGTTTTTTTTTCTCTTTAAAGAAAAGAGATGGAAGATTCACAGTAGGACTAGTTACTGCAAAGGATGTTTGAGGAAGAAGATGGAGAATATAAACCGTAGTTATTTGGGGATGCAGATAAACTTCTTATGAAGGAAATCTAGGTAGCTTCCGAAAGAAATAAGCTGGGAATTAACAAAGGAAGCCAAGACCTGGTGAATCTCATCCTCAGTCTAGTTTCTCAGAAGCCGTGAGCCTGTCCTGGATCACGAATCTTCCCCAAGCTACAAATGTCTGAGACTTGGTAGCCGCTGGGGGTTCCGTCGTTAAAGAATCCGTGTGCAATTCGGGAGACCACCTGCAGTGCAGTAGCCCTGGGTTCGGTCCCTGGGTCAGAAGGACCCCCGGGAGAAGGAGATGACGACCCCACTGCAGCGCTCTTGCCTGGGGAATCGACGGACTGGGGTTCGGTGGGCGCGGGGAGCGCTGCAGCCCGCAGGGTCACGAGAGCTGGAGTCGGCTTGGATGCTGGAGTCGGCTTGGATGCTGGAGTCGGCTTGGATGCCGCCGCCGCCGCCAGAGATGCTGCAGACGGTCCGGTGTGGCCCTCGGTCGGAGTCCAAGCCTGGCAGGCAGGCGCTGCTCGTTTCCTCTCTCGCTCTCTGCCTGTTCCGACAGCAGGCTGTCTCTCCCACCCGGCACCTTCCCACACACCCTCATGCCCTCTGAAGTGGAGCAGGATGAGATCTCTGCCTCCCTGGACTACGACCTTAAACTCCATGCCCCTGCCTCACCTTATCGCTTTGATCTACTCTCTCTCCTCCAAAGACAATGGCCAAATTGTACAGCGCGGCTTCCTCCTCAGCCTCAACCAGAAATTCATATTTTGCAGAATTCAATTTCTCAGTCCTTTAGTGGCCACGATTTTTATTTACAGAGACCATTAAAAAAGAAAAAGAAGGCAACTGATGATGCAACTCGAATATGCCAAAAGACTGATCTTTTTTATTCCCCAGGGTTGTAGGTAAACATTAATTACCATGTTAGGGTCTAAACATAGTCATGGAAACTGCAGTCATAGACACAGTAGCATCATCTGAGCCTTCACTGAATTACCTGTGAATGCCACATCTTCTCTTAAACCCTTTCTCCGTCTAGCCTGCTGCAAGCTTCTCACCATCTGTGGTGTGTGCCTCCCTTTAACAAACGGTTCTCTCTCTGGTTTCCTGCTTTTGAGCATTTGAATGCTGTCAGAGCAAAAAGTTCTGATTTCCTGTCAGTTCATCTTTCTATGATAAACAGCTGTGAGTGAGATGCGCAAGCTGTGATGGGAGATGCTTTAGTGTGATGTTCCTTTTACTACAAAGAGATGTGTTTTCTTGATCCCCACTTTTTAATATAAATTTAAATAAGAGTGCTTACTTATTATGAAGTTGCTACCCGTTCTAAGCACATAATAAAAGAGAAACAGAGTGGGCAATATGTTCTGTATTTGCCTTAGAATAATAAGCAAATTGAAGTCTAACATAAAAAACAAACAAACAAAATGAAGGCAAAACCGTAATGGAACAAGTACGGAGAAAGTAAAAGATGAACATAGAAGTGAATCGGAAACTAATTTGGTCTTACTGGAAGATGTTCACTCCTTGAATTACCTTCCTTGGATATGTACCTTTCACACCTATAACATGCTTGGGTGAGCAGTTTTTCATTTCGTTTTTCACATGTGCAAGTAAAATGAAGTTGCTTTGTTTCTATAGTTTCTTAGTTATATTTGAGTCCATCTGTTTGTAGCTCTGTAGCACTCCATTTAGTGCAACACTTTTACATCCATAAAGCTAGGAGAAATGACTTGTAATCAAAGACTTAAACATTTTAACAGGCTACCCCAAAATGCTTCTTCACAAGTGTTATTGGCTTCAGATAGTCATGTAGCAGGCTTTTAGAATTTCATTTGCTAAATAAATTAACAACTATTACTTTATGTTATGCTGTTAAAGAAGATAGTATAGCAATTGAAATTAGATGCTACAATCTTGGGGTAGCTTAAGTGTTATTTTAAAATTAACTTTATTGCAGATTTTTATTAGAACTTTGACAATTCACTTTTAGGTGATTCTGAATTATTTTAATAATAAAAGTCCTATTTAATTGCAAGCACAAGTTATTTTAAACTTTCCTCCGGAGGAAAGAAATTTTGGCTCCTAAATTAATATTGCTATTACAGATAATTTTCTGAGACAGACAGTATTGTTGAGGTTTTTACATGGTCTGTGATCCCCAGGAAACTTCATCTCTGGGTATCATTGCTGAAAACCATTTGACAGTTTCGATTGGGCCCTCAGGAGAGTCAGACTTTTATTCTGTTGGGGTTGCTAAATGAATTAATGACATGGTGATGTTGCAAGGGGAACATTAAAATGCTACGTTAAGGGGTCAATTGTTGAGGAGTATAATTAATACATAATGAGTGGTTCCAAATTCATGTTATCAGCTCCCTTTTTTAAAGAAATCACCAGACATTTGATAGTTTATTTGCTTCTGGATGCAATTGAAGTAAATAGTGAATACATTTTATATGCTAGAGATGTTTAGGACAATTTCACTGAAAGAACGCAGGAATGTTTAAATTTAAATCCTGGTTTTGCCAGTTGCAAGCTGTGCTGTCGTTGACAATTTACTTAACATCTGCAAGTCTCTGGTACCATTTGTAAAATAAGATCCAGGACAGCTCTCTTGAAAGACTTCTTTGAGAATTAGCATTACTAAATATGAGTACATAGAATAGTGCTTGACAGATTCTTTGTAAGCTTTATTTCTTTTTCTATAATTCTTATTGCTCTTTCTACAGTACATCGAAATTAGCTTGACTTACATGTGTCATATTTTTGTACTGAATTGTGTCATTCTGAGGAGAGTAAATAATGATGATTTACATTTTTGTACTATTATTTGACTTGAAAGCATTTTCATAGTTCTGTCCACCTGAGTAGAACTGATACAAATGAATTTTTTTTAATGCTGAGTAATAT
>ML664173.1:4385839-4408512 GCA_007570785.1 Antilocapra americana | reverse complement strand
TTAAGGAACCTCCACACTGTTTTCCATAGTGGCTGTACTAGTTTGCAATCCCACCAACAGTGTAAGAGGGTTCCCTTTTCTCCACATCCTCTCCAGCATTTATTGCTTGTAGATTTTTGGATGGCAGCCATTCTGACTGGTGTAAAGTGGTACCTCATTGTGGTTTTGATTTGCATTTCTCTGATAATGAGTGATGTTGAGCATCTTTTCATGTGTTTGTTTGCCATTTTTATGTCTTCTTTGGAGAAATGTCTGTTAAGTTCTTTGGCCCACTTTTTGATTGGGTCATTTATTTTTCTAGAATGGAGCTGCAGGAGTTGCTTGTATATTTTTGAGATTAATTATTTGTCCAGTGCTCGTGTGGAGAATTTTATACTCTATTGCTTACTATTTGATCAAGTGAATTTTATAACAGGATACAAAAATGAAAACTTTATAATTTTCCCAAATTAAACAAAGTGACTATGAATATCATTAATTATATTTATTTTATTGAGAAAAAGTTACTTCACACAAATGAAAATCTTATTTATTTTTTAATTCAGGAAAGCGTTGGCCTGGGCATTGAAATGTATGCAATTCCTAAAGCAGCCATTCTCTCAGGACTGGTCCTTTAGGATCTGGTATGTGGGCGGGCTACAGTCCATGGAGTTGCAGAGTCAGACAGGACTGAATGACTAAGCACACACACACATAGGTAAATAGACAAAGCCTGCCATGTGATAGAAATTTAATTATTTTTAAAAAGGAATTTTAAAATTAATCCCATATGGTGTTATTGGTAATTATTGTGCATGCCTAAAGTTACTCTTTACTTTTTATTTCAGTTCAGTTCAGTTCAGTTGCTCAGTTGTGTCTGACTCTTTGCGACCCCATGAATCACAGCACACCAGGCCTCCCTGTCCATCACCAACACTCGGAGTCTATACAAATCCATGTCCATTGAGTCGGTGATGCCATCCAACCATCTCATCCTCTGTCGTCCCCTTCTCCTCCTGCCCTCAATCTTTCCCAGCATCAGGGTCTTTTCAAATGAGTCAGCTCTTCGCATCAGGTGGCCGAAGTATTGGAGTTTCAGCTTCAACATCAGTTCTTAATATTTTCAATTTTTAAATCCTTAAGTGAAGCCCTTTGTGTTGATGGGCATAAGAGGAAGTTTAATTTCATGTTCTTTCTTCATAGCTGATTTATCTGACCCTCAGTATATCCACCAGCCACTGCTCCCCTCCTGCACACTCATTTTAATTCTGACAGCTCGACACACAAGCATTCACATACTCTCTTCACTACTAACACTCCACTGTCAGTGCCTTTCAAATGATTATGAAAGGACATTTTTTTGAAAGTCACTCAATCATATCTGACTCTTTGCGACTCCATGGACAATACAGCCCAGGGAATTCTCCAGGCCAGAATACTGGAGTGGGTAGCCGTTCCCCTCTCCAGGGGATCTTCCCAACCCAGGGATGGCACCCGGGTCTCCGGCATTGCAGGTGGGTTCTTTACCAGCTGAGCCACCAGGGCTGCAGGCTATCATAAGTTTTCAAAAATGTAAACATTAACACATCAACCCCATTTCAAGCAAGCCTTTGTCCTCCTCAAGTACTAATACTCTTCTGCCTTCAACCTGGATTTCTAGGTCTTTGTTATAAAAGTACTCAGAGCAGAGGCATTTTGCAATAGTTCTCAAATTTTGCAGTACTGCTTCTAACTGCCTGAATCAGAGTTATCTGCTATGCTTATAGAAAAAATAAATATATATATGTATATATGTGTGTGTGTGTGTGTGTGTGTGTGTGTGTGTATTTTGATCACACTGCCACCACCTAATACAGGATCTCTAAGGTAGCTTGAATTTGCATATTTGATTAGCTCATCTTTTAATATGTAATTGTATTTATTTATTTATTTATTTGTCTTTGGCTGTGCTGGGTCTGTTGCTGCGCGGGCTTTGCTCTAGTTGTGGCAAGCGGCAGCTACTCTCACGGCGGTGCTCCGGCTTTCCGTGCAGTGGCTTCCCCTGTTGCCGAGCACGGCTTCTGAGGCACCCGGGCTGCAGCGGTTGTGGCGAGTGGAGTACCTGCTCCCGGGCTCCAGAGCACAGGCTCGATCGGCGCGCTGCTCGTGCTTAGGTGCTCCATGGCGTGTGGGATCTTCCCAGACCAGGGATTGAACCTGTGTCTCCTGCATTGGCAGATGGATTCTTTACCACCGAGCCACCAGGGAAGCCCCTCTGTGTGTTCTGATGATGCACATTCAGTTTGGGAAACCCCTGAGAGTGGTGATGCACTTTACAAACAACAAAACCACCCAGGACAAAATAGGAACTCCAGCTTCTCCTGCAGATCCCATGCGAACAGCATCTGAAGCCAGCCAGGGCTCACGTGAGGACAAACCGCAGACACTTCCATATCTCTCCTGAGATCACTGAAAAGGCTTAATTTTGAATTAAAAGTGTTAAATTTCAACTAGGTTTACTTGTGCATTAAAAAATACTATTGCAGTTTTTGAAGTAATAAATTTGCTTAAGCTAATATCTTATTAATTTGCAGGATCTTCATTATAATCATGTTTTCTATTTTCCCCATTAATGCAATTAAAGAATAATATTAATTAAGCATTTACGATATACATTACGGGACTGCTGTTCGCATTTTACATGCATTATCACACTTGCTGCTTCCAATAAAGCTTTCTCAGTATTCTGCATGGGAAACTGGGATTTGGTAAGACCCATTAAATAGTAGCTAACACATGGCAAAACTAGAATTCTCACCCACGTTCCATATGATTCAACATGTCATGTTTTGTGTTTTTATGCATTAGAGTATTATTTCCTCTTCAGATGGTAGATTTCTAAAAGCAGGAGCTCCGTCTTCCCTAGCTTTGTATCCTCTTTACATTATCAATATTAACATCATAAATGTCACGTGGTAGTAACTATGACAAGAATGGAAATATTTACCAACTCCATTCAGGATAAACCCCTCCCCAAACCCTACCTTGTAATCAGATAGGCTCACACTCAGTCTAGTTTTGCATCTATGATGACTGCCTGTTTTATCTACTTCCTCCATATAAATAATCTTATAATAATGGTAACAGTAAAATGAAGGTTGATACACCCAGTTCACAAGCTAGCAATTCTGGCTAAAACAAGTGTCAAGATAAATGCTCATAATACAGTAAAACCTAAGTCAATGGATTCAGTGGGATTTAATTAATTGTGTGGTTAATGCTCAAAATCCCACATGCTTTCTTTCATTTAATATCTATGTTAATAATTTTTCATCTAGAAGCACTTTGCTTCAATAAGTAATTGATTAAAGTGACTAAGTGACTGGGAATGTAGAATTAAGAATAAGATGCAAACATGAGTGATTTAAATCCACCTTGATTGTATTTGATATATATTTAGTGTAATTTGCCTAAAAGCAAAGCTTTGCTTTATTGGTCTGAGTTAGAAATTCTTAAAGTCTAAAGATCTAGTTTCACCTGTGATGACTTAAAGAGGAGCAAAATCTGCAAGAGGGGACTGAATGACTGGTTTGCTCTGTTGTACAGCAGCAATCAACACAACACTGTGAATCAATTATACTCCAATTAAAATTAACTTAAAAAAGTAGATATAGTCTCAAGTCCTGAGGCAATCCAAGTAACTATCCAAGATGCTCATCAGTGCGACTGTTAAAGGTAATTATTTGATTGTTTCAAGAAAATACTCCCTAGATGCATTTTTAAGTACACAGTACTTTATTGCCCACTATGGGCACTATGCATTACATCAGATTTACTCATTGAACAGTGTACTCGTATTTCTCTCTTCTAATAAGCACTGTTCCATTCTATGTCTGTAACCTTGGCTACTTGAGTTGCCTTATATGAGAAGAATGATGCAGTATTTGTCCTCCTGAGACTCGCTTATTTCAGTTAGCATAATATCTTCCAGGCTCATCCGTGTTGTCGCAAATCATAGAGAATTTTTTCTATGACAATTTTCTCTATTTTTCATAGAGAAATAATTTCAATTATTTTGGATGTACACCCAGAAAAAGGATTGGTGGTTTATGTGGCAATCATGTTTTAAATTTTGAAGAGAACCTCCACTCTGTTTTCTGTAGCTGCGGAATCAATTTACATTTCCACCAACAGTGTGCAAGGGTTCCAGTATCTCTACTTTTGATGTCTCTTGTAATAGTTATCCAAACAGGTTTAAAATTCATTTGATTTGCATTTTCCTGATTGAGGTTGAATATCTTTCTGTATATCTGTTGGACTTCGTATGTCTTCTTTGGTGAAATGTCTATTCAAGTTCTTTGCCATTGTTTAATTAGATTATTGGGGGGGTTACTTTTGAGTTACTGCTATATTTTGGAAGTATACATGGCTTGCAAACATTTTCTCCTATCCCTTAGATTGCCAGTTAACTTTGTTAATGGTTTCTTCCATTGTGTACAGCTTTTTAGTGTGATATAGCCCCACTGAAGTATTTTTGTTTTTATTGCCTGTGCTTTTGTTATGTCATGTTAAAGAAGCCATTTGTGAAGAGGGTAGTTATCATGTTAAGTGCTTCTTACTGCAGAACAAACAGACAACACACAAAAATCCAATGTGGCAGGGAAAAAACTTGGACGTGATAGATATGTTTATTACCTGGATTGTTGTGACGGTGACAGGGATGGATACATATGTCTGAACTCACCAAATTGCATCCATTAGTCGCTTGCAGTTTTTATGTACAAATTACACCTTCATAAAGAATCTAGGGAAATTTAAGAAAATAGCCATTAGAAAATAGTCACTTTTACCTAAAAGTTTTGACATCCTTTTTCTTCACTCAGATCATAATCTAACCTACCAAGTTCCCATATGAGTCAGTTCATTCAACCTGCTCTAGATGATTATTGTGGGGGAGAAACTCGTTTCCCTTCTTCCTTTCTACATTTTCGACTGGACAAATAAATTGACTAAAGACAGCAACAGGAAAAAATAAATTTAATTTCATACATATGAGAGTTTATAAAAGAAATAGAGGCTCAAGGAAGTGACCGAAGCAGGTAGCTTTGTCAAGACAAAGTGGTTTGAGTGAAGGTGTAGAGAATTTGTGAGGAGGTAACAAGTTTCGTTAATACAGGCTGTTAGCCCCAAATTCTCTGTCTTTGGTGGTAAGGACACCGGGTGCCCTCCTGGTACAGGAGTGTAGTTCACACATGGGAGGTTTAGTCCCTACACTCAGTGGGGCAAAGAAAAGTCAGAGCGAGTGCCCTTCTTGCATTGGCTGTTCCTTAAGTAACTTTAATTAAAAAAAATCAATATATCAAAGTGGCATATTTTGGGGTGGTATACTTTGCTTCTTATTATATGTGCAGCAATAAGAGTAAAGTTATATTGCTAATCAGCATTAAATTGCTTAAAAGTATTATCAGGATTTAGGCCAATGGCCTAATGCATTTTAATTAACCCATCAGATGTCCAGCATTGTCTGGTACAATGCTTGCATTAATGGCCTCCCTGTAATCATACTGTTTATCCTACAGTTTTTACCCTGTAGTTCCTTCTCACTCTGAAGCTGGCTCAGCCATGAGACTTGCTTTAGCCAAGAGGGTATTAGCAGGCTTGACACAAGCACAGACTTGAAAAATCTCTTGCACATTTACACTCTTAGTTCTTGCTTCTCTACAATCACCAACAAAACGGGTTTGAACAAACCAAGAAACAAGCCTGAGCTATCCTGCTAGAGGATGAAGAAGCAAATGGAAAATAGACAAATAACTTTGGCCAAAGCCACAGACATGTGTGAGAATACAGTCAAGATGAGCAAAGCCACCTAACCAACCTTCAGCTGTTGGTAGATAACAGTCAAGAACTCCTGGCCCTGAGGATCACAACAAATATTAGTGAACAGCCAGTTGTTCAAGCTGCTTTGTTTGGGGCACTTAGCAGTAATAACTAATTGATATACATAAAATATATGTTGGACTATAAAGAAGGCTGAGTGCCAAAGAATTGATGCTTTTGAACTGTGATGTTGGAGAAGACTCTTGAGAGTCCCTTGGACTGCAAGGAGATCCAACCAGTCCATCCTAAAGGAGATCAGTTCTGGGTGTTCATTGGAAGGACTGATGTTGAAGCTGAAACTCCAATACTTTGGCCACGTGATGCGAAGAACTGACTTATTTGAAAAGACGCTGTTACTGGGAAAGATTGAGGGCAGGAGGATAAGGGGAGGACAGACAATGAGATGGTTGGATGGCATCACCAACTCAATGGACATGAGATTGGGCAAACTCCAGGAGTTGGTGATGGACAGGGAGGCCTGGTGTGCTGCAGTTCATGGGGTTGCAAAGAGTCAGACACGACTGAGCGACTGAACTGAGCTGAACTGATACATAAAATAACATTTTATGAAGGATATTTGAATTATACTAATTGGACAAGCTCTCTGTTTTGCCTGTGAATGCAGATGTGTAGGAGGGTACCAAAGTGCATATAGGTTAATACAAGACTTGAGATTCCCAGGGCAACTATTGGGTTGTGAAGGGTTGTAAGATAATATAAATCAGAAGAATTAGAGTATCTAAACTGTTGGGATGAACCTCTTCCTGTAGCAGGCATAGATGTATAAGGATTGAACTTACAGGTCAAGTCAGAAAATGATAATGTCATCATCAAATTTGTTCATAATGAAAGAATAACAGCATCAGAATAGATTTTGTATTAGTTAGCAATACAAAAATAATTTATGTTCATGCTCTATAGAGAAATGATTCTGCATAATTGTCTCAACCTTATAACAGAAATTATAAAATTTGGCTGTTCTCTTTTTTAAAACTCCTTAGCCTCTGCCCTCTACTGAAAATAGTTGCTGGCATTTTTTCATTCTAGTTTTAAACCAAGCTGAAAATGGATATTTAATTATGCTTTTGCAGTTTTTTTTTTATCTTGTAGCCAAATGCAAATATGGCATCAGATTTGTTATGAAAGATTTTAGCCACACCTGGCAATGTTTTCTTTTGCCTCAGCTACTTCTTGATTACAAATTTATAGAAGACAAGTACAAAAACCCAGTTGCAAGACTTGATATAATCAATGATAAGCTGCATGACCTTGAGCAATTAACTTCATTTCTGCTTGACTCTGTTCCTCATCAGGAAGATGAGGGAGCAAGACCAATAATCCTTTATCTCAGTGACTCTAAGAAGCACATTGCAGATTTAAGAATATGGGACTTATAGCTCAACCCTAGCTCAACCATTCACAATGTGGTATTGAGCATTTTAACTATTGAATTCATTTCTCACTTGCAGAATGTTGGAGAAGATTCTTGAGAGTCACTTGGACTACAAGAAGATCAACCCTGAATATTCATTGGAAGGACTGATGCTGGAACTCCAATACTCGGGCCATCTGATGCAAAGAGCCAACTCATTGGAAAAGACCTTGATACTGGAAAAGATTGAAGAAGAGGATGACAGAGGATGAGATGGTTGGATGACATCACCAATTCAATGGACATGAGTTTGAGCAATCTTTAGGAGATGGTGAAGGACAGGGCAACCTGGTATACTGCAATCAATAGGGTCACAAAGAGTTGGGCATGACTGAGTGACTGAACAACAACAAAAATGAGAATAATAGATATTTAAGAGCTATTGAATGAATTAAATGGACTAAGACACTCTTGTCTTCAATGTTGTGAAACTTGAGTCTTCAAAAAGAAGACCCTTGATGAACAGCATTTCTCTACTAAGCCCTGATATTTTGAGAAATAAGACAAGAAATAGATGTGGAGACTAAAATGTACTTAATGTACGCTGGAAAGAGAGTAGCTTTGAGAGACAGTCAAATGAGTCTCCCAAATAAATCCGCAAATGGGACAGTTTTCCCATCAACCACAGGCAGAGTTGAAGCAGAGCACAAGGTAATCACAAATGAGAGTCCAGGTAACATTAGTACAGGGAGGGACAGAAGGAAACTCAAGATTCTGGGAAGAATCTCGCTCCTATATAAAATAAAGGGCAGAGATGAGTCAAACATGGACAATTCACAAATTACTGATTTTATAAGTCACTTTCTCTTCCCTAGGTCAAGTCAGGATGCAGGAAACAGCAGAGAGGCTTACAATTGTACTGATCAAAATCTCTTATCAAGGAAGAAAGCTTTAGCATAGATTAGAAGTGGTGGTGGTTTAGATGCTAAGTTGTGTCCGACTCTTGCAACCCCATGGGTTGTAACCCACCAAGCTTCTCTATCCATAGGGTTTCCCAGGCAAGAATACTGAAGTGAGTTTCCTTCTCCAGGGGATCTTCCTGACCCAAGGACTGAATCCAGGTCTCCTGCCTTGCAGGGAGTCCTTTACTGACTGAACCACAAGCGAAGCCTGGTTTAGAAGTATATCCAGCCCAACCCACATCCAGTAGTTGTTACGATGATTTTTTTTTTGAAATGTTACATTATTTTTAGATCACCAGAATTCTATTTAGTTCACTATCATCTCCAGTTGCTTTCATTCACATACAGAAATGGACAGTTGAGATTTGTTGAGACAATTCCTATCTGCTGAATTGTCTTTTTCTAGACATACTTCTTTCCAGAGTACTTGGTAAAGTCCTGTCCAAGGTACTAAAGTTCACCTAATGTTATTCCTACACTTCCAATTTTAATTGGAAAGACAATCATTATGAGACTATTTTTATAGGCATTGTACACTAGTGTAGCTCAAAAATCTATAATGAAAATAGATTCAATGGCAAAGGATTAAAATAGTAATGAAATATGGTCAAGAATGTTGGGTGCAAATATATTAAAAATTCTCAGAATTTAGTGTGTGCTATTCTTGTGTATGAGACCAAGACTCTCTCAGCTTTTATATTTTATGAGACATATACAAATTCACAAAAACAAATTCTCACATTCAAAAAGATAGTGTTTGGAATTGTCATTAGTCAGAGGAAAAGGAAAATGAATTGGCTCCAGAATAATTCTGAAATTTTTGCCTACATTCTCAACAGAAAAGTCTATTTGAAATATTTCTACTATAGCTATATTAATATTGTTGAAAAAAATCTCACATTGGATCCCTGACTTAAATTTTCCTAGTTTCACTTCCTGTGAAGTGAAGCAACATTTTCTCTTCCTACTGCAAGAATGTGTCCTGAGGCTGCATTAAGACAGTCAGTAGGGAAGTCAGTAAGCAGTATCCGTACTGACAGATACTTGAAGCTACTTTTGGGTGTGTTTTCAATCTTTTTTCTGAACATAAGTCCTAAGTTTCCTGTATCTTTCACTGACTTTTTCCCCCCTTTATTACTGCTTATAATGACGTGAAGACAACCTTACAAGTTCCTACAAAGCGTGATAGGAAAACTGCCCAATGAATATTGTTGAAGAATCCATATGAAACCAGTTAGGAAGGACCATCTAAGAAAGCACTGTTACCCAGTCTACCTGGCAGGTTTGTGAGGGGTTGATGGAGTGGGGAGGAGAGACCCTGATTCAGTTCCTGATTCAGCACCCCAACTATCGACTGCGCTCAAATCACACAGGGGTAGAGAGAGAATTAAGCCGATCAATCTTTCTCCAGTTTCTAGTTGAGCTTCTTGCTTGTGACGTCCTATGAAGAAGGAGGAGAATGCAGTCCCTCTGTTGTTGTTTTTTTATTATTATCTTTTAGTGGAGCATAGTTGCTTCAGGCTGCTGGTCAGCTCCCGCTGTACTGCAGAATGAGTGCGCTGGGCATGCACACGTGTCCCCTCCCTTTTGGACTTCCTCCCCACCCAGGTCACCACAGGGTGTTAAGGAGAGTCCCTGCGCTGGGCGCTCTGGTCTCCTCAGCTGTCTCTTTGACACACAGCACCAATACTGTGTCTGTGACAATAACAGTTTCTCCAGGACTTTTCAATATCCACAAATTCATCGATGTGGTATGCCATGTCAGCTGCTCTACTCTTTCTGTAACCAGTAAACTTTTCCTCAAATCTTACAAAAGCTGTCATAAGAAGAAAGTGAATATTGTTTAAGTGAAAGGAAAATTCTGTTCTATTAGCAACAATTATTTTAGCAAGGATAGGCCAGGGTTTCCAGTCCCACAGAGCTACAACAGCCCTAGGCAGAAGAGGGGAGAGGGAAATAAAGGTCTTTTCTTCTCTACTTTATAAGGGAAAGCTACAAAGATGCCTTCTGAAAGGAGGACACGCTATAATTTGGTTTTAATGTCTTCAGTAGAATGGTGCCATTTAGTTCAGCTTTTAATGTGGCCTTAAATTGCTATTTTATTACCCTTGTTGACATTCTGGAAGCATGAAATTAGCAAATCACATTAAAGAAGCAAACAAAAAAGAGCAAGAAACCTTAGCCTAGTTCAACAATGCCAGCATAAGCCACATATTTGAATATGTTCTTACCTTAAAACATTCAGCATATATTCATTTGAAGATTTCTTTCTCCATAGCTGATGAATTAGTTTTATGAATAATTGCATATTCCATTACATTGCAAATGCACGCATTCATAGTGACCTTGAACAATGCTTTGTGCTGTGTGGGAGAAAAAAAAGATGATTTGTGATTCTTTTGCTTCCTTCTGAGAAATAAGATTCCTTTTGACCCCACTTGATGGAAATATACTGTTCTTAAAACACTTGTTAAAACAAAACAAAACTCATCAATGTCTTTGCTGCTCCACCTAGAAGGTACTTCCTTCTGTTATATTACAATGACTATTTTATTTCAAACAAAAGCAATCTCACAGTTACAAAGTGAAAACTATTTCAATCAAGATACCTTTAGTCTATTAGAATTCAAATATGTGGCTTAATCATGTATTTTTCTTATCAAATTAAAGCAGTAATGAAATGCATGACTATATTTACCTGCTCAGGTCTTATAAAATAAAGACAACCTCATATATTCATTTCAGTGTAGTGTGATAAAGGGCAGGCTTTTTATAGCATAGCTTTTTAAAAGTTTTGATTCTTTGGCATCCATTTCCCCTTTCTAACTGTGCCCTAATTTCATTATGAGAAATTAGCCCTTCCTCATTGGAATTAGGCTGGTCAGACTGTAATTAGAGTTTCTTCCTCTGCTAGCCAAAGGATGGAAAGAAGACTCAAACTAGGCTAATCCGATGACCTTATCATTCTATTTGAATTTCGAGCAAAACAACAACAAAAAAAGAGACTATGAAATCTTGGTGTTCTCTCTCTCTCTCTTTAATTGAGGTATAATTGCTTTATAATGTTGCACAACAGAATGAATTAGCTGTAAGTAAATACATACCCGGGGCTTCCCAGGTGCCACTAGGGATATAGAACCCACCTGCCAAAGCAGGAAACACAAGAGATGCGAGTTCGATCCCTGGGTTGGGAAGATCCCTGGAGGAAGGCATGGCCACCCAGTGTGGTATTCTTGCCTGGAGAATCCCGTGGACAGAGGGGCCTGGTGGGCTACAGTCTATGGGGTTGCAGAGCCTGTCAAGTGACCGAGACTGAGCACACACACGCACACCCCCTCCCCGATGGCCGCCCGCCCACCCCCGCCTCCCCCATCTAAATCATTGCAGAGCCCTGAGCTGGGCGCCCTGTGTATACAGCAGGTCCCTGCTTGCTACCTACTTTACACGTGGCGACGCATGTACATCATCCCAGTCTCCCAGTTCTTCCCACCCTCCCCTCACCTGCCCCATGCCCATGTGTCTGTTCTCTGTCTGCATCTCTATCCCTGCCCTGCAGATAGATTCATCTGTACCATTTTTCTAGATCCCGCAGACATTAACTCATATTTGTTTTTCTCTTTCCAGCCTACTTTATTCTACATGATAGACTTTGAGTCCATCCACCCACTTCCATTCCTTTTTATGGCTGGTAATATTCCATTGTACATATGTACCACATCTTCTTTCTCCATTTCTCTGCTGATGGACATTTGGTTGCTTCCACGTCCTGGTAACTGTAAACATTGCTGCAGTGAACACTGGGACACCTATGTCTTTTTGAATTGTGATTTTCTCAGGTATATGCCCAGTAGGGGGAAAATAGATATTTCTCCAAAGAAGATACACAGATATGGTCGAGAGGCACATGAAAAGATGTTCAAAGTCACTAATTAGAGAAATCCAGATCAAAACTGCTATGAAGTACTACCTCACACTCATCAGAATGGCCACCATCAATCAAAAAAATCTACAAACAATAAATGCTGGAGAGAGTGTGGAGGAAAGGGAACCCTCTCACCCTGTTGCTAGGAATGTAAACTGATACAGCTACTATGGCGAACAGGATGGAGGTTCCTTAAAAAGCTAAACATTGTCATTTTCTTGTATCAAGGGACAACAGTGTTTTACAGAACCTAAGAATCAGCCTGCCTGGTTTCATCCTGACTCTACCACTACCTGGATGTGTGACATCACTTAGCCTAACCATTGAGCATTAGTTCACTCATTTATTAATGGGGAGAATAATAATAAACTTATAAGGTTATGATAATAACTAAATGAGCTAACAGATATAAATACATAGCAATTGATGCATGCTGACTGTTAGTGTTACTTTTGCAGATTCCAGCAGTGTTACTTTGAGTGCCATCTGTGGTGGCTTCCAGATCTGCCTTGGTGTTCCTCCTTCCCAAGTCAGTTCTTCATCTTCCTATTGACTTGAAGTCTCTGGCAATCTTCCAATACATTATTTCATGTTTAACTTATTCAGAGTAATTTTCTGGTACTCATAACCAAAGAAGCTTTTCTAATACACACTTATATTGAGATGATGTAGTTTATATACAAATCCAGAAAAGATTATATGGTTTTAATAATGAAAAATTCAGATATTTTCTTTTAGAAATAAATTGGCAGATAAAAAGATTCATATTTGACTCCTAAAAGTAGGATGTAATTGAAGTTCAAATGTTATAAATTGGAAGATGTTCCTTTGGCTAAATTCTCTCAAACTGATTCAATTAATTTTCAACCACACTTAACAATGTGCTGTGTTTCTTTTTAATAAGTAAACAAGTCCATAAGATATGTAAGTAGATTCCTAGGAACTTTCCTGGGAATAGCAATGCAATTAAGGTCATAATTAAAGCATTCTTTTATCTGTTGGGTCCTATACTTAAATCAGGAAATTAAGACTTAAATGAGGGCCCAGAGGAGAATGGAGCAAATTATTAAAATAATGAAGTAATAAAATATATCAGAAAAGGCTAGAAGAATTGAAAATTTTCAGAATAGTAAGCTCTATAAATTGTTGCTGTTGTTCAGTTGCTAAGCTGTGTTCGACTCTTTGTGACCTCATGAACTGCAACACACCAGACTTCCCTGTCCTTCACTGTCTCCTGAGTTTGCTCAAACTCATGTCCGAAGAGTCGGTGATGCCATGCAACCATTTCATCTTCTGTTACCCCCTTCTCTTGCCCTCAATCTTCCCCAACATTAGGGTCTAGACAGTAAGAAGGTCTTATAGACTCTGTATTTTATGGAAACAGAAACAGAATCAAGGACAGTTTGGAATAAGGTTTTCCCCAAATTTCTTATAGAGATAATATCTGACATGATTTGTCCCAGAGTGACCCAAGGCCTATAGTTGTACTACCTAATTCATAAATGCAGCCAACTGCGTGAAGTTCCTCTCTCCTCCACACCACAGCTTTATTATTTAGGTACCTTTACGAAAAGACTGTTACAAAGGAGTCTTTGAACCGTGTCACAATCAGACAGACAAGAGAATCCTGAGAGGGCTTCAAGTTCATTAGCCATATCCTAGATTTGACTGGGAAGCAGACAGAGAAGAAAATTTCACCTGGTTAGCCCCATGGCGATGCTTTTGCTAAAATAAACAGGGACAAGATTTTGATTCTCATGGACATGTTAAACAGCAAGTTCGGGTGTGTGAGATATTCTTTAGCTTGTTTTAGCTTAGAGTGTCTCTAATTTAGAAAACTTTTAATTTTAATTGTTTTGTTTAGATATCAGTTGTAGCTTCACATTTCATAGCAAGACTGGCCATTTTTCATTTTAAGGAAAATACATCAGTTTAACAGAGAGAAAGTGGTTGTAATTCACATTTAATGTTAAGTGATTCTTAGGATGTTGGGAATGGTCTGGGAAATCTGTTTAAGCTGCATCCTTTGGAAACTGGAAATAAAACTAAGGGCTTAATCTATACAAGCTTATTTAGAGAGTTACTGTGAGTAACTAGGAAACTGAAAGGGCCAGTCTTAGTCTCATCTCATACAGCACTCCAGGTATCTGGTCCCGTTATTTCATGGCAAATAGAAGGGGAAAAAGTGGAAGCAGTGACAGATTTTATTTTCTTGGGCTCCAAAATCACTGCAGATGGTGACTGCAGCCATGAAATTAAAAGACACTTGCTCTTCAGAAGAAAAGCTTGTTGACAAAGGTCCATATAGTAAAAGCTATGTTTTTTTTACAGTAGTCGTGCACAGATGTGAGAGTTGGACTATGAAGAAGGCTGAACACAGAAGAATCAATGCTTATGGATTGTGGTGTGGGAGAAGAATCTTGAGTCCCTTGGACAGCAATGAGATCCAACCAGTCAATCCTAAAGGAAGTCAACCCTGAATATATGTTAGAAGCATTGATGCTGAAGTTGAAACTCCAATATTTTGGTAACCTTCTGCAAAGAACCAACTCGTTGGAAAATATCCTGATTCTGGGGAAGATGGAAGGCAAAGGGAGAAGAGGGTGGCAGAGAATAAGATGGTTAGAGAGCATTACCAATTCAATGGACATTAATTTGAGCAAACTCTGGGAGACAGTGGAAGACAGAGGAGCCTGGTGTGCTGCAGACCATGAGGTTGCAAAGAGTCAGGTAAGACTTAACAACTAAACAGCAGCAAATACAACTATTAAGATAAAGGATTCAAACATAGCTTTTAGAATTGAATCCTTATTTGTGCTAATAAAATACTCAAAATTGTCTAAGATAAAAACAATTATTTTTACAAATACTTACATAAAGTTTCTATTCACCTTAAAATATTTTTTTTAGCCATCAAAGCAATCTGTGAGTCAAGTCCTGTTATTATATGCATTTTACAAATAAGGAAAGTGAGTGTCAAAATAATTCCATTGTTTCTCCAATGGTACATGGATATAATGAGGAGAAACCAAGTTTGTACCCAGAAATTCTGACAACAAACTCTGTTCTCATAAGCACTGCGTGTTCTGCCTCATTGTATAGATAGTGTAACTCCCAAACAAGGAAAGTTTTAATCCAAAAGATGTAGTATGCTTTTGACCTAGGGCACCTCTTTTCTAGACAACTTCTAACATATCTTTTAAACTGTAATGTTATGATGCTCTCCAGATGACAAAGGAGATGCTGAAAATACCATACCAGGTGACTAATGCGAGCAAAGCTGAGGGCTTTTTCCTCCAGGCACTCATGGTACCACCTGTACTTCTGTCTTCTGAAAAATGACAAAGTCAAGATGGTCTGATATTTGCAGATGAGTGTTTGAATTGACAAGTTGTAAGTCATAAAAGAAGTTCTTTCAGGAAGTCTGTAGTAACTATTAACAGGGCTGGTGCACCGGGATGACCCAGAGGGATGGAATCAGGAGGGAGGTGGGAGGAGGGTTCTGGAAGGGGAACACTTGTATACCCACAGCAGATTCATGTCAATGTGTGGCAAAACCAACACAATAATGTAAAGAAAATAAATAAATATATTTAAAAAATCTCAAACAAACAAACAAAAAAATCCAAGTTGTTTCCCAAAACTTGTTGCGGGTGCGAAAACCTGAGATGTGTTTTAGATCAAACAAGCATGCATATATAGTGGGTGTGGAAGTATCAACCAAGGAAGCAAGAGAAGGAAGACGAGTTTAGTGGAATGCATCTATTTCTAATTCTGGAGTACTGATAGTGACCTTAGGTGAAAATACTGGATTGAATAAATGCCATCCATAGGTATAGTTAGTTGGGGTGAACCACTGAACATCATTAAGACGTCTTTCCAATCACTAACTACTAATACTCTAGAATAGTAAATTATGCCAAGTTCTACTTTGTAGTTATTTCCTACAATTTTGCTACAAAGGACTAAGAAAGGACAAGCCATATAATGAATATAGATTCAGGGAAATGTCCCTGTCTCAGAAGAGTAAGCGCTATTATGTACTGACAAGGCTGATGCGCTGCACACACCTACACCACACCTTGAGCCAGGCACTCTTAGACAGTGTATTCACCCCATCCCATCCCCCCGGCCCCGGCCAAACCCAGTGCCCTTCACCCAGGAATTCAGAGGAGATCGGAATGTGAATCAAGAATTAGAGTTTTCTTTGCAAATTTTGAAAGATATTATGAAGAAATGAATGAAGTTCTACTTTAAGGGTAGTTTGGGAAGGGTAATGACGGAGGTTAGTGAAGGCTTTTATCAACAGACAACAGCTTTGTAGTCTTAAATATTTCCCAGCTCAGGGATACTGCTCTAGGTAATTAAACAACGCAGTTTACTAGCAGGAACACAGACATTAAAATTAAACAGCTACGGATTCTAAATGAAACTATGTAAGTTTGAGCAACTTATTTTACCTCCTTGGCCATCACTTTTCTTGTCAGTAAAATGGAGTCATCACTACCTTGTTAGAAGAAGCAAAATAATTTCAAGAGGCTGGTACATGGTGGGAACTCAATAAATTATATCTGTTTTCATTGCTATTATTGTTAATTATAGCAATAAAAGATATTTGTTAAGTCTTGGGCTATTTGTTTGTTTAAGAATGTAAACATCTAAATCATTAATATATGAATTCATACTGCAGAATCATATTTGCTGCCATATAGCTTTAGGGATTACACAAATATAGAAGTTGTCATTGTTATAGTCTGCTCATTATAAAATATGAAAAAATTGTATGGAAGACACACAGTCTTGTTGGGAAGCTGGAAGACAAAGTAAGTAAAGATGATTCCACTGCTTTATTAGGCTCTGTGTTAATTGTCTATGAAAGTGTGGACATGAAAGATAATGTACTTGTCATCACAAAAGTTCTCATGTGATTTCGTGAACAATTTCACTGAAATAAAACATTTCAATCAAGTCTCAGGCATTGATCTGTGCACAATAGAATCCAAAGCAGCTATTCTCTTCTTCAAAAGTTCCATCAGAGGGGGAGAAAAAGTAAAAAATCTGGCAATTTCCCAGACTGAGCATCATTCAGTGATGAAAACTGACGATTTTTTTGTTTTAAGTCGGTATTTTTAAGGGAGAATCTGTAAGCTGCTCTGGTCAAATGTTTACTTTTAGACCTTAGAAAGTAGCTGGAAGGGTTAGAAGAAGGGGATCCAGAAGGCTTAAATTGACAGAAATAGGAACTACCATTTGTCTGGTTCCCCTTCCTAGAAGGGGCAGAGACTGGGACCTGGTTGCAAGGAATCTAGGTTCTTGGGATGACTCCACCACTTTTACCTTGAGAAACACCGTTCTGGATTATCAGAGATTCCAAGAGGCAGAGAAGGAATTTACAATTACAAGTTTCCTAATGCTAAGGGAAGTCAGGAAAAGGGAGGTGAAGGGCTTACAGTCAGGAAGAAGCCTATCCAACCTCAATCAAGCTGAGCGGACAGTTAGAGCCATTTTGCGCAGTGTTGACTCGGACATGCGTATTTTCTTAGAGGTACGTGGAAGCTCTTCTGTTTTTCAGATTTTTCTGGAATGATTCCTCTTGTGTATCGGAACAGGAACCCCAGATCTATGATCACCTCTATTTGTTAGTGACATACGGGAGTATTTTATCTACTATTGCTCCTTTAGTCTGTTTAAAATTATTCAATACAGAAATCAGACCTGAAATATTAGCCATCTTGATGTTCAAGTAAAATGCATATTAGCTTTGTTTAGACTAATGTTTGAGGTTTTCCTTTCCATCTAAGAATTTAGTAGGCTATGTACACAGGAATCTTTTCTTTACGTTTGTGGGCAGTGACACGTCTTTGATTATGTTTGGCATCTTATAGTCTCTAACATGTCAGGGATATCATTTTTGCTTCAGAAAAACCTAGCATGTAGGCCTGAGGTTGACATTAAAAATTAATGAAGGTACACCTTAAATGAAAGGCCATCATACTTTCCGTATTAAAATTACGGATCTCAGCTCCCTATGTTCACTTTTCCCATATTTTCTGAGACTGCGTATCTCACCTGTACCTCTGACGAGTGCTCTGTTATGCTCATCTCTTTTTCAAGTGTTTGCATGTTACGACACCCTTGCCACTTAGTGTGAAATGCTGCCAGTTCTACAAGGTGCTCTGTGCCTGTTCCAGCTTTCCACAACATCCTGCAGAAATCAATACAAAGCCGCCAGTTTGTTAATAAATCTGCAATTAAGGTGTAATGAATTTTGAATGAGAAATGATTTCTTTTAAGTGTGACTGCAGACTCTGCATTCACAGTGAAATGAGAGAAGGACAGTTAAAAGCTTGACTTCAAGCTCTAGCTCTTGGCTTTGCCTTATTGTTTCAGTGATCTTGAAATTTTCAAGTATGAATTTTTACATTTCTTCCTACCTCAGGTTCAGTTAGGCAAGAAATACCTGGTGGATTAAATGCAACATGCACTTGAGGAGACGTTTTAAAGGTCAAAAGATAAATTTAGTTATTAAGAGCTGTCTTGGGATAATTTATAAATCTCAGGGTGGATCACTGTCCTATACAAGTCTTAATTAGGGTAATGTTATTCTTGTGTTCCTAGAGTAATTTTTCAAGGAACAGAAATCCCACCCCAGTCTTTAATTAAGGCATCAAATGTTACTGATTGTATTCAGTTTAGTGAGCAGAGCTTAATATTTATACATTTCCATAAAGAAGATAGGGGAGAATTTTCACATCTCCAGAGCAGGACATCATTTTATGAGTTCAAGAGTAACTGCTGTCCTCTTTGACCACCCCAGGAGGAGCAATGACAGGACCCACCTCAGGGCCGTGGGACGTATTCCCAGATCATTCACTTTATCTCCCCCACACACCAGTCATTAAAGTAATTCCGTTCCGTAATATTAACACCTCCAGCTCCCACATTTTGTACTCCCTCAGTTCCTCCTTTTATTTCATGAGGACTAAAATATTACCATAATATCCTCATTAGACTATTTTTTTTTTACCTTCTTTTTGAGCCAACTCCAGCTAGCCATACTAATTATCTTCCCAGAGTGCATTTTCTTTTATTTCCCTATTTAAACAATCAGTGGCTTCCAATCACCTGTGTTGTTGTAAACCTCCGCCATCGGTCCAAGCCTACGACTCCAACAGTTTTATGTACCATGGCCTTCAATTCAACTTTTGAAGAAAGAGTGCTCACTGCCGTCTCTACCTGTGGCACCTTCACAGCACCATCCTTTTGTGCAGAACTAACTGGAGCTGTCCTTCAAACTTTCTATCAAAGTGATAAACTCTGGTATGTTTTCTGATGCCTCCTACAGACCATGCTAAGTCCAGCGAAAGTCATCTTCTCCTTTGAACCCCTGCGGAAGTTTGGTCATCATTTCCTTGATGACCCTGCATATCAGGTTGTTTTAAGGAATGTCTCATCCTTCTTAATAAGTTGTAAATGCCTTTAAAAAAGAACCTTGTCAGATTTGGTTTTTGTGTGTGTGTTCAGCAAAGTCTTGGGAAGAGCAACTTTGATATGGGAGGTCTTCAATAAAATTAAATGATTCTTTGATAATGAATTGTCTTGATACGTTTCAATAATTTGATAAAAGATTTAAAAACAATAAAGTAAACATAAGAAATCTTGGTGTTGTTTTTGGCTAATCTTCCGATAATTGCTGATTTTGTTAATAATAATAATATATATACTGATCCATATAATATAAAGCATTAATATAAAAGGAGCACTCAAAAAGTAAATAATAACATCAGGGTTCAATTCAGTTCACTCACTCAGTCATGTCTGACTCTTTGAGACCCAAAGGACTGCAGCACACCAGGCCTCCCTGTCCATCACCAACTCCCAGAGTTTACTTAAACTCATGTCCATCAAATCGATGATGCCATCCAACAATCTCATTCTCTGTCATCCCCTTCTCCTCCCATCTTCATTCTTTCCCAGCATCAGGGTCTTTTCAAATGATCTTTTCAGCTCTTCACATGAGGTAGCCAAAGTATTGGAATTTCAGCTTCAACATCAGTCCTTCCAATGAACACCCAGGACTGATCTCCTTTAGGATGGACTGGTTGGATCTCCTTGCAGTCCAAGGGACTCTCAAGAGTCTTCTCCAACACCACAGTTCAAAAGTATTGAATCTTCTGCACTCAGCTTTATTTATGGTCCAACTTTCACATCCATACATGACTACTGGAAAAACCAGAGCTTTGATTAGACAGACCTTTGTTGGCAATGTAATGTCTTTGCTTTTTAATATGCTGTCTAGGTTGGTCATAGCTTTTCTTCCAAGGAGTAAGCATCTTTTAATTTCATGGCTGCAATCACCATCTGCAGTGATTTTGGAGCCTAAGAAAATAAAATCAGCCACTGTTTCCACTGTTTCCCCATCTATTTGCCATAAAATGATGGGACTGGATGCTATTATCTTAGTTTTTTGAATGTTGAGTTTTAAGACAACTTTTTCACTCTCCTCTTTCACTTTCATCAAGAGGCTTTTCAGTTCCTCTTTGCTTTCTGTTGTAAGGGTGGTGTCATCTGCATATCTGAGGTTATTAATATTTCTCCTACAAATCTTGATTCTAATTTGTGCTTCATCCAGTCCAGCATTTTTCATGGTGTACTCTGCATTTAAGCTAAATAAGCAGGGTGACAATATACAACCTTGATGTACTCTTTTCTGTATTTGGAACCAGTCTGTTGTTCCATGTCTATTTCTAGCTATTGCTTCTTGACCTGCATACAGGTTTCTCAGGAAGCAGGTCAGGAGACAGGTCAGATGGTCTGGTATTCCCATCTCTTGAACATTAGGGTTAATAACATAAAACCCATGTATGTTAACCCTAACATCATTATTTATTTTTTGAGCATTCCTTTTACATTAATTTTTTTCAATACTAAGTCAAATATATTACATTACCTTAATGTATAAAAAATTACCTTCATTCTCATCACTCTCAAATCCCAAACTCTTAGTTTCTTGAACAATTTCAAACTTAAATTTCCAGCATAGGCCACTGGAATTTCATAAAATATTCTCATAGCTTTCAATATTTGTACTAGCCTCAATTATATCAATTTATGAGGACAATACACAGATTTTATCATTTCCAGAATAGGGTGCTACTCACAGCATTGACTTCTATCATTCAAAATATTTTCTAATATACAAATGGTGAAAGTTACATTCAAAGAGGAAAGTATGACCTAATGCAAGGATACTCAGGTTGCCAATTATCCAAAAGAAAATGTCAGTTTCTTGTGGCCGTGATAGAATGGGTAAATATGAAGTAGATGACTTATACTGCCTATTGCGCAAATGTATTGAATCATTTCTAAAATAAACTATAGTTAAATGCAACCCTACAATTGCTGACCTCTTTATTACCCGATTTATTATGCTATACACACTTCGGAGAGAAAATGAACTCATCAGTCAGATGATAATGTTTACAAATCCAGAGCTTTCTTCTGAGCTGAAGACTTTCAGTAGCAAAAATACATGAATGGCTTTGCAAGCTACCCTCAGATAAAGGCTTTGCTGTTTCCAAATGATTCACTGGCAAATAGTATTTTATTCCAAATACCTAATCATTCTGCTTGTCTAATCTGACCAATCACAAAGGCAAAGGGACTTGAAAAATTCAAGGTCTTCAAAGTTATTTGAAATCAAAAGCTCTTGTTGAGAAATTCACCCTCTTCTATCCATGGAGTGTTTTGTTCTGAGCTGTGTAATAACTTATTTTAGAAAAGCATTTCTTTTGAATTAAAGTAGGTATATGCCTTTGATTTGGAGTATCTATTTTGTTACATCTGGAAAAGAAGGTGTTTCTTATAAAAAGAAAAGCTCCAACGATATATCCAAGTGTTGGCTGCCCTCAATTCAGAGAAGGTCTCTGTGAGAATGCAACTTTGGTAAGAATAGGTTCTAGCCTTCCCAAACCAGCCCCTGCCTCTTCTTGCTTTGCACTGTTGCTCTAAAAAAAAATATCTCCTAGATTAGCATTTCTACTTTATTAATTTTCATATTTTTCTTTTATTTATTTATTTTTTTATTTTTATTTTTTTATTTATTTTTTTTATTATTGTTTTTGCCATACATTGTCATGATATCACCATGGGTTTACATATGCTTCCCCTCCGGGTCCCCCCTCCCTCCTCCCTCCCCCCAGGGAAATCTCGCTGCACCAGTCCCGAGCATCAATCCTGGGCTGGCGATTGATTAGACACATGACAATTAACATGCTTCAATGCCCTTCTCCCATCTCATCCCACCCTTACCCTCATCCACAAAGTCCACAAGTCTATTCTATACATCTGCATTCCTTTTGTTGTCTCCCATGTTGGGTTCTCATTACTGTCTTTCTAAATTCCATATATATGTGTTAATATACTGTATTGTTGTTTTTGCTTCTGGCTTACTTCACTCTGGATAATGGGCTCCAGTTTCGTCCATCTGAGTAGAACTGATTCAAATGAATTTTTTTTTAATGCTGAGTAACATTCCATTGTGTATATGTACCACAGCTTTCTTATCCATTCGTCAGTT
>ML664173.1:4289855-4367279 GCA_007570785.1 Antilocapra americana | reverse complement strand
GGGAGACCTGGCATGCTGCAATTCATGGGGTCGCAAAGAGTCGGACATGACTGAGCGACTGAACTGAACTGTTAAAGCTGATATATCCATCCATATGCAGGTTTTTGTGCAGACATGGTTTTTAACTCATTTGGATATATACAAAGGAATATGATTGCTGGACCATACAGGTGGTCCTTGTTGAGTTTCATAAGAAACTGCCCAACTGTCTTCCAAAATGACTACTCGTCTACATTTTCACCAGCAATGAAGGAGAGCTCCTGTTGCTCTACAATCTCTTCCGGCGTTTGGTGTTGTCAGTATCTTGACCCCAGTAATAGAATGGACAGCACCGAGAGGCAAACCTAGAGTGACCGACGGAGATTAGGATGTGTCAAGGGTTATCTGCTGTAGCAAATGTACGCTCCAGTGGGAAATGCTGATAACGGGGGATGCTGGCCGTGCTTGGGGGCAGAGGTTATGCAGGAAATCTTTGTAGTTTCTTTTTCCAGTTTACTATGAACCTAATACTACTCTAAAATAAAAGATACTGACAATGAGAGGAAAACACAGGGACAGACTAAGAAACATACAGCTAAGAAGGAAATTGCATGAAAATAGATGAGAAAGATGACGTGCATATGCATGTTAGTACTGATCATGTGTACCCATACATGTATGTATGTGTGTGTGTGTGTGTGTGTGTGTGTGTGTATTTTACTCATTTTAAAGTAGGCAGGCCACTTTATCTCTCACAGGGTTTCTGACAGCAGATCTGTCAGCTCTGCTTTGATTTCTTTTGGCCCTGGAAACTAAATAGCAATCATTATTTCACTTCATTGTAGGAAATTTGTCCTAAGATAAAACAAAATCATGCAGATTAAGGAAACCCCAACCATTTTCTTTGTGTTACATCTTAGAGCTACTGTTGGTTGATCCAGGTTCAACTTAAAGGAAAAAAAAATAATAAATTGAGAAAGACACAAGAGTGAAAAAGAGGAATGAAATGGGAAAGAGGAAAAAATTAAGGAGTAAAATAAGAGTGAGTTGGGACAAAGGAAAATGATGAAGAAATTGTTTTTAAAATACTCTTCAAGGAAAGAACCAGAAGCAAGCTAACTTTGTCTCCACTGTGTCCATGACCCCCACTGGCTGTAACAAACACAAACAACAGATATCCTTTCACTGTATTGTAAAGTGAAAACAAGTGTTGGGGACATTTGCTTTTGGATCACAAATGTATATTTTTCAGATAATAGTAGATAAATATTAAATTGAAAGCAATAAAAACTCAAATTATGCAAAATATGATTTATAAATATGCAAACCATTAACAACTTGACTTAGCAATATAAACATTGGAATATCCTTACTTCAGTGTTCATCATGTTCCTTGACAATGCTGACCTTATCCAAACTGTGTGTCCTGGAAAGCAGGACAGATCTAGAAACCCTCCAGCTTTTCATGGCTAATCACAAAGACTGCTCTGCAGAGGTCAAGATAAGAAAGCAACCTGAAAATTCATGGACAGAGGAATGAATAAAGAAGACATGGTTACATATATACAATGTGATATTACTCAGTCATTAAAATGAATGAAATAATGTTATTTGCAGCAACGTGGACTGATCTCGAGATTCTACTGAGTGAAACAAGTCAGATGGAAATGGAGAAATATATGACATCCCTTATATGGGGAATCTAAAAAAGAATGATACAAATGAATTTACAAAACAGAAAGAGACTCACAGACTTAGGGAACAAACTT
Source organism: Antilocapra americana (assembly GCA_007570785.1). NCBI lineage: Eukaryota > Metazoa > Chordata > Mammalia > Artiodactyla > Antilocapridae > Antilocapra > Antilocapra americana. Next base: position 4,365,531 of record ML664173.1, on the reverse strand, counting down.
ATGGTTGCTCAGGAGAAGAATGAGGGGCAGGAATATTTAGAATTTGGGGTGGACATGTATACATTGCTATGTTTAAAATGAATAACCAGCAATGACCTACTATATAGCAATATATAGTGGAATATATATATATATATATATATATAGTGGAACTCTGCTCAATGTTATGTGGCAGTCTGGATGGGAAGGGAATTTGGGGGAGAATGAATACATGTATATATATGGCTGAATCCCTTTGCTGTTCACCTGAAATTATTACATTGTTTATTGGCTATATCCCAATACAAAATAAAAAGTTAAAAAACACAAGACTGCTCTGTTCTCACATATTTGACCATCAGAACCACCTCCATTTTTCCCTCAATGACTCCTGTAAAACTCACTGATGACTTTTTTTTTTTTGCTTGCCTCTATAAAACCTGAATCAATTATTTTCTTTTGAGATAGCCCTTACTAACAAAACTCCTCCTTGTTGCAATAATCTTCATATAATCATTTCCTCAGTTTGGGGTGAACTTTGTCTTCAATGCTCTCACATCATCTCTTCGCTTACTACCTTCTGGAACTCCTTACCACGACTTACCAGTGTGTACCATTTGTCACCATGGACCACTTCATATGTTATTCTTTCTTTGGGGAGGGGGAGTTTGTTCCATTTATTTGGACTTAACTTATATATTGTGGTGTTATACATTTTCACATGTATTTTCCCTTAATAGAACCCAACTTCCTATTTCAGGACTAATACTACCTTAGCTGAGCACTGAAGTGATGCTTTTGAACTGTGGTGTTGCATAAGACTCTTGAGAGTCCCCTAGACTGCAAGATTAAACCAGTCCTTCCTAAAGGAAGTCAGTCCTGGGTGTTCACTGGAAGGACTGATGCTGAAGCTGAAACTCGTACATGTTGGCCAACTGATGCAAAGAACTGACTCATTGGAAAAGACCCTGATGCTGGGAAAGATTGAAGGTGGAAGGAAAAGGGGATGACAGAGGATGAGATGGCTGGATGGCATCACTGACTCGATGGACATGAGTTTGAGTAAACTCTGGGAGTTGGTGATGGACAGGGAGTCCTGATGTGCTGCGGCCCATGGAGTTGCAAAGAGTCAGACATGACTGAGCGACTGAACTGAACTACCTTGTATAGTTGAAAACTATCATAGTGCCAGAAATATAGGTGCTTATTAAAAGCTTCACTAAATAGAAATCCCTGCATGCATGCATGCATGAAGGCAACAAAGCAACCCAAGTGGTTGACACGAAACCTTGGCAATAAGACATACACTGCTTATATGAGTTTTCAAGTCTCCTTTGAGAGTGCCAGTTAATTCCAGGAGAACTTATTATCCCCCCAAAATCTCATATTGATGAATTTTAATTAAAGCTGTTTTGATGTGCTCTGTAGTTCCTTTAGGCAGTTATTATAGGTGCATTCCCATCCCCCAACTAAATTGACAAGAGGTGACAGAATACAGTCCAAAATCATACCCCCCCCCCCCCATGCACTGGCCATATGTTGTCACATAATGAACTAATACAAAATTAATGGCTTAAAATAATAATATTTATTCAGCTCAGACATCTTCTTGTTATCAGATATGAACTCAACCATTTATCTACTGTTAGCTATGGGTCATCTCAGCATCTCTGCTCACTGGGCAGGCTTGGCTGGTCAGTTCTGGCCTTGGCTGAGCCCCGTTAAGATGTCTGATGACCGGCTCTTTGCAATCCTAGCATATCTGGTGACTAGGCCCACCTACCTTGCATCCTTAAGTAGGCTGCTTCAGTCTTGCATTCATAGCGTGGCAGGAACACAAGAGGGAAACCAGAAGCACATAGATTTCCTGGGACCCAGGTTTGGAAATGGGACACAGCTGCATGCTATGGACCAAATCAAGTCTTGAGGCCAGCCCAAAGTCAAGAGTGGGAAAGAAGAACCACCTTTTGGTGGAAAGAGCTGCAAACTAAGCAGGGTATTCATCCAGGCAGGAGTGGAGCATTGGAACTATCTCTACAATCAGTCTGCAGCACATCATTTATATAAATTTTGCTCTCCCCTTGGAATAAGTAAATTAAATGTCAGTCTTAGGGAAGTCATTTAACCCAAAAGATATTTAAGATAACCAGGGAGACAGAGAAGTGAGGAAGAAAATGAACACTCACATTTTTGATTGCCAGTTTTGTATGAAGCGTAGTGTGTGCTCAGCACATTAATTTGGCCATAAGATACTCACTATAAAGCCCCCCAGAGGAAGACATCATCCCCATTACCTTTCAAATGAAGAAACTGAAGTAAGAGAGCTTTCACTAAAATCTCAATGTCACATTACACATAAGTGGCTACACCACGATTCCAGTCTCGTTCCAAAATGCATGTTCTTTAGTTAACCATAACGAACATTGAAGTGCTGCTTTGCTGTCTTTCCGGTTGATTATTTAACTCCTCAACAGTACAATGAGCCTTAGAATTTAGAGGCCTTGTATCCTTTCACTCAACTATTACTTCCAGTAGAATGATACTTTTGGTTTACAAGTTTCGACATGTTCAAATGTGTTATCATTAAGAGGAAAAAAAAATCTCAATTTGTTGGACTTTATCTAAACAGAAGCTTGAAGTCTGTGCCAATAGTACTAAAAAAAAAAAAGAAATTTTCTTGGAATCAACAAGGACACAAAAATATTTTTCCCTTGTGATTTTAGTTTCAAAGCCCATTAACTCTCCCATAAGTTCCATGAATAAAAAGCAAAGGCAGTTACCCGGAGGGATAGGGGAGCACAGACTTTCACATTAATTAACGTACTGTAGTAAGATAGTGGGTAAAAAATATGCTTCCATCAAGCAATTCTATCCACAAAAGACAGATTTTTTTAAGTGTGCCCCCCAGGAGGATGTGGTAGCTGTGGGGAATCTCTGCTATTCCTGCTTGTCCCCCTTTTGTTTAAGAGGCAGAAACCCATCTCCCCAAAATGAACCCTTTAAATATGAAATGATCACCAGAGGCCAATTGAAACGACAGACAATTGAAGCAAATTATGCCGTCTTCCCTCAGATAAGAGACTTAAATTATAAATCCCTCCAGACTAGAAAGTGCAAAATAAAATGAAATGTAATTAAGTGTCAGAATTAATGACCTTTCCAAGTTATTTCTTATAGAATCTCTTGAAATACAGTGGGGCTTGGGGAACTTTATATTTATCTTAATCAAGCTTCTCTCAAATGTAACTTAAAAAGTAAATAAAAAGGTGGATCTTAAGATCCACTCCTCATTTTCTACCTGAAATTGCAGGCTTTCTTTTTCTTTTCTGCTTTGTTTTTTTTCCCACCCACTCCACAGCATTTGATTGAGCAGCAGGCAGTCTGGACAGCGTGACTTGTTTCAAATCATCAAGTCAGCTGTATCATCCTTGGTTGTTATTATGTAAAGTTTATAGAAACTTAATTGTATTGAGTTTAGCTCTATGTTGGAAATTGTACAAATATGATGATCTCATGAGGACAGTCACCTCCAGGAGCTGAGGAACGGCTGCTGTGGATAAATTCAGTCTGAACAACTATCAGCATGATCAGTTTGGCCAGCACATTTTTCATTAGATAAGCCTTTGAGTGGCTAAATGACCTGTTTAATCCAAAGCGTGGGACTGTGACAGGGCCTAGGGAGGTAAATTATACATTTATTCCCAGTGTGAATAGGAATTTGGTAGATTAATCATTCCTTAACATATATGGATACTGAATAAATAAACTAATTTCCCTACCACTTAAGAAAGCATCAGGGCTAATGATAGGCATAGTGGGCCAACATCTTAGATGAATCACAAGCTATATTTCTTTTATGAAATTTTGATCTTGACAGGACATACACTGAGACAAATGGAACTTCAACATGTAGATGCCAAAAGCCTTGTGGAACAAAATGAGTAATTATAAAAGGAAGGAATGCCAACCAATGTCCAAGTCTAACAATCACTGTCATTATCATAATGACCAAAAAAAAATGCAAGAAAAAAGTAAAAACAGAGAGAAGATACTCATATTCACAAATTTCAATTAAATTCCAATGCAATTAAACTTTAATGAACTTGTTTCTTTGAGGAGAACCTAAATGACTATGTAGTTTGGGTTTTACTTATCACAAATTAAAGGACCTCTGATCCAAAGTCTACTTAACAGAAATCTAATTATCAAAAATACTAGAAAGAAAGGCCATAAAAAAAGGAAAAAAGTTTAATTTAGGGTAGGAAGCAAAGAATGTAGACCTCAAGGTCTAAACACAAGACAGTTCTTGCATTTCCAGGCAAACATTGGGCAAGAGTTATTTTGAGAAAAAAGCTATGACTTTCTATGAACTAGTGTCATGTCACTCTATGTGTAAATCCACCAAATTAATTGTCATAATAAAGCTGTATAACCTCAAAGGAACACATAAATAAACACTATCACTCAGAAATGTACTCCCCTACACATTAGTCAAGATCAAATCTTGTGGTTGGAAAAATCAGTTATTTTCCGTGTTATAAAAACTTGGATTATATATATATTTTTTCTAAAGCATACTATTAGGAAATGTCTGCGTGGGTCTGTCTGGCTCATTGATCATATATTAAACCATCCTGACTGCCTTGTATGCATTGTCTAGACTACATTATAAATTCCCCAAGAGCAGGGACAGTATATCATTGCAAGATGAAATTCTAGGCCCTCCTGCAAATATTTAAGGAAAAGAGACTTTCTTAATTACAAACTAAGCAAATGTCCCACGGGCAGATCTCATTTCATGCATTCCCCTCACGAAGCCCCCTCCCCTTTACTACCATCATAGGTTCTCACGTAAGAGATGCATAAGCAAGTTTTATCTGTGGCCATGTCTGTCTGGTGCTTTAATGAGCTACTCTTACTATTACAGAAAATCAGAAAGAGAAAAACTGAAATTGAAACCTGTATATTATGCATTCAGCTAATATTTATTAAAACTTTATAATGATTGTATATAAAGCCTAGTGATATCCAAATAGGATATATAGTTTAGTTAGTAGTTTTTAACCAATTTTCAATTATTTATTTATTTATTTTTTTGGTATTTGAGGCTATACGAATGAAAGGTACAGGGGAATTCTGTATTCAATTTCTTCTGAGTTTTAAATTATTTCAAAATAAATACAAAAAACATTAAAAATAAAGCAGCCTTGCTGTGTTGCAGACGTGTATTTGATAGTTGTATAATACTGCATCATTTAACTAAATTAAGGAAAAGTAGAATATGATTATTTTCTATTCAGATTAATTTTGTATGTGTGTGTGCATATGTGGTGGTAGTGGGTTACGCTTGAGTTTCTAAATATACTATCCCATAAATGAAGAAATCTATAGATCTAAATCCATTCTAACAACAACCAGAGTTACACTCCAATATACTATCATCAGTCAATTCAAAATTAGAGGACATACTGAAGCTCAAATTCATCTTATTCTACTCAGTATAGCACAGTTCTGATCTAATCTGTGATCACTATTGATTGATTACTGTGATCAGTCAGCTGTTAAGATTTTATTACTGTTAAGATTTTGCAGATCCATCCATTTCCTCATCTTCTGTGTAGCTCTTAGTTTGTTCCAATCAATTTTGCCTGGCGCTTGCTTCTGAACATGTTTTGCCTCTACATGTTTTGTGTTTATTCCCTTATAATCGCTGTCTTCTTCAAGACACCATACACTCCTTGGGGGCTTCCCTGGTGACTCAGGCAGTAAAAAAAAATCTGCCTGTAATGCAGGAGACCCAGGTTTGATCCTTGGGTGGGAAGATCCCCTGGAGGAGGACATGGCAACCCACTCCAGTACTCTTACCTGGAGAATTCCACGCACAGAGAAGCATGGGGGGCCCCAGTCCATAGGATCACAAAGCATTGGACATGACCGAAGTTACTCAGCACTGACACACTGATTCATTATATCATTTGGAGCCAAAGATGGAGAAGCTCTATACAGTCAGAAAAACAAACAAACAAAAAAACTGGGAGCAGGATGTGGCTCAGATCATGAACTCCTCTTTGCAAAATTCAGGCTTAAATTGAATAAAGTAGGGAAAACCACTAGACCATTAGTGTATAACCTAAATCATATCCTTTACCATGTTACAGTGGAAGGGACAAATAGTTTCAAAGGATTAGATCTGATAGGCAGAGTGTCTAAAGAACTACAGGTAGAAGTTCATGACTTTGTACAGGAGGCAGTGATCAAGACCATTCCCAAAAAAAAGAAATGTAAAATGGCAATAAGATTGTCTGAGGAGGCCTTATAAAGAGCTGAAAAAAGAAGAGAACCTAAAGGCAAAGGAGAAAAGGAAAGATATGTCCATTTGAATGCAGAGTTCCAAAAAATAGCACAGAGAGATAAGAAAGTCTTCCTCATTGATCAATGCAAAGAAATAGAGGAAAACAATAGAATGGAAAAGACTAGAGAGATTTTCAAGAAAATCAGAGATACCAAGGGAATGTTTCATGCAAAAATGGGCTCAATACAAAAATGGTATGGACCTAACAGCAGCAGAAGATATTAAGAAGAGGTGGCAATACATAGAAGAGCTATACTAAAAAGATCTTCACAACCCAGATAATCACAATGGACTGATCACTCACTTAGAACCAGACATCCTCGAATGTGAAGTCAAGTGGGCCTTAGGAAGCATCACTACGAACAAAGCTAGTGGAGGTGATGGAATTCCAGTTGACCTATTTCAAATCCTAAAAGATGATGCTGTGAAAGTGCTGCACTCAATATGCCAGCAAATTTGGAAAACTCAGCAGTGGCCACAGGACTGAATTTCATTCCAATCCCAAAGAAAGGCAATGCCAAAGAATGTCCAAACTACACACAACTGCACTCATCTCACATGCTAAAAAAGTAATGCTCAAAAGTCTCCAAGATAGGCTTCAACAATGGGTGAACTGAGAACTTCCAGATATTCAAGCTGGATTTAGAAAAGGCTGAGGAAGCCCAGATCAAATTGCCAACATCCACTGGATCATCAGAAAATCAAGAGAGTTCCAGAAAAACATCTACTTCTGCTATATTGACTATGCCAAAGCCTTTGACTGTGTGGATCACAACAAACTGTGGAGAATTCTTAAAGAGAAGGGAATACTAGACCACGTGACCTGCCTCCTGAGAAATCTGTATGCAGATCAAGAAGCAACAGTTAGAACCGGACATGAAACAGCAGACTCATTCCTAATTGGGAAAGGATTAGGTCAAGGCTGTATATTGTCACCACTTTTATTTAACTTCTATGCAGCGTACATCATGCAAAATGCCAAGATGGATGAAGAACAAGCTGTAATAAAGATTGCTGGGAGAAATATCAATAACTTCAGATACATAGAGGATATGACCCTTATGGAAGAAAGTAAAGTGGCACTAAAGAGACTCTTAATGAAAGTGAGAGAGGAGGGTGAAAAAGTTGTCTTAAAGCTCAACCTTCAGCAAACTAAGATCATGGCATCCAGTCCCATCACTTTATGGCAAATAGATGGAGAAACAATGGAAACAGTGGATGACTATATTTTGGGGCTCCAAAATCACTGCAGATGGTGATTGCAGCCATGAAACTGTTTCTCTCTTTGGGAAAAAAGCTATGACCAACCTAGACAGCATATTAAAAAGCCGAGACATTACTTTCCCAACAAAGGTCCACCTAGTCAAAGCTATGTTTTTTCCAGTAGTCATGTATGGATATGAGAGTTGGACTATAAAGAAAGCTGAGCGCTGAACAATTGATGCTTTTGAACTGTGGTGTTTTTGGAGAAGACTCTTGAGAGTCCTTTGGACTGCAAGGAGATCCAACCAGTCCATCCTAAAGGAAATCAGTCCTGAGTGTTCATTGGAAGGACTGATGCTAAAGCTGAAACTCCAATACTTTGTCTACTTCATGCGAAGAAATGACTCACTGGAAAAGACCATGATTCTGGGAAAGATTAAAGGCAGGAGGATAAGGAGATGGCAGAGGATGAGATGGTTGGATGGCATCACTGACTCGATGGACACGAGTTTGAGCAAGCTCCTGGGGCTGGTGATGAACAGAGAAGCCTGGCATCTATAGTCCATGGAGTCTCAAATAGTCAGACAGGACTGAATGACTGAACGGAATCAAAATGATTGATTGAGGACTGAGACTAAGGATTTAATCTGTAAGTATTAAGGATTGAGATTAAGAATTAAGGATGGATTGAGATTATATACTTGTTTTAGGTTGAGTTTCCCTGAAAACAGACCCTAAGACAAGAATTTGATTTTGAGGTGGTACACAGGACCACCAGTAGAGGAATGTTAAAGCAAGATTTGTATACATGATTCACTTTGCTGTACACCTGAAAACTAGCACAGCATGGTAACTCCACTATAAATAAAGCTTTAAAAAGAAGAAATAATATTCTAAAAGAAGGAGTGACAAGTGAGATGGGAAAAGGATGGAAATGATAGCGGGTACATACATGAATCTTTCTGTAGAGCTAGCAGTATAGAAAACACCCCATAGTAGCTATGGAGAGAGAAAGTAGTGTTTATTTTTTAAAGTTTATCTGACATTTTCTGAGGCCTGCTCCTACAAAGTCGGGGCATGACTTCCGATACTCCCTGCATGCTATTCAGCAGGCTGGATGGAAGACAGACATCAAGCAGCATCACGCAGAGTCGTACAAGTTCTTACGGTAGACTGCGGTGGGCAAGGTTTTCACTGATGAGAGAAGGACATGTCAGCAGTAGTGTTTGCTCTCCTTTTAGTTTTGCTCACAACTGTCTGTTCAATAGTATGCTTAACACAGTACAAGGCACAGTAAGTGGGGAAAGAATACCTAATTAACTCAAATTGTAATCTTTATGTAAAAGCAGCTTAAAAGACAGTAGGAAAAAAAAATAATCCTCTTGGCTTACCAGAATGAAACAGATTTATTACATTGGCTATGACCATCAGTAGACACATTTCTTGTCTCTGAAATTGTCAATGTTCATAAATTTCCCTCTTATTAGGAAGATAAGCATCTCCCAAGATGGACGAGATCAAGGGTTGTTTTGTTTTTTCCTTTCTTCAATAATTTTCTTTCTTTCTTTCTTCCCTTTTGTGCTGGGTCTTCACGCTTCACGGGCTGTTCTCGAGTCGTGGCGAACAAGGGCTACTCCCTAGTTGCGGCGTGGGGGCCTTCCGCTGTGGTGGCTGCTTTTCGTGTCAGCACAGGATCTAGGGTGTGTGTGCACAGTGGCTGTGGCTCCTGGACTCTAGAGCACAGGCTCAATAAGTCTCCAAAAGTCTGTTCTTTAAGTCTGGGTCCCCTCTGCCGCCCTGCGCGTAGAACCATTGGTACTGTCCTTCTAGATTCTACGTATATGCCCTAATATACTGGTCTTCCTCTTTCTGATTTACTTCCCTCGGTATAATAGGCTCTAGGTGCATCCACATCATTAGAACTGACTCAAATGCATTCTATTTTACAGCTGAGTCATATTCCATTGTAATTATTCTTATCCTTTCGTAACTCTACAGATTGAGGAAAGTGCAGTTAGACTTAGAATACATCAATAGTTGATTAACAACAGCTATGAAATATTTTGAAACACTGTTTCTCTTTCAAAAGAAGGATGCTTTTCTTATATACTCTCTTCTGTGGAAGTTACAAATTTCTGTGTTTGAGTCCATTTTCTTATCATGAAAAAATAACTTCATTTCGTGAGGTTTGAACACTAAGTCAAAGCCAGAATTTGTTTCCACAGGGCTTTGCTTCAACTTTAATTAAAATAATAACAGCTTTTGTTTTGGGTTGTGGAAAAAGGGGTGTGGCAAAATCAAGGAATTATTTAACCATTCAATTTAATTGCACAGAGTACAGAGAATCTTTAGGTGGTTTGTATGAAAGTTAATTTGCTAATTATGGAAGCAAAGGGCTCTGATAAAAGCTAAAAAGCTCTTAAAGAATAGAATCTTTTTCTTTTAACTGAAATATTAATTTAAATTTTTGTTGTTCAGTTGTCTGATTATATTATATTAATTTAAATAACTTACCCCAAAACATACAGTATCCTGGCTGTTACAGGGTTGTCTAAAAAAAAAAAAAAAACAAATTCAGCTGTGTAATATGTAGGTATTGAAGAATCTTGGGGTTGTTTTTTTTTTTTTTTTTTTGGTCTACTTCCCGAATAAGAATCATTTCTGCCCCCTTTAAAACAGAGGTTTGGATGATTCATTTGAAACCTTCTTGATGAGATTCTCTGGATGAATGGCTAGAACCTATATACTTTTTTAAAAAAGCATCTAGCTGATTTTTGTGGTGAAAATTTAGGAATAATGCTCTAGACATGTCTAATCAGGAAAGCAAAAAATGTCTGGTCAATTGAATATTCAGCATCTATGATCACAAGGGGATTTTGATATGGTGTTTCTTTTATCATTTTTATTTATTTTGAGGATGGTACACAAAAGCTTTATTTTGTTAAAATTAGAACGAGGAGATTTGCGTATCAGACAGGCATATCAACCTCGAGGTCTAGAAATTTATATTAGCAATGAAAATAGCTAACATTTCTTGAATTTATGCTAAAAGCCAGATTTACATGTTTATATTACTGATTTTCTGTTTTATTTCAAACTTTAAGATAAAGAAATGATGCAAGTTGACTGAGAACATACAACTGGTGTTAAAAGGTAGACTGAGGCCCATCAAAAATTTTAAGAAATTATTTAAACAAAAATCTATTTGAGTGGGGTATGTGCTGCATGCTAAACCACTTCAGTCATGTCTGACTCTTGGCAACCCTATGGACTGTAGCCCACCAGGCTCCTCTGGATGGGTCAGGAAGGGGTTAATGGTGCTCCAGTGGTGGGGACTGGGGGAGACTTTTACAGAAGAAACAAGGAAGCGGAACATAGAAATTATCTGATTGGCTATCACTTAAGCAGTTGTCTTTTTGGGAAAGCCTTGTCATCTCTGGTTGATTCGTCCTGCTTAGGATTTAATTTCTTAACCTTGAAGCACATACAAGGGCTTCCCAGGTGACACCATTGATAAAGAATCCACCTGCCAATGCAGGAGACAGAAGAGATGCAGGTTGCCTCCCTGGGTAGGGAAGATCCCCTGGAGGAGGCTTGGGCCACCCACTCCAGTATTCTTGCCTGGAAACTCCCCATGAACAGAGGAGCCTGGCGGGCTACAGTCCATGGGGTCTCAAAGAGACGAAGCGACTTGGCACAAATGCACAGACTGAGGTTTTGATTTGTTCACACAAGTGCTGAGACATTCGAACCAGCTCCGTCTGACATTGTTTACTTAATGTAACACTAGTAAGAGACTGTACCAGCTTTTGAAACCAAAGGGTTGAACTCTAAGACTCACATTCCTAACTATGTACATTTATGCCTTAAATCCAGCTCCAAGGAAATAATATGAGTCGGGGGCATGCAAGGAATGTGTTTTTCTGTTCAGGTTGATATAGACACTCTGCTTTTTTTGTTGCTGTCCTCGGGCACATGTCGAAGTGAGGAAACAAGGTTGATGCAGACAGCTTTACTCTACAGATGGCTGTCCTTTAGTCCCTCAGCTGTGTCTGACCCTCTTGTGATCCCATGAACTGCAGCCCGCCAGGCTTCCTCTGTTCATGGGATTTCCCAGGCAGGAACACTGGAGTGGTTGCCATTTCCTTCTCTAGAGGATCTTCCTGACCCAGGGATCGAACTTGTGTCTCCTTCATTGCAGGCATATTCTTTACCCTGAGCCACCAGGGAGCCCCTTATTATTTAGACACTTAAGGCAAAAACAGAAAGAATGTTATGCTAGATTATCCAGCAAATTACATTTATATGGTTTTTATCAGAGATGGTACTAATGGAGGGAAATATATATTACATGTATATATATATATATATATATAAAACATATTGCATATATATATATATATAAAGATGGCAAAATCGTTCATCTAATACAGCAATCAGAAATCCCCCCTTTCATTTTTCTAGTGTTAATCTATTCAACTCATATGTTTTTCAACTTGTGGAAATGGATAGAATTTTTGAGCTTTTCCTTCTGAGTATGCTAGATGCAATGATCTTTCCTTTCCTGGGTACTATAAATAGCAAAATGAAATGATCGCACACATATGCCCAAAACTAGCCACTGATTTCACCAAAAATGCAGTGAATTTAACTTTCTTTTCATCACATAAATATGACTATTTTAGCATTTCTCTTCTCACTTAAAAATACATAACATAATTTCTAAATGACACAACTTTCTTTTTTTTTTTTTACATAAAATTGAAGCTTTTCTTTGTTCCTCTGCTGATTGACTACCCCAGGAACAAGCAGTTGCCTGTAAAGGTAAGAGCTTATCTGCAGTAGACAGAAGGACACACAGAATAGATTATGTGATTCTTTACAAAACATCTCATATTGCCTGCATCATGGTTGGAAATCATTCATTTTGGCTTTATATAAATATTGTAGATGGCTAGAACTTGATTCTTTTTTTAGGATCCCAATTATTCTTGAATAACAGCTGGGCAAGCTGTGAAATAAGTAAATTAATCTTTTGAGCTTTTGGTGAAAGTTCAAGATCCTACGGTCAGCATGAAGTAGACAGTTCTGCTCATTGCTGTAGCATCCAGTGCTCCGGTCCATCTTAAACAATGTTGAAAATGTGGTAACGGCCCGAACTGGCTTTATGTCTTTTTCCTTTCAGCATCTATGTAAAATGAGACCCTTATTTAGCAGATCTCTTCTTGTATTCTGTATTTTAGCTCAAGAAAAATAAAGGGCTTATCTATCATTAGAGCTTCGGGGTATTGAGGCGAGATGAAAGGCCAGCTGGCTCCAGCTCTACCACATGCATCATTAAAACACATGCCAACCGGGGAATTTTTCCAGCAATTGCCTACTACTGGTTCACATACTGATCTGATATCTTAGAGACCTTCATGGCTGGGGCTGCCAAAGCCTTCCCCAGATGTACGCAACTTACACCCACAATTACATCACCCGCCACTGAAGGGCAGCCACCCCTTTGATGAGACGCAGACTACTGTACTTTTAATGGGGCACAGCAAGAATAGGGAATTGGTATGGTTTTCAGCCTGAGAGTGCAGGGACGTTTAGAATAAGTTCAGGCAATGAAATGAGATGGTTAGATTCTGGGAGAAAGATACATGAACGCATGCATACACACACACACACACACACACACACACACACACACACACACCCATATGGTGTTTTCTAGATCTTAGAAATCATTCTTTTAAAAAAAAAATGTTTAATCTATTTAACAGCGAGGAAAGCATTATAACTTTCACACAAGAATGGATTCAGAGAGTTAAGAGAATAAGAATAGAAAGAAGGAGGCCCAGGAACTTTATCTCATATATTCGTCTATTCAACAGTACTTGTTGATTACCTCCCACAAGCAGAGTAATGAACTTTTCCTGGCACTACAAGGAGGCAAAGATAAGAACTATCCAGATAATCCATCCCAAAGTTGAAAATGAGTTCAGGTAGGAAACACAAGAACTATAGTTTTGTAATCACAAATAACTTCCTTGAAGCTATGTTCTACCTTATTTATAAGAGAATCACCTTAGTTTTCAAGCTAGTTGATAACTGTGCACTTCAAAGAAAATGTAATGCTTTTAACACCAGTATGCTTCTGCTTCTGATGGGTGTCCGTCATATCTGACTTGTCCACCAGGCTCCTCTGTCCATGGAATTCTCCAGGCAAGAACACTGACCTGGGCGGCCATTTCCTACTCCATTTACAGCAGTATAGAAGAGTTCATCATTTTTATTGTTTTTAATATTATTGCTATTTAAAAACAAATTAATGTGTGATCTTTAAATAAATGCTATTGCCTGCCTTGAAACTGGTGAGTATATTTCTTCTCTCTTCTCATACAGCGAGGAAAAACAAATTGCATTTAGTCTTTGAGTAAGTTTTTTAACCTCCTTGAACCTCATCTTTCTCATTTTCAAAGGAAAGAAAAAGGAAAGCCTCTGTATAAATTCGTTTTAACAACTAAACGTCGTACATGGGAGGCAGGAAGTGCAACTTGACCTCCATCCATGGTCCCCAAGAAGGGATGTGGTCTCACCATCCTTATCAGGATTTATCCTCCACTTCATTCTCTGTTTTATTCAGCCAAGATATGGTGGCTAATTTATGGAATCACTTTATATTTGTCCCAAAATAGGCTGCAGTGCGCAAGTCTTTAGGGAGAAGCCACCCAATCACGTTTGTCTGAGGTTAATCTCCCCCACGCCCTAAGAGGCCGGCTGCGCTGTCGCTGCTGTTGTTGGGCCGCTAAGCCGTGTCTGACTCTTTGCGGTCCCACGGACTACGGCGGGCCAGGCTCCTCTGTCCATGGGGCCGACAAGAGTCGGACACGGCCTAGCTACTGGACGGCGCAGCAGCCGTTATTATCATGCTGACCACTTAGAAAACTGACCTCAGACAAATACAATGACGTTGGGACAAGGGTTCTATAATGCTGTCAGTGGGAAGGGTATGTTTGGAGTGCATAGCTAAGAAATGGAGGTTTGTGTGTTTAGAGTGATTCCTCACGAGTTTGCAGCTGCACGTAAACCCTTACGTTAAAAAGAGGCTGGTGTTCAGTCTGTGCCCCACTCCTCTGTGGCCTGTCACAGGCGTGCTCCCCAAGTTTCCTCAGAAGAAGGGGAGGCTAGGCCATTGTGATTACTGATCCCTTTAGCCATTGATCACTGGCTACAGGGGATGCATAATACTTCTGTATAACAGAATTTTGAAACGCTCACAAGCATGACGATACATCTCACCCATACAAAAGGACTTTTCGTTTAAATTGCATTTTCTTTTTCTGAAAGATACAACTTCTTCTCATGCCTGTTTTTGAGTGTGAATTTCTGAATGATTGCCATTAGAATGACTCAGAAATAAACAACAGTCAACTTTGAAAGCTATTTTTACTTGATCTGACCAGCTTCTCTATATTTTGGATGTCCTTTCCTTGTTGAACATCTTTTCCCACTCCTTATCAAGTAACATATGCTGGGTTCTTACGACATCATTGTTGGGTTGTTAAAACATCATTGATTTTTAACATTAATGAAGCTCTTCCAGCTGCGACAATTGCCTTTGAAATATTCTTTGAAATTTGTTCCTTTCATCACAAGGGACAAATTTTTCCTGTAATTATGGAAATGATTTACCCTTCTTTGTTTTTCCTATTGATCCCTGAGAAGAAAATGATCCTACGCAAATTTTACTCCTTCATATATATTCTAATTTATCTTAACTTTCGGTTCTGAGTGTGAGTTTATTTTTAAACTAAAGTATAATAAAGTAAAACTAAAGTTATCCTGGCTATTGGACAAGGCTAGATTCAGACAGAGGAGAATCCAAACATGGGACATTTTCGTTCAGGAAATGGTCAATTGCCCTGTTCATCATTCCTGTCTTTACTATTCTGTGCCTCAGAGGCCTAACAATTAATTTTGACGAGATGTTGAAATTTCACATAATTGTGGCTTCAGTGTCCATCAGTCTTTCCTTTCTCTCTGTCCAGGGACCACTGAGCATTCTCCCTTTCATCATCATCTGCGGTGACCCAGGACCAAATGACTGATGATATTTTAGTGAGCTGGTCCCTGCATTTTTGGAGCCACTAAATACTCCATTTAAATGGGAGGCACTTGATCCATTTTTTATCTTATTGTGCTGATGTGGGAGCCCTCTAAGTGTATCTTTTGAATAGTTTAGCATCCTCAGGAGTATGCTGAATTTCTGTAATGTTTCATATGTCATCTGCTCCTTTGTCACACATATGGCTCCAATTTTAGTACTTTATTTCCAGTTGGCCCAACAATTCAGTTTATTTTTCCCTGATTGTATCAATTTATTTTAAGTCTCCTATTTCTGTGTTTGGATTTCTACCCCTGTCATTCCCACACCCTTTGGTTTGTAATTTTGTTTTTCTATCAAAATATTTGATCTGATTCCTCCCTGTGCTTTTTATCCTCATCTGGGTTTCATCTTAATATTTCTTTCTTTCTTTCTTTTTTTTTACCCTACAAAGTATTTTCAATGCTCCATAAACATCAACTGGCTCTTTTTGAACTAGCCATTTTGAAGCAGCCTTTCAGGTTTTCACATTACAGTAACTCCTTGTAAAAATTCATAGTCCTTGTAACTTAGGATTGGACTGAAAAGGAGGACTCTGGTCAGCTTAACTTAGAGCCAGTCTCCAGCAAAGACCACTCTAACATTCTGTCATACTAAAGGGTAATCTTCCCTACACAGACAGAGTCTCGTGATGCTCACAAAAATTAGGAAAAAAGGAAGAAAATCAGGCAAGAGGGAGAACACAGAGACCAATAGCAGCTTGATCTCTCATGAATAATTTTTAGACTCTATCATTCAGAATTCTGATCATGGAGGGTCTTTGAGCTGGAGGAGATTAAAGAAATGGTATCCCTCACCCTGGATCAACTGTAATTCACTTTAAATTGTATATAAAATGGAATAGTGATATTCTGATTGATTGAATGTAATTAATATGTATAATAATAGTCTTTCAGTTCAGTTCAGTCGCTCAGTCATGTCTGACTCTTTGCATCTCCATGGACTGCAGCACGCCAGGCTGCCCTGTCCATCACCAACTCCTGGAGCTTACTCAAACTCATATCCGTTCAGCTTCTGATGTCATCCAAGCATCTCATCCTCTGCTGTCCCCTTCCCCTCCTGCCTTCAATCTTTCCCAGCATCAGGGTCTTTTCTAAGGAGTCAGTTATTTGCATCACGTGGCCAAAGTATTAGAGCTTCAGCTTCAGCATCAGTCCTTCTGGAGAAATATTCAGGACTGATCTCCTTTAGGATGCACTGCAGTCCTTGCAGTCCAAGGGACTCTCAAGAGTCTTCTCCAACACCACAGTTTAAAAGCATCAATTCTTCGGCACTCAGCTTTCTTTATGGGCCAACTCTCACATCCATACATCACTACTGAAAAAACCATAGCTTTGACTAGATGGACCTTTGTTGGCAAAGTATGTTTCTGCTTTTTAATATGCTGTCTAGGTTGGTCATAGCTTTTCTTCCAAGGAGCAAGTGTCTTTTAATTTCATGGCTGCAGTCACCATCTTCAGTGATTTTAGAGCCCAAGAAATAAAGTCTGTTACTGTTTTCCATTGTTTCCCCATTCATTTGCCATGTAGTGATGGGACCAGATGCCATGGTCTTAGTTTTCTGAATGCTAAGTTTTAAGCCAACTTTTTCACAAATATTCTTTACCTGTTGATAATGATTTTACTTATTTATCATTTATCACATGTAAGTTCTAGCTTGGAAACTGAGCATATGAAAAGAAAAGGATCAAATCAGAATTATTTATTGTGTTCCATCTTTCAGCTCCATCATGAATTCTCTTCACCTAGAGCTCTTATGAACATAGGCTGTTTTTATACACTTCTAAAGTACTCTGATCTTAATTTTATGTCAAACCTGTTTAGCAAATGTCTTTGCTTTTATATGTATTATACCATAAACTCTTGATATTAAACCATTCTCCCATTTTGGAACACTTATAGCAATAATATATTTAAATGCAATTCAGATTACAAAAATGTACTGTCTGCTTGTCTGTCTTTCTCTCTCACACACACAGACACACAGAGGCATGGAGCCAAACTAGCCACTCAGTTTTATGCAAAGTCCAAAGTTCCGATGTATAATATCTACTCATTTAGCCTCATTATAAAAAAATATAAAAGATCCAACATTCTTTCGAGGTTTAGGATCAGATTCTATGCTATATGTTGGTGATATCCCCAATAATAAAATGACTAGTTCTTGTCAATAATGGACTTTCAGTCTAACTTGGGAGGCATCCTGGTACATTATCTGCTTGTGTGTCTAACTGCTAAAGTATCAGAAAAGGTCAAGTATCTTAAAAGCAGAGGATGACACATTCTCTCTGGGAAGAATTCAAGTAAAGCATAAACAAAGATATGCAACTTTGTGAAGAATGTGGGTACAGAATCAAATTGACCTGGGTTTCAGTACAGTATTTTCAATATAACATTTGCCCAACCTTAAACAAAATACTACTCTAATTGTCTCCTCTGAAAAATGTAGTAATTACCTCCAAGGAGTTGCTGTGAAGTTTAACTGATGTGGCAGAGAGAAAGTGCCTAAGGAAGTTTTGGAACGTAGTATCTCTTCCTCTCTTTCTATTTTCTTTCTCCCTTTATACCATCTCCCCATTTCTCTTTCTCTTTTCTGTAAAATGACTGGGAGGTGAAAAAGCACACCATGATGGCACAACATTTTGCTCACGGCTTGAATAGGAGAGAGGGATTCCAGTTTCACCTGCAAATAATGATAAAAGTTTGGGCAGGACCTGATTGTGTAAGTCTCATTAATCACATAAGAAATTTGGGACTTATGAATTGAAACTACCTGTAACCACTTAGATTTTGGTCTACTACATAAGCATGCTTTTACTATTCAGGAAATTCTTGCCTAGGGAGAAGGAGCTGCAAGTAACTTTATTGTCTGCTTCAGGAACCTCCTGAAAATCTATTTATTTGAACAACTTTCATTTGTCAAGGTAGATGGCACTTTCTCAAACCACTTCACTCATAGAGCTGTTTATACTTCTAAAACTCACTCTAAGACATTTTCTCCTGTATCTTTCAGTTGTAGACTATAACATCATGGACTTTGGCTGATGCCAATAGGATCCCTGACCTGGATTATTCACCTAAACCACCTGCTCCAAGTTTATATACATTCTGTCTTTGACCTTCCACTTTGGATATACTACTAAAATTGTCAAAATAGTGACCTCTCTCACTGCAGTAAGCAAGAAACTTGGCTTGCCTTATTAAGAAATTAATGTTTTTCTTTCCTAGCAATTGGCATTCAGCAGATTTTAATTACTTTTAAAGTTGTTTAGTTTTATATTTGCATGCTTTCATGAAACTTGAATCATTAAGAGTGCAAATTTGAGAGCAAGAGGATAATAAACCAAAAAAGAGAAGAGAGACAAAAATTAGGACAAAGCCTATTGAAAGCATATGGGTAAAGGCCAATAAACTGAACTAACATAGTGGTAATGCAACTGCAAAGATATAATCAGATTAGAGTGATGCGTCCAATAGAAGGTCAGTAGGTCTTTGCAAGAGACAAGACTTAAAAGTAAAGGATAAGTTGGGACTTCCCTGGTGATCCAGTGGTTAAGCATGTGCCTTCCAATGCAGGACACAGAGGTTCCATCTCTGGGCAGGGATCTGGGCAACGAAGCATGTGTGACACAGCCAGAGAAGCCCTCAGGTCCCAACAAAGACCCAGCACAGCCAAAAGTAGATAAATAAATGAATGGAAGGAATGAGTACTATGACACGACCCCAAAGTTTCCAATCTTTGTGACTTAGTGAACCAGCGAACTCACTAAATATAACAGAGAATAAAGATGTAAGATTAACTGGGTGGGGCAGAGTGGGTGATGAGATTGATGTCTGCCTAATCTGAAAAAAATGTACAGCAGTGGGTTTCAAATGAGAACACTCACCTCCACCTTCATTCCTAAAATGGGGACACTAGGTAACACCTGGGGACATTTTGGTTGTTACAACTCAAGATGTCATGGCGTCTTGTGTGTCAAAACCAGGAAGGTTACTCCACAGCCTATAATGCACGTGAGTGTCCCCACACAACAAACACTGACCTACCCGGTGGTCCGGCGGGTAGGACTTCACCTTCCAATGCAGATTGGTAGGTTCCATCCCTGGTTGGGGAGCTAAGATCTCATATGCCTCACAGACAAAAAGAACCAAAACAGAAACAATATTGCAGCAAACTCAGTAAGACTTTAAAAGTGGTCCATTAAAAAGAAGAAGAAGAAAAATGTCAATAGCATCACGGTTGAGAAAACTTGATCTAGAGACACAAATAGATAACAAAAATGAGTTGCTAAAATGCTTGTTGAATTAATGACTTCCATACCTAAAGGTCCATCCAAAGCAATTTATCGTAACCAATAGAATACTGGCGTCAAAAGCAAGGGTAGTTCCAAGGACGGCAGAGCAGGTGGTCTGCTCTCTCTGAGCCTCCCCTGCTCTGCTGCGCGCTGGCCCTTGCCCACAGCCCCCCATCACGTGGGTGACCTGCTTCTCTGGACACGCACTGCAGTCCAGCCCACCTTCCCAGAGCCGGACCCGGCCGCGCGACTCAGGACCCTGCCCGTGGCCTGGGCGCTGTGCTCAGCAGTGTCCGCCTCTCCGTGACCCCATGGACTGCAGTCCGCCAGGCTCCCCTGTCCTTGGAATTTTCCAGGCAAGAATTCCGGAGCAGGTTGCCATTTCCTCCTCCAGGGGGTATTCCTGACCCAGGGATCAAACCGGGGCCTTGAGCCTCCTGCATTTGCAGGCGGATTCTTGACCACTTGCCCCACCTGGGAAACACCTCACAGAGCTCAGCTCTGCCCACACGTGAAGTAGCAGTTTTCACAGTGCTTTATTTAAGTTTCCAGTTCAAGTCCTCTTTCAAAATCTAACCATTAGCACTTCAGTCTAGTCTATGAAGCTTTCAATTTTTTTTTAATGTCTTCATAAGTTATATTAATACTAAATTTGGTTTTTAAAGAAGCAAGCAAGAGCATCACTTTACCACAGATATTTAAAAAATGTTTGATGTTTAATTAATTAGAAAACTAAGTAGATGTCATAACTGTTTCAAAGAAGAAGTCTAATATATATGTATATATAAATTTGCATGGAGAAGAGACTGTTGAAATTAATGTAAAAATGGATGAACACTGACTTTTCCCAGGGAGAAGAGGAAGGAATGACAACCAGCTTCCACTGGAAAGAAAATATTTGCAAATCTTTAGTCAAGAATTGCATTGCATTGCTCTCTGCTATCCACAACTTTCAGAGATGCAAAATAGCTCCCAGAAAATCTAGTCAAATTACCCTTCAGTGTTTACTCTAGACAATGCACTGCTTTCTCTTGAAATACATCTTCCCTTCCAGTTCACGCTGACTATGATCGAAACCTTTTAGATAAAATGCAATGTTTCAGAGAGGATAAAAATTAAGTCTATTCTAATCTACTGTGTGTTTATATCTAACTTTCCCTTTTAATTCCCATCCAATCTTGTCCAGTAGAATGACTTTAAAATCTGTAAAATGCCACTTCAAGGTTTGATTTTTATGTAATAGATTATGCAATCTTGTGGTATTTAAAAGATATCACTATCAAGGGATGTAATTTCTTTTTATTTGGCAAATTATGTTGTGGTACATGAAAAGTAGGTTGCCATTCATTTCTTCAGAAAGTGTTTTTCTCAGAAAAAAATGTACTGAATATGAAAAAAATATTAGAATATATATAAATAGATACATGTTTGTACTAGTATGACTATCAATGCTTACCTATACTTTCCATTATATAAACAATGGCTTTAAAATTAGGAAAGATATTAGTGAATTAAACTTCAAAACTATTTACAACAAAAGCTATATTTTATGAAGTTTCTTAAGCAATCCTAAAGTTCTGCATGAAGTTCCATCATATTTCCCTTCTAAATGTTCCCAATTATTCTTTGGCCTGACAATTTCATCTATAGCCAACATTAATTTCTAACTTCTCAGACTGTGTCAGACAAAGCTCAGATCCTACTGTTTACTTCAATGGTAATTTCCTCCAGATTTTGTGTTCTAAGCCAGAGACCACACAAAAACTTTACTTAAGATTTTTTTCAAAGCTTCTGGTTCTTGCAAATTTCAGTTTTAAAAATTCCTTCCCAAGGTTGGTATTATATCTTCCCGCACAGTAATCCTTCTTTTACCTTCTTACATTGTGCTTTTCTTCTTGAAGATAAACCAGAAGCACTGGAAAGATTACATTTAGACTTTAAAAATGTCTCTCCTTTATTTCAGAAGGTGCCAAAACCTTTTAGGTGATTATACTAGTTTGTGATCAAAGATCCTAGTATAAGTAAGTTTTAAAGTAAAGAAAATAATAAGGATTAAGAGATTAACTGTAACTGCAGCCAAATTACCTAAAATTCACCACTGACAGAAAGACTTCACAAAGATAATGATAAATGGTCAAGATAGCAAAAAAGGTTAAATTTATTAGACACTTCTTATATACTGGAAACTTCTCTAAGTGCTTCATATACATTGTCTTATTAAATCTGCATGCAACAAGAAGTATGTTAAAAATATTAATCTCTGCTTCTTTTTACCCATTACTTATTCAGTTATGTAATTGTGAGGGCATCCCATACTTTTCTTCTTCCAGGTAGAAAAGTAGCAACAGACATGCAAGACAGAAAATTTAGTGCTTTATTATCATGTTTTAAAAAGACACTTAAATTCTTGGTACAGATTTTGCATCAACGAAAGGACCTTTAGAGAATTTGTTTTTTCTCCTTAAAATCAAAATCCAGAGACTAAAATGATTGAAGTCATAAAATTTATGCCATAAATAGTAGGCATCAAAGAATGCTTATTGAGTAACAGCCAGTTTTCCTACATACTCAGAGAGAGAGATGTAGTCTACCACGCATTATTGAGATGATCTTATTCAGGCCTTTGCAATAGGGAATTTTATACATAAGGAATATCGTAAAAAAGAGGGCTTCCCTGTGGATTAGGAGGTAAAGTATCTGCCTACAATGTGGGGGACCTGGGTTTGATCCCCAGGTTGGGAAGACTCCCCTGGAGTAGGAAATAGCAACCCACTCCAGTATCCCTGCCTAGAAAATTCATTATAAAAAGGAGGCTTGGAGTTTTTTAAAGGCAGATGAATAACGGAGTCATGAGGAAAGCTAGAGATGGTTTCCACCTGGGAAATGAGAGAATATGGGCTCCCCAGATGGTGCAGTCGTAAAGAATACATCTGCCAATACAGGTGATATGAAAGATCCAGGTTCAATCCCTGGGTTGGGATGATGCCCAGGAGTAGGAAATAGCAAACCACTCCAGTATTCTTGCCTAGAAAATCCCATGGACAGAAGAGACTGGCGGGGGTGGGGGGCGGCTACAGTCCAGGGGTTGCAAAGAGTGGGATATTACTAAGCGTGCAAACGCACACACACACACACACACACACAGAGGACACAGTGGCCCTTTGCTATTACTCTTTATGCTGAAAGAGGGGATGATGGAGGGATTTTCTAAACTTAAGTGCTTTCCCACAGTGCAATCAAACATTATACCACATGAGAAAAATAGCTCACGGACTGGGGTTGAGATGTAGCGTCAGAGATGCTAGCAAAAGACTTAAAGGCTGAGTGGGCTTTGCAAAGGCACCTCTCACCTTGATCTCACACTCCACCTCAGGAGCCATTAGACTGGAGCCCAAATTTGAAATCTGGGCAGGAGAGGAGAGAGATGAGTATGAGGATCTGTGAGGGAGGGATGGGGATCATTGCTGAGTGTTGTCCGGGAGAGCAGCAGGTCACCCCTTGCCCTCCCAGCCCCCACCCCTCCCACTCACCGACCTCAGACTCTGCAGGGCTCGTCGTCGGAATGAATGGACAGGCGGCAGTGCGTCTGACTAGAAAGACCAGACATAAAGTCAGTGGCGTTGTCACTTCCGAAGAGGCGCATAGGGACATGCGGTTTCCTGGCAAATGCTAGCTAGGGATCTGCTCTCAGGTTAAACACTCACGCTGAACAGATATTTCTCCAAAAAAGACATAGATAGCTAACAAACACATGAAAAGATGCTCAACATCGCTCGTTATTAGACAAGTGCAAATCAAAACCACAGTGAGATATCGCCTCACACTGGTCAGAAAGACCATCATCAAAAAGTCTGCAAACAGTAAATGCTGGAGAGGGTGTGCAGAAAAGGGGACTCTCTTGCACTGTTGATGGGTATGTAAATTGACACAGTCACTGTGGAAGACGGTATAGAGATTCCTTAAAAATCAAGGAATAAAACCACCATATGACCCAGCATTCCCACTCCCAGGCATATACCCTGAGGAAACCTAAATGGAAAGAAACACATGTATCCCGTTGTTCACGGCAGCACTAGTTAAGATAGCTGGAACATGGAAGCAACCTAGATGTCCATTGACAGAGGAATGGATAAAGAAATGGTGGTATATATACACAATGGACTATTACTCAGCCATAAAAAGGAACACATTTGAGTCAGTTCTGATGAGGTGGATGAACCTAGAACCTATTATACAGAGTGAAATGAGTCAGAAAGACAATGCATATATATGGAAGCTAAAAAAATGTCACTGAGGAATTCACTTACAGGGCAACAGTGGAGAAACAGACATAGAGAATAGACTTATGGACATGGGAAGAGGGGAGGAGAGGGTGAAATGTATAAAAAGAGTAACATGGAAACTTACATTACCATATGTAAAATAGATAGCCAACGGGAATTTGCTCTGTGGCTCAGGAAACACAAACAAGGGCTTTGTATCAATCTAGAAGGGTGGGATGAGGTGGGAGATGGGAGGGAGGTTCAAAAGGGAGGATGTATGTGTGTACCTATGGCTTATTCATGTTGAGGTTGACAGAAAATACCAAAATTCTGTAAAGCACTGATCCTTCAATAAAAAAATTAATAAATAAAAAATAATCATCCACACGGGGCATCTTGTATCTTCCTTGTTGAGGTTTATAGGGCTCTTTCAGGCTACTAGCTTTCTCTGGGCTCTTTGTAGAACTTCTCAAGAAATATAGGAATGGCATTCATCTTTATATGTCAGTATGTCATTTTAATACTCAGTATATATTTGAACACAAAACTCAAAAGCTTTGTGATAATATTCATGTTTCACCTCTGGTTTCTCAGCCTCCAAATTATTGCAACTTTGATCAGGATAATTCTTTGTCATTTCATTCATTGTTAAGATATTTCCAAATATCTTTGAACTTTACTGATAGATTACAGTAGTACTCTCCCCTTCTTCCAAAGTGTAGGTTGTGACAATCAAAAATAACTTTCTAGTTACTGCAAAATAACTTTCCAGTCCCATGGAAAATGAAGTCCCTCTCAGTTGAGTGAAAGCCACTGGGTTAAGCTATGAACTGTTCTTGAAAGTGACTGGCAGAGAAGTGGGCATGTGATGCTGTTCTGGCCAATAAGAGCAAGTTTTCTGGGGAACTTCTTTTCATCTTAGTTTGCTCAGGCTGTCCTGAAATTTACCATAGGCTGGGTGACTTAAACAATAGCATTTTTTTTTAATCCATTTGGTTCCTGGTGAGAACTCTGCCCCTGACTTTCATTTAGCTGCATTCTCATTGTGTCTGCAGTTGGTGGAGACTGGATGATGAGGGAGCTAGAGAGGGAGAAGGAGTCTCTTTTTCTTCCTCAGCTTATAATACCATGGTCTTATCAGATTAGGGCTACAAACTTATTTAGCCATAATTTACTCCTAAAGATTCTGTCCTCAGAGGGAGTCATACCGGAGATTATGGCTATAACATATGAATTTGGGTGGAGAACAATTCAGTCACAGCACCTTCTGAGGAGGTGTTTTCTTTTTTTAATTCCCCCTCCTCTTACCAAGTACCACGAGCAATGTGTCCTGTTCCTTATTTCTGCCTTTTAAAATGGTCACTTGAGGAGTAGATGCATTGATCTACCTCTTATGCCATCTTTAGGAAAATGGCTGATCCATCGTTGATGATGACTGGAGAGTAGGAACAATTTTTTAATTTCCCCACTTCAATAGATTTGTTTCGACCCATTACCTCTTATATGCTCCTCAAGCTCCAGTTATAACCTGTTCTGGCTCTCTGATCAATAATTAAGTCCATAAACTCCCAGTGTACATTATTGGACAAAAATTAAATCATCACAGCAGAGTCTGGATATCCCTCAAATACTTCGTTCCAGGATTATCTCCAGGGAACTCAATTTATGTCCCCTGCAACCTACATTTGGAAACAGAAAGAACTCTTCAGTATTTCTTCATCTAGTAGTAAGGAGAGGAGGAGAGCTTCACTGAGCAGGAATGAAAAGGCAAACCTGTGTCCTGCACAGGCTCAAAAAGTGAGCTTTCTCAAGATTCAACATGTCTTACTGTGTCATAAAAGAGAGAGAATGAAAGGGAATTTAAAGGAGGGAGTGGTGGCTATTTAGAAGCTCCAGATCTTCTATATGTAAAGAGCATAGGGGACAAGGTTTGTTAGGATGGATGTCCGGAAAAAGCAAGGAATTCACCCTGAGGCTGGACGGCTCGGCCTCGTGACTGATGGATGCACAGGGAAGGATCAACTTAGGCAACCCTACACGAAGACCCAGGAGTCAGGCTGGACAGAAGGTCTGACCCTAGCTCAGCAACTTAACAATTTAGCAGGGAAGCCTCACTCCCTAGGATTCAAGACCTTGCAGGCACCCTGATCTTATCACCACAAAAGATGCTCCAGAATGGCCACAGGATCAAAAGGCCACTGCAAATCTTTATGTATCTGTGTCAAGTTGGTACAGATTTGTAAACTACCAAGTTTGGAGAACTTCTTATGTCAAAAGATTACAAAATCCTAAAGGAAAGAATTATTTTATTTTTGTGACCCCTGATACTAAATAGAGTAAATGAACAACTAAACCTTTCTGGAGGAAAAAAGAAGAAATTATACAAGTGTATGAGTTAGTCTCAGTTGAATTATAGACGAGAGCAAAACGCTCAAGGTAACAGAGTAACTAGCATGTGGACATTTGGAAGAGTGAGGATGTAAGTTCTGCCAAAGACCATACTTGTCGTGGTCATCACTGTATCCCATGTGGTATGAGCAGTGCCTGGCCAGTATATAGTCGTCAGTTCATGGATAGTGGTTAAAAGAGTTAAAGCGACTCTTTTCCTTTAACCTATGGTTACTAAATGTGAGATGTTTTTATTTACTTTTAACTTTTCTCAAATAAGCTTTAAAACTTCCTTTCATGATTTATTTAGTTAGACCTGCCCATAGACTTCTGTCTTTTTTTTTTTTACTCATTCTCTTTATGTGCCAATTGAAAAAGTTATCTGAAAATCTTCTGTAATGAAAACCCCATGTATTCAGAAGCAATGAAGGCAAAGCCCTTAGAGGACCTGGATTCTGGATCAAAGGCGAATTAAAAAAAAAAAAGCCTGTTCCAAAACTAAGCCCCAAGGTAAAACATATAACTCTCTGCCTGCTTTAATTGGTGAAGTGGGCAGATGATCAATACGAGAGATTGCTGATCAATACCAGACCTGCCTCAAGGGAGAGAGAGCCCACTGAAGCTATGCCACCTGCTCCTAAAGGCACTTCAAAAGGAAAGGAGGAGAGGGAAGTATTTTTTTTCACACAACATAAAGCTGACTTTTGAAAAGGTAAATATATATAAATTGATAAAAAGAGACATGCCGATATTCCCCCAAGTATCTTGACTGATAGAACTCACCACATTTTATCTGGAGGTTTTCTAGCAAGTTTCATATGTGAAAGACAAAAGAGAAAATATTGTCTTTAATTTAATTTATAAAACTTAAAAAAATGCTATTTAGACAGTTTAAAGCTCTGAAAAATGATCACATCATATCCCCACATGGGATACAATGATGACCAAGGCATATGGTACAATAATACCATATGCCTGTTCAACCCTTTACATTATTGAACATTTTGCTACATAGTACCATGATTTAATTCTTGAGAACTTTTCCAGGAAAATTTGTTGAGCATGAGCAGACAAGAACTGTTATTCCTATTTGACAGATAAGGGAAATGAAACTCATAGAAGTTAAGGGATTTAAAAGAGATTGCAGAGCTAAAATTTTAGAAGTAAGACAAAAACGTCATGCTTTCTGACAACATTCAATAAGAGGATAAGTTTCAACTCAGTGACGTCAATTTCAACCAAATAAGAAAACTGGAAAAGCAAAGCAAGTGAAACACACAGCATATTTAAGGAAAAAACTAATAAAGATAAAGCAGAAATTAATGAAATGGGATACAATAAATAAGAATCAATGTAACAAAAACTGAATCCTTGAGGAGATCACTAAAACTGATAAGATGCTAGTCAAAATCATCAGCAAGACAGGAGAGAAGACATAAAAAGAAGACATCACTACAGACTCTACAGATAATAAAAGAGTAGTGTGTCATTCTTACGAACAACATTACATCAATATATTTCACAAATTAGATTAAATGGGAAAATTCCTCTTAATACAGAAATTACTAAAGCTTACTCAAGAAGAACTAGATAACCTAAATCCGCTATATATGAAATGGTATTTGTAGTTTAAAACTTTCCCACAAAGAAAATTCTAGGTGCAGATAATTTCACTGTGAATTCCATCAAACATGTAGCTGATAAATAATACAAATTATATGTAAACTTGTTCAAAAAAAATGAAGAGGAAGAAATATTTCTGAGTTTATTCTATAATACTATTATTACTAGCAACATTCATGAATATAGATTAAAAAATATTGGATATGAAATTCAAACATGACTAAGTGGAGCTTATCCAAGAAATGCAAGATTGGCTTTACTTTTATGGAATCAATTAATATAACTCACCATATTAACAACTAAAAAAATGAGCAAAAGATAACTTCAATAGACACAATAAATGCATTTGACAAAAGTCAAAATTCACTTATCAAAAAATCTATCATCAAAAGAGAAACAGGAGAAATCTTCAATCTGACAGAAAGCATCTACTAAAATCTGCAGCACGTATTATACTTGCTGCTGACAGGCTGAATACTTTTCCCCTATTATCAGAAACAAAAATAGTATGTCCACTCTCACTACTTCTACTTGACAGTGAAATCAGGCAAGATATAGACATAAAAATATCCAGATTTGAAAGGAAGAGATTAAAGCCAATTATCTCAAATAATGTGATTTTCTATTAGGTAATCTGATGGAATGCACAAAAAATAAGCTATTAGAACTAATAATTGAGTTTAATAAGGTGGCATGGTATGGAGAAATAGATGTGGCACAGTAAGTCTATTAGAGCAGATTACCTGGTGAAGTTTTAACTCCTGCTGGGATAGTTGACTGTTAGAGCTTCAGTTTCCCTCACTTTTGTTATGCCCAGGAAGTGACAAGCAAGAAAGCATCCTGTTTCATCTTTCACCTTTGAGTTGTACCAAGGTGGAGCTGAGCTGGAACAAGGCGATCATTTGCCTTCTTGTTTCAGTTCTAATATTATAAACTGCTATCTTTTTCATGGTATATTTAGGGCCACATATTTCACATCTGTGTGTGTGTGTGTGTGTGTGTGTGTGTGTGTGTGTGTGTGTGTGAGTTGATGGAGATTTGCCTGTTTAAAATGGCTCTCAGTAATAGTGACAAGTTTTAGTCCAGTGTCACTAAGCACAAGAACGCTGTGATATTACTGCAGGGGAGAAAGCACACGTCTGAGAAGCTTCACTAGGGTATGAGTTCTTGTGCTATTGGCCATGAGTTCAAAGTCAATGAATCAAGAATGTATTTCTAATAAAGTGCCTTTCCTCAGAAACACACAAAAAAACTGGTTGATAAAAGTGTTGTGACTACATGCTTGTGGTAACCAAACCCTTTTTTCCCTTAGAGTAATCGTGTGTGTGTGTGTTGGGGGGGCTCACTTGCTAAGTCGTGTCTGATTCTTTTGCAAACCCATGGGCTGTAGCCTGCCAGGCTCCTCTGTCCACGAAATTTTCCAGGCAAGAATACTGAAGTGGGTTGCCATTTCCTCCTCCAGGGGATCTTCCGGTTCCAGGGATTGAACTCATATCTGTTTGGCAGGCAGATTCTTTACCACTGAGACGCTTGGGAAGCCCAGAGCGATGGCGCAGCATTCACTAGTTGAGTATTTATGATGACTTTATAGAACACAACTACCAGGGATGACTGACAATGTCTGATAAAAGATTTGTATCTAGCTTACTGAAAATTAAGAAACTCAAAACTCAACAGTAAACAGAAAGCAATTAAAAGGAGCAAACTACTTGAGCAGATAAATGGACAAAAAAGATACATGGATAGCAAATAAGCATATGTAAACGTGGTCAACATCGTTAGTCATTAGGGAAATGGAAATAGACCCAAGATGCAATATTAACGCATACCTATTAGGAGGGCTGAAATTATGGAGAGACTGGAATCCTCAGACACTAGTGGTGGGAGTGTAAAACAGTACAAGTTGGAGAATAGCTTAACGTTTCTAAAAGTTACACATACACTCACCATATGATCCAGGTTTTCCACTCTGAGATATCTTTCCAAATGCAAAGAACACATACGTAATTACAAGGACTTGCATATGAATGGTTTTATTTCTATTAATTCCCAAATAGAAATAATCTAAAGGTCCATCAACAGATGAATAAACAAACAAATTGTGGAATATCCCCACATGGAATACCATTCAGTAATAAAAGTGAGTGAACTACTGATACACAGCATAGCATTAATGAAACTCACAGTAATAACGCAGAGTGAAAATAAGTCAGACTAAATAGAGAGAGAGAGCAGGGATACCCAGGTGGCGCAGAGGCAAATCTGCCTGAGCATGCAGGAGACACAGGTTCGATCCCTGGTCCAGGAAGATCCTACACGCTGCAGAGAAACTAAGCCCTTGAGCCACAACTATCGAGTCTGCTCTTGAGAGCCCGGGAACTGAAACTACTGAGCCGCGTGCAGCAACTACCGACCCCCTTGCATCAGAGCTGATGCCCCGCAGCAAGGGACACCACTGCGGTGAGAAGCCTGAGAGCCGGGGGGTAGCTAAAGAGGGCCCACGAACAGCACCAGATACGCAGAACAGCCAAAAGGTTAATAAGATGGTTAAAATTAGTGTGAACTGTGAGGTCCTATTTACAAAACACTCTAGAAAACATGACTTAATTTGTTGTGATAGAGAAAGTATCAATGGTTACCCAAGAGCTGGAAAGAAGGATAAGGAAAGGGAAGAAGGAATAGGAAAGGTCACACACTGGCAGCCGGTGACCGCAGAGTGGAGGATAAGTTTACTATCTTGGTTATGGTGATGGTGTGAGCAGCAGATACTACTGTCAAAGGTTATCAAAAGCTGCAGGGAAATTTTAAATATTTAGTCATATTAATTATAACTCAATAAAAGTATTTTTAAGCTAACAAACCCTGAATTACTAATTTTTAACCTCTGGCTTAATGCTTTCCTACTACATCATGTAAAGTAGCAAGATATAAATATAAAAGATACCCATGGACAGAGGAGCCTGGCGGGCTACAGCCCACAGGCTTGTAAAAGAATCAGACACGACTTAGCAAGTCAGCACACACTCGCGCGATTACTCTAGGGGGAAAAAAGGTTTAATTACTACAAGCATGTAGTCACAGCATTTTTATCAACCAATCAGTACATAACTTTTGTGTGTGTGAATTTCTGATGAAAGGCATTTTACTGGAAATTCATGGTTGAGTTTGTTGAGAAATGTTACTTAGTTTCATCCTTACAAAATCCCCTACGATGTAAGATACTTTCTCATTTCATAACTGAAAAAAATTAAGCTAGAGACGTTACATAGCTTTCTCAGTGTCACATTTTCAGAGGTTGACCTGCAATACAACTCCAAGTTTTTGTGACTCTAGAGTTTCATGATATATATTATGTTGTATTGTATTTATTATATATGTTAAGATATTGTAAATATCATGTTCTTGCGCTCATACCTCTGAAATGATAGCTCTCAGAAACTTCCAAGGTAAACTCTCCTGTGTCGTGATTCTGTGTATATCTCATTCAGCCTTCCTATAACAATTCATGTAGCTTCCCAGGTGGCGCTAGTGGTAAAGAATCCACCTTCCAAAGCAGGAGACATAAGTGGATCAGGCATGATCCCTGAGTAGGGAGGATCCCTTGGCGTAGGAAATGGTAATCCACTCCAGAATTCTTGCTTGGAAAATCCCATGGACAGAGGTGCTTGGCTGGACAGTCCATAGGGTCACAAAGAATTGGACAGGACTGAAGGGACTTATCACACACACATAACAATTAATATTACCCCATCCTATAACAGTATAACAAACACAATATTTATGTAATAAATTCATAGAAACACATATTTTTGTCAATTCAAAATATATGTCAAAGAAAATGCACATGTTCCATAGTTAAATACCAAACTCCAGCTGTCTGCATCAGTGAAGAATATGTTTGCACTCCAATTGTTAAAATTAATTATTTGTTTATGTAAGACATTATGCCTTCATTAATGCACATGATTAAATAGAAATGCTTCAGAACACAGTAATTATTAACCTTACTTCACTAAAAGGAGTGTCACATTCAGTCAAGAGCTTTGTAAGTTCAGTTGCAAAAAAGGCAAAAAATATTTTCTTTAAATTAAATCAAGCTTTGCTTGAAGAAAGGAAAAAATAAATTCCATTGATGTATTGGCTCATTGTTCTTAACACAGGCTTCAGTCATTGCACCATCTTCAATTATAGAAGTATATATATATATATATATATATGTGTGTGTGTGTGTGTGTGTGTGTGTGTGTGTGTGCGTGAGTATATCCACACGTCTACACATGTGTATGAGAGCCAAACAGCATCAGATATTAATTTAAAATGGAGTAAGATTCTCACCTGTGGGACTCAGGCCATGAGTCCATTATTGTCATTCTCTGTGGCGAAAAGGTCAGCTCACTGAATAGCAATGCAAAGGTAGTTCCCTCCAACATTCCTGACTAATCCATCTTAACTGAAATGCTACAGGATGTTAATATCTGACTGAACCAATCAATTCTGAGGGAAACATCTCAATCTTACCAGTAGGCTGATATACAGGTAGTTAAATTAGATTTGGCTTTTCAGTTGGGAAGTATTTCTATAAACATCAGAATGCCACAAGGAAATGAGACATAACAATTATTTTATTTCCAATAGAGATGGTTTAAAACTTTGTTATTAAACATACCAAAAGAATTGAGTATATAATCTGGGACTGACTTGTACTAACTTTGGAGAATTAATAAACCTTGTCTTTGTATTGTGATACCCCAAAAGCCATGCGGAGCCCTCAGAAAGGTGATGTTCTTCAATTCTACTAAAAGTGCTGTATATACCACCTTGCTCATCTGAGAATATAGTTATAACTCAGTCACTTAGTTCTTTTTTACCACTCTTTGTGATCCCATGGACTGTAGCCGGCCAGGCTCCTTTGTGCATGGGGTTATCCCAGCAAGAATACTGGAGCAGGTTACCATCTCTGACCTCAGGGGAGTGCTTGACCAAGGGACTGAACCCGTATCTCTTGCATTGGCAGGCAGATTCTTCACCACTGGGGCACCTGGAAAGTCCAGACATATGTATATGGCATATAATGAATATGAAATATATTTTCCACCAAAAAAATTAATAGGATGAAAAATGGGGAGATTTTTGCCAGTTATAAGTTAAGATAGACCTATGATTTTCAACATACAGTTTTTTTTTTTAAATTTTCTTTACTTTATTGTGTTGGTTTTGCCAATATACAGTCTTTAACCTATTGTTAGATTAGAAAAATCCTTCCAATGGGCTGTGAAACTAAATAAAAAATATCAGCCTTTCATACTGTTCTTATTGGTTTGTGACAATTCCATAGATTTTGTTTTTTATAAATAAATAGGAACTACTTCTTGATAATAGATTAAGTAAATTATTACACATTATTAAAATTTGGAATTCATGAGTTTAAAAGTTCATCAAGGACAATAAATATTTTGCTAGGAAGTGTTACAGTCACACAAAGATGGAAAGTTCTGTGAGTTCTCTCTCCGGGCTTGAGCGCAGAGAGTTTTCCAGAAATATCACTGTTGTCTTGAGTTGCACATTTTTAATTGCTGTTCTTCTTTTCAGTAATCACTTATTACAACTAAGTAGTTTGCTGCAGAGTCTATAGTGAGTACTGTTGCCCTTTTCTCTAACTAGACTTTGTTCAGTTCACCCACTCAGTCATGTCTGACTCTTTGCAGCCCCATGGACTGCAGCATGCCAGGTTTCCCTGTCCATCTCAAATCCTGGAGCTTACTCAAACTCAGGTCCATTGAGTCAGTGACACCATCCAGCCATCTCATCCTCTGCCTTCCCCTTTTCCTCCTGCCTCTAATCTTTCCAGCATCAGGGTCTTTTCCAATGAGTCAGTTCTTTGTATCAGGTGGCCAAAGTATTGGAGTTTCAGCTTCAACATCAGTCCTTCCAGTGAATGTTCAGAACTGATTTCCTTTACGATTGACTGGTTGGATCTCCATGCAGTCCAAGGGACTCTCAAGAGTCCTCTCCAACACCACAGTTTGAAAGCATAGAATCTTCAGGGTTCAGTTTTCTTTATAGTCCAACTTTCACATCCATACGTGACCACTGGAAAAACCAGAGCTTTGACTAGATGGGCCTTTGTGGACAAAAAAATGTCTATACTTTTTAATGTGCTGTCTAGGTTGGTCACAGCTTTTCTTCCAAGGAGCAAGAATCTTTTAATTTTGTGGTTGCAATCACCATCTGCAGTGACTTTGGAGCCCAGGGAAATAAAGACTCTCAGTTTCCACTGTTTCCCCATCTATTTGCCATAAAGTGATGGGACCAGATGCCATGATCTTAGTTGTTTGAATGTTGAATATTAAGCCAGCTTTTCACTCTTCTCTTTCACTTTCATCAAGAGGCTCTTCAGTTCCTCTTTGCTTTCTACCATAAGGGTTGTGTCATCTGCATATCTGAGGTTATTGATATTTCTCCCAGCAATCTTGATTCCAGCTTGTGCTTTCTCCAGCCCAGCATTTCTCATGACGTACTCTGCACAGAAGTTAAATAAACAGGTTAACAGTATACAGTCTTGACATACGCCTTTCCCAATTTAGAACCAATCCATTGTTCCATGTCCAGATCTAACTGTTGCTTCTTGATCTTCAAACAGATTTCTCAGGAGGTTTGGTGCTTTTCCGAAAACTACATATTAATATATAATGTGTAGATAATTGTGAATAGGGAAATTATGAATAGTATTAACTTTATTAAATATTTTTTAAATTTTGCCTTTTATATGCATTATCATTAAAAATAAAAATTCAATATGAATAACATGGCCTTTGATTAAGGATGCTCAGTTTCCTATTTGAGCATCAGAAACCTGGGGACAGCAAGGAGAGGGAAAGATGTAAGTAAACACATGTCCACACCAGGGTGATTCCTGGGTGGGTTTGAATAATTTTAATATGTGTGTGTACAAACTGAGAATGAATGAACTCCTATTACAAAATAAGGACATTGTCTATATTCTATTTTTTAATATAAAACACAGCTGTGTTCTATGCAGTTGGATTTAGATATTAACTTCTGCTGGCTCCTAAGAACTTAGGCAAATATTTTGAACTATCTTCATACTGGACTCTTCTTTATTCAGGCCCTTCACTTCATCTTTTGTAATTCCCATGACATCTTGTCCATACAGTAGGATTCTTGCTTCAGTGCTCACACTGATTTTGGAAGGCTTAATTTTGATGATGCTTGCTTTTCTCATTGTTTTACTTTGCAAGCCTGCTTTCTAAGGAATCATTTGTCTCTCTCAATAGCTCTGCAAAACTTGCCTTTATAGGTCTATGACTTCCTTTTTTCCTTAACAGAATTCCTGGATATTTGTATGTTTTCTCAGTTGCTTCTGCCTATCATAATGACTATCTGCACAGTGGTATACTAAGTAATGCATTTTAATCTTTTCAAAGCAGAAAGAATCACTGCCTTGCTTGGGGTCTTTGCTAAAAACAGATTCTCCATCGGCACCCATGACATTTGCCTTGCAGCACCGTCAAGTGATCTGGAACAACAAACTTCTGGGACAACTCAGGGAAATTAGTGTTTAACCGCATCAAATTCATTTTTTGTAAAGCTGAATGGGTTCTTGGAGTCTAAGTTTTCTTACGGCTTTTTATCTTTGACCACCTCTAGTGTCGTAGTGCCTCAAATGGTAAAGAGTCTACCTGCGATACAAGAGACCTGGGTTCAATCCCTGGGTCAGGAAGATTCCCTGGAGAAAGCAACAGCTACCCACTCCAGTGTTCTTGCCTGAAGAGCGCCCTGGACAGAGGAGCCTGGCAGGCTTCAGTCCATGGGTTGCAGACAGTTGGATGCAACTGTGTGACTAGCGCTTTCTCAGTGTGTTTGCAATATGTAAAACGTACTGACTGACAGATGTCAGATGTTTCACTCTAGGGTAAACGCTCTAAATAAGACCTCTGCTGATCTCCATCTACCGTAGAAAACCCCACCTTTAAGAGAGGTGGGGTTTCATGACTAGAAACCCCAGAATAAGTGATATTTTAAAATTGTTAAATGCTTTTCAAATAAATGACTGTCACAGTTTTTATCTATACCACATTAATTAAAATTAAATGTATTTATAAAGTAATACTAAATGCCATCACAGAACTCTGGCAGGAAACTTCTAGAAATTAGTCTTAAAACTGACAAAACTTAAAATCTCAGATGTTACATTTACATATGGAAGCTACTGCTTAAAATAAAATATGCAAAGTTCATTAGAAGAATTTGTGTCCCACACAACTTATCAAAATGTGGCCAAATGTATAGTCATCAGAATCTGGTAATATCAGTTCCTGCTAGATTATTTTCTTTGCTAATAACCTGTCTAACAAATTAGAATGTTAAAAATGGTTGCATATTTTATACCCATTCGTTATCCTTCTCCAGCCCAGGCAGGCATTGCTCAATTAAGCATGGAGATCTCATCGACCTCCAAAGGACTCTGGGTTTGGTCTAGTCCCCAGGGTGTGCTACAAAATGAGAAATTATGCCTCTTGACATTAAGGTCACAGGAGAGAACAAAATTCTTTATCAAAGCAGTGGGAAATAATCTCCCTAGTGTCAGAAAGTGACAGAGTTAGATATATTTCTAGTTGTTTTTGAACTTCACGGGAAAAATAGGAGGCAGACTAAAATACAGTAACAAAAGTGTTTATAATTATGAACTTTTATCCTGTCTATAAAGTTGTCTCCAGAAATATTGCATGTTGAATCACGAAGTTTTAAACTGGGACAAAATACTCAGAAGGGACTTTAAATCTTTAACTGGGAGACACT
Source organism: Antilocapra americana (assembly GCA_007570785.1). Lineage (NCBI taxonomy): Eukaryota > Metazoa > Chordata > Mammalia > Artiodactyla > Antilocapridae > Antilocapra > Antilocapra americana. Next base: position 4,328,455 of record ML664173.1, on the reverse strand, counting down.
AGAAACACGGACAACAGTAACTTTGTTGTTCTCAAGTTACATTAGGAGCACTGGGAGATAAATCTGGAGATATCGTATGGATTTTCCTAATGAAATCAGCTGGTTTCTTAGGCTGTGATTGTCACTGGTATAGAGCACAGTATCTTCTCATTTATTCTCTTCATGTTGGAATCTTCTATCAGCGGGAGTGTTTCTTGAAGGCTCTTATGAACTCTTGTTCTTCTTTATATTCCTAGTCCTTGGCATATGGAATGAAGATCAAATAAAACCTTCCTAAATAAAACATAAATGAATGAAGCCCTCTGTTTCTCTCACCTTTCATGAAACCAGCTATGATTCTATTTATTTTCAATAAGCACATAAAATGCTACCAATTGGATAGGAATTGGGATGGTCAGGATCTCGGAGCCCAGCGAGGAAGCCCCACAAAGCACAGAAGAGGCTTCTGATGAATAGGGACCTATTCTGATGAATAGGTTTTGCATCCCTCATCTCTGATGGGACACTCTGAGCTGCTACCTGCTCTGTGTGCTGTAACAGATGGGAGGCAGTGTGCTCTGCCAGAACAGAACGGCTACGAACAACAAGCCAGCTAGAAAAGTAAAGTGTTGGTTTTTAGTTTGTTTGTTTTTATTTCCTATTCTACCTGCCTTCTACTCCTTCTAATAATTTCTTGGGGAAGAGCAAACCAGGAAGCCAGATGACAAAAAAAGAAATTTATTTTGTAAAGTCCTACTTGCGACATCACAAAGTAGCAATAGAAGATTATAGAGTTCAGAACTAATACCTTAATAACCAGTACATGATGGTATATTAGAAAACAAACTCAATTATCAACTCCTTGAAAGCTCAGGCCTTCTCCAGTGCCTATCAAAATGAGTGGAAAATTAAAGGTGCTTAACACTCTTTGCTGTGCTGAAATAATTTCATTTCAAAATTAACTCTAGAACTATTTATTGAAAACAAATATTTATTATAGGCACTACTGGATACTTCAGATAAAAACATTAATTAGACACCATTTCTCTTCTTAGATCATTTACAGCCTAATGAGAAAAAAAAATATATATATATAGATTGTAAACAAAAGCAGTTGTGGGTCTTCAGTGTGGTATTTGTCCCATGGGGATCAAGTTACTGGGAAAGGGGGAGAAAAGGACACAGTTACTGAAAAAATGGATATTTATTCCATTTAGTCAATGATAAACATCATTCCAGCTACAGCTGTAGGCTTTGGGAATACAATGGGCACCTTGATTAACATAATCTCTGCCTTTCCTCTGCTTACAGATGAGTGAAGGCAAGAGAGAGCAAGGGACAATTTAGCCTCAGGTGTCGCAGGATGGGTTTAGCAGATCCCTATAACTGAGCAGGTAATCTTCAGTGCCTTTTTGCTCCATGTGAAAGAGAGGACATTCCTAGACACCATCCAGGCTTTCAACCTAACCTCAAACATAGCGTAAAGATGTGAGGTCCCTGCATGTTCCCAGAGGACAAAAAAATTAGAGCACTCCAAAGAAGGATACTACTCTGCGATTCAACTGATCCACCAGCGATGTCACTGCCTCCCGACCTGGCAACGAAGCCAGGGAACGGCTGCACAGATTAAGTGGCACAGCACTTTTAAAACCACAGCAGTTTTGCTGCTAGCATTGTATGTGGTGGAGTGGAAGAGCCTGAGCTCTGGACTTAGATAGACCGAGGTCTGAATTATGAATCTCTCATTTAATAGCTGAAATGCTAAAAGGAGTTGTCATTTACATTGTCTTAGCCTCACTTTGTGATTGGAAACACGAGAAATGCAGCATCTGCTTTCTGTGATTATTCTGAGAATAAATGAATACTTTGATATTTCCTAATACCCCATTTGGGCTATCATAGATACAAAGATAAAAAGCTCTACCATCCAATCCCTTGTATTCTTCAGATTGCTTTAAGGGTGAATTTCACTCTTAGGAGAACTCTAAGAGTTACATGTGCTTGAACTAGTTATGGGCTTTCCATGTGGAGCTAGTGGTAAAGAACCCACCTGCCAATGCAGGAGACATGAAATGGGTTTGATCCCTGGGTTGTGAAGATCCCCTGCAGAAGGGCAAGACAATCCACTCCAGTAATCTTGCCTGGAGAATCCCCACAGACAGAGGAGCCTGGTGGACTACAGTCCATGGGGTCACAGAGTTAGACACGACTGAGGAGACTTACCACACACAAATTAGTTACTAATCCCACTGTATCGCTGAAGAAAAGAAATAGAAAATATTGGAAAATGGTTTTTGCCCCTCTTTTTTTTTTTTTTAAAACTGATATTCTATTCCAAATAGGTGGCAGAACTCATTGTACAAACCTGGCCCCCTGATCGTTAGTAGCATTAATTATAGATAGAAAAGGTGGTGGGAGGAGCACACACATTTGAAAATAAACATGTGAACTGAGAAAGACAAAATAAAAAGACAGGTCAATAAATGGATGAGTCTATTAATAAGCTGGTGTGTATTTATGAGAAAATGGCTTAATCACTTTGAATAATACTATGTGAAATTATAAGACCTTAAAACTAAGGCTCATCCCTAAAAGGTCTGACACAATTGCTATTCCACAAAGTAAACATATTCAGACTTTAAAACAGACACTCTGTTTAGAGGTCTCTGTAGAGACTGAAACACATGCCCAGACTCTCTCGTGCAAAGTGAACGTCTCCCAACACTAAGGCAGCCATTGTGCGCATAGTCTCAGAGAAGCGAAACAAAGACCGAATCAAAAAGAAGCATTGTGTCAGGGAAAGCTGGTTCTCCAACTCAGGTTGCCCACGATTATAAATAGAAAGACTGGAGCCTCTAGGGGTTACTTTGTTTAACTTTTATTTTTTGAAGAAAGGAATAAAAATGCAATAAACTCTAATAGAAACCATGGTTCTCATCTGATTCCAGAAGGGATTACAATATTATTCATTTTTCTATATGCCTCACTCTACGAAAAGGGAATATGAGTAAGAGAAGGAAAAAAGAAAACAAGTATAGATTTGTTTTAACATTTCAGAGCAGAAAATGGTAACACAGAAATCCCCATTTGAAAAGAGAAATGCATTTTTCTCCCAATGGCTAAGGGAAACCACATTATTGAACTTTATAGTCATAGAATGCAGATGGAGAAGAATTAGTTGGTGGAAACTTTTTACCTTGCAAGTAGAAGAGAGTCCTGAAAACTCCAGTGAATGAACAGGATCCACGATGTCTTAAAAGGGAGCAACAGTGGGCAGCAATGGAGATGTGTAGCCTTGGAGGAGAACAATTACAGGGCATAGAGAGGAATATCTGCATGCATGCCAAGCTTCTGAGCTTTGTAAGAAATTAAAAAAATAAACTTGATCAGTGAGGCACGTCAATTTTTGGAGGGCTGTTGTTAGGCTGTGCAATGCTGCCCATTAAAATTAGGAGATAGAATAGTAGGTAGCTGAGTTTTTAGGTGGCACCTTCACTCACTGCCCAGTTCTAGTTGACAGTGTCAGAATCCACCAAGCTTAAAAAAAAATGTTCCATTTCATCACATCCTATATCAGAGGAATAATAGTATTAGCTTAGGTCAGTGTGCATACATGCTCAATCACTCATTTTTTTCCCAATTATTTGAGATGCTATTGGTTGTAGTCCACCACAATTGTTCACGGAATTTTCCAGGCAAGAAAACTGGAACATGTTGTCATTTTCTACTCCAAAGATCCAGGGATGCAGAGACTGACCCAGGGCTGGACCTTGCATCTTCTGTGTCTCCTGCACTGGCAGGTAAATTTTTTACCACTGAGCCACCTGGGCACAGTAAAGGGCAAAAATGGCATGGACCTAACAGAAGCAGAAGATACTAAGAAGAGGTGGCAAGAAAACACAGAAGAACTATACAAAGAAGAACTTCACTTCCCAGAAAATCACGATGGTGTGATCACACACCTAGAGCCAGACATCTTGGAATGCAAAGTCAAGTGGGCTTTAGAAAGCATCACTACGAACAAAGCTAGTGGAGGTGATGGAATTCCAGTTGAGCTATTTCAAGTCCTACAACATGATGCTGTGAAAGTGCTGCACTCAATATGCCAGCAAATTTGGAAAATTCAGCAGTGGCCATGGGATCAGAAAAGATCAGTTTTCATTCCAATCCCATAGAAAGGCAATGCCAAAGATGCTCAAACTACCGCACAATTGCACTCATCTCACACGCTAGTAAAGTAATGCTCAAAATTCTCCAAGCCAGGCTTCAACAGTACATGAACCATGAACTCGCAGATGTTTAAGCTGGATTTAGAAAAGGCAAAGGAACCAGAGATCAAATTGCCACTATCTGTTGGATCATCAAAAAAGCAAGAGAGTTCCAGAAAAACACCTACTTCTCCTTTATTGATTATGCCACATCATTTGACTGTGTAGATCACAAAAAACTGGAAAATTCTTCGAGAGATGGGAATATTAGACCACTTTACCTGCCTCCTGAGAAATCTGTATGCAGGTCAAAGAGCAACAGTTAGAACCGGACATGGAAGAACAGCTCAGGTCAATTCAGTCGCTCAGTTGTGTCCGACTCTTGGCGACCCCATGGACTACAACATGCCAGTCCTCCCTGTCCATCACCAACTTCTGGAGTTTATTCAAACTCTTCTCCATTGGATCAGTGATGTCATCTGACCATCTCATCCTCTGTTGTCCCCTTCACCTCTAGCCTTCAATCTTTCCCAGCATCAGGGTCTTTTCCAATGAGTCAGTTCTTCCCATCAGGTGGCCAATGTATTGGTGTTTCAGCTTCAGCATCAGTCCTTCCAATGAATATTCAGGACTGATCTCCTTTAGGATTGACTGGTTTCCTTGTTGTTCAAGGGACTCTGAAGAGTCTTCTCCAGCACCACAGTTCAAAAGCATCAATTCTTCAGTGCTCAGCTTTCTTTATAGTCCAACACTCACATCCATACATGACTATGGGAAAAACCATAGCTTTGACTAGATTGGTTCCAAATTGGGAAAGGAGAACATCAAGGCTGTATATTGTCATCCTGATTATTTAATTTATATGCAGAGTACATCATGAGATATGCCACGAGATCATGGCATCCAGTGCCATTACTTCATGGAAAGTAGATGGGGAAACAGTGGAAATAGTAACAGACTTTGCTTTCTTGGGCTCCCAAAATCACTGCAGATGGTGACTGCAGGCATGAAATGAAAGATGCTTGCTCCTTGGAAGAAAAACTCTGACCAACCTAGCAGCATATTAAAGAGCAGAGACATTACTTTGCTGACAAGAGTCCACCTAGACAGAGCTATGGTTTTTCTAGTGGTCATGTATGGATGTGAAAGTTGGACTGTAAAGAAAGCTGAGTGCCAAAGAACTGAAGTTTTGGAACTGTGGTATTGTAGAAGACTCTTGAGAGTCCCTTGGACTGCAAGGAGATCCAACCAGTCCATCCTAAAGGAAATCCGTTCTGAATATTCATTGGAAGGACTGATGCTGAGGCTGAAACTCCAATACTTTGGCCACCTGGGAAGAAATGACTCATTGGAAAAGACCCTGATTCTGGGAAAGATTGAAGGTAGGAGGAGAAATGATGGCAGAGGATGAAATGGTTGGATGGCATCACCGACTCAATGGACATGAGTTTGAGCAAGCTTGGTAGTTGGTGATGGACAGGGAATCCTGGTGTGCTGCCATCCCCAGCCTTGCCCAAATTATGTAACAGGCTTTGAAATATGTCACTTGAGCACACCTTTCTTTCCATAACTAAGTAAAAGTAAAGGTTGCTCAGTGATGTCTGACTCCTTGGGACCCCACGGACTATGCAGTCCATGGAATTCTCCAGGCAAGAACACTGGAGTTGGTGGCCTATCCCTTCTCCAGGGGATCTTCTCAACCCAGAAATTGAATCAGAGTCTCCTGCATTGCCGGCGGATTCTTTACCAGCTGAGCTACCAGGGAAGCTCCTCCATCACTAAGGTTACTACTTCAATAACTCTATTCCTTCTTCCTTTTTCAGATATGTTTAAGGAGTGTATTCTCCTTTCCATAGTCTCTCTCTTCCTCTTCATCTCTTGCTACTGGCAACCCTATCACAAATACACTGATGGTAGACTGAATAATGGTCCTCAGAGATGTCCGCATCCTGATCCTTGGAAATGTGGTATATGCGATCTCCTCTGGGGAAAGGGACTTTTCAGATGTGACCAAGGGTTTTGAGAAAGGAAGTTTAATCTGGATTATCTAGAAGGGAGTGATGTATATACAAGGGTCCTGGTTAGAGGGAGGCAGGAGCACCAGAGTCAGAAGTAGGATGTACGATGCCACAAGTAAGATGTTGGAGTGATGAGAGGAAGGAGCCACAAGTCAAGACTTTCAGGCAGCTTCTAGCACCTGGAAATATAAGGAAATGCATTTCTCCCCTTAGAGCCTCTAAAAGGAACCAGACCAACTGATACTCTGATGTTATCCCAATGAGACTGCTTTTGGACTTCTGATCTCTAGAACTACAACATAACAAATCTGTGCTCTCTTGAGCCACAAGGTTTGTGATAATTTGTTACAGCAGTGATAGGAAACTAGTATACTTCTTCTTCTCCATAGACTATTCTGAAATACCTTCCAGTTAGTAGGTCTCAGCTCCTCTTGTACAGTCCTTCTTGGATGAGTGAATCCTCTAGTCTCTGGTTGTCCCCAGCCTTGCCCAAATTACGTTACAGGTTCTGAAATATATCACTTTAACACACCCTTCTTAGGTAAAGAGGAGATTTACTTAAGAATTCAACATGTTCTGAATGCTTGAAAATATTGTTTATAAGTGAAACAGGACTAAATTACAAAGTACAGTTGGCCTGAAAAGATAAATGACTTAACCACCTTTTGTCTAAATGACTCTCATATGTTTCAACACACATTCAGCTGATGAAATTGATCCTCAGATAAAATATATAATTATTTTTTTGCCAAAGTCTCCTAAATGTCTAGCATGTGATGCCAGACATGTAGCACATCAGGAATGTCAATTTGTTGAATGGTTTTATGTGATATTTTGAAATAAAGATCTTATTTACATTTAAGACTCTAAAATCTAAATAAGGAAATATGCCACTTGCTCTCCGTAGTCAGTACTGTGATGTGTCTTACTTGGTTTTGGAATTTCAGCCACTCTGACTACCAAATTCAGGAAGCAGTTAGCTAACTATATCAAAGTGGAGGTTATAGGTCTGCACCATGCAACTCATGTAGAACCATCAAAAAAAATCTTCTGGATACAAATAAGTTGGATTTGAAGTTTAAATGTAATTTTTATTAAAGGATTATATATAATGTGTTGAAGCAGGACTGATGTTTTATCAATCAGAGGGGATTGCAGTTGGAAATCTAAATTAACTGGATCATGTTTCTGATTTACAGCAATGATATTTTGGAGCTCCTTACAGACTAGTCAGTGGATTATCCAGCTACTAGCCCTTAATCTGTCTCTGAATCCAAAATACTTTTAAACCAATAATAATGATCCTTATATATGTGCCAGGAAAAAAAAAAAGCCTTCATCAGGAAGCACTTAGCGTTATTTCATGTACTGAAGAAATAAAATGACCTTCTTTTTTACCATTCAAAACCCTTTGAATTTAATTCAAAATGTCCACTTCTATACCAGCATTCTTCTACTCTCCAGGTTATCAACGAGATTTTGAAAATTTGTTATTACCTGAAAAGGATACTGCTTTGGTGAGTAACTTGCTCATTTGTGGCAAGATATGGAGGGAAGCAAGAAGATGAGTGCCAACGTGTGTGGGTGCTAGCCTAACCTTTCCCATCAGATCTCATAATCTTCAGGTAAAATCTTTATGGCTAAGAAAAGTATTCCTGGAGTCCAAAGGACTCATGTTCATTTCAATTTCAGGATAGACTGTCTAATAGTTGAGTTAATTTGGATAAATCATTTAACCTGTCTAAGCCTCAAATTTTATTTCTAAATCAAATTAAAGTAAAGCTAATGATGGAAAGTGTTTATCCATGCATTGAAATATTGATTGAATCCTTATTATGTCTTCTAAACACTGTGCTAGGCTTTCTAATTAGAGGAAGGACTATTATTTGATCTCCTGAGATTAATATACAAATTAATGAGAAAATTCTTGGAGTGTCTTCACACTATTCTTGGAATCTAGTGGGGGTATTTTAGCTTCTATGTCATATTTGACTCTTGCGATTTCATAGACTGTAGCTCTCCAGGCTCCTCTGCCCATGGGATTTTCCCAGGCAAGAATACTGGGAAAGAATACTGGGCTGGGTTGCCATTTCCTCCTCCAGGGGATCTTCTCATCCCAGAGACTGAACCCAGGTCTCCAGCATTGCAAGCAGATTCTTTTACCACTGAACCACGAGGGAAGCCCGCCTGGAATCTAGTAGACCCTTAATAAGTATTAACTATTCGGAGTAGCTGACCTAGCAAGACAAAATAGGGACACTTCTAAGAACTCCTCTGCACTACGTGAGTGTCATTTTCAGGTCTGATGAATGATAAGACAACAATCGTGGAAACATTTTAGAGGAGGAAGTGTTAAGTAAAGGCCGAGCACTAGGTTCACAATTGCTCCCAAACAGAAAGCCCCTGAAACTCAATCTTCACAGCAGCCAGTAAATAAGGCGTGTTTTCAGTTTATATGCGGGCTTCTGCCCTGAGCCACACCAGCTCTAACAGATTATAAAAGTGGTAAGCTCACTCTCCCTGGAGGACATGCATATTGCCTCATGTGAAGATTCTGTTAGCTTTCTAAAGAGATGGTTGTGGCCTTGGACTGATGCTAGAAATGGGCCTTTGTGTCTGGCAATCCACTAAGCACTTTTGTAATCTATGGGATCCTTAACTTCTGGCATTTTAGAGCCTGAGCAGAAATGAAACCAGCAAGCCAATGTAACTGAAGACAGATGAAATGTTCTTACATATGAACAAACGACTTGAAGAGCGGGGACAACCCACCAGGGGAATACCTTAGTAACACGAAATTGGGTTGGGTCTTCAGTGGTTGGACCTCAGGAATCTGGATCAGGGAAAGCATTCACCATCTTAATCCTTTTACTCCAGGGCATAAGCCATGATAGTGTGTTGGTTGCACAAAATTCAAACTAAGGAAAGAAGGTTTTAGAGAGTCAGAAGAAAAATAAAGAATCTACTCTCACTAGTGTATACGTTGATACCATGCATAAAATAGAAGCTTACATGCTCAGTCACACCCGGCGCTTTGGGGCCCCATGGGCTGCAGCCCGCCAGACTCCTCTGTCCGTGGAATTTTCCAAGCAGGGATACTGGAGCGAGTCGCCGTCCCCTCCTCCACAGGGTCCTTCTGACCGAGGGATCGAACCCGTGTCTCTTGCATCCCTCGCTTTGGCAGGTGGGCTCTTTACCAGCTGAGCCACCAGCAGAGCCCTTTAAACAGATAACAGGTAACTAAGGAGAACATGCTGGGACTTCTACTCAGTGCACTGTGGTGATCGGAATGGGAAGGGAGTCTGAGAGGGAGAGGATGTATGCCTATGCCTGCCTGATTTATTTGGCTGCACAGTAGAGGGTAATGCAACATTGTAAAGCGGCTGTAAAAATGAATTAAAAATAAGAATCTGAGTCATAGCAAAGTGTCCCTCCACTTTGGTTTCCTTCCTGTTTCTTATCTTTCCTCCAAAGGCTGATCACCACATGTAGGGTTTTAGATCTTTCTCTTGTCACATTGTAAACCCTTCTACATTATAAACTCAAATATGCTCTATAAAATTTATTTCTCCCTGCTTAACAAATCCTCTCTCTCTCTCTTCTAAATGATCAAGTTTAAGCTCTATTCTTTTCAAGTAAGTTGAGGTCAAGAATGCTTTTAGGAAACAAAGTGATTTGGCATCATTTGATGTATTTTCTTGAGTTTCTAAATCTGTTTTTCTGATTTTTACTCACCCTTGGGGAGGGATTAATTGGACTTGATAGCAACACACATAAACATAAAGAACCACACTAAGACCATGGACTTGGTTCTATTCCTTAACCTTGCCGCACTGTTTTCTGCCCTGTAGCACACATCTCCTTCTATCTAATCTCCTCTACTCTGTTTCACTTTCCCTCTTCCTGTCTTTTGGCTTCCAGTCATTCACAGTGAAGCCCGAAGCAATTTTACAGAACAGATTCCTTTTAATGTTTTATAAACATTTTCCCATCAAGATTATTTTCTCTATAAAAGCATCAGGGAAAGAAGTGAAGTAGTCAAATGTCACATTTATCTACTGTAAAATGAAAATCATTAAAGTTTAACTTGAAATTCCTTGAGAAAACTGAAAACTGAATTTAATTTTTAAATTTTATTTAAGTAATTTTAAATCATGACTACCCAACCAGACTCACTCCAAATGCCAGCTTCATTCAGTTTTCCAAGGGACTTTGCTGTTGCCTTTTTTAAGGATCCAGGGAGCAGTAAGAGAATATACTGGACCAGTTGAAGAGTTTGAAGGAGGAATACAGTTACTAGCTCAGAATAAATGAGATTATAATCATGCTATTGAACTATAATAGAACAGCATTCCAAACAGAAATTAGCAAACCACAAATGTGCAATTAAAACCCAATAACTCACACTAAGAAGAGTGTCAATATAGTGAGGTGTACCCAGTCATCACAATTAACGCCTGTGTCCTGTATTGGCGAAGGCAAGCTGTTTTCATGTTAAAGTCATTAGGGATGAGATCGTTTCTGTAGTTGAATTGTTACAAGCAGTTAAGTGTCTAATAGAGGTGCCGCACTTTGAAAAAGAACCATTGCTTCTAAAATCTACAAACGACAGGAGTTGCTAAACCATTTTAAAGAAAAAAAAGTAAGAGCCACTATTTTATTTGGAATACAGCATCTTTGTAATAGCATATAAATAAAACAAAAATGTATGGTTCAGAAGAGAATGGATTTTTTTTTCTTAATGCTTAATTTTCCAGAGCTAGAGATATCAAAGTCAAACATAAAAAGAATGTATGATTTTCAAGTGAATTAAAAAAAAATGCAAACAGAGGAGGTGGCATTTTCCTTCCCAGGATTCTAGAATTATCAACTGAGAACTGAAAAATGGGTGGTTTGAACTGGAAATAGTTGAGGTAGGAATTTGGAAATTTGAGCTGTAATATAGAATTTGCTACAAATGGTCTGCTTGCTCACTCTAGCTTTCAGTTCAGTTCAGTCGCTTAGTCATATCTGACTCTTTGCAACTCCATGGACTGCAGCATGCCAGGCCTCCCTGTCCATCACCAGTTCCTGGAATTTACTCAGACTTATGTCCATCGAGTCGGTGATGCCATCCAACCATCTCATCCTCTGCTAACCTCTTCTCCTCCTGTCTTCAATCTTTACCAGCATCAGGGTCTTTTCTTTTTCTTTTTAACTTTTATTTATTTATTTATTTTTTCTTTACATTATCATGTTGGTTTTGCCATACATTGACATGAGTCCGCCATGGGTATACATGTGTTCTCCTTCCAGAACCGCTCTCCCACCTCCTTCCCGGTTCCATCTCTGGATCATCCCAGTGCACCAGCCCTGAGCATCAGGGTCTTTTCCAATGAGTCAGCTCTTTGCATCAGGTGGCCAGAGTTTGGCAGGTTCAGCTTCAGCATCAGTCCTTCCAATGAATATTCAGGACGGATTTCCTTTAGGATGGACTGGTTGGATCTTCTTGAAGTCCAAAGGACTCTCAAGAGTCTTCTCCAACACTACAGCTGAAAAGCATCAGTTCTTCGGCACTCAACTTTCTTTATAGTCCAATTCTCACATCGTATATGACCACTGGAAAAACCATAGCTCTGACTAGATGGACCTTTGTCAGCAAAGTAATGTCTCTGCTTTTTAATATGCTGTCTAGGTTGGTCATAGCTTTTCTTCCAAGTTGCAAGCATCTTTCAATTTAATTTTAATAATGCATCATGTAGATGCAGTCACCATCTACAGTGTTTTGGGACCCAAGAAAATAAAGTCTCTCATTGTTTCCATTGTTTCCCCATCTATTTGCCATGAAGTGATGGGACCAGAGACCATGATCTTAGTTTTTTGAATGTTGAGCTTTAAGCCAACTTTTTCACTTTCCTCTTTCACTTTCATCAAGAGGCTCTTTAGTTCTTCTTTGGTTTCTGCCATAGCAGCGGTGTCACCTGTATACCTGAAGTTATTGATATTTCTCCCAGCAATCTTGATTCCAGCTTGTGCTTTATCCAGCCTTGCATTTCACATTGCGTATTAGTTAAATAAGCAGGGTGACACTATACAGCCTGATGCGCTCCTTTCCCAATTTGGAACCAATCCATTGTTCCATGTCTATATTTAGTCTGCTTTTTAAGAGTTCAAGAGTGCCAGGGAGATGATCTCTTTTAAATATTTAGAAGCCTCAACCTAGAATATTGCTTTAAAATTCAAGTCCCTCCCATTTAGTAGGGCTTCTGATATGCAGGAAGAAATTGAAAGGGATCAGAAGCACGTCAAAATTTGCCTACTATTGGAACATTATTTCACACTCTTGTTCATCCAAAATCTTTTTATTTTTTCTCTTACCTTCTTTTTAAAAATAATACTTTCTTTTATATGTATTGTAGCCAGTCTTTGCTGACAGCATGCCGTGGGTCATCAGCACTTCATAAACAATTCCTTTTTTTTTTTTTCCATTCTTGAGCCATCACCCTCTTCTCTCTCTCTTTTCTTTTTTTTTTTTTTATTGTTTTTGCCATACATTGTCATGATATCACCATGGGTTTACATATGCTTCCCCTCCAGAACCCCCCTCCCTCCTCCCTCCCCCCCCGGGAAATCTCGCTGTACCAGCCCCGAGCATCAATCCTGGGCTGGCGATTGATTAGACACATGACAATTAACATGCTTCAATGCCCTTCTCCCATATCATCCCACCCTTACCCTCATCCACAAAGTCCACGAGTCTATTCTATACATCTGCGTTCCTTTTGCTGTCACGCATGTTGGGTTCTCGTTACCGTCTTTCTAAATACCATATATATGCGTTAATATACTGTATTGTTGTTTTTGCTTCTGGCTTACTTCACTCTGGATAATGGGCTCCAGTTTCGTCCATCTGAGTAGAACTGCTTCAAATGAATTTTTTTTTAATGCATAAACAATTCTGTTTAACTTTCCAACTGTTTGAAGTATCACAACAGTGCTCAGTAGTAACACAGAGAGGAATATAGGCTACTGTTGGGTAACCGTGAGCAAAGTGTTTGTTGAATAGGAGTTGAGAGAAGCAAAATGAAGCCCCCAAATTTCTTTAAGCAATGGAATGAGCTTTTTTCGTAAATATTTAGCTTCTCGTTTTATTTGCCAGTTACTTTAAGTTAGATTTAGAGATTTTCCTGAAAAATACGTTACGTAGAATTAAAATAAAATCATCCATCTCTGTAGCCCTTATAAAATCAGACATTATCCTAACACTGAACCCACATCATCTCAATTCTTACAAAATACCCTCAAGGTATAGAAGGGCTGTACAGTATCCATATAAGCCTGAATCAAAGTTCCAATTATTTATCAAACCAAAATTATCTTTGGAAATCATTCTAGTGCAAATTTTCTGTTGTCCTTAGAATAGATGCCAAAGAGATTAAGATACCTGCTCAAATATACAGAATTTAGTAGTAAAGTGAAATTGCTCAGTTGTGTCTGACTCTTTGTGACCCCATGGACTGTAGCCTACCAGGCTCCTCCTTCCATGGGATTTTCCAGAAAAGAGTACTGGAGTGGGTTGCCATTTCCTTCTCCAGGTGATTCTCCTGACCCGGGAATCGAACCCAGGTCTCCCGCATTGTAAGCAAGATGCTTTACCATCTGAACCAAAAGCTACTATAAAATAATAGATTTTTGGCATCCTTCCTAAGTACCCATGAGAATGCACAATAAATTCAATGGAACTCTCATTTGATATTGCAGCAGATGAAACTCTATTGATTGTCATTTATTTTGAAGCCATTTATGTCTGCAATTGTATATATGTAGTTTGAAAAAAAAATATCTTAAGTGTACAAAACTGAAAATGGAAATGAGACCTTTGGACCAAAATCCCTCAACTCCTTGTTTGTTTTGTCAGCTGAAAATTACAAATACCAAGAATATTGGTTTTTTTTGCTGTTGCAATGGTAGGATTTAAAAGCACCAAGTCTAATGTTTTAGATTAAATAGGACTTTTGTTAAGCACAGAATGCCAAATATCATCACTCTTAAATGTTTGTAGACTTCAATACATTTTAAAAAAGAAACATAAAATGATGAAAAATAATTTGAAAATTTGAAAAATTTATGTAAATCTCTAAGCTCCCTTCCAACTCTAGCACTTCCATAATTCCATAGTATTCATTGTAGCTTATCTAAATAGATTATTAAATATAAATCCTACAGAGACATGTATATGTAGATGTCTAAGCAACTTCAAACATGTGTACGGGTGTGTGCATGTTCACTCAGTCGTGTCTGACTCTGTGACCCCAAAGACTGTAGCCATCCAGGCTCCTCTGTCCACGAAATTTCCTGGGCAAGAATACTGGAGTGGGTTGCTATTTCCTTCTCCAGGGGACCTTCCCAATCCAGATATCAAACCTGCATCTCTTTCATTGGCAGGTAAATTCTTAACCACTGAGCCAGAAGGGAAGTGTAACTTCAACTGTAATGTCAATTAAGTCAGCATCTCAGTATCTATGTATAATATGTAAAGTATAATGCTGCTTACAATATGCATAATGTATATGGCATATTAATCCAATCATAAAATTGGTGTGCATGAAAGTTGAATTAAACAGTGTGAAAGAGCTGCTTTGCAGATGAAAACAATCAAACATAAAGAATTTTGTATGGGCTATTCCTAGGTAGCAGAGTTATATTTTAATTTATTCTTATATTGATACTTTCCTATATTTGATAAAAGACCTTTGAGGACCATGTATTCTTTTTACTATCAGCAACAAATAAAGTATACCTGAATTTGAAGAGACTCTTGAGAGTACCTTGGACTGCAAGGAGATCCAACCAGTTCAACCTAAAGGAGATCAGTCCAGAGTATTCATTGCAAGGACTGATGTTGAAGCTGAAACTCCAATACTATGGACATCTGATGTGAAGAGCTGACTCACTGGAAAAGACCCTGATGCTGGGAAAGATTGAGGGCAGGAGGAGAAGGGAATGACAGAGGATGAGATTGTTGGATGGCATCACCGACTCGATGGATATGATTTTGGGTGGACTCCGGGAGTTGGTGATGGACAGGGAGGCCTGGCGTGCTGCAGTCCATGGGGTCACAAAGAATCAGACATGACTGAACTGAACTGAACTTGAAAATAAAAGAAAAATTTAGATAGGTTTACTTGTAAATAGGATGAGTTTCCTAGAACTGCTTTAAGGAGGAAGCTCGCAGAGGATTCAGTGGATATCAAAGAAAGGACATTTGTAATTAGAACTTTCCTTGTTGATGTTGCCGTTTCAGAATTGGATGCTAATCATAAATAATAAATCTTTAGGAATGTCCAGAAATCTCATTCAGAGCATCAGGGCAGAGAACTCTCACCTCTTTAAGTATTAGCTCTCCTTTTTTTTCCCTGAAAGCAGTCTTGAATAATTTCTACTTGGCTACTGTTTTCAGTTGACACTTGGTCTTTCAGAAGACCAAAATAATTTGCTATCTTCACAAATGTTAGAGTACTTGCTAATGGTTGCAGTAAAGATAAGAGAGGTTCCAGATTGTAGGTGCCTCTACCCCTTCCTCCTCACAAGAAAGAACAAACACAAGTGAATTGACAATATACAGGTAGATTTCTATCTAGCACATCCTTTTTATTGATTGAATAAGACTCCAATGGTTCTTATTAACTCATTGAATAAGACTCGTTGGGTGTGGAAGATCCCTTGGAGAAGGGAAAGGCTACCCACTTCAGTATTTTGGCCTGGAGAATCCCGTGGACTGTATAGTCCATGGGGTCTCAAAGAGTTGGACACGACTGAGTGACTTACACTTCACTTCTTCCAATGGGTGCAAGCAGATTATCTTGCTGGAAACTTCTAGTTTCAATTTCCATGACGTTACCAGCTGACTACTTAAAGCTGCAGTGCTCAGTGCCTTGGTACCTGGCAGTACATTCATACGGACTCTCTGTTAGGGTCCACGCTCTTAAACCAAGGGTATATGAAGATGGTGCCAAGTCCGCTCTCTTTAACATGGGCCCTGGTTTTCAGGACACTCTCATCCTTGCCATGATCTTAGTTGCTGTCTAAAGTTTGCCCAGTCAAGAGTCTTCTTGATACTTGATTAACACAAGGCCCATGCTCACAGTCTTCTGCCTTTATGAGTCTCAGGCTAGAGGCAGAGCTGGGTAGTCCACTGTTTCTAACAAACTTTGGGTGACTCATATCAAGTTCTCCATGTGGTCTTTGAAGCCCCACTCATAAGCAATGAAACAAGGATGGACTCTCTTTATCTCAAGAATGAGGAAAGGGCCCAGAACTCCTACAGTTGACTGCAAAGTGTGTTTCCCTTGAATTCTCATCCTCAGTCCTGTAACACTCTCCAGAGTTCTGATGTTGTTCAGTTGCTAAGTCACGTCCAACTCTTTGTGACCCCACGGACTGCAGCACGCCAGGCTTCCCTGTCCTTCACCATCTCTCAGAGTCAAACTCACATCCTTTGCGTCGCTGATGCCATCCAACCACCTCATCCTCTGTTGTCCCCTTCTCCTCCTGCCCTCAATCCTTCCCAGCAACAGAGTATTTTCCGGTGAGTCAGCTCTTTGCATCAGGTGGCCAAAATATTGGAGCTTCAGCCTCAGCATCAGTCCTTCCAGTGAGTATTCAGGGTTGATTTTGTTTAGGATTGAGTACACGAAGTTCAAAGAACCAGATTTTGCTCACCCTCTCGGTAAACCCTCCCCAAGTAAGCCGGTGTCTCACCTGGGGATGCAGGATATTTAGCACACATGTTCTATATGCATCCTCTGGGGCCTCAGCCAAAGAAACAAAGAATCCATTTTAGCTGCCTATTAAATGCATTACTCGATAAAAGGAAAATAAATGTTCCTTAGACTCAGTAATCTATCTCTTATTCACATCACTTTGGTATGTATGTTAGAGGTAACTGTGGTACAAAACTTGGTTACACCCTAACTTAAAACTAGAATTTCTAAAAGGAAGGCTCTTTCCTGAAAGAATCTGAGGACTTGCAAGACAAGGGGTTTCTGCAGACCTATCTCTGAAGGTTCATTTCACTGTCTCTTTAAGTTAGCAGGGACTGAATTTTCAGCCATGGATGAATCCCTGTGATTTTGAAGCCCTGAAAAAATAGTATTGGTATTTGTTTAAAGACTATCCTATCTTTAAGTGTCCATAATTTTATCTTGGGCAGATGCCCATGTAAAAATCTTTTAATGGTCATTATTTTTGAGAATGTTGGTTTAGAAAAATATGCCTGCAAAGAAAAATATTCAGCTTTGCTAATCTATAACTTCTGGGGCCTTTTATACTAGAAAAGATTAAATAGCAGTGTCACTAAACATGGTAATTCAGAACAGATTAAAAATAAAAATACAAATGGTTGAAAATAAGGGCAATAATATTGGATAACTCCATGATTATAGTGATATCATTGCATGTATTTATGGTCAAATAAATATGGTCTAATTATTGTGACTTCATCTTCTCTTGGCACTGGATAATTTCTGTCCACTCACTAAAAATCTGATAACTACATGAGAGGAAAGTAACAGCTGAGAAGGCTAAACAGAGAAGTAATGTTAGGCAGTGATGCTTGAAAGTTAAATCCTGTAATTATTTACCCTGCAACCCCTGGCAATGTTTAGGACTCACCAATATATTCCAGTGTGAGTCACTATGGTTCCTACCAACAGTTATTGATGAACTGATGGTGGATCAGCTTCAAGGCAAGGGAGAGGGAGAGGTTCCACAAGACATCGCTGTAAAAGTGAGAATCCTTGGGGACTCCCCTAGTGGTCTAGTGAGTAAGACTCTTCGCTGGAGTGCAGGGCACAGGGGTTCAATTCCTGGTCGGGGAACTAAGATCCTACATGCTGCACCATGCAGTCAAAAATAAAAAATAAAATAAAAATTAGAAGAAAAAAGAAGTTCTTTACTAAACACCAATTGTATGCAAACTATGGTGTCCTATGTTAGGGAGGTAGAGATAGAAGGATGAAAGAAAATGTATTCCTGGTAATAAGATAATTTATATGCCATTTATTGGGGGGATACAGAGATGCACAAAAATAATCTTAAATAATAAACAAGCTGTTAGAAGGTAGACTTTGGCCAAATCTGAGGGTGAAATTGTCAATTCTGTTAGGAATATAGACAGATTTTAAGCCCCGTTTCAGAATCTCAGTGAAAATCAGAGTCTTGGCCTCCTGTGAATATAACAATGTGACAGTTCTAAGCAGATCAGTGTCCATGGGATTGGGCATATAAGGACTTCTGCTAACCAGGCAGCATTTCATAAGAGACTTCTCTACTTGATATGTCAAACTAAGATGCAAAGATTTAAAAAACTATCCATTTGATTTGTTAATTCCAGGTCAAGAAACTCTATTTCACCAAATAAGAAATGGTGTGCTTACTACAAAAATTCATTTATTTTTCTTAAAAGAGAATTAAATGCACATAATGTGCACACACATTTGACCTTCAACCAATCTATATAATGGATTTCTAGTTTCTGGGCAGGCCACTTAATCTCCCAATCTCTATTTATTTATCACTAAAATGGGCAGTTATAAGGATTTGTATGACACTTTAAAAGTACTTATTATACTGCTTAACCTGTGGGAAAAAAACTAGTATTTGTTGATCAAAGTGAAAATAGAATGGCAAATTTGTATTTTATCCCAAATTTAAAACCTATACTGATTTAGTTCATTCATAAATTTTCATCAAGGCTGGTTATTGCTAAATACTCTTTTAGGTTTTAGGGTTTTGGAGATGATAAATTGACAAAGTCCTCATGGGGCTTATATATACTAGCTAGGGAAAACATAATATCAACAAATAAACAATAGCATGATATAGATAAGAAAACACAACAAATCTACAATGGCTAAAACTGACATAAAGTTATGAGTATATTGTTCTATAACTATTCTGTAATACAATATTAATTGGAAGTTCTTCTTCATTAAAATGTTGAAAAATCCTTAGTCAAGGGTTTTTTGGGAATTATAGGTTAGGTTATTGTGTTTCTGGCCAAGATTTCTTTCTTGATTCCTTGGACTTGTTCTCCACTCGCGTGCTTCAATTTCATGCTGTGTCCTAGTTCTCATTTCCTGTTATCAGAGTTAAAAGGCTAATTATACTGGCCTCCACCTATTTGAAGTTCAGACTTCAACATAAAAGAAATATTTTCCAGATACGATAGATTATATTACTATACTCCCATTAGCCTATCTTTTTATGTCCTCAATTTCATTGGCAAAATCTGGGGCATTTGCTGCTCCTCTCTGACAAAAGTTTCCCTTAAACATCTTTGAAACTCATGATGAGAGGGGGCAATTCCATATACCTCCTTGTATTCACAAAGCAAAATAACATGTATATTTCCAGTTGAATGTTAATTACTATTTCTCCACCATAACTTGCAAGACTTTTATGCCCTAAGTTGCTTTAAATCCCACCCCAGTAACTCCCAAACCCAGGTATGGCATTTTAAAGCTGCCATTTGAAAACAAAACCTTACCTGGGTAGGCATTTTATATTTAAAAATCACATATTCATGATATGTTAATAGGAATGCATTTCTGTCACGTTGAATAATATCCTAATTCTGGCTCCTGGTGTCAAAACACGATATAAATCTATGGCCCAAACATATAGAAATACCTGATAACTTCTTCAAAATATTTTGTTAAAACTAGCATCCAATAAGTTACGTCAAAAGAAGAGTAAGTATACCTCAAGAACATTTGTGATCTTGCTCTTTCGGCAAGTATTAATCACTACATAAGCAGAATTAAGAAATGTGGACACAGTACCAGTTTTCCTCTTTTGTTGTCTAGTCAATCTCCTGACTTCAATCCAACCCATCAGCAATAGGTTCTCTATCCTACAGCCATTATTTTTCTTTCTAATAATGTATTAGTCTAACCCTTAACAATGCTGGAGAAGGTTTCACATTGCAGCATATTTACATTTTTAACATCTTTGAACATGAGTACTCCAAGTTAAGATGAAATCACTGAACTGGCTCAGTGACAGTTTCCAGTGGCCTGGTCATGTGATTGATAACACACAACCAGTTTGCTAGTACAGTTATTTGAGTTCTGTGTTTCTACAGTTGGAGAACAACACATATGAAGATCAAAAGAAAAGTGTCGCCTAAATTCATGGTTGATGGCTAGGACATATCGTGGAAATGCTGAAGTAGAAGGGGGATGGTCAGTCTCAGCGACTGAAAGGAAGTTAAATGATCTGTTCACAGAACTGACTAGCAGGAGAGGCACAGTCTTGCTCACCCACACAGCAGGCTCATTCTGCTCCGGAAGAATAATTGCCCATAGAGGTCACCCAGTGTTCGCGTGAGAGCTGTTGCTTGTTGAGTTTATCAAATTTGTCTTTGTGCATTTACCATCACTGACTTCTGCTCTCAGTGAATTCTCCCAGGCCACTCTTCATTAAGAAAAGTCTCCTTGGAAGGCTAGAAAGTAACTATTTCCTTCCACCTCTATTCCCCCCCCCCTTTTTTTTTCTTCTGTCAAATTAAGCTGGACTATGTTGGTCCTTATTTGAAATCTCCGTAGCAACTCCCTATGAAGGTCAGAAAACATGAACTGGACATTCAAGGCTCTCTAATTTCTAGTTTCATGAAAACATCATTTTCTTCTATTGTCTAAAAAACCCTGCATTTTCCTGAACCTAACAGAAAATTTTCATACATTCTGTTTTATTTCTGGCTCTCCTCTTCTTACTTCCTTCAAGGTCTAGCTCCAAACCACCCTCTGGGTCAAGCCTTTCATAAATGGTTATTAGCTTTTCTGTATTTCTATAGTCCATGCCTATATTACCCAGTGTTTTTCAGTTGACTGTGGTCATTAACCTACTGATTCATTTTCCCCTTTGGGCTGTGAAATCTCCCAAGAGCTAACAAGTTTGTCTTCTGCTTTGATTGCCTGTATTTCATGCAGTGCCTGGTTTTTCCCTGACACTCTCCCCTTAATACCCTCTTTAAAAAATTTCTATCACCTGAGAACTACATTAAGTCTCTAGATGTAAAGCCATAGTCATCTATTACACACACACACACACACACACACACACACACACACACACAGACACACACAGAGTGGCAGAAAGTTAATGCAATTGGAAAAGAAAATATTTAGACTCTTGAGAAAAATGTCTGCAACTTTTGTTTGCAATATATTTAAAACAAAAGCCAATCATGTATAGTTAGAGATATAATTCCAAATTATGAATCAGGAGAAAGATTTTTAGAATGTGAACTTTTTTTAACTCAGTGTGCGTGTGTGTGTTTAACAGTTTTATTTGTTTGTTTATTTAGGGCTGTGCTGGGTCGTCGTTGCTGCTTGGGTTTTCTCCAGTTTTGGCGAGCAGGGCTTCTCCTCCTTGCGGTGCTCGGGTGTCTCATTGCAGCCGCATTTCCTGCGGCAGGGCACCGGCTCTAGGGCGCATGGGTTGCAGCTGGAGCACAGGCGTAACAGCTGCGGTCCATGGGCTTAGCTGCTCCGTGGCTTGTGGGGTCTTCCTGGATCAGGGGTCAAACCAGTGTCTCCTTCATTGGCAGGCTGATTCTTTACCACTGAGCCTCCAGAGAAGCCCCAGAATACGCATTTTCAAAACACAGTTCAGTGACAGAGCCATAACAGCTTTGTGTTTTATAGTGAATATCCCAAAGCATATAGTTACCTGCTTTGCCCTTAGTGGCGATGGAATATAGCCTGCCATTAATACACGCATTACGGCAGAAACATTTGGCAGAATATGGCCCAGCAATAATAATAATTTGCACTTATAGCTCGAAACTAATAGCTCAGAGCACTTCACAGTGAGCTGTTTAATTTCTGCTCATCGCCATATGCTACTTATTTCATCTTCATTCATCCTGCAAGGTATGTGAGTATATGACTTTCATTAAAATAATAAAAATAAATGAAATGTTTAATATGAAAAAGAAAGCTGAATGATTTTCTTGTTGTGTATATATGTAACTGTCTAGAGTAACTGGAGAGCTCATGGGAGGCCGGAAAGCATAAGGAATATTCGCTTGTAATGTCTCTGAGCTCTAGGATCACTTGAAGGTGAGTGGTAAAAGGTTCTTGTGGATGAAATGCTACTGTGAGTAACTGACTTTTATCTGGGGTTTTGAGAGTCAAGTTGTGGTGAACAATTCAGGAGACTTGTATGCTTTTAGATTTTCCCTGGTAATCTTACCAATTAGCACCCATGGAAGAGAGAAGCAGACTTACTTCTTATAACAAATAGTCTGAAGATGCCCTCTAGAGCACAGGTCCCTAACATCCGGAATCTAGTGCCCGATGATCTGAGGTGGAGCTGATGCAATAATGATAGAAATAAAGTTCATGATAAATGCAATGTGCTTGAAGCACCCGCAAACTATTTCCACACCTTGATTCGTGGAAAAATAGTCTTGCATGTAACTGGTGCCAAAAAGTTTAGGGACCTCTTCTCTAGAGGGTCAGAAGACATCACTAAATCTCATTCTTCTTTGGGGGGCTCTCTGGTGGGGCAGGTGGTTCCTAAGTCTATACCTGGGTTCTGATTATACCTTCATACAGAAATCCAGGATTTTTGCTATGCTCACCTTCTTTGGTTTTCTTCTCTTAGCATCCTACAGAAGATTTAGTGAAGACAGAGTGAAGATCCTGGTTATTTGCTAAGATCTGAAAATGAGTCATTTAAAATGATGTTGTTCAATTTTCTAGTTGTTTTATGGTGGGAAAGTATTTTAGTTCTTGCTACTCCCTGGCTATAAGTGGAAGTCAATTTCTTTTAATACACATACATTTATTCAGATGTTCTTTCTTGTGTGTTAGGTTTGGCAAACTATGCTTTGCAAGAAGTTCTTTTCATCCAAGTTGTTAACTTTATTTTTGTATCATATTTCTTAGCATCCTCTTATTACCTTCTTAATGTAGCTCTTGTGAGTTCCCCTTTTTCATTTCTAATATTTGTCATTTGTACCTTCTCTCTTATTCCTTGATCAGTAGTAGGGTCAGAGTTCTATTAACTTTGGCTCTGGTAATCTGGGCCTTCAGTGTTTTCTTTTCTGTTACAGAAATACATGCTCCTTGGTTAAATCCAGCTCTGAGGGGCTTCCCTCATAGCTCAGTTGGTAAAGAATTGCCTGCAATGCAGGACACCCTGGTTCAATTCCTGGTTCTGTCTCTATGTATGTATGTATGGCATATGTATATATATCTTATCCATATCCAATATCCTATTGGATATTTAGGTTGTATCCATACTTGCTGCACCCAGCAGGGCTGTGTAAAATTGGAAGAAGAATCCTGAGGATTCATTGGTACTTTTATGCAGGACAATCTAGTCCACTACTTTTATTGTTATTTACAGTCTATGTCTACAGAATTTTCTCAACCAAGATGTTCCATCCAGGCTCACTGAGCGTTTCCTTAAATGAGGGCATTCTACCTCAGAAATGTATTCTACAAATATGCATTTAGGAAATTTTGTTTCAAAATGTTAGTTTGTATTCTATTCTAAACAAAAGGGTCCTGGTTCTGTTTCTGTCTCTCTTCAAAGCTCTTAGTGTCTCTTTCTCTCACTCATATATATGCACACGTGTGCAAACACATCACAGACAAACTCTTCATACATGACACATGCACTGATGAGACCTTGATGTACATACTTTTATCTCAACATCTTTCAATAGAATACATTTGGAAAGATACACTTATAATTTTAACAGTGATTTCTTGGCAGAATGGGTATGTGGGAGGTGATGAGGGGAAAATTGTCTTATACACTGTTATTTCCTTTAATCTCCCCCCCGAATTTATAATACTATTTTTTCCACTTAAACATTAAAAAACCCATCCCCATTATGTGTTTTTTTTTAAATCTTTTTCTTCTTTCCTTATTGTGAAAGAACATATTGATAGTTTAAGTTTTTACATTACCCTGTTCCTGAAATTATGTTCCTGACCTGTGGTTTGCCAATTGTCTGTGCAAGTGCCTATCCGTTACTTTGCAGTCCTGTGGACTGTAGCCCTCCAGGCTGCTCTATCCATGGGATTCTCCAGGCAAGAGTACTGGGGGGTGGGGGTGGGGTGGGGGGGCATGCCCTCCTCCAGGAGATCTTTCGAATCCAGCATTGAACCCACGTTTCGTGTGTCTTCTGCATTGGCAGGCGGGTTCTTTACCACTGGCATCACTTGGATTGCCTGTTTAAGTAATAATTCATTTTGGCTTTTTCTTAATGTAACACACAGTCCTCAGATCCACTGCACTCCTAGTTTACCTCAGGATGAAGTGTTTAAAAATGAACCTATTTGCTTGCAGAAAGTCCAGAAATACCAAAACAGTCTGTTCCTTCCTGAGCATAAATATGAGTAATAAATTCCTTTCAATTGGGTTAGTCACTGGGTTGACAGTCTACATTGAAATATATATGGATAGATATATAGATATTTTTAATCAGAGTATAGTTACTTTGCAATGTTTCATTAGTTTCTGTTGTACAACAAAATGATCATTATATATATATATATATATATATATATATATATATATACACATACATATTTATATACACACATGTATAGATAGTCTCTCTTTCTGGAGTCTCCCTTCCATGCCCATCTTACTCCTCTAGGTCATCACAGAGCCCCAAGCTGAGCCCCCTGGGCTATAAAGTAGTTTCCCACTAGTTGTCTATTTTACCCATGGTAGTGTATATATGTCAGTCCTAATCTCCCAGTTCATCCCCCTCCCCTTCCTGTATTGTTTCCATATGTTAGTTCTCTAAACTTTCATCTCTATCCTTGCCCTGCAAATAGGTTAATCTGCACCATTTTTTCTAAATTTCACATATAGAGTGACATAAGTCTGAATGAGAAAAACAAATATTTTATATTCATGCATACATGTGGAATATTCATATGTAGTAATCATCTCACACGCTAGTAAAGTAATGCTCAAAATTCTCCAAGCCAGGCTTCAGTAATATGTGAACCGTGAACTGCCAGAAGTTCAAGATAGTTTTAGAAAAGACAGAGGAACCTGAGATCAAATTGCCAACATCCTCTGGATCATCGAAAAAGTAAGAGAGTTTCAGAAAAACATCTATTTCTGCTTTATTGACTATGCCAAAGCCTTTGACTGTGGGATCACAATAAATTGTGGAAAATTCTTCAAGAGACGGGAATACCAGACCACCTGATCTGTCTCTTGAGAAACCTGTATGCAGATTAGGAAGCAACAGTTAGAACTGGACATGGAACAACAGACTGGTTCCAAATAGGAAAGGGAGTATGTCAAGGCTGTTTATTGCCACACTGCTTATTTAACTTATATGCAGAGTGCATCATGAGAAACGCTGGGCTGGAGGAAGCACAAACTGGAATCATAATTTCTGTTAGAAGTATCAATAACCTCAGGTATGCAGATGACACCACCATTATGGCAGAAAGTGAAGAGGAACTAAAGAGCCTCTTGATGAAAGTGAAAGAGGAAAGTGAAAAAGTTGACTTAAAGCTCAACACTCAGAAAACTAAGATCATGGCATCTGGTCCCATCACTCATGGGAAATAGATGGGGAAACAGTGGAAACAGTATCAGACTTTATTTTGGGGGGCTCCAAAATCACTGCAGATGGTGATTGCAGCCATGAAATTAAAAGATGCTTACTCCTTGGAAGGTAGGTTATGACCAACCTAGATAGCATACTTAAAAGCAGAGACATTGCTTTGCCGACAAAGGTCCATCTAGTCAAGGCTATGGTTTTTCCATTAGTCATGCATGGATATGAGAGCTGGACTATAAAGAAAGCTGAGTGCCGAAGAATTGATGCTTTTGAACTGTGGTGTTGGAGAAGACTCTTGAGAGTTCCTTGGACTGCAAGGAGATCCAACCAGTCCATCCTAAAGGAGATCAGTTCTGGGTATTCATTGGAAGGACTGATGTTGAAGCTGAAACTCCAATACTTTGGCCACCTGATGCGAAGAGCTGACTCATTTGGAAAGACCCTGATGCTTGGAAAGATTGAGGGCAGTAGGAGAAGGGGACAACAGAGGATGAGATGGTTGGATGGCATCACCGACTCAACTGATATGAATGTGGGTGGGCTCCAGGTGTTGGTGTTGGACAGGAAGGACTGGCGTGCTGCAGCTCATGGGTTGCAAAGAGTCAGACATGACTGAGTGACTGAACTGAACTGAACTGAATCAAATTCCTAGATTTTGATGAATCGAATCAACTGTATGCTTTAAGACCATGAGAAAATAATTTTTATATAAGCAATCTTACTGTTACCATAGTAATGAAATAGAAGAAGCACACTTTATGTTCAATGTGGAACCTTACAATAAAAGACAATCCAAAAGGAGAAGGAACAGCTCCTGTTCTAGTCTGGATTTCAATTATTATGACACTACTTGTTTTAATCAAATTTCTCTAAGCTCAAAAAAAATGATATTAGGAAACCTTACCTTGTAATAATAATTTTAAATTTCCCATATAACTGTTATTTCCTTTAAGTCTGTCCCACATTATGTTGGAAACCATGGATGAAAAATATAAGATATAATGCCCCAAATCAAGAAGATGATTGTTTAACTGGTGGGAGATTCCTACCCAATTATATGTATGTGTGTGTGGTCACTCAGTCATGTCCACCTCTTTGCAACTCTATGGACGATGGCCCACCAGGCTCCTTTTTCCATGGTGTTATCCAGGCAAGAATATGGAGTGTGTTGCTCTTCCCTTCTCCAGCGTATCTTACTGACCCAGGGATAGAACCCAATTATATGTAGTATACATACAATTAGTTAAAAAACAACTCAATATTACATTGAATGAAACTCTAAATGAACTGGGAAGAAACAGGGATTTGGGTAGTATGGAATACTTTAGAAAGCTTTAGTTGAAATTGTGAGGAGTTTTGATAAGGTATTATGGATATTTAACTCATTGGAGACACAAATTCAGTTCAGTTCAGTCATTCAGTCATGACTGACTCTGTGACCCCAAGGACTGCAGTATGTCAGGCCTCCCTGTCCATCATCAACTCTTGGAGTTTACTCAAACTCATGTCCACTGAGTTGGAGACACACATTAAAGACTTTATTATGATCTACATATTCAGTAGGTAGGTTTCCCAGGTGGCCAAGTGGTAAAGAATCTGCTTGCAGTGCAGGAGACTCAAGAGACACAGGTTTGATCCCTGGGTCAGGAAGATTCCCCTGGAGAAGAAAATGGCAACCCACTCCAGTTTTCCAGTCTGGGAAATTCCACGGACAGAGGAGCCTGGCAGGTTCATGGGATTGCAGACAGTTGGACAAGACTAGAGCATGGACAGAATTATATATTCAGCAGGTACTTTGGGGGCTACAAAGATGAATAAAACAGACTTTTTGTATTTGCATGCCTTTCAATTTAGTGGGGCATGTAGATGTATAGGCAATTACAGAATGATAATGCAATAAGTAACATCAAGAGAACCAGGAGACTGGGGAGGTGAAGTATTTAAATCCCAACAGGGGATAAAAGAACATTTATTGGAGAAACATATATGAGTTTGTTACTGAGATATTGATAGGAGTTCAATAGCAAGAATTCATGCAAGGTAGGAAGGAAGAATGGAGAAGGAAATGGCAACCCACTCCAGTATTCCTGCCTGGAGCATCCCATGGACAGAGGAGCCTGGTAGGTTCCCAGTCCATGGGATCACAAAGGTCGGACATGACTTAGTGACTAAACCACCACCACCACCAGGAAGGAAGAAGATGTGGTATTTTTGTTGTATTCATAACCATAATTAAAATAGTCACTCGATTTCCATGTCCTTTGCCCTTTAACTTTGTAATTCTTTTCCACTCTTGCTCTGATATCAGCAAATGCCTTTTTAAGGCTAAAGAGATATTAGGAAATTTGGTGGAAGTAGAGATTTATAAAAAACATGCCAGTCTCAAAACTATTGCATGTTCATCTTTATCCCAATGTGGTCACTTAAATCAGATTCATAGAAAGCCCACAACATTTTATAATGGATCTGTCTAGGGTAAAGAGCCTAAAGTAAACTCAGAGGAACAGACAGATAAATTTTTATAAAGGCCTCTGGGAACACAACTTTATGAAGGCAGGAAACAGGCTAAGAAAATTTCTGAGAAGACATAGTTTCCAGTTCTCTCCTAAGAAGCGATCAAAGAAGGTCATGAAGAGAAAGTAGCTCACAGAAGTCCAGGCTAAGATGGCAGACCTAAGCCAATAAAGGAGTGGGTCTGTCCTTGGAATTGATGGACTTGGCAACTTGTGCTTCTGTTGGCTATGGACAAGTGACTGGTCTATGTTTGTTACCCTTTCCTCTGTCAATGGTAGTGACAGCTATGGCTATCTTGCCTCTGTCTCACCATTGTGGATGGGTAGGAAAAGCATCACTTAGTTAATACTGTGTTACATATATTTAGTTCATATACCAAAAGGAGCCAAATTTGAGGAACTTTGTGTTGACCTGAACTTTGCCACTGATGCTGTGAATAGATGAGACTCTTACGTGTCTTCGGAGTTAGTGAATATATTGTGCATGTGGTGAGCAGACAGGGAGGATTGTTGAAGATTGATTGCATTAATGACCCTAATTATTTTTCTCCTTGTACCTATGTCCTTTGGGGGCTTCCCCAGTGGCTCAACAGTAAAGAATCCACCTGCAATACAGGATCCATAAGAGATGTAGGTTCGATCCCTGGGTCAGAAAGACCCCCCGCCCTGAGGAGGGCATGACAACTCACTCCAGTATTCTTGCCTGGAGAATCCTACAAACAGAGGAGCCTGGTGGGCTATAGTCCATGGGGTGGCAAAGAGTTGGACATGACTGAAGAGGTTTAGCACCCATGCATGTACAGTGCAAAAGAAAACAAGGGAATAAGGCCTGGAGAACATCAGACATGTAAGAGCAGACAAAGGTAAACACAGTAAGAGATTGAAAAAAAAAAAGTTGATGAAAAGGGAAGAAAAGCTGAAAAGAATGACAAAGAAGGAAAGGGATGGAATAAGGAGGAAGTGGGCAGCAAAGTTAAACAGTCTTCCCCAAGAGTTTTCTTGCTGATTCTTTCTTGTTATTCAAACTTCAATTCAAATGTCACCTGCTCATGGAGACTGCCCCTGTGAATCTTGGAGGGGATGTGAATCTCCACACGCACACATATAAGCAAGGAGTAACTTCTATTGCATTAATCTCTCAATATCCTAAGGTTTGTTACTTGTCCCACTCACCAAAAGTCAGGTGATATGAAAGTGTTTGTCTAGTCTCAGACGTCACCATATCCTTACTCCTAGCCTGGTACCCGGCACCTTGGAGTGATTCAAGGAATACTTGTTACCAGCTTGTGTTTATGCTCAGAAAATAGATTACAGAAGACCTGATAGGTGGACTAATCCTGATTGAGAAAAAAAAATTTTGCAATATAGCCATGAGAACAGTTCCTAAAATAAAATAGATGTGAGAAAATTGTCATTGAGGAGGACAGGAGCAAAGGTCTGGGGAGAGTTTGATGGAGTCACCAAGTACTTGTCTAAATAAACAAGATGTAGAACCCATAGAAGGACAACAAACAATGATGATGGCCCTGTAGCAACTATGAGTTTGAAGGAATATAAGACACAGCAGAGAATGGCACCCACATCTCCTAGTTTTGGGGCTGCCGGAACATTAACATTAACACAGTCAAGACTAGCCCCTGAATAGATGAAGTAGAGAAGGGTGTGTTTAAAATGGATCATTACTTCCACATATAGTGTTGCTTTATTTATTTATTTTTCTGGGCTTTCTTAAATCCTGGATAAACATAACTTTTTAGGACTCGAGCCAGAGGTAAAATGAGCATAGTGATGGCAGTGTGGAGCTTGGCATATCTTGCAACTCACTAAATAACTGTTCAATTAGTAGATCTCATCAGGATCTACCATATATGACTTTTATTGAATTTTATTTTTTCTCTCATTGAAAATGCTGACATTGTTATCGTGCCCTATAACTGTTCTATCCAACATGATATCACCAATCACACGTGGCTATAAAGTCTCAAAGGAAATGAGTTTAAATGAAATAAAATTTTAAGTGTTCAATGGCTACATGTAGGCTAGTGGCTATAACAGTAGACTATGTGAATGTTAGAAGAGTCCAATCATCCCAGGAAATTCTACTAGAGGGAATTGCCATACGATAGATGCAGGCATGGTCTCTCTTCCTAACTCACTCATATTGCCTGTGCTTTAGCCTTTCAACCCGCCCTATACTACTCCTCTAAGGCACTGGAGAATTGCATGAAGATAAACATGTTCATCAGTGTTTCACTTCAGTTTCCTGCAAACACACTTGAACAGCGGCCACCTCACCCCAGGTTCTCTGATCAGCCTCCTGCCTATTCTGGTTTGCATCCAGTGCCTATCAACCCAAGTTGCTCAAGTCCTGACATATCTTAAGCCTAGATCTTAAAGTTATAAAAGTGAGTAGTGACTGATGATTGCCACCAGAGAAAAATCTTTTTTTCTAGTATTTCATTTTAAAGGAAGATGCAGACAAAGTTATGTTCCTTAATGGAGGAAGATGAATATCAAAAGCCAAAATACTGGCTTGATATATCATCTATTACTCTTGATTTTGTATATTTTTAAAGAATTGTTTCTTTTCAAGCAAAGATGCACAGAAAGCATGGGTAATAAAGCAACCATATGAGAAAATAGAAATAAGAAAAGTTTTGTTGCTAAACTGTGCATTAACCTTTTCCTCAATTATCTTCCTCTTTAAAATTTGGGTATTTAGTATTTATTCCTCCTTTATCATTGCAGTAACTGTCAGTGCATATTTATGGCATTTAGGGATCATAATTCCAGCAAAGGTTCTTCTCCAAAGTGCAGCCAACCTTATTTATTCATTAACTCTCTCCTGATTTATTTGTTAAGTTCATTTTTAATTCTCTGCAATTCAAATATGCATTGCACCATGCATATTGAAGGCAAATATGGCAGAGGAATGTACCCTTACTGTGTTAGTGATGCATGCAGACTAACAATTTTTAAATAAGCAATGTGCTAACAGTCAGGCAGTTCAGCAGCTTGGAAAATAAAAACAAAAGAAAACAATAAATGTACATAGACTTTAAAAATCTATTTCTTTTCTTACATTCAGGAGTGAAGTGGTGTTAAACCAGATGGCGATAACGTTGTGCCTCTTAACTTCTTAGATGACTGTTGTTAGGTTCCAGTAGAAATCAACTGGTTTAGAACTGCAACATTCCCTTTTTAGCACATATTCAAAATAGTCATGAATGGTATACAAATTTAGAATCTTCTTACCAAAAAATGCATGAAAATAGAATTATGCAACTGCACAACATATAGTGAAGGAAAATGGTTTCCTCTCTGAGTCTTAAAATCTGGGAACTTGGCTGTTGTCTTATATTTGTTGATGGCAAAACCAAGGTATTGCAAAGGCAGCCTTGTTAATATCTATCCCTAGATAGAATTAGAAGAAATACACACATTTCTTTGATTTGAATGACCATTAAGAATAAAACAAAAGTGAGATTAAAGATCTTGCCTGGATTCTATCAGCTTCACAGACGTTGCATGCTATTTTACTAATAATTCAGCTGTTTGCAAATACGATGTGTTTGACTTCACATGGGCCCCATTTGTAAGTGAAGGAATTTTTACTTTTTTAATAAATGTTTTGGTATTGGAGAGATACAACCTCCGTGTGGTTCCCATTATCAGCAAGTTAGCGAGTGTGTTTCCCAGGGCCAAGCATACATTGTGGTTATGGCTGTGCTAAACTGTCTACAACATACACTCAGAATGCCTAGGGTAATTGTGA
Organism: Antilocapra americana; assembly: GCA_007570785.1. Taxonomy (NCBI): domain Eukaryota; kingdom Metazoa; phylum Chordata; class Mammalia; order Artiodactyla; family Antilocapridae; genus Antilocapra; species Antilocapra americana. The sequence goes on along the minus strand of ML664173.1, from coordinate 4,296,368 downwards.
CCTGGGCTAATGAATTGTGGAAAGATAATTTCCTCTGCCAATTTTTCCCTTTAAACAAATTGCAGCTTCATATTTCAACCAAATGACCTTTCTAAAACTCCACAGTGACTAATTATGAGAGAATGAGGGGGCACTATTAACAGAAATGAGATTATGTTTTGCCAAAACTTTGGGAGGCAGCATAGCCAATGATGGTTATAATCTGGGGTGATTAGAAGAGAGTCTCCTCCAAAGGCTACTGTAGATTGCTCCTGGCGCCGTGCAGCTGAGCACAGCCTATTCAATGCCACAAAGTCAGAAGCTTAAAATCCCCTGGCTGGTTTTTATGTGACTAATAATCTTCAATTTAGTACTGTTGGATGGGAGGAGGGAAGCAAAGGGGAGCTGAGAGCATGGGCGGTAAAGCAACAGCATGAGAAAATAGAAATAAGAAAAGGTTAAGAGAGAAGAAACAAGAATAACCACTTACTTCCAAAATATTTATTAAGAATCTATGATGTATGAAGTGGGCTTCCAGGTGGCTGGGGGGTAAAGAACTGCCTGACAATGCAGGAGACACGAGAGACCCAGGTTCAAACTTTCTGGTCAGGAAGAGTCCCCTGGGGGAGGAAATGGCAAGCTGCTCCAGCATTCTTGAGCCCAAAATTGCATGGACAGAGGAGCCTGGTGGGCTACAGTCCACGGAATCACAAAAAGTCAGATATGATTGAGCAGCTGAGGGCATGCACACGTGCATGAGCACACACATATACACACACGTGTGAAGGGCAAGGTTCTGGGTATTGAGAATACAGAGTGAAAGAGACATGGGAAGTCCCTAGCTTGGTGGTATTTGCAGTCAAGTTGTACAGAGACAGAGCAAAAATAAGAAAACAAGAAACCAATATCAATCCCAATGCGTGATGTGATCTAAAGAAAATGAGTGAGGTGATATAGATACAGATGATACTAAGAAATCCTTCAAAAATAACAGAATGGCTTTGATAGTGAACTTGAAGGCTTGAGAAGGATACAAGCATTCCAGCAGTGTAGGGAAGAGTGAAAGGGAATGGTGTGAGTGGAAGTCTTGAAATATAAAGCAAATTAAGTATGTTACTAGTCCATGATATGCTAATGGGGCTGAGTTAAAACAAGAGAGTGGAGGGAGGAGGTGCTGAAGGTGTGTGTCAGATCCTATACTTGCTCTTGATTCTGAGCAATGATATGTCTGTAGGGTTTTGAGTATGTGAAGTGCTTGATCCATAATTTATGGGGAGTGAATGGATTGGACCTAGACAACATTGGAAGAGGAGACATCAGTAATATGCTGGCAGTAGAGCAGCCAAAGACAGTGATGGTGGTGGAGGTCCAGCGTGAAAGAGACATGGAGAGGTCTGACAAATATGTACAAGTCAAACTGTACTGAATTTCCTGCGGGATTGAATGTGGGTTTAAAGAAATTGAGGATATTCCCCAGGTTTCTGACTTGAGCAACTTGGTTGATCAATTTAAATATGTCAAGCAGGTTAATATAGGTTCTAGAGCTTATTACCAGGGACCAATGTTAGTATATTAGTCGAGTTCTCCAGAAGTAAAGAACCAATAGGAGAGAGAAAAAGACAGATGAGGGAGAAAGGTATTCAGCATAGGAAATTGGCTCCTGTGATTATGGAGGCTGACCAGTCTTAAGACTTGCAGTCCACAAACTGGAGAACTGGGAGAGCTGGTGTGTAGTTTCAGGCCCAGTTTAAAAGCCTGAGAACCACAAGAGTCAGTGATGTGCTTCAGACCAAGAGCCAGCAGGCTCAGGACGCAAGAGGAACTGATGTTTTACTTTGAGAATGAAGGCAGGAAATAGGTGATATCACAACTCAAAGGTAATCAGGCAGAAGGAATTGTTTTCCACTCTGCCTTTTGATCCATAGAGACCTTCAAGAGATAAGATGACGCATTGGAGCATGCAATGTTTTTAGTCTACCAATTCCAATAATTGGTAGACTCATCCAGAAATGCCGATAGACACATCCAGAGCTACATTTAATCAAATGGTTGGGCAATCAGTGGCCCAATGAAACTGACATATAAAATTAACCATCCCAGATAAAAATATAAACTTGAGGGTCAGAAGTACAGAGGCAGAATTTAAGCCATGGGATGGATGAGCTCAGTTAAGAAATGATACAGGGGATTCAGGATCAGGGACATATGTACATCCATGGCTGATTCATGTCAATGTATGGCAAAAAACACTATAATATTGTAAAGTAATTAGTCTTAAATTAAAATAAATAGATATTTTTTAATGTAAAGAAAAGTAAAACAAATAAATAAAATCAAAAAAATGAAAAGAAAAAAGAAATAATACACACAGAGAGCAGAGGGAATAGGACTAGTCCCAAAAGAACTGCATATTTTAGTTTGTACAAAGGAAGAGGAATTGGAGGATACCAATAGGAAATGTCCTGGTTCAAGGAAAGCATAAAGAATGAGTACTAGGTAAGTCTATAGCCTACTGAATGAAATTCAAAGTTTTGAGCTTTTCTTTTTTCAGATTATCTATGATTTAAATCTTCTCTCTCTTTTCTACTCCTTTTTTGCACCCCTAATAACGTTTTCACACTTGGGAATACATTCTCAGCCCTTATTCTACTTCTCTTGAGGTCACCACTGCGTTGTTTTTTTTTTTTTTTTAAACTTATGTCCTGGCATCTTATTCCTACTGGAACTCCAGCTTCTTGATTATCCATATTATTATTTTTTAAATTCCTCTCGGGACGTCAGAATGCACACATCCTCCATGTGCTGTCACATGTGATGGCTTCTGTCAATGGGCATCCTCTTCTAAAAGGCTTCTTGTACCAAGAGCTCAGGAAAACTGAAAGGAGCCTTTCCCAGACCCCCTCTAGCTGGTTCTGCACATGAGTTAGATTTGTGCCTGATAGAAGCAGTATCTTGAGAGTTTGGAAGTATAGGTTAAGTTCAGGTCATCCTGTTACTTTTTCTTCTGATAAGGAGAACTGTGATGTTGAAAACAGTTGTAGTGTTTGGATAGGCATTCCAATGTCTAGACACTGGCTCTGTGATTATGGGTCAGGACAAGCTTCCTGACCTCCAGAATTTGACTATATAACTACAGTGGTGTGTCCTTAATGTGATTTCAGTGGTGTCCATCTGACTGCTCAGATGTACAAACTGAATCCCTATATAAAGTCAGTTTCTGCTCAAAATACCCAGAGACACTTCTGTTCCACACAGTGGATTTTAACTAAGGAATATATTGTAAGAGAAGGGAAGCCTGGTATGGTGCAGTCCATGAGGTTGCAAAGAGTTGGACACAACTTGGCAACTGAACAACAATACCATATTGTAAGGATTATAGGATGCTCTACAATTTGAAAATAATAAATGGAATATAATTAATGATGCAAAGTTAAGACTGAGACAGAGGCAAAGGAGCAAAGGGGAGTAGTACTTTAATAAGAGTTTATCTATGGAGCACACGCTGGGTACGTACCGGGTGGGACAATAGGTACATCCAAAGAGAGATATGGTTCTAGGTAAAAGAGCAGGGAGGTTGATGGTCTTGGGAAAAGGGGACAGAAACACTTTTATCAACACACAAATAAAGGAGGTAAAATGGTTTGTATGTTTTTCTTACATAACAAAAGTCTAAAAGTCAGACATCCCAACTTTGGCTTAGTGGCCAAACTTTCCATATTTTGCTTAGCTTTTTGAAGTGATATTCATCTTCATGGCTGTAAGGCAACTCCAGTAACTTCAAGCATCATACCCGGAAAGAACAAAAGAAGGAAGAGAGATTGAGATTACTCTATGATGCTGCTTTATACCAAGAAGAACATTTATTTTCTTTCTCTCCCATAGCTCATTGCCTGCTTTCCCATGTCAGATTCAAGAAGACTGAGGATGCAAGTGTCCATTCTTACCCAGAGTGGAAATTTAGTGGTATAGATGGAACCATGTTTCGTGAAAGATTCATATGTGGAGTCCTAACTCTCAGAAGTAATTTTATTTGAAAACAGCATTGTTACAGATATAATTAGTATGTTAAGAAGAGTCATATACAGACAAGTTGGGCTCTTAACACAATATATCTGCTGTCCTTACTAGAAAACAAAACCAAACAAACAAGCAAACAAAATGTGAAAATTGAGAGATATTGCTGTATATCAGAGTACTACTGATACCCAGGAGGCCTGGAAGAGATCCTTCCTTGCTGCCCTTGGAGGGAGTATTATAACCCTCCTAACACTTTGATTTTTAGTAAAACTTTAGTAACATCTCCTCTGAGGTATTGGGCTTCCCTGGTGGCTCACCAGTAAAGAATCTGCCGCCAATGCATGAGACCTAGGTTCTATCCCTTGGTCAGGAAGATCTTCTGGGGAAGGAAACGGCAGCCCACCCCAGTGTTGTTGCTGGGGAATCCCATGGACAGAGGAGCCTGGCAGGTTATATAGTCCATAGGGTTGCAAGAATCTGACATGACTTAGTGACTAAACCAGCACCAACAACTTAGATAATAGATCCATAATTAGCAAGACCTTTAAAGAAATTTGAAATATAAAGCAGTGTCATTATAAACCTAGAAACGTATTAGTAATTTTCCAGGGATTTATTTTTAAAGATTTTCACTTCCAATTATGATTCTTATGTAAATGGTGATTCTACTTTATGTAACTATTCTGATGCACGTTAATTGCCATTGAGAATGAAGCTTACACAGTATTCTTTTCTTCATCATCTTTGTGCCATCAACATACATAGAGGAAGAACATTTTATTATAGTTAAAAAGTTGGACAGAGCAAGAAGCATTCATAAAAGGTGTAAATGTTGAAACTATGAATTCAATTATGTGATCAATCCTGATTATACTCATTTAATTTTAGGATCATATCTTATTTTTAATTTCTAAAAGAGAAATTGGGAGAGACACAAAATTGATTAAATACAATTTGATTAATTAATGCCATCATTTTATTGTTGAAAAATGTGTGATAAGATACATCAGACTTCATGCCACTTTTGTGGAAATCTAGCCAATATAAGTATTGGTACTTAGTGTGAGGAAAATACCTAATTTCACCCAAGGAATTTATTATGAGAGAGTTTTTATTTACTTAAAAATGAATAGCATGTTCTTAAGATCCACTCAAAAAACAAAACTTATGTGAACATTTTAGTCATGAAATTAAAAAAAAACAGCAGGAATATACTATTAGAAATATATTAATGCATCAGAATGGAAAAGTTCTAGAAGATCAAGGGCAAAACAAAAAATAATCTCTGTGGTAGCAGAAATGTCAAGTAGATTCAGCATAAGGTAAAAACAGCCAAAACTAGATTTAAATTAGTTACAAAGATTGCCATTAACCTGTCTTACTTTCCTGTCCTTTAAATAAGAAGAATATTATTATAATCATTCTTTTGTAGCTATTGAAGTCACTTTTGCTTTTTATTTGTTTTCTTAAGCTAAAAGTCTTGATGGATACAATAATGAAAAAATAAAAAAATAATTTGAAAGAAGACCTTGAAGCTAATTTCAACTCTATAGGTTTTTGTTTTTTTTTAACCTTCTACAAAGACACACTGGTGACTGCAACTGCTAATAGATGACTAAACGAGCTAGGATGTTTAATTCACACTCATGGCCCTAGCATTTACCTGTAAGTTAGAAAGAATTGTGGCTCCCAAGTGATTCTGTTGCAAGTGACCTATGAAGGTCTTTTCTACTAGAGAAAGAAGCAAACTCATTCTTTCGAGATCAGATGTTGGATTCTGTGATATACAGCACTAATTTCAAGTCAACTTCTTTAAACACTTAGCATTTAGAATAGAACCAGAAGGTGGATAAGAGGCCTCAGCTCCACTTTAAAGAGATCTCTCAGAAAATAGAGATTTTTTGTCCAAACCAGAATAGACTTGACATCAACAACAAACAATATAACAAAGCAAAGTGTGGTTGAAACAAAACAATTTGTTTAGAAATCAATTTGCTGCATCCATTTGCTTGGATTTAACTTTTTTTTTTTTTTTTTTTACAAAATTCATTTCCTCGTGTATGGGTAAAAAGACTAAGCTATAAATACCAAAAAAAAAAAGGCAGTTCAACCTTTGTAACCAAACTGCTGAATAATGACACCTCAGAAATTTAAAGGAGCCTCACAGATCTTGGTGTACTTACACATGGGTTTGCTGGAAATTCTCCTTGAAAACTCACCATTTTGAAAAGGAGCCTGTTGAACTTCGGAGCAACCATTACTACAGTTAATTCTTTCCCACTCAGCTCAGCTCAGTTCAGCCGCCCGGTCGTGTCCGACTCTGTGATGCCATGGACGGCAGCACGCCAGGCCTCCCTGTCCATCACCAACTCCCGGAACCACCCAAACCCATGGCCACTGATTCACTCAAAACATCCACTTGTATCTTCCTTCTACACATTTAATTTCAAACGTCTTGTATTCGTACGAGAAATAGAATGTCTCCCACCATACCAGTAACTCCGGCTGCCGCAGTGG
>ML664173.1:4082811-4279855 GCA_007570785.1 Antilocapra americana | reverse complement strand
GTTAACTTTTGACACCAGGTTTTCCTTTAACTAACAATAATATTTTGGTGTTCAGACTACCTGCCCTTTCTGACAAGACTCCTATATAACCTGACTTCCTTCCTTGACTTCTCAGCGGCTGCTCTCTTAGAATTACTCGAAGTGTTGCCTCCTGAGCTCTAAGTCCTGAAAATTCCCACTGCATACGACATAACTGTCAACCTTGATGTCATGAATATTTTTTTTTTAGTTTACACATATAAACCTAATTCCTTATGAAGAATCTTCCAGTATGTGAATCTTAGTTAATCCTTTTACAAGTGAACTATTGAACAATTCCAAGATCGTTCTTCCTCTTTTATTTCTGACCTGTTATCATACCTGAGTTTGTCAGCCTCCTTCTGGAAATGTGATCTGACAGTAGGGCTTCAGATACGGAGTGACGTCTTCTTGGTTGTGGGTCCGATACTTTGATGAATGCATCCCAGGTTCACATTGGCTTCAGCAGTGACTCCATCACCCTGCCGGCTCATATTAATCTTAGAGCTGGAGAAAATGCCTCTCACACTTGAACCCATGTTAAATGTTCAGGCTTGCGTCTCCCTTACTCTCTTGAACCATCTGCTTTCTGACCCAAGCACAGAACATCACATTTATCTTTATTAAATGTCATCTTCTTAGACTCCATCCATTGCTTCAGCTTGTCAAGATGCTTTTGAATCCTGATTCTGTCATGCCTTGTATTAGTTATCTCTCTGAACTTGTTGTCAGCCCCAGATTTGATAACAGGCCTTCTTTGTCCTCATCCAATCCAGTGATAAACTTGCTAAGGGGACCAAGCCAAGGCAAGAGCCCTGCTGGCAGGCCTCCAAGTTGTGAACGCTCTGAATTCATTCAGCCCTTTGAATATCCACTCAACCACATTAAAATTCCATCCATGACTCTCTCTGATATGTAACGATATTGTGAGTCTGGCTCTGCCTTCTTCCTTGACATTATCTGATCCTTCAGTCTCAGTGCTCCTTGCATTCCAGCCAGACCAGCAATTTTTCTGTCTCTTATTGATACTGAGCTCCCCTTCCATCTCAGAACTTTTGTAATTTTTATTCCCTTTACCTGAGTTACTCTTCTCTTAGATATTTGCATGACTGGCTCCTTGTTATTCAGGTCTTAGCCCAAAAACCACCTCTTGGAGCTGTGTTTCTCGAAATTTATTTCTCAATCATTGACATTTCGAGCTGAATAGTTTTTGTCATAGGGGACTGTTTCCCTCAGTAATGTTTTGTGATTTTTGGTGTATAAGCCTTGCACTTCTTCTATTAAATATATTCCTGAATATGTTACTATTTAATGATATTTTGAGGGGAATTATTTCCTTTCAAACAAGCTTAAGGCATCAATGTTTTAAATAATGTTTAAACATATATATATTTCTTAGTGAACATTGTTATTACTGGTTGCTAATCACATAAAATCAGATGTCAGTCTGCTTAAAGAACTATTCTATAAAGTTCAATCCATCTATTATGTGCCTGGTGTTGGATGTAAGACTATGTTAGGCATTTCACCTGACTATTTTGTTAAATACAAATAAATACCCCCATTTTCCTTAAGTAAATTTATGTATATTCTATTTCTAGAAATATAATTCCTAAAATAGAGATCCCACAAAATGACCTTTCATAATTCTGTTCACTCATATCCTAATAATACACTTGAATTCAAGTTAAAATTCAGACTTCTTACCTTTATGTGGAATCAAACCCTATATAAATATAGGTCAAGTGATTTAACTTATTTGACCTAGCATAGATGACCTGTGTGGTGTGAGATACTGCTTGAATGGTGATGGTATTAAGACCTTTGGGCAGCCCCTTGCATTATTCTTCATAACCCACCAGCAACCAAGATTTATCACTTATTGTGAAATGTGTTTCATATTTAGTCTTCATTTCATTTCTGGCAACACTATTCTAAGCAGCAATTTTTATACAGTGCTTGAAAAAAAGGCTGGATCAGAGTCACAAAGCAGTGAGAAGATATTAGTATTTAAAAATAAAAACAATATAAAACTTAAAAATATATAGTGTAGGAAAGTCTGAGAAAATTTTGGATTTTCTCTGGGAGGCTATTTTAGTGCCTTAAAAAAATCAGATAAATACAACTTTCAAATGTTTCCTCTAATTTGTGCCCTAATTTTCTAGTGTCTTAAACACATCTTTAGGATTAACTGGATAATCCATCACTGTATGGGGACTATAGAAGCATATTTCTTTACAAATTCTGCATATATAATATATACAAATATATGCAATATAATCTCATTATGTATTACATATGTGTGTGTGTGTGCTAAGTTGCTCCAGTCATGTCCAGCTCTTTGTTACCCTATGGACTGTAGCCAGCTACGTTCTTTGTCCATGGGAATCTTTTGGCAAGAAAACTGGAATAGGTTGCTGTGCCCTTCTCCCGGGAATCTTTCTGACCCAAGAATCGAACCTGCATCTCTTACATCTCCTTCATTGGCTGGCAGGTTCTTTACTGCTAGCACTACTTGAGAAGCCCTTCCCCAGGGGATCTTCCCAACCCAGGGGTGAAAGCCAGGTCTCCTGTATCACAGGCAGATTCTTTACCATCTGAGCCACTAGAGAAGTCCATATGTATTATATGTGTGCATATATATAGATATATAATGCAGAGTAATATAGAAGAATATACTAGATTCCATGAGTCACAATGCTGAGGATTTAATTCTCTGACCCCTTTTTTCTTTTGTAACCTCCTAGTTTACAAACTGTCCATGGCTGACCATTGCTTATAAATCCATAGTACTAATCTTGTATTAGATAGGTGTCCTTTGCTATCTAGTGCTTCCCTGGTGGCTCAGCAGTGTGGGAGACCTGGGTTTGATCCTTGGGTTGGAAAGACCCCCTGCAGAAGAGAAAGGCTACCCACTCCTATATTCTGGCCTGGAGAATTCCGTGGACTGTATAATACATGGAGTCACAAACAGACAGACACAACTAAGTGACTTTCACTTCGACATTTAGACTATCTAATGACACGGAAGAAGGGAAACTGACATTTCTCAACTTACTAGTATGTGACGGGAACTGTAATGCATTATACCACATTTAGTCCTACAAATCTGATGAAACAGGTATTTTAAACAATTTGAATAGCCTGCTCAAAATCATATAATGAATAAATGATAAAGCCAAATTTCAAAATCAGATCCGTTCCTACATATCAGTCTAGAAAATGACATGGAGAACAAGAACAGCAATGAGCTGTTCACGATCCCATTGATTACAAGGATTACTAAAGTGGACGGACCACAGAATAAACAGTCTTTCAGGAAATCTTGCACTAGGAATCTGATATTAGCTTCCAGCAGTAACACACTTTCATGGAGTAGCCAGAGTCAAGAACAGAGATCAGGGACTATGGCCATGTCCATATCCTAAATAAAAATTAAACATTTACCCATTCAATACATTCTTAGTTTGGTATAACTCTTAATGGCCATAAATTCCTCCCGTCTCAATATGCATATTCCTTTGCATTGTGCCTATGACATTCTTGGAAACAAAACAAAACAAACAAACAAACAAAAAAAAAAATCAGGTGGTGATGGGAACCTCCAATTTACAGCCAGTGGGTCAGAAGACTTGCTGGACTTGCAACTTGCCTCTGTAGTGGAGGCAGTCTTGTGGGATCTGAGGCTGATTCCAGGTAGAAAGCGTCAGAATTGAGTTGAATTGTAGGACACTCAGCTGGTGTCACAGAATTGCCTGGTATGTGGAAAAACCAACACATTGGGAATCAGTAGTAAAATATGGTATAGAGTATAGGAGTATAGGAGAATAGGAATCAAACAAGAGTATTTATTTATTTTCTTGAATAACCACTGATGAACATGATTATAAACTGTTTCAAAATAGTTCCAGCTAACTGCATATTTTGGGCTTCCTGGTGGCACTGGTGGTAAATAATCTGCCTGCCAATGCAGGAGCCGCAAGAGATGTGGGTGTGATACCCAGGTTGGGAAGATCCCTTGGAAAAGGAAATGACAACCCACTCCAATATCCTTGCCTATAAAATTCTTTGGGCAGACTAGCCTGGCAGGCTGCAGTCCCTGGGGCCACACTAATCTGGTATTGATAGATTCTCTTAATATGTCATAAGGAAAACCCACATTATATGTGTTAACCCTGTTAGTATATCCATTGTCTGAGAAATTCCACAAGGGCTGTAGCTGTTTCAGGGTACGCTTGCATTTCCCACAATGTAGCACTATGTCATGGGAGCTGAGTCTCTTCCAAATTTCATAAATTGAGTGTGGAAAAGTCAGTAACTGGACTTGGAGTGACAAGATCTGAGTTCTGTTCCCAGGTCTACAACTCAAGAGCAATATGGTCTGGTCAAATCATTTAGTCTCCAGATGCAGCATTATGGCAGCTTAAATGATAAAAGCCATGTGGCTTGCAGAGGACATATTATGGTCTGGTAGCGTTCTCAGCCATGCATACTAAAGCCAGAGGACAGAGGCTTCAATAATGTGTGGCGTGGCTGCAAAGAATTATTTTATCATTTAAGGAATGAGTTATAGGTGTTTAGTAACATAAATTTCCATCCCTAATCTGCTTAGGTGCACATTCAAATATATGTTTGATCAGAGTACTTCCTCAGTGTTGAAATTACATGGAAAGCAATGGACCTCTTGTTCTCAGGAGAGGGTGATAGTCTTTATAGTACCTTACCTTTGTTGTTGTCCCATTGCTATGTCGTGTCAGCTCTTGGTGACCCCAGGATTGCAGCACACCAGGCTTCCCTGTCCTTCACTATCTCCCAGAGTTTGCTCAAGTTCATGTCCATTGAGTTAGTGATGCTATCTACCCATTTCATCCTCTACTGCCCTCTTCTCCTTTTGCCTTCAATCCATCCCAGCATCAGGGTCTTTTCCAATGAATTGGTTCTTCATATCAGGTGGCCAAAGTATGGGAGCTTCAGCATCAGCCCTTCCAATGAATATTCAGGGTTGATTTCCTTTAGCATTGACAGGTTTCATATCCTTACAGTTGCATGCATACTAGAACATAGAATATCCTACTCAAGATCTGGTTTGCCACATGGAATGACTCTGTGTCTAAAATTTCTTATAATTGTTTTATTGTGTTTAATTTCTCAGGCAGAGATATGTAACTTATATTATGTTACTTGCCTTATTCCTAATTTGAAACAACTTAACCACATCAGTCAGGCACTCAGCAGGGCTCCAGCAAAGGGAGGCTAGCTACCACCAGCAGCAAGCCAGCTGAACCCTGCAAAGAATCGTGATCAGATCAGTACAGTCACATCATAGGCAAAAAGATGATCCAAGTATGAAATAATCCCCCACCCATGAGGGTGAAGGAAATAAGGTCATTGAAAAGTTGAAATAGTTAAAGATCATAGCATCCTTAATTTCTTTATTTGTGAGATGAAGGGGATAGAATCCCTGTAGGTTTGAAAACATCAAGATGATTTGAATTCTAAAAGAAGGCTGTACTTCACATCACTACTGACAAAAAAAAAAAATAATATCGTTACCTTTAAAGCATGCCAAAGCAGGAAATGCATAAGGATTCAAAGTGAATATAGTTAACTATCGGGATAGCAATGTCAAAAATTGACTAAGGCAGCCTGGGCGAGGTAAACTTTTGAAGGTGAAATGGATGCTATTTAATGTGAAATTGAGTTGTTTAAGGGTAGGAGGAGGCACAAGGTGAATGGGTGTTGACGGTGGGTTTGGGCAGGCTTCCACGGTGGACAAGATCCAGCCTGGAGCTACACACTTGGTGGTTTTGTCCACAGGCATCCCTGATCAGTGGTAACCCCAGAATCTGCATAATGCTTTGTATTAGAATATATTACACTGAAATGTATATACTTTTTGTATTTAAATTTTAGTAAGGAAATTAATCACAACTATTATAAAAAGACCAAAAGAACTAACGCGTCTCTCTCTCTCATACACACACACACACACAATGTTTGATGATTTTAGAGAGAAGCTGAAACAGAAACATATAAGAATTAAATCAAGTCCACACTTTCTTCCAAGAAAGGACTCCCCCTGCATAAGCCAGACTGTGTATAGTAAATTGAATGCACAATATGATTTTTATTCAAATACTGGCACAGTTCACACAGTCAAATAAGCCATTTGGACATCTGTTTCGAGATTTGAATCAGTTTACTCAAAGTTTACACAACCCATTTATTATCTGTTTTCTTAGGGGATGAGGGTTATTGAAGAGATGGAGCTCACCAGTCCAGACAAGATCCTCGGAGGGCATATTTGGATTCTGTAGGGAAGTGTCACAATTTTATTTCCAACGTAAGAGAAGTACATCAGCCAGCAGTCCACAGTCTCCTACACTTTCTCTAATATTTTAATTACCTGTATCTTAATATGCTAGACCTATGTATACAGAGGCTTTCAAAAAAAAAAGACAATTCTCCTTTTGACTCAAGGTGTTCATCAGCCATCTGGAACTGCCTCCCAAGCTTCATCCGTTATGCAAATAAGGTTTAGTATTCCTCATGTTCCATCTACTGATACTAATGCATTGACTTGGGTGTTCCAGCACAAGCCCCCAGAAGACATCGCCTCTTCATCCGTCATTGGCTCGGCTCACACCTCATTACTTTTAATGGCTCTGTGGCACTTAAGGTCACTGAGCTCCTAACTGCTGCCGCCTGGGGTGCTGACAATAAAAGCACCTTTCTCTGTTTAAGTGAAGCAGATTCCCCATTTCATTCTTTGCTTCTTCTTCTTTTATTTTGTTTTATTTTTGTTATTGTGGAATTATCATCACTTGGGAAAAGACAAGGATTGTTTGAAGAAGTAGAGGCTGTTTTCAGAAGTTTAAGTAAACAAAACTATTTCTGGGAAGAGTTTAAGGAAAAAAAAATGTCCATTGACCCGTGTGTGTGTCTCTGTTTCTATATGCGTGTATATATATGCATATACATATGTGTACACACTATGTATTCATATATATACATATATATACACACACATGCATATATGACTTTAATTGCATTCTTCAATTATTTCTTTAAAATAATTTTCCTTTTAGCATACTGTAGCATGCTTAAAGCATTCTTGGGTCAAATCTCATTTTCATTCCTGGCTCTTTCACTTTCTAGCTGTGTGAGTTTAAGCAAGTTACTTAATTTCTCTGTGCCTCAGTTGTTTAAATCTGTAAAATGGGAATACTGAGATAAATTAGTACATTAGTTCATAGTGAGAATTAAATCAACCAATATTAAGTGCTTAGAAACTCTGGCACTTATGTACTAAACAAGAGGTCATTAGGTCAAACTGCATCAGATTTAGATATAGTTTTAAAAACATGATTATTAATAAGTGTTCAAGCTAAGTTATTAAAAATTAAATGAGAAACTTAATACTAATAAGCATGAATATTAATAGAATGGCCAATTTTCAAGGAAAAATATGTTAAAATATACACAAAAATTAATTTAGAAAGTATCATTAGACTGATATTGTGAAATAACTGTATATATACATAAATATGTATATTTATATGTGTATATATATATATATATATATATATATAAAGGACTCCCTAAAGGCACCAGATTTAGCAACATTTCAGGCAATAGCACAGGCAATACCTTCCAAAAAATATAAAAACAGAACAGTACCTTCAATAAGAATCTCAGGCCATGATCATGAGAGTCTGCTCCATCGTATGCCTCTCTCTGGAGCTAGAAAGTGGAGTCAGAATTGCAATGAAAGACCTTGCCTGGTATTCAAGCCAATGAAAAGAAAAGCACCCTTTCTACCAACAGAGTGTGATGGAGAAAGGGCAGGCTATGAGTATTCTGGAAGCCTTGGATCCACTGTTCTTGAAACAAGCCCGTTTTCCCTATTTTGTGACCCAACGACTTTCCTTGTTTAAACGGACATATTGTCACGGCCAACAAAACAGTTCTTTACTAAAACCACAAGTCAAGATTGGGAAAACAGATACTCTTCAGGGAACAGGGACAATCTGTTCGCCTATCTTTACAAATGACTCCAGTGAGTATTTGTACAGCAGAAAACATACAAAATTTGTGTTGTTTACTTTAGATGGAGGCATTTGAAGTGACTTGTCATCCTGTTTGCTTATTTATTTGAATTTTCTTTCCTTTCCGTTTGGCCTAAGTAAACATACATTATTTGTATACTGGAAACACATCGTAACTAAAATATAATATTTACTTAGCATGAGAGAAGTAAGAGATGAGGTGACATTTTCAGTATTCTTATCGTGAGTTTTGTATCTTGTGACACATATTGGGTGAAGAATCAGCTTCTACTGAACTAATTAACCATCTTTTTGGTAAGGCAAGCTGCCCCTGTGCCTGGTACATCTCTTTCTCATTGCTAGAGACCAGCTGTGCTGGTTTTCTGAAGTTAGAAATTCAAATAATGTAATATTTACACTCTAAACCTACCTCTATGCAAACATATTTGTTTTCAGAAAAACTTTATTTTTAATCAGTTTTCTCAAAGAGTGGCCTTGGACCACCTGTATCACAATTACTGCAGTGTTTGTTAAAAATAGATTACTAGATCCAACATTAGACATTGGTGAATCAAAATATTTATTGTTGAGGTACTGGAATGATTATTTCTGGGCAGTTTAGAAATAAGATAATCATTACACCTTCCACATTTTATAAACCAAAGGTCTAGTGTAACAAAACCTGACTTTCTTCATAAGTATATACCCTGAACTAAAGTTTATTTAAATTAATGCTCAAGAGTAAACATTATTAATCACCAAAAGCAAATATCTTCATATTCATGTGTTACCGGTGTTTCTCAGCTGAAATCAGATATCATTTCATATCCCGACTGAGAGAAAAAATTAAACACTAAACTGTATATTCATAAAGGGAGAACAACCATGTTTATTTTCAAAGAGTCACATCTTATAGAAAAATATACTGATAGGTTTTAGTAGTCAAGGAAAGTAATAGAGTAAAACAATGATTTTTCTGCCTTCAAGGAGAAGAATGAAACAGATCTAAAAACAGCAGGTGATTGAATTACAGGTAGGATGAAAAGAAAATGGGCTCTGGGAGAAAATTCTAGCAGATAAGTGAGTTTAATGCTACTAAATTTGAAAACCAACTTTCATTACAATATATGTTGATTATAATTCATGTCCTTGGTTCGTGTGTTACAAGATCCATGGTATCAATTTTTCTGAGTCATTTTTATGTCATTCCACAAAACTGCAGGCTAAGTCTGAAGGAACAGAGAGGACTAGCAACACAGCTGTGTCTAAGAATGGATTCATTGATAAAACATATTGGAAAGCAATTTATAAAGTATAAGGTATTTTTAAAATATTATACAATATTATTTGCTATTGCATTTTCTTAATAGGCCTAAAGCAGATGTGCACCTTATGATAACAGAGTGTTTTCAACACCCTGAAACTAAAATATTCTATTTTGTTTGTTTCTTGTCTGCACTATGTAGGCTGTTAATTCCCTGACCAAGGATCAAATCTGTGCCCCTGCAGTGGAAGTGTGCAGTCTTAACCACCGGACCACCATGCATCCAGGCTCAGCTTGCATCAGTCATGCCTGACTCTGCACGACACTATGGACTGTAGCCCACCAGGCTCCTCAGTCCATAGGATTCTCCAGGCAAGAATATGTACTGGATTGCCATTTTCTTCTCCAGGCCATCTTTCAGACTCAGGGATCAAACCCATACCCCTGCATCTCCTGGATTACAAGCAGATTCTTTACTGCTGACCCAGGTGGCAACCCACTAGACCATCAGGGAGGTCCAACTAAGAACTTATAAAATATGTATCACCAAGATTTACTATAGGAAAGGTTTGAAAGTGAGTGAGGCCCTGTGGGGCTCCCAGGCACAAATGCCTTTCTGTCTCCTGTTTCTTCCTGGCAAGACTTCAGCCATTATGACCTACTCTGAGTTCCAAAGGGCAGTTTCCAGAGTTGCAAATCAAGGAGAGGCAGCCAAGATATCACCTGAGGCAAGATTAAAGGGATCAGAGAAGTTCACCAAGATTGTGCTGTGCTTAGTTGCTCAGTCTACTCTTTGAAACTTCAGGGACTATAGCCCACCAAGCTCCAGGCAAGAATACTAGAGTGGGTTGACATGCCTTCCTCCAGGGGATCTTTGAAACCCTGGGATCGAACCTAGGTGTCCTGCATTGAAGGCAGATTCCTTGCCATCTGATACACCAGGGGAGCCCCACTAAGATTCAGTCGTTCAGTCATGTCCAACTCTTTGCAACCTAGTGGACTGCAGCACTCCAGGCCTCCCTGTCCATCACCAACTCCCGCAGCTTGCTCAAACTCATGTCCATCAAGTGAGAGATGCCATCCAACTATCTCATCCTCTGTCCTCTCCTTCTCCTCCTTCCTTCAATCTTTTCCAGCATCAGGGTCTTTTCTAGTGAGTCAGTTCCTCGAGTGAGGTGGCCAAAGTATTGGAGTTTCAGCTTCAGCATCAGTCCTTTCAATGAATATTCAGGACTGATCTCCTTTAAGATGGACTGGTTGGATCTCCTTGCATTCCAAGGGACTCTCAAGAGTCTTCTCCAACACCAAAGTTCAAAAACATCAATTCTTCAGTGTTCAGCGTTCGGTAAGTTCCAGTTCTCACATCAGCTTTCTTTAAGACCCAACACTCACATCCATACATGACTACTGTAAGAAATATAGCTTTGACTAAATATACCTTTGTTGGCAAAGTAATGTCTCCGCAGCAAGCATTTTTTTTTTTTTTAATTTCATGGCTGCAGTTACCTTCTTCAGTAATTTTGGAACCCAGGAAAATAAAGTCTATGACTATTTCCATTATTTCCCGATCTATTTGCCATGAAGTTATGGGATGAGATACCATGATCTTAGTTTTCTGAGTACTGAGATTTAAGCCGATGTTTTTACTCTCCTCTTTCACTTTCATCAAAAGGCCCTTTAGTTCTTCTTCACTTTCTGTCATACAAGTGGTGTCATCTGAATATCTGAGGTTATTGATATTTCTCCTGGCAATCTTGATTCCAGCTTGTGTTTCATCCAGCCCAATGTTTCTCATGATGTACTCTGCATATGAGTTAAATAAGCAGGGTGACAATATACAGCCTTGACATACTCCTTTTCCTATTTGGAACCAGTATATTGTTCCATGTCCAGTTCTAACTGTTGCTTCCTGACCTGCTTACAGATTTCTCAAGAGGTAAATCAGGTAGGTGGTCTGGTATTTCCATCTCTTGAAAAATTTTCCACGGTTTATTGTGATCCACACAGTCAAAGGCTTTGGCATAGTCAATAAAGCAGAAATAGATGTTATTCTGAAACTCTCTTGCTTTTTCGATGATCCAGTGGATGTTGGCAATTTGATCTCTGATTCCTCTGCCTTTTCTGAAACAAGTTAATTATCATATGTCTAATCAATCGCCAGCCCAGGATTGATGCTCGGGGCTGGTGCATCGAGATTTCCCGGGGGGAGGGAGGAGGGAGGGAGGAGGGAGGGGGGTTCTGGAGGGGGAGCATATGTAAACCCATGGTGATATCATGGCATTGTATGGCAAAAACAATAAAAGGAAAAAGAAAAAAAATAAATAGAACCTGCTTGAACGTCTGGAATTTCATGCTTCACATATTGCTGAAGCGTGGCTTAGAGAATTTTGAGCATTACTTTGCTAGCATGTGAGATGAATAAAATTGTGTGGTAGTTTGAGCATTCTTTGGTGTTGCTTTTCCCTGGGATTGGAATTAAAACTGACCTTTTCCAGTCCCATGGCCACTGCTGAGTGTTCCAAATTTGCTGGCATATTGATGGCAAGAGCAGAAAACTCTGAGCCTATGTATGAGGGGTGCAGACCTCAGACTTCCGAGGTGAAGCAAAAGTGCTCCTTAATGGAAGTATTGATTATGAAGCTATATAAGATGAGAAGTAGTTTACCAAAGACATAATGGCAGGTGACTGGAGATTATGAATCAAGGATTATTGGATGTGATGAGGTTTTGAATAAGGGAGTGTTGCTAGATAAGCCTGAAGGTTGATGTGGTATTTCTGTCCTCAGGACATTGGAAGACCTTTGAGAGCTTTTAAACTGGAGAACTAGATGTTTTAGTGCAGGAGTTCTATCAAAGGCAGATAATAAATACGTTAGACTCCCTGGACCATTTGCTAGACTATGTCGCATAAAGGCTACATAGGTAAGAGGTCAGCACAAATGATCATAGTTGTGTTGTCGTAAAATCTTACTTACCAAGACAAGTCACTGTCTGGATTAGGCCCATTGGCTGCTGTTCACCAACCACCCATTTTGAAGTTCACAATGGCTGAAGAATTAAAAATGAATTTAAGAGCAACAAGGATGGAGGCAGAGCGAATATATGATATTATTGCAAAACTGCCAGTAAAAGAATCATATTTAAGAGAATAGCAGTACCTGGATGAATTAGAAGAAGGTGAATACAGGAAACCTTAGAAATTTTAAGATGTAGCAGTCAGTGATGTGAAGGATGTATAATGAAGTGATAAATGAAGGTCAAGGATGGTTTGCCACTGGGAAGGTGATAGGTGCTTAGAACACATAAGAGCTGGAGTAGGGTTGGTGTTGAGTGGAAAAGAAATCATTTCTGTCATATACAACATGAAATCTAAGAATTGCGATATCCAAATAGAGAGCAATAATGTCTATTAGGCCAGAAACTAAGGACAGAGATCTTGGGAACAGGCATCATTTAGATGGCCCAACTCCAGAATGCTCTTATCTAGAGTATGTTGAGACAAAGAAATGCCTAACCCAAATAAAAAAATTAAATAAATAAACCACACCACCAGCAAATGGTGAAGCCCATATTCTATGACACGCCAATGTGAGGGAAGTATAAAGGAGGTTTCCACAAGAAAATAACTGGAATGTTAAAAGGTATTGTGTAAAAATATTTCTGAGTTATTGTAGAATAAAGTACTTGAAGACAGTTTTTTTTTTCCTTGTACAATGCTAAAATGATCAGCCTGACACAATACACTGGTAATGTTAAAATGTAATTATTTCCCATGGATTCAACTTGAAAATGCCAGCCTGGTGGCTCTGTAGTTAATGAAAGCAGTGCAGCTATTTCACTGACAGACAGCTTTAGATACTGAGGTAAAAGACTCCAAGCCCACGAGGAGAATAAATAATGTTCTCTTGCTGATAATGACAATGTCTATTAAAATTGGACATTAATAAATTCAATATTGATTATGTTATTGGATATACTCTTTCTTTTTTCTTTACATGACAAAACAAAATAACATAATTTTCCTAAATAGTTCTTCCGTGTGCTAGAATTGCATGATGACATGTTTAGTGACTTCATGGAATTGGGACATAACAGAGTTCAAATAAAAGGCCCGTTGAAACACAATTACATTAAGCAAATACCAAAACTATGAGTGCCAGATTTATTCCTGTGAAAGTATGCTGTGAAAACGTTTCACCATATAGCTTTAGATTTTATTTTTACATAAGCAAAGTAATAACAATTTCCAGGATCATTTCCCCAACCTGTCTACAGTTTAAAATGCAATTGTACCGCCACGTTATTAAAAGTGTGAATGTTGTGATCCTAAACCTTTTTATCTGACTGTCATGATTCTTAATGTTACATGACACTTGAAGATATAGTTGTTCACAACCTTGGGTGAATAATTTATTTCCTACTTAGTAACTGTTCATGCATTTACATTAAGTGTATGTAAATATCCAAGCAGAAATGTAAAGGGTCACGGGAAATGTTTCAGGGTTTATTAGAGCAGAGCACTATACACTATATTTACCCTCCATGATCATGATCTCATATTCTGAAAAGATGGTATTTATTTTTCACCTCACAGAATACAGTCAACTGACTACTACTCTGTAGAGTGTAAAATTGCATCTCATGACTTGAAATGAAAATATTTGTGTAAATGGAAGTCAGGAATTTAATTTTCAAATGCACCATTATTTCATTCTGGAAGTTAAGGAAATAATAGAAGTGAATAATGACTATTGAGGCATTTATTAGTGGATCTAATCCGATGCTTATTCCCTGGGAATGGGCTCACTGAGTTGAATTTTATACAGGTGTTATAAAGGCTTGTGAAATCAACTAAGGCATTGCAGTTGGAAGATTAGCATGTCTTGGTGAACATTTTATGATTCTGTTAAGTTCAAAGTCAATGAACAGCACCAGAAGAAAGAAGCTATCTATAAATCACAGACAATTTGCAATGAATCATAGGAATATTTTACATGATAAATGCAGCTAAAATGTGCCATCAGGGATTTAATTACAGCAAAGGTTCATGATTATGCATCTTAGCTTTCTCCCCTAAACATGCTTTCCTGTGATCTACAAGACTTTATCATTACGGAGTGTGTCATTCACCAAATGCTCTACCTCCTGTCATGGATTTCTTTCGTGAATACATAGCTTGGAGAGATCAGTCTTCAAGAAATATTTGAAAGCCATATGTAATAATGTGGTATTTCCCCTAAGCCCATATTAAAAAGGACGAATTTTGTGCCACATTTTTCTATTTATATTTTCCCCAGCTAGTAAGCCAATTTTCAACCTTCCTCTAAACCATCCAAGAAAAATAAAACTTAGCTGAGCATTAATAATAACTTCAAATTAGTTAGATATTCAAGTAAAAATCTGACCTCTGTTCAAAGATTGAAGGTGGGCCTTCACAATGTAGCCCCAGGTTAGCTAACTAAAACTTGGAAAAATTGATGTGCCCAAGAAATGGCCTCTTTAAGAGTTTTATGCAAATGATTTTTCTCAATTGAACTGCTTCAAATTATCTCCTTCTTAATTCTTTCCACACTTAAATCTGACAACATTCCTCACTTAGTAAAATATTTCTGAGAGTACTAAACATGAAATCAGAATTAGAAGCAAAAATCTTGAAATCGAAATAAGTCTTTCAATGTCATTAACTATCTTCAACAACATGAAATGAATCAAGTTTGCTGCCAAACACTAACTGGTTTCTTTGTCTCTTAAATATAGTTCATCTGGCTATTATTTGTAGAAGTGCATTTTGAAATAAGGCATAGAAAATTGCAGCCTTTTAAATTTTCTGCATTTGCTACATAATATCAGAGCTAATCCAACTTTATTCATCCTACTGAAATTGAACTGGGTTTTATATTATTGCCTAAAATGAATTCCAACTTGGAAAATCAATAGGAAGCTTGTAAATACTTTTTCTTACCCCAAGTTCTAGTTAGCTTCGGAATTCACAATGCATGCACAGGTTGTTTAATACCATTCAAATTTTCTAAAGAGTAATTTAATTTCATCTGAACTAAAGGCAAACTGTGTAGAAAATAATTCAGAGATAATCCATGTTCCTCGAAAGAGCAATATGTGACTGAGAAGTCTGGGTTAAAAGAGAAAAGAAAGCAGATGTTAAAAATAGATAAAAATAGAGATATAAGTTGTTTCATGATATTATCACTCAGTCCTTCATCTGTGCAAACTTGTGTTAAAATCCTTTCTGGTATTTCTCAACTCTTGGAGCATTTTTCATCGAAATCTAGATTATTTACCCAAATTGTAGAAAATACTTAGCTAACACATAGCTAGGTACATTTTCTGCCCAGAAATCTTCAAACAGCAATGGTTTCTATGATTCCAAAGGCTGAGAAAATCATGTAGGGATGTAATGGAAATAAATATAAAACATGTAAGTATATATACATATGCATATAGGTATATAAAGCTAGATATACATTTTATATTAGGCATGTAGAGAGATGCACACAGTGATAGAGTGCTATAGCAGTACTTGTTTCAGAGTCCAAATCTATATATATCTATTTTCATCTCACATTTCCTGATATTTTCCAAGTAAATCACTAATTTGAGCATAAATCTGACCACTTACAAATCCAAATATACAATGGTCATCTAAATATGCCTATGACATTTCAAAAAGTACCTTTATTTTTCAACTGCACAATTACAACCAATTGAAAATATTTTAAATGAGCCTTAAAGATATACAGCAAATAAAACACAGGAGATTTAGAGAATTGGAAAGTTTCAATTACAGTGATGTGAAGGCTCAGGAATATATTCCATTGCTTTTGAATAATATAATCATGAATTTTTTTTTTTTAATATGTGTGTGTGTGCCTTTGGCTGTGCCATGTCTTAGTTGCAGCAAGCAGGAACTTCAATTTTCATCGGGGTATGTGGGGTCCAGCTCCCAGATGGGGAATCGAACCTGGCCCCCTGCATTGGGACCGAGGAGTCTTAGCCACTAGACCACCAGGGAAGTCCCTAATCATGAATACTTTAAAACCTTCCATGTGACTGAAGAAATTACCACTACATATGCAATAATAAGTTTTTTTATTTGTTGTTGCTCATAATTAGGCCCATGTATCAATTCTACAACGTATTGATTTTTTATGTTTATCCTTTACTTATCTTTGGAGGAGATGACCCACTTTAGTGCCACTGAAGGATTAGACCAGAAGTGTCTGTTACACTGCAGTGTTAATCAGAGGATAAATAAAGTCAGAGTGTGGGTAGCCTACCCCTTCTGCAGCAGATCTTCCCAACCCAGGAGTCAAACCAGGGTCTCCCACACTGCAGGCAGATTATTTACCAACTGAGCTCTCAGGAAAGCCCAGATAGGAAGATAGCTAAGAAGACAGGTTATCATCGAACATAAACCAAGTCTTCGGTTCCATCCTCATCAAGCTCCTTCTTCTCTTTCTTGATATCACCTTTCTCTTTTATTTTCTTCATTGAGGACAACCAAAATTCTTCTCTTCCCTTTATATTACTTTAATATTACCATATGAATATCTCCATTACTTGACTATTCCACGTACTCTCAGGCAATCTGTAGAGTTTTCACAACTGACTCATGAGTTAGGCACATTTCCCCCCATTTCAAAGATGAGAGAATTGAGACAATGCAGTTACTGACCTGTCCAAGGTGGCACAGTGCTAAATATCAGAGACTCTGAATCAAAAACAGTTCTTTTGAATGCCTATCCTCACAGATCCATTCTGGATACTTACTGTTAAAAATATGATTTCCTTCCTTTTCCAGCTCTCTCTGTGTCATAACCATTCAGAGGAGAACTAATTAATGGGTTAATGGCTGATGATTTCTTCCATAAAAAGAATACAAATGTAATTGTTTATGCTGTGTTTCCTGGTGAACAGCTCTGGGGTGATTTATTTCTGTGCTTTAGTAAGCATCGTCCTGACCCATTTGCCAGCATTTAGGTTGCTTTCGTGGGAGCCCTCTGACTCTAGCGCTGACTTCTCCCCAGAGCACAGCTCTCAGGCACAGTCTTCCTGGCGGCTGAGATGGATCCCTGAGCTGGCAGAGTGTCACTAAGCGACTTGGCTCTCCTCTTATCTCGCACCTTGCACTTCCAAAGGTGTTACCACTATCACCAGCCCTGCTCACGGCTACTCCAACTGTCAGCTTCTTGACGGACAAGACAGCAAATTCTTCCCTGTGCAGTTCTTGTCCTCAGAGTTACAGACCCTGGAGGGTGAGACGTCTACTGAATGGCACTGGAAGTGCCAGAAAGACGACTCTGGAATCAGATTTCCTTCTCAATTTTATTTTGATGAAACTGTATAAAATCTATCTTGGAAATATCTTTTGGTGTTTTTTTTTGCTTTTTTAAAAAATTTTTTCTCCCCCCACCCCTCAGAACGCACATCAGCCTCAAATTCATTTCCATTTCTTTCAGTCTTAAGGTTGAGGTTTCAATATAGCCTTGGCATCGCATTTCTTTTTCTTCCCTACATCATAAGTTTCTTCTATTATATACTTCCAAAATTTTTTCTATCATTTCTACTTTAAAAAAGAAGCTACCCCACCAACAAATGATGTGATCCCAGGAGCCTGGCTAGGTTTGGACTTATTTTTAATGTTATCAGAAATCCAAAAGATTGTGTTGGGAAACATTCCCTTTTAAGCCCAAATCCACAAACATGTCTTATTATCCTATGTAATCATGGAGCATTGACTCTTTATATTGTCTGTTCATCTCATTGCTGATGCCTTCACGGAAATGCCCTTTGGCAATTGTCAGCCCCCTCATCACAACAAACTGGAAAATTCTTCAAGAGATGGGACTACCAGACCACCTTACCTGCCTCCTGAGAGATCTGTAAGCAGGTTAGGAAATAACTGTTCGAATCGGACATGGAACAACAGACTGGTTGCAAATCAGGAAAGGAGTACATCAAGGCTGTATATATTGACACCCTGCTTATTTAACTTATATGCAGAGTACATCATGCAAAATGCCGGGCTGGATAATGCACAAGCTGAAATCAAGATTGCTTAGAGAAATATCAATAATCTCAGATATGCAGATGACACCACCCCTATGGCAGAAAGGGAAGAAGAACTAAACAACCTCTTGATGAAAGTAAAAGAGGAGAGTGAAAAAGTTGGCTTAAAACTCAACATTCAAAAAGCTAAGATAATGGCATCTGGTCCCATCACTTCATGACCAATAAATGGGGAAACAATGGAAATAGTGAGAAACTTTATTTTCTTGGGCTCCAAAATCACTGCAGATGGTGACTACAGTCATGAATTTAAAAGACGCTTGCTTCTTGGAAGAAAAGTTATGACCAACCTAGACAGCATATTAAAAAGTAGAGACATTTCTTTGCCAACAAAGGTCCATCTAGTCAAGGCTATGGTTTTTCCAGCAGTCATGTATGTATGTGAGGGCTGGATTATAAAGAAAGCTGAGCACTAAAGAATTGATGCTTTTGAACTGCAGTGTTGGAGAAGACTCTTGGGATTCCTTTGGACTGAAAGGAGATCAAACCATTCAGTCCTAGAGGAAATCAGTCCTGAATATTCTTTGGAAGGACTGATTCTGAAGCTGAAACTCCAATACTTTGGCCACCTGATGCGAAGAACTGACTCATTCGAAAAGGCCCTGATTCTGGGAAAGATTGAAGGTGGGAGGAGAAGGGGACGACAGAGGATGAGATGGTTGGTTGGCATGTTGGAAGACATCCAACCATCCAACTCGATGGACATGAGTCTGAGTAAACTCCAGGAGTTGGTGATGGACAGGGAGGCCTGGAGTGCTATAGTCCATGGGTTGCAAAGAGCCAGATGGGACTGAGCAACTGAACTGAACTGAATGCCTTCGCCTCATTGATACATACTCTACTTGATACCAACCAGGGTTTTTGACCTTCCCTAACCAATCAAAATTGGTAAGAGGTCCGGTAAGAAGCTAAGGCAAGGCTTTATTGAGGCCCCTGCTACACAGTAGGGAGAGAAAGCAAGTAACAGGGTCCCTTGCCAGCTCACTGAGGGAGACGGGTGAGCTTGCTCTTTATTTGTGGTGAGAGTAAGGGTACATCCAGGGCTTGGGCCGGAAGGGTGGCTTGGGTGTTTTGCCTTCCCCCTTTGCTGGTGTTGAGTGCAGGGTGCATATGCAATACCCTGGTTCTGCCCTCAACACCATGTTTTTCTCCTGGCTCTTTGAAAGTGGCAGTTGAGTTTTTGTTTTGGGGTTTTTTTGGTCTTTTTGTATCTTGTTGTCCATAATTTGCCCAACTGTGCATAAGCACAGTTATTTTTTAGTCTTTTGTTTCTTTGTGTTTTGTTGAGATATTTGAAATGAGGAGGCGTTTGTCCGGCAGCAAGCACTCCAGCAAAGGGTCCCAGGTCCTGGTCTGTCTTATATCCACTCCACACTGACTCATCCTGGGCTTATCTTTCTAAAATAACTGATCATTTCATGACTCTGGTCCCTGTGTAAAACATAGCGTTTTTCCGCCTTTTCTATAAGACACAGGTTGCAGCCCTTCACTATCTGACTCCCTGATGAAGCACTTGGGTCCTTGTCTCACTACCGCCGCCTCCCCGGAAACCCAGCTAGCTGCTCTTTCCAAGTCAGTTTCTCTTCTGCAAACAGACTCTCCACCGAGTGTATCTGGCTCGGACCATCTCTTGCCTAAAAAGCCCTGTGATTCCCATAAACAGAAGAGCCCCCGGAGGTGCTCAAGCTGGTACGGCAGGGGCTTCACAGCCCAGCCTTGCTCTTCTCCACCCTACTCTCACTCATTACCTCCCACTGATCCAGGCTGAACCCAGTGAAGTTCTTCAAACTCACTTTCTCTCAGCTTGGAGTCCTTGCAGTATCAGGACATATGCTATGTCCACTTTCACACACACACACACACACATACAACGCTCTCGTCTAGAAGACATCCATTCAGCTCAGGCATGGCACACTCCAGTAAGCGTGGCTATTATTGCAGGTGCTAGAAGTATTCTTGCCTGGAGAATTTCATGGATGGAGGAGCCTGGCTTCAGTCCATGGGGTCGCAAAGAGTCAGACACGACTGAGCAACTAACACAACAATGTCTTCAAGTGTGTGTGTGTGTATGTGTGTTTCCAGCAGTCATAACACTGGATTATAGCTATCTCTACTCGTTTCTTCATTGGAATGTAAGCTGCTTTAGGGCAGTGCTACACTGAGTCTTTGTCCTTATTTACCCAGTGCCTCCAGTGACATATAGGATAGCATCAGTTCCCAGTAAACGTTAGAGATGCGAGGTAAAAATGAAGGAATGTCTTTAAAAGAAGGAGGAATTCCCTCTGCTCTAATTTTACATCTGTCAATTTGTTCTTTTCCCCCAAAATCTTACCTGCCAGACTCTGGAAAGAAATTTGTTTCCTACTCCCAAACACACTGAGCATTTTCTGTGTTTAATATGCCTGTATTCCCTAGACTTGCCTCCAAAGGGAGATCTCCTGCT
Organism: Antilocapra americana; assembly: GCA_007570785.1. Taxonomy (NCBI): domain Eukaryota; kingdom Metazoa; phylum Chordata; class Mammalia; order Artiodactyla; family Antilocapridae; genus Antilocapra; species Antilocapra americana. The sequence continues at coordinate 4,258,995 of ML664173.1, read as the reverse complement.
CATCCTTTAAGCCTCATCATGAACATCATCTCCACCAGGAAAACTACAGCAGCTCCCTCTTTTGTGCTCCCATAATATTTTACATGCTTATGGAATTTGTGTTTTATATACAGATTTACATATGTGTCTCCCTTCTTTGTTCAGCTTTAGAGAATGATGTGTTCACCACAAAATATTCAATTTCTAACACTGTACTGGACACATAATAAGTGTTTAATAAGTAATTGATTAACAGATTTGAACAAATCTTAAATAATTTCTGATTTGAGATCAAGGTGGTGGGAGAAGATGAGATAATTTAGAAGGTTAGGATTGACGTATATATATACTACTGTGTATATAATACATAGTAGATGGCTAGTGGGAGGCTGCTATAAAGCACAGGAAGCCCAGCTCCGTGCTCTGTGATGACCTAGAGGGATGGGATGTGGGGCGGGGGTCCGAGAGAGGCGATATATGTATACATATAGCCGACTCACTATGTTGTACAGCAGAAACTAACAGCATTGTAAAGTAACTAAATTCCAATTTAAAAAATAAAATTTGAAAAATAAAATGCAAAAAACCCACTTTACTAGCTATGTAAGATTCTGTCTGTAAGTACAACTATTCTCACACAATATAGGAGATATGGTTGATTCCTCAGTATGAAACACCTCAATTTAGGTATTTGAAATCATGAGTTCTCATCTATAAGCATTGTTTCCATTCTAAAGAGACTACCTTTTATCTTATAAGAATCTCTGAAAAACAAAAACAGAAAAAACAAAACTGAAATTTTTTTCTGCATTAATTTTATGGATATGTGCTTATGCTCCTATACAATTTGATTCAATATCTATCTTTAATTCCTGATGATTTTCTTAGAATCTTGGGCGACTTAAACTCTCATTTTATTTCGTTATTTTGACATCCTAGAACAGTATCTCCCTACCTTAACCATTAACTAATTGAATAATTTTATGCAGAAAACCTACTGTGTGCCAAGTTCTATTCTGAGTTAGAGACACATTATCAAATGTAAACAGATAAAACCCCCAATTTGATGCAGCTTACATTCTATGCAGAGGGAATAGACTATAAGCAAAACAAAGAAGAACATTGCTTTGCTTCTTAAAAGATGACACACGTTACTGAATAAATTAAATTGAGGCAGGAGTGGCGTAAAGCAGAGATGCTGGGGTGGCTGGATTTGAATGAGAGTAGCAAACGAGGGCCTCGCAGAAGATAATTTTGAGCAATGACTTAAAAGGAGGGAGGTGAGCGCCGTGCAAATTCTGTGAAAATGACGAAGTAGAGAATAGTCCCTGCAAATGCCCTCAAGTGGCAGCACGTGTGGGCTATCCTAGAAGAAGCAAGGAGGCCACGGTGTTTAGAACAGAGCAAGAGAGAAGAGAATTATTAGAAGTAGGGACAGAAGAGCGGACAGAAAGCCGTCAGAGGTTTTGAGCAGAAGAATTTGGCGGAGCGGCCTGGGCTGCTGTGCTGACAGTAGACGCTGGGGTGGAGGGCAGGGGACCAGGCAGGGGCCGGAAGCAATACATCCAGCCCAGAGATGATGGCTGCCGGAACCATGATGCTTGTGACGGAAGTGATGAGAGAGAGCAGACATTTGAGTATGTCTTGAAAAGAGAACAGAATTTGTTATGAATTGAATGTGAATATGCAAAAAAGGAGTCAAGAGTGGCTACAAGTCAGGCTGTCCTGAACAATTCAGAAGTGAAATTGCTATTAAATGCAGGAAAAGCTGTTTTGGGAAGAAAGGACTATCATAAATTTGATTTTCAATATGGCGAGGTTGAGATGCTCATCAGACATATAAGTAGAGGTGTCAAGCAAGACCGTTTTCTATGAGTCTAAAGTTCAGAGAAAAGATGCAAAATGGAGGTAAACTTGAGATGCACAGAACTGAAAGCCCTGAGATTAAATGAGAGATTTGAGGACTGATTTCTGCCTTATTTGAAGACTAGGGTCAGTTGAACCATCATAGGAGACCACGAGAGAGCAGCCAGGAAGGAAGAAAGCAAGAATGTGTGGTTTACAAATAAAAAGGAGTGGGAAGCTGTGTCCCAGTGAGCGCCCAGTGAGATGAGGAGTGGGAGGTAACCACTGCAACTGGCAGTGAGCAGATTGCTGGTGACCTGGGCGAACCACTTAATCAAAGGGCACAGGCAAAGCCTGAGCGCAGCTTCTTCCTGTCATTCTTTCATTAGTACTCTGGGAAGAGTGGAATCTGATCAGGGTTTTCCCACACCTTTGGCATTGCTCCCCTAAAGTGGTTCAGTGAGGTAACACAATTAGCTAAATTGTCTTTGATAAAAAAAATAATATAAAGAATAAGACAAAAGGGGAACATGGCTACATGAAAAGAGACAAATGTAAATATTTGAAGGGTTACTTGCATCCTGCCTAGGGGGAATGTTGTCTAGAGAAAGAAGACAGTGTCCAGTTGTATAGGCTGTGCAATGCCTCAGTCCTCGAGAAGCTCTTCACATCATGGTGAGTGTGAATGGCAGTAGCCGAGGTTGTACAGATTAAATCTGGAATGACTACGTGATGGCTCTGTTTGAGACCAGTACGGGATGGGGGACATAATCTACTGTTGTTTTAGTCTCAATTTCTGTGTTTCTCATGTTTGAACATTTCTTAGCACAAAATAGCATTCACGAGTTTAAACAAATGCATTTTTCAAATAACATGCAAATTTAATCCAATTTCTTTTGGAATGCACAAAACCACGCAGTCTGTTTTATCACAAGCATTTTAAACTATGTGAAGACTAAGTTTTGATGAGATGCTTTATGTGTCAGCCTTAGAACTTAACTCCTTACAAGATGAATGCCTTGGTATCTCCTACTTCCTCACTGGTCAAACTCTGGGACTGAGATAGCTTTCATCCAGGCATTCAACAAATGTGTCATGCTTAAATGCACCTTTCCATCCTTCAGGAACCTATGTCTTTATCCCCTATATATCCACACAGTAAATAACTCTTAAGCCGCCAACCTATGCCAGACTCTAAACACTAGAAGCTCAAAGAAAATAAAGACATGCTATTCACTGTTCTTATCATTAGGTTATATCCAGTTTTGAAGTAAATTCTCCCCAAATGTTTAAAGAGAAACTATTTTACTATGTCTTATGATTTAATGGATAAGGAAAGTGTGCGAGGTTCAGCTGAGAAATTCATTTATTGCATATATCAGAGACTGATACTGGTAATATTCAGCTGGGGCCTCTGTTAGTCTAAAGGGTTTGCAACAGCTTTACTCACATTCTTAATGCCTTTGGCTTGGAGGAATGGCTGGAAGACTGGGCTTAACTGGGTTTTGCTCTCTCTCCATGTAATCTCAGCCCTTTCGACACGCTGTCTCCAGAAGGCAGGAGAACTACTTGCCTCATAATTCAGGAGTCCAACAGTGAATGGTTCAAGAGAAAGGAAGCAGAAAAGAAGTCTCAGTGCCAGGCTAAGAAACTAGCTCGTCCCTGCTGATGTGTTCTTATGGTGAAAGGAGTTACATACCCTTCTTAGATTTTAGTGAATGGTTCATAGACCACAACTTTCAGATGGGTTGTGAGGTGAAAGCTTTGTGGCTGCTTTTAATCTGAAGAATCTGCTAATCTTTTCATGGAGAAGGTATATTTATTAACACAAAGCATTACAATGGAAAGAATTACTAACAGTCTAGGGAGTGGTTGATAAGATCATTTTCGTCTGCCAAGAGTATCTGGAAAGTCTATGTTAGAACTTAAGTGACAAAATATTTGCTTTGCCAATCCAAATATGGATAAAGACTTAGGAAACCAGAAACTTGAATTCTTTCCACTTAATGCTCTGCTCACTAAAGGAAGTGTTTCTGAGAAGACAAAGACCGCCACCATAATCAACAAAAAATGTGACACTTCATTTTCAGACCTCCTCCAGTTCCAAGTGACTTAGCTCACCTTATAGTCCCTTAAAACTGGGAGTATACAGCGATGGAATAGCAGATAACCACCTGAAAAAGGCAAGCAAACAATATGCCCTGTGCATGATGACCCTGCCTGGACTGTGTGAGATCGAGACATAAATCTATTATCCTCTTGGTTTCTCATGAAAAAAAGAAGTCAGTATGAAAACAAGATATTTGCAATATTATAATAGGCTCCCATTGTCTTACACTCCTTAATGACCCAAAGTCAGGTGTAGTAGAAAGGTTCCTTGGACATAAATGTCAAAGGTTAATCACAGTCTATACAAATGGTTGCTGATTCACTGTGATTCATTCTGATGACTCAGTCATTCTGATGATTCACATAAAATCCTAAAGAAGTGAAAATGCCAGCTCACCTTACCTATAAAACCTATATATCAATGAGACTTATATACCTATAAAACTTGTATATAAGTCAAGACACAACAACTAGAACCCGTATGTCAAAGCTGAATATCGGCACTCTGTTTATTTAACTTGCATGCAGAGTACATCATGCAAAATGCTGGGCTGGATGAAGCACAAGCTGGAATCAAGATTGCTAGCAGAAATATCAACAACCTCAGATATGCAGATGCCACCACTCAAATGGCAAAAAGTGAAGAGGAACTAACAAATATATTGATGAGGGTGAAAGAGAAGAGTGAAAAAGCTGGCTTAAAGCTCAACATTCAAAAAACTAATTCATGGCCTCTGATCTCATACTTCATGGCAAATAGATGGGAAACGGCAGAAACAGTGACAGATTTCGTTTCCTTGGGCTCCAAAATCACTGCAGATGGTGACTGTGGCCACAAAATTAAAAGACACTGCTCCTTGGAAGAGAAGTTATGGCAAGCCTAGTCAGTGTATTAAAAAACAGAGACATCACTTTGCTGACAAAGGTCTATATAGTCAAACTATGGTTTTTCCAGTTTTCCAGTTTGTCATGCGTGGATGTGAGAGCTGGACCATAAAGAAGACTGAATGCTGAAGAATTGATGCTTTTGAATTGTGGTGCCTGAGGAGACTCTTGAGAGTCTCTTGGACAGCAAGATTAAACCAGTAATCTTAAAGGAAATCAACCCTGATTATTCATTGGAAAGACTGAAGCTGAAGCTCAAATACTATGGCCACTTGATACAAAAGGTCAGCTCATTAGAAAAGACCCTGATGCTGGGAAAATTGAAGGCAAAAGGAGAAGAGGATGGCAGAGGCTGAGGTGGTTGGATGGCATCACTGACTCAATGGACATGAGTCTGAGCAAACTCCGGGAGATAATGAAGGACAGGGAAGCCTGGTATGCTGCAGTCCATGGGGTTGCAGAGTCAGACACGACTGAGAGACTGAACAATACTAACTGAAGTATTTAAAAATGTTTAAATGTTTAAAAGAATTGCTAGAAAAATTGTTGCATATCCAATGTGTAGCTGTATGTGAGCCTACCATCATTAGCAGAGAACAGACTCAAAGTAGCTTTTTATCTTAAGAATATATGACTCACTACATTTAGAATGCAAAAATTTTAGTTGTTTCTACTCCAAAATCACCAGAGTAAGTTTATTTTCTGTCTGAGACTTCACTGCCCATATCATCTTTTAATTACTGACTGAAGATTTTGAATTTTCATGAGAAATTAAATGTATAGTAAAATAAGATCGACTGTTAGGCATCTTGAGTTTTCAAAAGTGACAAAAAAGAAAAAAAAAAAACTACAGCAACAACTCAGGAATCCTAAATGGAGTAATTTTCATTGTTGGTGTTGAGGTATTCAGATAGTTATAACAACAGCCTTACTTTTCCTGAGTATGCTATTTTTTTAAAAAAAGAAAAGAAATACAACAAAAGAAAAAAAAAAGATATACCATAGTGGAAATAAATTCATTAAAAGAAGATAACTATATAAATTTTCTTCTAATAAACTAAATTATTTTAGTGAGTTATTCATTTTTTAAGGATTTCTTTCTGCAACATGACCAGTCTTTAAAAATGATATACTTTCCCACCAACATGATTATGTACAGAAAACATATGTTTGTAGCAGTGGAAAAATCAATTTTAACTAATTTGCTTTCTAAATTAAAAGTTTGATTATGAATTATTATACTTCTTTTGGCATTTTTATAATAGAATATAAATTAGAAGCTGAGAATTGCCCCCCTTCATAAAAATATATTGAATTTGAGCTTAAAGGTATTTGATATCTAAACTACAATTCTAACAGACAGTACTCTTTTTATTTTGGTCAAGAGATTATATACAATAGTGAAAGGTAAAGTTAGAGAATGGTGTTATCAAAATATAGCATTTTCTATTTACCTAGCATTTTACATATTCCAAAGCTTTTGTCAACACACTTCGATTCATCTGCTTCGCACAAATTTCTGTGAAACAAATCACAATAAGTACTTTGATGAGAGTTGTTTTTTTTCAGATGAGTATGCTAAAAGACAATGACACAGTCAAATCCCCAAAGTTAAGTGTGAACCAAGTTCCCCCTCTGCTACCAAGTAAACCAAGTAAACCAAGTAACTCACCTGAGTAAACCAATGTGACATCTAATCCCTCATGCTTTTGAGTCAAATGGATGCTACACAGCTTGCTAACTGGCTATTCTATATTTCAATGTCAGATTATAAGGATAAGTTTAAATTCAGTCTAAATCTGCAACATATTATATTCAACTAGAGTTTGTTACAGTTCAGATATGGTCGAGATTGGGAGAATCCTCCAATCAAGAACAAAAACCACTACATCTTTTATTTATGTTCTAGCCAAAATCTGTGCATGGAGTTTTCCAGGTAAGAATACTGGAGTGGGTAGCCATTGTCTTCTCCAGGGGATTTTCCCGACCCAGAGATCCAACCTGGGTCTCCTATATTGCAGGCAGATTCCCCGAGCCACCAGGGAAGACCCTGATGCTGGGAAAGAATGAGGGCAGAACAAGAAGGGGGCATAAAAGGATGGGATGGTTGGATAGCATCACCAAATCAATGGGCATGAGTTTGGAGACAGTGATAGACAAGGAAGCCTGGCATGCTGCAGTCCGTGGGGTCGCAAAGGGTCAGACATGACTTAGCGAGTGAATAACAACAAAGCCAAAATCTAGATACCTGACAGAGATATTTAACATCCATCAAAATACCCAAGGATTCTCCTCTATCTTTTGAAAACTCCTGAAGTAAGGTAGCAGTCATATGATTACTGATGGAGTCCCACAGACGTGTTCCTCCAGAATTGGTGCCATTAAGGGAGTGAGCATGCCACTTCCATTATGCAAATGATGCTCCAAATTGTAGAGTCTGAAGAAGGAAGAGGATGGCCTGACTTGCATCAGACTACAACACGAGCAAGGATAAACCAACATGAGGCCAAACCACTTCAGTTTCAAGAGTCTGCCTGCTGCAGCATCTAGGCTCAAATAGTCTAATAAATCCATTAACAACAAAGAAACAGAAAATAGTTTCTGGATTTGGTCCAGTCAGCATGATGTTCACCATCAACTGATTAAAGAGTAACATTTTGATTGCAGAACATGCTTAACGGTCCCCAGCTTTTGTACTGATGGGGCGTGTAGCACTTAGACTCAACCTGTGTGCCTGTGCATGGATGACAGGTGCTCATTCGTGTCTCACTCTGCGACTCGATGCACTGCAACCCACCAGGCTGCTCTGTCCATGGAAGTTTCTAGGCAAGAATATTGGAGTAGGCTGTCATTCCCTTCTCTAGGGGATCTTCCCAACCCAGGGATTGAACCCGGGTCTCCTGCATTGTGGGCAGATTCTTTACCATCTGGGCCACAAGAGGAACCCTATATTCAACCTGGAAGCCCCTAATTCTCACCAAAATCTAGAGCATAAAATAGCACCTCTTTGTTGCTCAACCTATAACACATCATGAAATGTTTAGATCACAGAGAAACTGAGAACCACAAATGAATGTGTCAGGGCTAAAGAAGACAAGAAAGGAGAGAGAAGTGATCAGTCACTGAATGGTATTCTGAGATTGAGATGCTAAATATATGTCATTAATGATACAAATAATTAGATAATTAAGCACAATATTAGAGAAGTCTCTGAAATGACAGTTTGAACTTCCATCATTTAAATACTGAAAGATGGAGAGGGCTTAGGTCTCAGCAATTCTAAATGCTAACTCAAGACAACTTACCAGTCTTCCCACTGCATACTCACTTGGGGTACTGACAACATGGAATATGTAAAAGGAGCCCCCCAAGGAGACAGAGTGAAATGGGATGTTTTTCTTTTTCCTTTAAGGATACCTGGATAATAATTTTGTCAAGTTCTGAAAACAAGAAATAGAAGTTAATACCCAAATACACTTGGATGGTCTCCTTTGGTGCCCACATGTGTATAAAGCAGCTAATGTGTTTTAAATAAATTAAAAGCCTGTGTGGTTTAGGTCTTAAGTATCTATTCAAATATCCCTACAGGAACCTCTTTTATTAAATTGGATTGGACAAAGAATAAAATCTGAGCCCAGTTCCTGGTTAAAAGTCACCTTCTGTTAGACTTACATAAAGGTAATTTTTATAGCTTGCTCTGGTAAACTGCAGAAGCTAAGTGGGTCTTGCTTTCAGTTTTTCCTTGTAGCTGCTGGGATAACTGGGATGGAAACTTTAATGCTCTTTCTCATTACTGCTGTTGTCATTGTTCAGTCGCTCATTCATGTCTGACTCTTCATGACCCCATGGACTGCAGCACACCAGGCCTCCTTGTCCCTCACCATCTCCCAGAGTTTGCCCCATTACTAAAATACCCCTAAAGGTCAGAGTGAAGGAAGCTAAACAGTGTCATCAGGAAGGACCAATCCATATAGCTTGTTCTTGATCACGTATCAGACTACGACGTGAAGGCCACCTCTGTTTAATGAGGCAGTTGGAAGTCAGAATTAAAACCTAATTGATTTCAATAATTTTCATTTTCTTTTTAATCCTCAAGTTGTCCACAAAGCAAAGGAAACTAAGGGTACCCAAATCAGATTCACCTCTTTGTAAGCACCATTTGATGTGGCCTGCGGTATTTCTGTTCCACTTAGAGATGTTTCTGCACACATCCAAGCAGACCCGTGCACACACTCACGTGTTCGCAGTCACGTGCGTGCACAGCCACACCCGCAGGGCTGAGGGAAGAAGGAAAGGCCCAGGAGGGCCTACAGGAGCTTAGGTGCTCATGTTCCCAGAAAAGGGGGCTTAGTTAATCACTGGATTAGTGTGAGGGCTTTGGGTTCTCTTTATCTCTTTAGAATCATGTTTATCTTCCTCATCAATCATAGGCTGTGAGTGCAGGAAAGTTGGTCAGCCCTGTCTGCCTCTTTGCAGCCCAGGCCAGGGTACAGGAGTGGGCAGCCTTTCCCTTCTCCAAGGGATCTCCCCAACCCAAGGATTGAAGCCAGGTCCTAGATTCTCTACTGTCTGAGCTACAAAGGAAGCCCAAGAATACTGGAGTGGGCAGCCTTTCCCTTCTCCAGGGGATCTCCCCAACCCAAGGATTGAAGCCAGGTCCTAGATTCTCTACTGTCTGAGCCACATAGGAAGCCCAAGGATACTGGAGTGGGTAGCCTATCCCTTCTCCAGTGGATCTTTCTGACCCAGGAATAAATCCGGGGTCTCCTGCATTGCATATTGATTTATTTATGGTTATAAACATTTCATTGTCATAGACCCATTCTAGGTAATAACAAAAGTAATGATAAAGGAGAGGGTTATCTATGATGGGTTGGGTGAAGCAATGTTGCCTACAGAGTGGGAAGAGTCCTGGTTGTAGGAGTTGAGGCAAAGTGGCTCAAGGACAAAATGACAAGAGGCAACAGACCAGATGTTTGACAAAGTGGAGTGGAGATTTTATCTGGGAGTATATTCGCAGCTTTAGGAGAAGGGTGGTAAGGGTTTGGGCCCAAATGGGCTTCAGGACTAACTCTCAAAGTGGCAAACTTGTCCCTGGAAGCCCACTTGCCCTTGAAGGGGTGCCACAAACAGACGGACTTGTGGCAGGCATTGTGTGCCTGCCACCCACCCTAGCGGATCCGCTGAGAGGCGCTATCCTCACACATGTTGGAGGAAATATGGAAGACCTGGCCTGAATCTCTAGAGGGACTGGGTATTATACAGTATTTCCCTCCAAAGGGCCAGCTACTTTCTGGTTGTCCCACTAGAGGATTGTAGAGGCAACATTGTGGGCCTAGATGGAGCTCACAAAAAGAGCGTAAATCAGGAGGGTAGGGAGTGAATAGGATAAGCATGTTTTACTGCAGTGTTACATCTGTGTTGGGCTTTTGTATGTCAAAGAATTTAAAGACCATGGCATACAAATAACCTGAGTAGCAGTGATCAATCCTACATCTCAGATATTATAGCTGATTTATCAGTAAATGATTCATCAGTGGTAATCAGCCAAACATGGGAAACTTTTCTCGTATGGCAAATAAATCTTCTGAATGGTCACTTCTATATTTTCTTTCTTGTTTCTATTATTGGAATTCTCACATTATGCATTTGTTCCAATTCAGACATTATCACAATCTTCAACCTTGCACATTCCTTGTCCTTGATAAATGAGAGTTCATTGATTTCTTTTCAAAGAGACATTTCCAATTTAATGAATGAAACACTTACAGTGCGACCTTAGGAAGAACACTTAACCTCTCTGGGCATTACCTTTTCCTATGCAAACGTAAATGAAAGACCAGGGATCACTCAGTGAGTCCTTTAAGTTCTGTTACTGGATAACGTTTTAATGCTATTCTCAAAACACAATTTTATTTCTTCCAAAAAATTTATTACTGCACAGTCATCCTGGTGAATAAAAGAATAGAGAGCTAGATACATTTCTAACAACCACTCATAATCCTAGACTTTTCTAAAATATATTTTCTTAGACTCTGTTTTCTAAGCGTGTACTTCATACCTTCTGCTGAAGCTTCTTTTCCTTGGGGAAGGGAACCAACGCTTAAAGGAAGCATTTGCAACACAGACATTTTGGTCCCTACTAATGCCTGTCCAAGGACATAAATACATCAAAAAGGAAGGAGTCTTTGTCCTACTTTGAGGTTAAACACTTACTACTCCTAGGGAAAGGTTACATTTCTTTTGTGCAATGTGTCTGTGAATGTTTTATGAATCCAATTGAGCTAAAGAATCAAGTTTCTCCGACAGACACAGTTTATTCAGAGGAATAAAGATACAGCAGAAAGTTATTGATTTTTGAGGGATCCACGCCTTGTGAAAAATTAACCAGACATTCCTTCAGAATCAATACGATTACCCTTGCTGCTTCACAACTGTTACTCTGAGTCTGACACAAAGAATGTCTTCATCATTGTAGAGGACGTTGGTTACTTTAGTGGGTCTTTTGAAAACCAAGGGCAGCTGATTTTCCCCTGTGAATGAATCTCTCCTTTCCTCCTATAATTTCAAATCCTTGATTTCTTTCCACAAATGCCTGAATAAAAAATGCCTCCAGTTTCCTCTGGGTCCATCCCTGGTTTGCCAGCTTCTAGAGGAGTCACATGGAAAACGAGAATTACCCACTGAATCCATTTCTAGCCTGGCTAATTAGTAGGACATTGGGATTAAGTTTTATTGCCGCTTTCCCATTTAGGTTACCGCTCAGCTCTCTGTTACTTATCAATTCTGATCACTTTTTTGTTTTTGATAACTGATCATGGACTGCCCTTTTCCATAACTGCTTGGATGCAAAACCATCTCTTCTCTCGCTCATTGAATCAATATAAAGTCATACGTTCTGCACTCCTATATTCCTGTCTAGCTCATTGGCAAGTAACTGAGGTCGTCCTCCAGTATGCACTCTCTCTGCTTAGTCTCTCGGTCGTGTCCGACTCTTTGTGACTCCACAGACTGTAGCCCACCAGGCTCCTCTGTCCAGCGGGATTCTCCAGGCAAGAATACTGGGGTGAGTTGCCATGCCCTCCTCCAGGGGATCTTTCCAACCCAGGGGTTGAACCCAGGTCTCCTGCACTGCAGGTGGATTCTTTACCGTCTGAGCCACCAGGGAAGCCCCTGCACTCGCTGTAGGTCAGGCAATAAGCTTGTTTCTGGAAAACACAGAGAAGCAAGATATAAACCCGGTAGTCAAGGAGCTCCTTGACGCGGAGCATTTCTCCAACAAAGTGCTCTTGGCATTTAGTCCAAGGAAGCCTTTTGCTGTAAACTCCGCCCTGTGCTCCTGCAGGGTGTTCAGCATCCTTAGTCCAAATCGCTGTCAGTCATGCTCCTCTGTTGGCCCCAGTGCTACCGTGGCAGCTGGAGAGACCTCCTTGAATTTGTAAAACAACACTGGCTAAAGAATACTGGCCCGGTTCAAGCCTTTGGTGGGCTACTTCATGTCTGTTTTGATGCCTGGCTACCAGATGGATAGCATACTTCTGAATACAGGTTCATAGACTAGGCTCTTTACTTTGATCTTTTGGTTCCCAAACCTTTTGCTCAATTAAGTCAATGGTCCCTGTGGAAATTCCAGTCCCTGATGTGTCTGGGATCTCTGAACACCACTTCTAACTACGTATGTGCTGTGCTAAGTTGCTTCATGTGTGTCCAGCTCTTTGTGACCCTACAGGTCAGAGCCCGCCAGGCTCCTCTCTCCATGGGATTCTCCAGGCTAGAATACTGGAGCAGGTTGCCATGCCCTTCTCCAGGGGATCTTCCTGACCCAGGGATCGAACTTGCATCTCATTTCTCCAGCATTGGCACGCGGGTTCTTTATCACTAGCACCACCTGGGAGGCCTCTGTATAGATACTGCCTAACTCACTTGGTCTTCTCTTCATGGGCAGACTGTGTCTCAGTGAATCTAGTCCTTCAGGGTAATGTCTTACTTATTATGTGCTTACAGTGCTCAGTAATTTCCCTAGAAAAGTATTTGAGATATACGGGTATTCATTACCAGGATTTTATTAAATAACTAACAGTGTAATATAAGATGTTTCTCAGGATGGCTCCATATGAAAACTACTTCTGTTCTTTCATTCAATCATTCTAAGCATTCATGTGCTGTGCTCAATATGCCAGCAAATTTGGAAAACTCAGCAGTGGCTACAGGACTGAAAAAGGTCAGTTTTCATTCCAGTCTCTAAGAAACGCAATACCAAAAATGCTCAAAATAAATACCGCACAATGACACTCATATCACATGCCAGTAAAGTAATGCTCAAAAGGCTTTAAGACAGGCTTTAGCAATATGTGAACCGTGAAATTCCAGATGTTCAAGCTGGTTTTAGAAAAGGCAGAGGAACCAGAAATCATATTGCCAACATTCTCTGGATAATCAAAAAAGCAAGAGAGTTCCAGAATGACATCTATTTCTGTTTTATTAACTATACCAAAGCTTTTGACTGTGAGGATCACAATAAAATGTGGAAAATTCTTCAAGAGATCGGAATACCAGACCACCTGACCTGCCTTGAGAAATCTGTATGCAGATCAGGAAGCAACAGTTAGAACTGGGCATGGAACAACAGACTGGTTCCAAATAGGAAAAGGATGCATCAAGGCTGTATATTGTCACCCTGCTTATTTAACTTATATGCAGAGTACATCATGAGGAACACTGAGCTGGAGGAAGCACAAGCTGGAGTCAAGATTGCTGGGGGAAATATCAATAACCTCAGATATGCAGATGACACCACCCTTATGGCAGAAAGTGAAGAGGAACTAAAGAGCCTCTTGATGAAAGTGAAAGAGGAAAGTGAAAAAGTTGGCTTAAAGCTTAACATTCAGAAAACTAAGATCATGGCATCTGGTCCTATCACTTCATGGCAAATAGATGGAGAAACAGTGGAAACAGTGGCAGACTTTATTCTTTTGGGCTTCAAAATCACTGCAGATGGTGACTGCAGCCATTAAATAAAAAGATACTTACTCCTTGGAAGAAAAGTTATGACCAACCTGGACAGCATACTAAAAAACAGAGACATTTCTTTGCCAACAAAGGTCTGTCTAGTCAAGGCTATGGTTTTTCCAGTAGTCATGTATGCATGTGAGAATCGAACTATAAAGAAAGCTGAGCACTGAAGAATTGATGCTATTAAACTGTGGTGTTGGAGAAGACCCTCTAGTGTCCCTTTAACTGCAAGGAGTTCCAACCAGTCCATCCTAAAGGAGATCAGTTCTGAATATTCATTAGAAGGACTGATGTTTAAGCTGAAGCTCCAATACTTTGGCCACCTGATGCGAAGAGCTGACTCACTGGAAAAGACTGTGACGTTGGGAATGATTGAGGTCAGGAAGAGAAGGGGATGACAGAGGATGAGATGGTTGGATGGCATCACCGACTCAATGGCCACGAGTTTGAGTAAATTCTGGGAGATGCTGATGGACAGGGAGGCCTGGCATGCTGCAGTCCATGGGGTTGCAAAGAGTCAGAGATGACTGAGCGACTGAACTGGACTGAACCGTACCATTCATGATTAATTGAGCTACTACTAAATGCAGACATTTCACATGCCTTTAGGACTATAGATCCAAGCTTAAATATGGCCCCTTCCCTCAAGGCTTTTGCATGGTATCAGCAAGAGACACTAGTCAAATAATGGCACAAATTAATAAAAATTATAATAATAAGTGTAAAAGAAAGAGAGCCCTCTGAAAGGATATTTGATAAAATCATTCTTGTCAGAGAGCACTGTGACAATTATCCAGAGAAACTATCACTTGAGATTAGGTCTACATTTTATATTATAAAGAAGAAAAAGTAATTAACTAAATGAAGCTGAGGAAGGAGATGCTCCAACTAGAAGATTAGCACTGGCAAAGGCCTCCTATGTCAAGATTTGCACTTATTTAAATCCATTCTTGCATGTATACATATGTGAATGGGATAAGGCCTTTCAATATTTGAAGGAAATTACCTGAATTCTCCCCTTATATCTGGCTTAAATATTCTTATTTATATTAGGCAAGCCATTCAGCTTCTTTAGACCTTACTTTTCTCATATGAAAAGTGGAACAGTGAAATGAAGTATTTTAATGGCCCATCAAGTTCAGGTCTACAGATTGGTTTAGTGAAAATAAGCAAGCAAAAGTAATTATCACTGCTCCTTAGAATATTGGAATTTGGAAATTAGAGAGAAAGAAATTTTAGATGTACATAGTTTCAGAAAAGTTTGTAAAGACATTTTACATTTTATTCAGTTTAAAAACATAAAAGTTATTATCTTATGTTAAGATGATCTTTTGATGAGCCTTTGGATTTTTAGAAACTAAAAAATTTAAGCCACAGTAAAATGTAAATGTTAATGAACATTTTATGCTGAACATTTCTTCTCTTAAACGATTTTTTTCTAGCCTATAATTGGCCACACATATCTTTTGACAACATCCATGGCTATTTCTGGATATGTTAATTCAATATTATTACTACTATTTTGCTTTCTTTTTACATCCTGGGTCGAACAGATGACTCCTTCTACATGTATCTGTAACAGGGGTTGACAGGTGCAGATTTGGCCCTCAATCCAATTGCTTGCCTCACCGACTCAATGGACATGGGTATGAGCAGAGTCTGGGGGATCACAAAGGACAAGGAAGCCTAGCATGCTGTAGTCCACTGGGTCACAAAGAGTTGGACATGCCCGAGCGAGGGAATAAGAACTAATTGTTGGACTGATCACATGTTGTGCATGCGTGCTTAGTCGCTCAGTCCTGTCCTACTCTTTGCAACCCCTTGGACTGCCCCCACCAGGCTCCTCTGTCCGTGAGGATTCTCCAGCCAAGAATACTGGAGTGGGTTGCCATGGCCTCCTCCAGGGGATCATCCCAGCGCAGGGATCTAACCCAAGTCTCCCGTACTGCGCGGGGATTCTTGACTGTCTGAGCCACCAGAGAAGCCCAAGGATACTGGCATGGGTAGCCTATCCCTTCTCCAGGAGATCTTCCCAACCCAGGAATCAAACCAGGATCTGCTGCATTGCAGGTGGATTCTTAACCAGCTGAGCTACCAGGGAAGCCCATATCACATGTTTCTTACATGTTAAGCTAGTTTGTATATCCACTGGTTAAATTCTAATAGTAGTATCAGTTAGGTGCTCTCTCATTAATTTAATTAGCTCTATTTTGAATTGATGGTTGAAACATATCTGCCTTCTACTCCTACACCAAATCCTGACAGAAAGACTGCTCTTGAGAATCAGGACACCCAAAGTGAATTGAATTCAGAAAAGCTGATTCTAGTCCCTCTGACTCATTTGTTTCAGCTACTCCTCCTTCCTTGTTTTCTCATTTATCAAAGCAGTGTTTGAAAAGAGATAGTGGTTATCCTACTGTGTTTTTTGGTGCCTTATGTTTTAAAGAAACACTTCTGAAAATGCCTATGAAAGGATAAAGAAAAGAGTCTGTTTACATCGTAGATATGATTTTACTGACTTATCTTCTGGGGGATTTCATATAATAGAGAGTTCTGTTGCCTTACAGACAAAACACATCCTGAAGTGGACTGTTTTTTTCTGGGATCCCTCCCATTTCTAACTTTCTGTGGATCTTTTAAGTTCCATAATGAATGCATGAATTTATTTTTAAGAAGGAACAGAGTATCTCTACAACCTTGGTGAATACCTGCCTCTAATAGAGCATGGATTTGTATAAGGGAAGACAGAAACATTTCCTAAAACAGCAAGATAAGGCAATTCAGCTTCATGGGAGAAACCGATTGATTAAGTCATTCATTTGATAACATGCTGGGGATACTATGGTGAACAAAACATAATCTGCTGTTTTAGAGTTTAAGGTATATTGGAAGAAATAAATAAGAACATCACTGCTACTATTTAATTGCCAGGTCACATCCAACTGTTGGCAACCTCAAGGACGAGTCTAACAGGCTCCTCTATCCGTGGGATTTCCCAGGTAAGAATACTGGAGGGGATTGCCATTTCCTTCTCCAGGGGATCTTCCTGACTCAGGGATCGGACCCAGGTCTCCTGCTTGGCAGGTGGGTTCTTTACCCCTGAGCTACCTGGGAAGCCCAAATAATACACACACACACACACACACACACACACACACACACACACATAAAATAACATGCTAAATACTGATGCAAAAAAAAAAATCAGGGAATGATGGGAGCCATCAACTTCATCACGTCTATTGCTGTGAACAGATATTCCTAAAATTTAGGGGCCAAAAGCAAAAACATTTTTTTGGGATGCTTTTGAACTGTGGTGCTGAAGAAGACTCTTGAAGAGTCCCTTGGACAGCAAGAAGATCAAACTAGTCAATCCTAAAGGAAATCAACCTTGAATATTTATTGGAAGGACTGATTCTGAAGCTGAAGCTCCAATGCTTTGGTCACCTGATGAGAAGAGCCAACTCACTGGAAAAGACCCTGATGCTGGGAAAGATTGAAGGCAGGGGAAGAAGGGGACGACAGAGGATGAATGGTTGGATGGCATCACCGACTCAGCAGACATGAGTCTGAGCAAACTCCGGGAGATGGCGAAGGACAAGAAAGCCTGGCGTGCTGCAGTGTATGAGATCACAAAGAGCCGGACACGGTTGGGTGGCTGAACACCAGGAGTGGTGTCTGTGCACCTGACTTCACGGGCACATGCCACGTGTTCTGCTCTGCAGCGCAGTCAGACTTCTGGCACTGCTTGAATGAGCACAAAAGCAGAAGCGTTTGGGATTACCTAAAGGCTTAGGCCCAGAAATTTTGAAGTGGCATTTCTATTTGTTCTGTTGATTAAATTGAGCCCCAGAGACAGCCCAGCTCCAGCAGAGGTGACTACAAAAGCGAGTGAGCACCAGGGATCATGTTTTATTAGGAGCCACCCTTATAACAAACTATCCCAGGAGGTTCTAGTGTGTAAAGTTTTGAGTAGCAGAGGCCTCCTTGAGCAGAGACCTGAAGTGAGAATGAATGGGAAAAGCAAGTTAAGCAAAAACCTGGGGAAAAGCTTTCAAGTGGACAGAAAATCAAGTAAATGGCTCCAAGGTAGGAAAGTTCAGTTGTATGAGGACTGGATGGAAAGCAAGCATAAGCAGAGGGGAAAGACTAAGTGGGAGAATGGTAAGAAATCAAGTCAGAAAGACAGGGTTCATATCACATAGAACCTGAATGATCATGGACAGATGCTTGCATTTTATTATTTTTACAGTAGAAAATTATTGGAGAGTATCAGGCAGAGAAGTGACAGAATTTGACTTAACAAATAAAAAGACTCACTTGCCTTCTGTGTGAATTGACTTCTTCACGCCACAGTGGAGGCAAACAAGGGAAAAAGAAGTAATTGTAGCCTTGAATGTGAGACTATTACAAGAATTGGTCATGGTGGTGGTAGAGGGTTAAGAAGTTGATAGGTTCAGAAAATATTTTGGAGACAGATTGACAGGACTTGGTAATGGATGGGATGTGTATTGGGCAAAGAGAGGCATGGTTTTAGCATTTAAAACAGAGTTGGGATGATGCCATTTACAAACATGGAGAAGGCTGGAGAGGCTGAAGAACTTGAGAAATCAAGAGATCTGTTTTGAATCTTTTGGATTGAAGATGCTTCCTTGGCATTCAAATGGATCTTTCTGAAAGTGAAAGTCACTCAGTCATGTCCGAATCTTTGTGACCTATGGACTATACAGTCCATGGAATTCTCCAAGCCAGGATACTAGAGTGTGTCACCTTTCCTTTCTCCAGGGGATCTTCCCAACCCAGGGATCGAACCCAGGTCTCATACATTGCAGGAGGATTCTTTACCAGCTGAGCCACAAGGGAAGCCCAAGAATGCTGGGTCCTCCCAACCCAGGTATCGAACCGGGGTCTCCTTCACTGAAGGTGGATTCTTTACCAACTGAGCTATCAGGGAAGCCCTAGGGGATCTTTCTGAGCTGGGATCAAACCTGCGTCTCCTGCATTGGCAGGTATGTTCTTTACCAGTGAGCCACCAGGGCAGGATATGGAGAAGTTGTCAATAATTATATTATTTATTCATTTTTTCCTTCATAGATTGGGGATTTAAGGCCTCGAGTTCAATTAGTTCTCTCCCATATAGACTGAATCATTTGCAAAATTATGAAAAAATGGCATGAAACATGATTTGTAAAGAACTATTGAATACATAGAGAGATGGTTGCTTCCATAATCCATGACAAGTCAAGATCATTATAATCCAATTTGTTCATCACAGTTTGTGGAGTCTTAAAGCACTGGACAATATCC
Organism: Antilocapra americana; assembly: GCA_007570785.1. NCBI lineage: Eukaryota > Metazoa > Chordata > Mammalia > Artiodactyla > Antilocapridae > Antilocapra > Antilocapra americana. Next base: position 4,239,858 of record ML664173.1, on the reverse strand, counting down.
AGATATCTCCTATTACTGTTTTCTCCTTTTTTTAAAAGTCATCATATCCTCAGATTTCATGTCTTTTTTCAGTAAGTCCTGTTTGGATTGCTTATAGTTTTCTAAAAGACAAATTCAGAATGGCATCCATAGGAAAAAGGCACGTGCTGAGAATGAATCACTACACCTCTACTGTGTTCCTTTTGGTATGGGTTTTGGAACCTTAGAGAACGCTTTGGTTTTAAGTTAAATAAATAAGTTAAGCAAATGCCTGCTGCCCCCTCGTGGCAGGATCTTGGGGAACAAACTGGCCATCTTGTTCATTGTGTGGCAGGAGTGTGCATTGGTGACACCAACACGGTACACAGATGAGAACTCCAGAAACAAAGGCATTTTATAGACATCAAAACCCTGACTGTGCGTCCATAATTTCGTAAAATATTGATTTGTCAGTTGTGATTGCAGTCAATGAGGCTCTTCATTCTTAGGGTCATTCAGTGATGACAGGACCATGTCATTTGTCAGCCGGAGGTCCGTCATTCCGCAGACAAGGAGAGCAAACTTGTGATCGCAGAGTGAGAAGAAGGGGAGGGAACAAATTGGAAGGGTAGTTGTGACATAGGTACACAGCTAGGGGTAAAATAGATAGCTCTCAGCGACCTGCTATATAGCCCAGGGAGCTCGGCTCGGTGATGACCTAGAGGGCTGGGATGGGGGTATGGCAAGGGGGCTCAAGCCTGAGGGGATATATGTGTACATATAGCTGATTCACATTGCAGCACAGCAGACACCAACACAACGTCTCAAAGCAATTACCCTCCAATTGAAAATTAGAAAAAAAAGTTCATCAATCCTTAATGGGTCTAGCAATTTATTCATTTTACTTGCTGAAGTTCTAAGTCTTGGTTTTACCCATTGCCATCATCACGTTACCATCTGGGCTTACTGAACCTTGAACAGGCGTGTTAGCATAAGAGTGTGTTCCCCTGGCCTTGTAGTTTAAGATTCTGCTCCTTGATTCTGATGTGCTTATGCCCTGCCCCATGTTTACTGACTATGAGAAATGCTATTTCCTCCCACTGGTAGGGTTGGGATATCACCTTCTGTCGTAAAGGCCGTCATCGCATCAGGTTACAATGGCTTAACTTCAAGAGTCCGCCCACTGTTGTTCCTCTTCATAGTATTTTCATGGTTGAAATAGAGAATGACCTTCATCATTTTCCTAATATCCTTCTGACGCAGCTTCTCATTTACAAACAACTGCTCCAAAAAAGCTACATACAGATTCATAAGAAAATCCACAGTTTACCAAGATAAGAATTTTGTTCTAAATCAAACACAAGAAAGTAATATTTCTTCCCAAAGAAGCATGGGGGAAAAAAATCGCACTCATTTTCTTCTGGAAGATATATCCAATTTAATTTACCACACAGGACAATTCATTTGTAAATCTAAGATATCCACATACAGTATATGACATCTATTCCAGGAGTAAGATGGTGACTAACTGTTTTGCACTCACAGAATAAGAAAATTTCTTTTTGTGTCTTTTGCAAAACAAAGGTACCTGGGGCTTTCCTCCAGGTAAATTTACATTCAGAGAAAAAGGAACTATTTTAGGACAGCTTAAACAACATTTGCTATTTAAATTGCAAGACTTTAGTGTAATCTTCCCCCTCACCCTAGACTCCATACTCTTGAAAAATTAAAAACAGTGAAAAGGAGAAAGAAAAAAAAAAGCTTTGAATGGTTCTCACTTTTAAGATACAGTTATTTAGGAAGCAGACATGATCCATGCCCCATGCCTGCCATTCTCTTGGTCCTTTGAACTTCTTAAAGGCAGAAGAAATGACAAATCCATCTTTGTAATCCAATTGTCTAGAAATAGTCTAGTTTATAATAGATGATCAGTGAAAGTCTGTTGAAAGAAGCCAAGAGAGAAGGATATAGGTGATGTTGTTAGCAAGTGATAAACAGTAACCATTGAGAGACAAGATGTCATTAGGAGAAACCTATGAAATAATTTAATATTGATTGACAAGGAATTAAAATTCCTTAATTACACTTTGAATTAAAAACTCATGGCCTCTTCATGATAAGTCTTTCAATGTATATTTTCTATTTCTAAATACTGAATAAGCTGTGAAGCTGGGCTCATGGATGTGGTTTCCAGCTAAACTGGAGACTCTGTTTAGACACAGGGGCATAAAAAGACAAAGTTTGCTATTGATATTTTCTATCTCTCATCACAAAATACTTTATTTCCTTCCTATATTGTTCAGGGTATCAATATATTGCCAAGAGGCTTCCCAGGTTGTCCCAATGGTAAAGAACCCACCTTCCAATATAGGAGATGCAAGAGACATGGGTTTGATCCCTGGCTTGGGAAGATACCCTGGAGAAAGGCATGGCAATTCACTTCAATATTCTCGCCTGGAAAGTTCTGTGGATAGAAGAACCTAGTAGGGTACAGTCCATAGGAGAGCAAAATAGCCCAATTGAGCAAACATGCCACTTTACCCTGTCAAGAAGGTTATTTAATGTACAATCACCATTGCTGGAGTATAAACATTTTTAGAGAAGATTTTTTTTTTTTAAAGAAGATGGTGATGTTACACATACAGTTCTATTACAATAATGAAGATATTTTAGACATGATAGGGAGCACATATGGAAACAGGGTTTTGGGAAATAATGTTCCTCAATTATAAGACATAAGCATCAGTTGACATCCCTTAACAAGTCTGTAGTTTAAGCTAGTCATACGCTCCACTGTATGCCACATCCCTCTGGGCTCTTTTATTCAAAGCCTTTATAATTTCTACGAATGCACATTAAAGGGCTAGGAACTCAGCATCACCTTTTCCAATAAGATTCTTCATGAATTTTATATTCCATTGAAATCCTATGTTTATGCCAATTTAAAACATTCTTGGGGCTGTGGCGCTAGTGGTAAAGAATCTGCCTGCAACACAGGAGACTCAGGTTCAATCCTGGGTTGGGAAGATGCCCTGGAGGAGGGCACAGCAATCCACTCCAGTATTCTTGCCTGAAGAATCCCCATGGACAGAGGAGCCTGGCAGACTGTAGTCCATTGGGTCACAATGAGTCGGGCATGACTAAAGTGACTTGGCAAGCAAAATATTCTTGAAGCATATGCATAACTTTACAAATGAACAAAACTATTCAAAATGCAATTGCTGTTATTCAAGAGGCAGCTATTAGAAGATCTTTTTAATCCAGTGGTCAGAACACTGGTAGTGTATTCAGTCTCAGTTCTTATTTTAGTAATAATCAATAGCATACTTCCTTTCATCCCAACAATTAAGATATAATATAGCTAATAATTAGAATCAATCACTATTTTCCAACAATTTTAAACCAATTCATTTGTTTCAAATGCTAGGATTGATTTTTTAGCCTGGAAAGAAATTAATTGCTTTAGTTTAAATTTTAATTGATTTAGTTTAAATTTTAATTGATTTTTAAAGCTTTTTCATAAGTAGCGCTTTGCCTCTAATTCCACCCCCACACATACACACAGAAATTTATCTAAATGGCATTCTTTCTTGCTATGTATAACTGTAGAGGTAATTTCTCCAGATTATATGTAACTCAAATTGCCCATCCAAAGTGGTAATTCCTGCAGAACAGGGGAAGTACATGCACAGTGCTAGGACGGGCACTCATTTCAGGGCAGACACAGCTAGACGGAAAGCTTCCCGCTGAACTTACTAGAGGCAAGACTGACCAAGTTGTTTGACCTCTTTAATTGTCTTCTTCATGCATTAAATTCCTGATACCTTCTTCCCGGAACTGTTTTGAAGAATACTTAAAATAACCTATTAAGACCCTGGTGCAAACAAATATGACAGAAAGAAGATTAATTCCTATGATTGCCTATCCAGATCTTCATTAGTTATTATGTCCAGGTTTTACAAAATGATCCTATTGTCTAAATAAAGGGAGCATTTTCAACAATAAAAACTTATTCACTTTATGAAGAGAAAGTGTAATCAGACAAGTTTTGAAAATACCTGAGGGCACTGAAATGTGGATTCCACATTTATGTACTTGCTCACCAATAAACCATGGTGAGAGATAAGAAAAGTTTAGGAACATGGACAGAAAGCCAGACTAGAACAGTGTTCTGGCCCTTATATAATGCATTAATGGCAGTAAAGAAAGGAGCAGAAATGAATGCAATTAGGTGCCTCTCTGTAAATAATGGTTAATCTGCAGTGCTAGCTGAGGGAGCTAAGGAAAGGAGGACATTTTAATTATAAGAAAATCATACCTGTAATACCTTAGGCAGAGTGCCTTAAACATGGTCTTAAATATACTGCATATATCAGCTAATTGCTGAAACAGTGACATTCATTTCACTATTTTGGGGGACAAAGTTTTTCTATCTGCCAGATGAAGTTAACCAGGGGAAAGTAGGTATAAACTAAGTGTTTAAAAGGTGGGCAGACATAAAAGAATGTGGCCACAAACTGCTAAGGTAATGTTTTAGAAATCATTTAGGCTGTGTTAACTGAATGGGATAGTATTAGAAATAAGCAAAAGGTCTCCTGAACATCTGAAGTTGTGAGGAATTTCCCTCCCTCACTGAGTTCTGATATACACATCATGTATTTTGGTGAGGTCGTACCACACAGACAAAACATGCAGGCATCTCACTTTCCTTCCAGGAATTTAAAATAATAAATAGCTTCATCAGATTCCAAACACAGCTGGTTATTTTCTAATAATATTTGTAGAAGCTAACATCAGGCAATGTCATGCGCATGCTCTCCCAAATATAAACATGGCATCGATAAAGTATAGCTTCATTTATTTGATAGAACAAGGAGCTGGAAGGATAAAGACAGATGTTTCAATCATTGCATCATTGACTGGCGCCGTAACTGTCTGTCAGTCGGCAGGCTTTTCTTGTTTTCCGTGCCGAATTGGTCAATGGTAATGTGGTTATCTTGTACTCTTCTTCAACTCATTACCAGGTGAATTAGAAAACAGCATTTACTAAACAAGTTTCGCCAAATAGTACCCTCACAGCACTACCGAACATTAAACAAGAGAAGCCTTGAAAAGTTGTCCAGGTGAAAGTCGCTCAGTCGTGTCCAACTCTTTGTGACCCCGTGGACGGTAGTCCATGGAATTCTCCCGACCAGAATACTGGAGTGGGCTGCTTTTCCCTTCCCCAGGGAATCTTCCCAACTCAGGGATTGAACCCAGGTCTCCTACATTGCAGGAAGATTCTTTACCAGCTGAGCCACCAGGGAAGCTCAAGATTACTGGAGTGGGTGGCCTATCCTTTCTCCAGAGGATCTTCCTGGCCCAGGAGCAGAAAAGGGGGTCTCCTCCTCTAGAAGACACCGCATAGCAGACAGTTACAGGGGATATATTTTATTTTTTTCTTTGCAGATTGTGAACAGCCTTCATCTATTGTTCCCAATACGTGCTCAGTCGCTTCAGTCATGCATGATTCTGCAACCCATGAACTGTAGCCCTTGGGTCGCCGTGCCCTCCTCCAGGGGATCTTGCCAGATGCAGGGATCAAACCCATGTCTCCTCTGTCTCCTGTATTGCAGCTGGGTCCTTTACCGCTGAACCAGGGGGGAAGCCCATACTATTCCCAGAAATCATATTATTCCTTTATTCTAAATCCAGCCTTTACGTAGTGCGTGCTGCCATGGGAAACCTCCTAGTGAAAGAATCCCAAGGTAACAAATAGCCTTTAAGAAAACTTATCCAATTATCTATGTGATGCTCACATCATCTCTAGAATCTCATGGGAAAATGATGGTCCAATGCAAGTTTGAAAATTCACTTCTTTGGAAGCCACTGATTTACCTGAGAACAACTTGAACAGAAGGACTTCATTTCTTCGTACTAACTGCCAATTTTGCTACCGTCTAGAGTAACTGCACTTTGTGAGGGAACAATAAGCCAGCTTAATGATTTTTTCTTCACATTCAGCAGTAAATTAGCATAGAAGAAGGAGTGCCTGCTAGATAAACCAGGCATTATTTTGGATACAGGAAATAAAATAATGTATAAAAGAAGGTCCTGAATCATGTGGCATTAATTGTCCTGCTGTGGGATGGCTAAGGAACAGGCACATAGATAAGGAGGTACAGCAGTGTAATATGCCCTAGGATAGACATTTACTGAGAATGTAATGGGATATCCAGCAGGTAGTTGGATCAGAGGTGGTGGGATTCCCAGGTGGTACAATGGTAAAGAATCCACCTGCCAATGCAGGAGACACAGGAGATGCAGGTTCTATCCCTGGGTTGGGAAGATCCCCTGGAGGAGGAAATGGCAACCCACTCCAGTATACTCACCTGGAAAATTCCATGGAAAAAAGAGCCTGGCAGGCTACAGAGCATGGGGTCGCAGAGAGTTGGACATGACTGAGCACAAACGCACTGAAGCAAAGAACAGAGGTACGGCATGCTGTATTTTTCCAGGAAACAAATAGCACTCACATTTCTAGCAAGGTCACAAGTTAATAAGAAGTCTTATCAGGTGACCACCACCCAGCAGCTACTCAGTCCTGGACTCTGCCTGCATCTTGCTACCAATACTATGGACGCCCTAGGAGAGGCGCTGCCATTATTTAGCTTCCCAAGGATGAGAGAACTGAAGCATGGAGAAGTCAAGTTATTTACCCAAAGTCACTCAGTGAGCAAGGGGCTAAGTGAAGGCTCAAGTCTTAATCTTTGAATAGCATGTCTCCAAAGTAGTGCTGGGAGAATGAACTCCAGAGCAGAGGCTGTTTATGGATGGCAATTCTTCTTTGCCAACTTTTTCTCGTTTAGAAAACACTAGCTGATTTCTAAAATTTCAAGGGAAAGCTTTAAGTTCACAAGACAAATCCAGATAACATGGTACATTTCCCAAGTTAACAAAACACGTTTCTGGTGTCACCTGGATTCTTTCTAGGGTCAGACCCACATTGTCTGACCCCTTTAAGCTTCTCACCTCTACACACACTCCCGCTAGCTCACTGGAGTGCATCCCACTGGACTTTTCTCTATTGCTTAAGCTCTCTATGCTAGGTCTTTAAGAAAAACTTTATTCCCCATCTTTTTCACATAGCCTTTCAATTCTTTATTCAGCTACTCAGATCAAACATAGGTAGCCAGCTTTGCTGCTTTAGAAGCCTACTGCTCTCCACACCCACAACTCAAAGGTCTCTCCATCTTATTAGCTTGCATAATTTCCTTAAATGTGTAGGGAGGAAACTGGCCATTAATAAATATTTTAATATTCGCCACTGGAATGAAAGCACTGTAAGGTTAAGAGTTCTGGCCAGCAACTAGAATAATGCTCGGCTTCTAGTGAAACTGGAAAATATTGGAAAAGATAAAAGAAGGATGCATTTACTCCTTCAGTGAATATTTGTCGAGTGCCTCCTTTGTGTTGGAAACAAATGCAATTAAAAAACAGCATGTCTATACCAAAATCATACCTATGTGATTCTATACAGATAAATCTCATTTTTTTCCAGTGTAAGATGAGGCTGGAAATTAAAAACTTGGGTCAGAAGCCCAGACAGCCAGGTAGAAGATGGATGAGGGAGAATCAAAATCAAATTTCCTCCTCCTCCAGAGCATTTGCTCCTGTATTTTGGAAAATGTGGTGAGGGAGAAAATAAAAGTGTGATAATGAAGAGAATAAGGAGGGGCAGATTCAACTCAAGAGAGTCAGAGAGGTTTCTCAGGAGTGACTATTTCCCTGGGTTTGGAAATCTGAGGAAGAATTTGACAGGAGAAGAGGAAAAGTAGGGAGATATCCCTTCCAAAAAGGAAGCCATGTGCATTGAAGCAGAGTTGTGGAAATAAACAAAGGTCCATTTAACACACATCCTTTTGGAAAATAGACTCCACCATGGCAACAGGCTTTTACAAGCTATTTGTAAGAATATCTACAAAACAAGTTCTAGCCACTAAAATTCAAACCAAGACATCGATAGCTATCATGCAGCCTAGTGAAAGTGCAACAAATCAGCACCTAGCAGAGATGGAGAAGTTGAAGACTGCCGTGTGGACATCAGGCACTCACTGCAGTGGCTGGGGATGGAGGCTGAGCACCAGAGGTCATGTGCTTGCCCTCGTAATATACTAGATTCTCATAAGCAATGCAGATTACAGTCCGTCATTTTAATATTCATGTTCATTTGAGACAAGCCATGAGAGCTACAAGGTTAACTGCCCATTGAACAGCGGCGTGAAGTCTGCACAAGAGATGAGTATTGATTGTCATGCTTCACGAGATGAGCTGGAGTCAGAAATTCCTCTGAGAACAGCACACATTTGTATCCTGAAGTCACCGGGAAATTGGTCCGTAGACAGATATAAGTTGCAATTTGAGTAATTGTCAAAATATTCCAGTATTGATGTGCATATTAAATAGAGTAAGTTCACGGATGAGTCTGGGACTAGTATTCAGTCCCGACTGCAGAAAACCCTGTTGTCCATGAGGAGGAAGTCTCCTGACACGTTTCCGGTGGTGTGAGTGTGCTAACGCATCTAAAACTGAAGTGCATATTACTTTCCTACCAGAATCATTTTCGTTAACAACTTTCCCTACCCTAGGCTTGGAACAAGCTAGGTTTATTTAAAGAACTCTATTTCAAATAATATCTTTCACATGAAAGTAGGTTGTTGGGTGTGTGTCTGTGTGTCTGCACCTGTGTGTTTTTTGCCAAAGAATATTTTATCTCCTGGTAAAATATTAGCAGTCAAACGGTGCAAAGGCCATTTCTCTGATCAACCCTGTCAGTGGATTCTTTTCTAGAGGTGTCCCCTTGAATTGCTTGCATTTTAAACATCTGTAATAAGTTATGTACCATTTCTAACTGTATTAGCACTGAATCATTTACTTTTCCAGGAAATAAAATCTTTTTCTCTGTTCCATCACTTTTTATTTCATGATCAAGCACATGTAAATGCCTTAGGTATTTTGTACCCTCAGGGGTTATGCATGCAACAGGAATAAAAATGAAAAGAGAGGTAACCAACCCATCAAACATTCCTCTCTCTCCAACAGCCAGTAGAAATGCATTTGTGAGCTAAAAGCATGGTATGGTTTGAACAAGAAAAGCGATTAAATGTACCTTTAGAACTCTATGTAGGATATAAAATTCTGGAGATATAGCTCTGGTTCTACTTCATCTCAACCAGCTTTAATTTCTGCACAAAGGGAATATTAAATCTTAAAAAAGCCTAGGAAAGGACAAAGTGTATTTCTTCATGAACACATTAAAGATACCAGGCTTTTACTTTGTCATAAAACTTGCATGAGCAGATATAAGAAGAGGCAAGGAATGAGTCATTTATTTTTCCAAGCTAAATTCACCAGTTCTCCTCCTAACAAATCACTTACAGATTCCATCAAAGTGTGAGTTAATGAATTATAGTACTGAATATCCACTGGGAACACAATTTTATTATGCATTTTTTAATATCATGTTGAAACTAACTCTTTTAGATGGAAGGAGGTAAATAAATGAGTTAATTAGCACAGGCTTCTTAACACTTTCAGAATAAATTTGTGAAAAACATTTTTATGGAAAAGGAAATATTCATAAGAAATGGTATTTTATGTAGAAAACTTGTGTTAATTATACACAGATTATCTTTTATAAACATATTTTTAAAAAGTTGATATTTGCAAAATTTATTTTATATTTTGAACTACTCCTCAAGTCATTTATAATAGATGACTTAATGAATGTAACTATATTTTTTTTCTTTTATGTAATTTATAGTCAAATTTGGATATACTATGAATAAAACCATGACTTCTAGCTTCTGTTATTTTAGCTTGGTTCTCAGAGTTTGGCCAAAGTAGAAATGTGAATAAGTTAGTTAAGGATGGTATACAGTTACAGAGTTGAAGTACACCCTTTTGTTAAGTTAAACCACCAACATGATTTCTCCATGGATCACCTGAAAATCTAAACTCAAAGCCTTTCTTAAGAAAAGGAAATCTCACATTCAAAGTATAAGTTCCCCTTCAGGCTCATAAGACCTTGAAAATATTTGATTTCCTATTGATTCAATGGGGACACTTTGAGCTGGTGTGGGCTTCTAGTTTAAAATGTGTGAGGACTCTACTTGCTCTAAGATAGAGTTGGAGTTAACAGCAAATGTGCTTTCAAAGACCTGAACCTCTCCAACAGCATCCTTAAGAGTTAACTGTGCTTCAAACCGTGGAAAGGGAGCTTGAAATCTTAGCCTTGAGAAATTCGCTTTTCTTCCACTGTAGATGGTGCTTTTGACTTCCATCAAATCAGCATCACCTGAAGGACACCTTCATCACTGGCGTTCTTACATCTTCAACTAGAGCCTTATGAAAACTGCCTACAAAGGCAGAACTGTACATGTGCAACCTACTGATGCTAAGGAAGACAACACTTCTTACTGATGATTCATGTAATACAGGAGCTGAGAAAAATCCTCTACCTCCTTCCCCTTCAGTTATTTATAGGGCCAAAAAAATTAAAAAAATCCACATTGTACAAAGCAAACATGACTTATTAAAAGCAATCAGAGCTAGAGGAATTATACCATTTTTTAAATCATACAAGCACAATTTTTTGTCATTTGGAGTGACTGCATTAAAAGGACCCTAGTTCTAAGGTTAAGAGGAAGAAGACTTTTAAATTTTGAAAGACAGTAAAATGGAATTTTCTTAAAAGCTCTTTTGGTGGTGAAATTAATGAAATTAGCTGTGTTTGTTTTGTATCATCATTCCTTCTTTGCCAGCTCCATGAACTAACCTTTAAAAATAGCTCTGCAGTAACAGCTAAGAATGGAAATGATCTTAGATTTTTTTTTGTAGTGTGCAGAGGCACCTGAAGGGCTGTGTCATTTCCTGTTCTTAGGAAGCTCTTTAACCTGAAACTCTGGATGGAGGGGATGAGAAGAAAATATAAATAAAGATTTCATCACAACACAGAACTCAATAGACTGGAAATTAAAAGCATTTTCTGTATTATACGATTGAGACCATATCTCGAAATTACACATTTACATAACCCATTTATAAAGCAGTCAATAAAAATCTATAGTCTATAGTATATTTTCATCTTTATTATCCTTGGGCTTGACTTTTTGTTTGACGGCAAATGGAATTTTAACTTGACAGAGTGCTTGCAGTTAACAGATATTCATGGTGTTCTACCAAATCAGTTGGATTGTAGAATGCTAAGGAGAGTCTAAAAGGAACGGTGAAAGGTCCGGCATTGCTGGAGCCAGGTCCTGGGTTCACACACATCACCATCATGCATCCATTTCTCATTTGCTGGGTGACCATTGGCCTGTTAAAAGTCCCAGCTCTATCTAGGCTCTCACCTGTGAAAAGGAGTGCTGTGTCTGCCCCACCACAGTGAGGTGGGGATTGGAGCTGGCATGCTTTCTGAGCCACTTACTATACTGCAAGACACAGAGTTCGGGCTGAATAAATAACTGACTGTGCCGATATGACTTTGTTTTGCTTTCACCATGTGCATATACAAAATGTGCTCTATTGTCTTCCACGGAGAAAATAAAAAAACAACCTTCTTTGACTCTACTCCTCCCCTAGGTCGCATACCAGCCAGTTTCTGTTACTATAAAACAATTAAACTTGAAGGAAATATGGCAGGCTCCATATGCTCCCCTTGCATTCTCTCTTCAGGTGTACTCCAATCAAGGTGTTGCCTCCATCTTTCTTTAATGCTGCTAAATCCTCCAGGTATTTCTGTCTATTAAAATTATCTGTCAGCATTCAACATGATTCCCATTTTTCAAAACATTCTTCTCTTGGCCTCTGACACACTCACTTTCCAGTTTTCTGTCTACTAAACTGGCCGTTCTTGCTCAGCCTTTTAAAAATTTTTCAGAAGATTTTTACCTCTAAATAAGCAGATTTCTCAGTTTTAGTCACAAGTATCTTTTTTTATTCCTGTGCTGTATGTCTACCATGTAGTGTCACCCATTTCTGTGACTTTAAATAACACATATACATCCAGGCATAAAATTAGGAATCACCTAATCAGCATATCACCTGATCAGAACTCTCTTCTGCATATCAAAACATCAAGTTGAAATTTCAAGCTTTTCTCAGCTGGAAGAGTGCCCATGAATCAACATTTCACCTCTATTGTAACTCCTTGATTTCCCCATCATTCTGGATGGCTTTACAACTGCTTAGTTGCTCAAGCTATGAAACTTAGATCTCCATAAGATTCAATGACCAAGACCATGGTCTTTTTGGTTTAAATCTTGGCTCTGTCATATTTTGCTAGGTGAGTGCCTAGGTCCCCTTGGGCTGCTGTAACAAAACACAATTCACTGGAGGGTGTAAACAACAGAACTTTATTTTCAAAGTTTGGAGTTTGGGTAGTCCAAGATCTAGGTGCCAGCAGATTTGGTGCCTGGTGTACAGAATCCACTTGCCAATGCAGGAGACACATTCCATCTCGGGGTCGGGAGGAAGATCCTCTAGAGAAGGAAATGGCAACACAGGCCAGTAGTCTTGCCTGGGAAACCCCATGGATAGAGGAGCCTGGCGGGCTACAGTCCACGGGGTGGCAGAGCTGGACATGACTCAGCAACTGAGCGCACACACGAGGCCCCTTTCATGCTCAGTAGGATGCCATCTTTTTGCTATGTCCTCACACAACAGAAGGGATGATGGAGCTCTCTGGATCCTCTTCTTTACAGCCACTAAAATCACCCATGTGGGCTCTACTGTTAAGGAGAGATCCAACCGCCTCCCTAAGGCCCCCATCCTAAACGCCATCACGTTGAGGGTTAGGTTTCAATATGAGGGGGGTACAAACAGTCAGTATAGAATAGTAACCCTGTACACCTCTGTACTGCTCCGTGTCGCAGCTTCCTCTTGCACTTCAGTCAGCCTGGGCTGCTTTAAAAAAAATACCATAGGGGTTTCCTTGGGGTAAAGAGTCCGCCTGCCCATGAAGGAGTCACAGGAGACACAGGTTCAATCAGGGTCAGGAAAATTCCCTCCAGGAAGAAACGGCAAGCCGTTCCAATACTCTTGGTGGGATAACCCCATGGACATAGAAGCCTGATGGACTTCAAAATTTGGGGTCACAAAGAGTTGGCAGAATTTAGCAGCTGAGCATAGCAAAATACTGTAGACTGTGTGGCTTAAACAGCAAACATTTATGTTGTGTAGTTTCCAGAGTCTGGAAAGTTCAAGATCTGGGCACCAACATGGTCAAGTTCTGGTGACAGCCTTCTTCCGAGTTTGTAGATGACAGACCTCACAGGGCGAGGAAAGAGGTCACCTCTTTAGGGAATCACCTCTTTCATGACTCTTGTTATTTATGCACACTGATCCCATTCATGACAGCTTTGCTCTTATGACCAAATTACTCCCAAAGGCCTTACCTCTAAATATTTTCACATAGGGAATCAGAGATTCAACACATGAATTTTGGGAAAGCACAAACATTAAGTCCATCAGTTCAGTTCAGTTCAGTTCAGTTCAGTTCAGTTTCTCAGTCCTGTCTGACTCTTTGCAACCCCGTGGACAGTGATGCCATCCAGCCATTTCATCCTCTGTCATCCTCTTCTTCTCCTGTCCTCAATCTTTCCAAACATCAGGCTTTTTTTCCAATGAGTCAGCTCTTTATATCAGGTGGCCAAAGTATTGGAGTTTCAGCTTCAGCATAAGTCCTTCCAATGAACACCCAGGACTGATCTCCTTTAGGATGGACTGGTTGGATCTCCTTGCAGTCCAAGGGACTCTCAAGTCTTCTCTAACACCACAGTTCAGAAGCATCAATTCTTCTGTGCTCAGCTTTCTTTATAGTCCAACTCTCACAACCATACATGACCACTGGAAAAACCATAGCCTTGACTAGAAGGATATTTGTTGACAAAGTAATGTCTCTGCTTTTCAATATACTGTCTAGGTTGGCCACAACTTTCCTTCTAAGAAGTAAGCGTCTTTTAATTTCATGGCTGCAATCACCATCTGCATGATTTTGGAGCCCAGAAAAATAAAGTCAGCCACTGTTTCCACTGTTTCTCCATCTATTTGCCATGAAATGATGGGACCAGATGCCATGATCTTAGTTTTTTGAATGTTTAGCTTTAAGCTGACTTTTTCACTCTTCTCTTTCACTTTCATCAAGAGTCTCTTTAGTTCTTCACTTTCTGCCATAAGGGTGGTGTCATCTGCATATCTGAGGTTATTGATATTTCTCCCAGAAATCTTTATTCCAGCTTGTGCTTCCTCCAGCCCAGTGTTTCTCATGATGTACCCTGTATATAAGTTAAATAAGCAGGGTGACAATATACAGCCTTGACGTACTCCCTTTCCTATTTGGAACCAGTCTGTTGTTCCATGTCCAGTTCTAACTGTTGCTTCCTGGCCTGCACACAGGTTTCTCAAGAGGCAGGTCAGGTGTTCTGGTATTCCCATCTCTTTTTTGAATTTTTCACAGTTTATTGTGATCCACACAGTCAAAGGCTTTGGCATAGTCAGTAAAGCAGAAATAGATGTTTTCCTGGAACTTTCTTGCTTTTTTGATGAATATATATGTATATATATGTACTTAAAATGCCTTATTCTCAATATCAATGAGAAAATTATGAAGTCAATTTTAATTTTAATATGAAGATGTCCTCCTTTACTGAGTGGTATTTAAGTAATTTTTCCTATAGAAAAGTTACAGACTAATAAAAATAATACTACTACTACTAATAAATCACCAGAGATCAAAATTTCAAACACAATGATTGTTCTCACTATGATTCACTTTCCTCCAATTATACCTATTTTAACAAGATGAACTTGTATAGATTGACTGCAGATTCCTGCCAAATATGAGAATGTAGGTAAGAACTCGCCATTAACTCAGTATATAGTTGCCTAATTTCTGTTGCAGAAAACTGTTTCACTGTCTTGATGAATCTGCTTTCAAAATTTCTATACATCAAAAAAAAAGAGAATTCTCTGCAACAAGATATAGTAATTTCAGGAAAAAGACTTCTGAAATGATATAGAATGGTATTTATGTAGATTGTAAAACAAACTTTTTTCTCAGTAGTTGCTTAGCCTACAGTGATATAAACAGATAAATATTGGAAGAAAACCTAACATTTAAAACAAAGCAAACAATGCCTCATTCTATTTCTTGGATTTGTATAGGTTTTCTATTTATCACACACTTTGGCAGATAATATGTGTAATTTAGTGAGTTTGTAGTGACTCACACTGTGCTTATTTTCTTATTTTCTTTAGCAGTATAATTTTATCATCCTTTGATTCAATGAACAGAGAATCTAAAGCTGATTAAAAGCTACACACACTTGGTGAGGTTCTTTTGAGTTCACTGAAGCACAAAACAATACTTCTTAAAAAGACGGTCCAGAAATCAAGAGTATGACTTCTCAGATATCTGCATAGCCTCTACACAATTTCAGAACCTGACAAGACACTTGTGTGGATGATAGCATTGGCACAAAATAATGACTTACCCAAATATTCATGCTGACTTAAGAAAAACAAAAACAAAGACACATATAATATATAAATGAGGAATTCAAACCAAAACAAGCTTAAGCAAGACGAAAATGCGCTATATGAACAAAAGCTACATGTTATACTAACAGTGGGAGTACTGGCAGGAAAACTGAGGCCCTGTGCAGTGCACAGAAGTGCCCGTGTACTCAAACAGGGGCAAACGGACTCCGTGTTGGAAGTCAGAGCCGTATCTTGTTGCAGTTGTTGACTCGGTGTCAGCAGAAGAACATCAACCATCACGGTAAACTCACGATGTTAATTTGGATTAGACTATTTGTTTAGCTGTGTTAACACTTAATTTATAAATTCTTTTGACTTTACAGCTTCCTATAAGCTGTAAGTAAATTAGCTGAGACACTTTGTTTATGCTTGTACTACTTAACTAACATTATAATAAAAGTATATAAGGCAATGATGAAGGTTAAGAAACACCATGAGTTCTCAAAAAATACGAAGCTAAAGTATTTGTTACAATGTCTAATTCATGCACATGAAAGTCACGCACATTTGCAAGGAAACACGAATCTTCATGCTTTCCCCTTCATTTTTCTCATTTAAATTAAACTTTTTATTTTGAGAAAGTTGTAGTTTCACATGGAATAATAAGACATAATATATAGAGTTCTAGTTTTCCTCAATAATAATATATTGCAAATCTATAATACAATATCTAAGCCAGAATACTGGCATTGATATAGCCAATATTCCCATCATGACACTCATTCATGTTTCCCTTTCTTAGCTTAACCAACTTCTCTTCCACCTTTGTCCTGCCTCCCTTAGCTCCTGGCAACCACTAAAATGGTTGACACTTTTTAAATGAATTTGTCTTTTCAGAAATGTTGCATAAATGAAATCCCAGATATGTAACCAATTGGATAGGCTATATTCAGTTCAGCCACTCAGTCATGTCCAACTTTTTGCAGTCCCATGAACTGCATGCAGCATGCCAGGCTTCCCTGTCCATCACCAACGCCTGGGACTTCCTCAAACTCAAATCCATCGAGTCAGTGATGCCATCCAACCATCTCATCCTCTGTCGTCCCCTTCTCCTACCCACTTCAATCTTTCCCAGCATCAGGGTCTTTTCAAACGAGTCAGTTCTTCATATCAGGTGGCCAACGTGTTGGAGTTTCAGCTTCAGCATCCGTCCTTCCAATGAGTATTCAGGGTAGATGTCCTTTAGGATGGACTTGCAGTCTTCTCCAACACTATAGTTCAAAAGCATCAATTCTCCAGTGCTCAGCTTTCTTTATGATCCAGCTCTCACATCCATATTTGACTACTAGAAAAATCATAGCTTTGAATGTATGGACTTTTGCTGGCAAAGTAATGTCTCTGCTTTTTAGTATGCTGGCTAAGTTGGTTATAGCTTTTCTTTCAAGGAGCACGCATCCTTTAATTTCATGGCTGCAGTCACCATCTGCAGTGATTTTGGAGCCAATAAATAAATAAATAAATAAAGTCTCTCACTTTCCACTGTTTCCCCATCTAATTGCCATGAAGTGATGAGACCAGATGCCATGATCTTAGTTTTCTGAATGTTGAGTTTTCAGCCAGTTTTTTCACTCTCCTCTTTCACTTTCATCAAGAGGCTCTTTAGTTCTTCTTTGCTTTCTGCCGCAAGTGTTGTGTCATCTGCGTATCTGATATTTCTCTCAGAAATCCTGACTCCAGCTTGTGCTTCATCCATCCTGACATTTCTCATGATATACTCCGCATATAAGTTAAATAAGCAGGGTGACAGTATACAGCCTTGACGTACTCCTTTTCCTATTTGGAACCAGTGTGTTGTTCCATGTTCAGTTCTAACTATTGCTTTTTAACCGGCATACAGATTTCCCAGGAGCCAGGTAAGGTAGTCTGGTATTCCCATCTCTTGAAGAATTTTCCAGTTTGTTGTGATCCACACAGCGAAAGCCTTTGGCATAGTCAATAAAGCAAAAGTAGTTTTTCTGGAACTCTCTTGCTTTTTTGATAATCCAACAGATGTTGGCAAGTTGATCTCTGGTTCCTCTGCCTTTTCTAAAACCAGCTTGAACATCTGGACGTTCACAGTTCATATGCTGTTGAAGCGTGGCTTGGAGAGTTTTGAGCATTGCTTTGCTAGTGTGTGAGATGAGTGCAATCGTGTGGTAGTTTGAAGACTCTGGCATTGTCTTTCTTTGGGAGTGGAATGAAAACTGACCTCTGGGGGCGGGGCCGCGCCCCTCCCGCGCGCTCCCGCCGGCCCCGCGCAGCTCCGCCCCTCTCTCCGAGGAGCCCGTCCCCTCCGCCTAGGGCTGCGCCTGCCTGCTTCTCCAGCGGCTTGGGGCTGCCCCCCGGGGCGTGCTGGCTGCAGCCTCTGGCCGCCCAGCCCGCGGGCGCCGAGCGCGGGGACGCCGCGGCCGCGGCCCTGTCAGTTTCTAGGTGTGAAGCTTTGAAGGAGATGGATTTAATTAAAGCTTCTCTGTCAGACTGTTACTGCTACCATCAAAATTCCCAAGTGAAATGGGAGTATATATGGTCAACTGTGCAGGTGAAAATTACCAGTTCAGGCCTGTTCAGTGTTGTATATATCACAGAAAGGTATAATTGCCAGTATCCAGAAACCATCCTATCCATCATCAAATGTATGATTCATAACTTTTGGACAGCAGAGGAGTCTAATGATATAACCATAATCATCCATCCATATGGAGAGACTGTCTGTTTCTCTGTGAAGCCAGCCAGGAAGATACTTGTCTATACAATAAGTGTGAAACAAACCATTGTGGATTTCAGACTCTTCTTTGTGTTTGTGGCGGGCCTCTTCCTCTTCTTTTATGCAAAGACCTTGAGTCAAAGCCCTGTTTTCTTTTACTCTTCGGGGACTGTGCTAGGTGTCCTAATGACATTAGTCTTTGTCCTGTTGCTGGTGAAAAAGTTCATTCCTAAGGCTACGTCTTGACCGTGGGGGTGCGTCAGCTTTGCTGTTTGCTACAAGCACGGGCCCCTGGTGGAGGAGAGGAGCGTGCGGCTCCTGGCCCTGCTCCTGGTGTACATGGGGGTGTCCGCGCCCCAGTTCGCCTGCACAGCCGCCCTGCTCCTCATCCTGTCCTCCGGGAGTTGCTGCTATCCGCTGAGCGCGCTCGCCTGTGCCAGGAGGAAAATGAAGAACTGGTTTACCTCAGAGAGGCCGGCGGTGAAGTTTCTTACTGAAGACGAATACAGGGAGCAAGCTGACGCCTCCACAACCTGCGCCCTGGAGGAGCTCCGCCAGGCCTGCCGCAGCCCCGGCTTCCCGTCCTGGCTGGCCGTCTCCAGGCTCCAGGAGCCAAAAAAGTCTGCAGACTTTGTTCTCGGAGGAAGCCACTTGTCGCCTGAAGAAGTTAGGCTCCATGAAGAACAATACGGCCTTGGGGGTGCCTTCTTGGAAGAGCAGCTGTTTAACCTGAGGACTCCCGACAGTCTACCTGCACAGTGACTTCATCCTGGACAAGGAAGTGGGGGTGGGCAGGGATCCTGTTAAAGGTGGGCAGAGCTGTTCCCAGGAACAGCGGCCAAAGCATTTGCTACAGAGAAAAAATCAAACCATACTGGAAAGGCAAGCTAAACTATATTGAAGACAGCTGGACTCTTCTTGGTCAGTTCTGTGTATTGTACTGTAGGTGGCCGCCGAGATGGTGTGATGTCATTATCACTTTCCTTGAATGAAGACTCCTGTTAGGAACAAGGGAATCGTGTTGATCTTCAGAGGTCCAATTAATGTGAATAAGTTCCTTGTCAACTCCAGGGCATTAAAGCTGCTCTTAAACCCCAGAACCTGCAACAAAAGACTGCATTGCTCTTCCTGCGTGTTTCCAGTGTAAGGGCTGGAAGAGACCTGGGACACGCTGGACCAAGGTTTTCCAAAGTGTAGTCCTTAGGATGCTAAAGTGTTAGCAGGTAAGGGATGCTGAGGTCAACCAAGATGGATCCACGATTAGACAGACATACTTCAGGACTTCTGAGAGCCTTTGGTGATGCTGATGCATGTCCTGTGGACCTTCTGAAGGGGAGAAATGGTGTGTAGCAGTCTGTGACTTAATTTGAAAACAGAACCCTTCTTTATGAGATTAACATTCCTTGGACAGAATGTTTACAAAATGCTGACGGTAGAGGAATGGAGACTTGCAAAAGTTAAATAATTTGTCCAAGACTACAGAGGTTTTTAGAGGCAGCCCTGGGTCTAGAACTCCAGCCCTGCCATTGCCTACGATTCAGGTAGAAGAAGAGACCTTTAGAAGCAAGCTGAGGGGCCATCTCTCCACAGCCTTGGGTCTTAACAGTATTGGTGACTTATTTTTTTACTTTTTAATGATACCCAACTAACTGATAACTGCAGTAAAGAGAAACATTTCCTAAGGTTATATTTTAAAGTTTTGACAAGACTTTTGTAGACATATGTAAAGATTAGAAGTTAGAATTACTTTCTAAATTTGTGTGTGTGTGTGTGTGTTGAAATTGTTAAACTACTTTTTGTATTTCTTTGTATGTTGAAATTTAACCTCAAGTTTACTGGCCTGTTTTTTTAAATTTTGTAATTATATATAACAATTTCCTACAAAAAAAAAAAAAAAAGAAAAGAAAACTGACCTTTTCCAGGCCTGTGGCCACAGCTGAGTTTTCCAAATTTGCTGGCATATTGAGTGCAGCACTTTCACAGCATCATCTTTTAGGATTTGAAATAGCTCAACTGGAATTCCATCACCTCCACTAGCTTTGTTCCTAGTGATGCTTCCTAAGAGCCATTTCACTTTGTATTCCAGGATGTGTGGCTCTAGGTGAGTGATCACACCATCATGCTTATCTGGGTCATGAAGATCTTTTTTGTACAGTTCTCCCGTGTATTCTTTCCCCTCTTTTTAATATCTTCTGCTTCTGTTAGGTCCATACCATTTTTGTCCTTTATTGTGCCCATCTTTGCATGAAATATTCCCTTGGTATCTCTAATTTTCTTGAAAATATCTCTAGTCTTTCCCATTCTATTGTTTTCCTCTATTTCTTTGCACTGATCACTGAGGAAGGCTTTCTTATCTCTCCTTGCTATTTTTTGGAACTCTGCATTCAAATGGGTATATCTTTCCTTTTCTCCTTTACCTTTTGCTTCTCTTCTCTTCATAGCTGTTTGTAAGGCCTCCTCAGACAACCCTTTTGCCTTTTTGCTTGACTATATTCACTGAACATAATTCTCTGGCTATCCGTTCAGGTTGCGGTGTGCATCAGTTTCTTTCCTCTTTATTGCTGTGTAGATCCCTAGTATGAATGCACTATGTATATCTCTCTCACATATTTATCCATTCATCTGCTAATGGATGCTTAGATTGTTTCATATCTTAGTTGTAAATAATGCTACTATAAACATTGGGGTTGCATGTATCTTTTCAGGTTAGTGTTTTCATTTTCTTCAGATATATATCTAACAGGAAATTGCTGGATTATGTGTTAGTTCTATTTTTGATTTTTTGAGGAACCTCTGTATTGTTTTCCATATGGCTGAACCAATTTACTTTCCCATCAACAGTGTACAAGTGTTCCCCTGTTTCCGCATCTCTTCAAACATTTGTTACGTGTAGACCTTTGGATGCTGGCCATTCTAACAATTGTGAGGTGATATCTCATGGTGGTTTTGATTTGCGTTTCTCTGAATAATTAACAATATTGAATATCTTTTCATGTGCCTGTTAGCCATCTGTATGTCTCCTTGGAAAAATATCAGTTCAGGTCTTCTGCCCTTCTTTTCATTGTTTTGTTTTTTGTAATATTAAGTCATATGAGCTGTTTTAATATTTTAGGTATTAACCTTTTATTGGTCATATCATTCACACTTCTTTTCCCCCATTCAGTAGGCTGTCTTTTCATTTTTTGTCAAAGGTTTCTTTTGCTGTGCCAAATCTTTTAATTTTAATTAGGTCCCGTTTGTTTATTTTTGCTTTTATGCCAAAGATTGCTGTGCCTGCATTTTCTTCTAGGAGTTTTGTGGCTTTGGGTCTTAAATTTGGGCCTTCAATGCATTTTGAGTTTACTTTTGTGTATGGTGTGAGGACATCTTTTAGTCTCATTCTTTTACATATACTTGCCCAGCTTCCCCAGCAGCACTTATTAAAGACACTGACTTTTCTCCATTGTATATTCTTGCCACCTTTGTCAAAGGTTAACTGCCCTTGAATG
Source organism: Antilocapra americana (assembly GCA_007570785.1). Classification (NCBI taxonomy): domain Eukaryota; kingdom Metazoa; phylum Chordata; class Mammalia; order Artiodactyla; family Antilocapridae; genus Antilocapra; species Antilocapra americana. The sequence goes on along the minus strand of ML664173.1, from coordinate 4,218,150 downwards.
TGTGGGTCTATCTTCAGGCACTCTTTTCTAGTTAATTGATCTATGTATCTGTGTTTGTGCCCTTATCATGCTGCTTTTGGGTAGTATGGCTATTTTAAAAATGTTAATTATTCCAGTTTAAGAGCAATGTCTTTCCATGTCTTTGTATCATTTTCAAATTTCCTTCATCAATGTTTCATAGTTTTCAATATATAGATATTTCACCTCCTTGGTTAAGTTTTTTCCTAGGCATTTTATTCTTTTTTGATGTGATTGTAAATGAAACTGTTCGCTTAGTTTTTGTTTCTGATCCTATATCATTAGTGTGTAGAGAAGTAGCAGATTTCTGTATATTAATTTTGTGTTCTGCAACTTTAATGAATTCAGTTGTTAGTTCTAATGGTATTTCACTGGAGACTTTAGAGCTTTCTTTATAGAGAATCGTGTCATCTGGAAGTAGTGAGTTTGACTTTTATTTCTTTTTCTTTCTTGAATGCTATGCTTGGGACTTCCAATACTATGTTAAATAGAAGTGACAAGAGTGGGCATCCTTGTCTTATTCCTAATTTTAGAGGAAAAGCTTTAAGCTTTTCAACAAAGATTACAAAGTTAGCTGTGGATCTGTCATAAATTTCCTTTATTATGTTGAGATGTGTTCCCTCTGTACCTACATTGATGGGAGTTGTTTTGTTTGTTTGTTTTTATCATGAATGGATGTTGAATTGTGCTGAATGCTTTTATCATGAGTATTTTTTTTCCAGGTAATACTAGCACCTCTGCTGTCACATTTTTGTTATTTTTTGATTGTCTTAGTTCACTAAGTTTGAGCTTGCTATGATGTTACATTCGGTTTGAAGCTCTTCACATAACTAGCTTCTCCTATCGGAATTTTGACACTTTTGTGCTATGTTTTGAGACACTAGATCTCATTTAAACTTCATGTTTTAGCTGGCTTTCTCTGACAGTGTTCTCCATGGAGGGAGTCATTGTTAATTTACTGCCAGTTGTGGGTGGAAGTCCAGTTTCTCCACTCTCATTGTGACTGCTGAGTAGGGGTAGGAGTTCCGACTGTGAGGGAGGGCTCCCATGTTAAATCTCTGGGTGAGAGGGGTCCGAATGTTTCATACTCTCGCCCACATAGCTTCCTCTGACATCATGGGTGGGTAGCTTACTACTGCTGGCTGATGGTCAAAATTTTGACTGTTCATTAGGCGTCTTCTGACACCACCCTAATGAAGAGGATAAGGAAAAGTCTCACCACTGACAAATCAGGGTTAAAATTCAGGCTCCCCATGCATTCTCCAGTGGCACTGCAGGGAAGTAGAGGCTCATTACTGGCTGGTGGAAAAGAAAGTCGTGGGTCCCTACTTGGCCTTTCCTGGTACTACCTACCCAGGGAAGTTGAAGGACTATGTTACAACTTACTAGGGTGGACATCTGGACTTCTCATTGAGGTTTTGTTGATGAGGGTATTGAAAGGGAAAAAACAAAGAAATTTTTGTGGTGTTTGGTTAGAGCAGAATGATGTTCCTCTAAGACATTTATTAAGGCTACCTCTTTCCTGGTCATTTGATTAGAGAGAGCAAGCTTTGGGAAAACATTTTCACCTTCACCCAGTAGTATTTCTAGATATTTCAGCTCTAAGTGTGGGGAATATAACTCACCATCATGTCCTTCCTTGGTTATGCCTTTTTGTCACTAACTTTCAGGTTTTTTTTTAAAAAAATTATTTATTTTTAATTGGAAGACACTTGCTTACAGTATCGTGTTGGTTTCTGCCATTCATCAACATGAATCAGCCATAAATATACACGTTTGCCCACCTTCTACTTCTCCCACTGTGTCTGCAAGTCTGTTTTACATGTAATGTCCAGGGTTTTTATTTGTAATCTTAGCAGGAAAAATTGGAAATCATGTCTACTGCAACTTTTCAGAGATTGAACCTTCCCTTTCTTTTAAAAACAGAGTAATAAAGTAAACTTGTATAAGTAGTCATCACAGTCCCAATAAAATGTGTTTTTCTAGTAAGTATTCCTTCTTTCAACCCCATGGCCCAATAAATATCTTTTTGTTTCTGACCTTCCATGTTACATTTTTCACATAAATTCAGTTGCTCTCCCATCTAAAAAGGACTGGCATCTACTTCCCCAACTATGTTCTAACTATACTTAAAATCTGCTGTTATTTTGCCTAATGTAACCACCAATTTTTTAACCTGCATTCCTCCCATTTAGTATTTGTTTGCTTGTTTTTGTTTACTTGTCTGATGCTTTTCTGCTGCAGCTTGTCTTCCAGTTGCTGTTTTTACATTTGAGCCAAATCTTGCCTGGTAAAACAAACTCTAGGGCTATATGGGACAGAATTTCAATTCCTTAATCAACTGTTGCTGATTTAAAGAAATGCATAGATACAAACCATCTCAAAGGATGAAGCTTTCCAGAATGAAAGACAAAATGATTATCCTCTGGTATTAAACCCTGAACTAGATTTATGGGACTCATCTAGTTCTTATACTTTCTGACCTCAGAGACTTAGCCCTTTCTTCTTGACTTCTGGGCCTTTGAATTTTGACTTGCTTTTAACCAAACAAGGTCACTCACTGAGTTAATTCAGCTTTTAGTAAACATTGATATGTGTACAACCTAGTCTGCATTAGATCCTTTCCAAAATACTTTCCCCACAACTTATCTACCCTCAGCCAAGCACTGAAATGGTTTTGTTTTGATTATTAAGTCACAGCTTTGGAAACCCTATATTCTGCTAATCCTTCTTTAAACTAGTTGTTTTATGAGATATAGTGAATGTACTTAGAAAAGTTAAAAACATTTTTGCTGAAACACAGGGAATTATTGTCATTAGGAGTTATTATAATGTACTACCCAACTATGTTTATGAAATTCAGATCTAAAAAATGGCCAGTGGTTCTCATGGAAGGTGGTATACACTTAGCCCTTTTGGGATGAGATGGGGATAAAAATGCATATTTCTCCAGTAGTCTCATTTATTAACATAGTATTCATGTATTACATATGTATATATTTATATATAACTGCGCATTTTCTCTATAGAAGATACAGCTTGTTACTATTTTATGATGACATATATTTGCATTAAGTAAATCTATATTCTCAGGGTTTGGGGGAAAACTAGAAAAGTCAGCCAATAAAAGCAATAAAAAGTGAAATATTTTTGGACACTGCCTAGATCATGATAAGCAATGGTATGCAAGGTACTACTCTATTCCAAATATAATCTGTAAATTTCTCATGTTTGACGAGAATTCTCTTTTTACACTAGTATTTAAGGTTGCCACAAAGCAGAATACAACTGAAACCGTCTCTTCATTTTTTTTTTCATTTTGCTTCCCTTCTATGGGGAAGGAGGAAGAGCAGAAGAGAAGATATAGTAGAAAGTCATTGTTTTTTTCCTCCAAAGTTTATATCCTCATGGGCAAATTTCTCAACCTCCCTGTGTTCAGATTCCAGGCTGCAAAATGTGAATAACAATAGGGCTTACCTCACAGATATTATTAAATGAATTAGTGTGCCTAAAGTGCTTGGAATAGGTGTTTGCTTTATTATTTTTTAAGCTGGTTGGACATAAATATGCTAACAGCCACTTTCCATAAACACCCGTTAGAGAATAAATCCAGCAGAAACATTGACTATAGTCAGGAGAGTTAACAGTCAACCTCTTTTGATCACCTGAATCCTGCTCCATCTGATTTACAAAATTTGCAGATTCTCTGTGGCCTGAACCAGTGTGCACTGTGTCTGTCCACTGCAAGTGAAGGAGCCCTGAGACACACAGGAAGAGAAGGAGATAAAATTCCAAGCAGTCTGTTCAAGATCCAAAGAGGAGCAGCAAAATAAGATTCTCATAAAGAAGTGTTCTCTGCTGTAATATATCCGGTCAACTCATTCAGAAAGTTAGTATTAAGTGTGTATTATGTGTCATGTAGAGAGTAAGCACTTAAGATGCCAAAGAAAGACTTATCTTCACGTTAGAGGAGGTTACTACCCAATGGGGAGACATGTGTATTAGTCAGCCCAGGCTGTCACAACAGAATCTTACAGACTGGAATGGTTTAAACAAAAGAAATTTTTTTTGTTGTTCTTCTCTTTTTTATTTTTTTTAAATTTATTTATTTATTTATTTTCTTTACATTATTGTGTTGATTTTGCCATACATTGATATGAATCCGCCATGGGTATACAGGTGTTCCCCTTCCAGAACCCCCCTCCCACCTCCCTCCCGATTCCATCCCTCTGGGTCATCCTGGTGCACCAGCCCTGAGCACCCTGTATTATGCATCAATCCTGGGCTGGAGATTCATTTCACATATGATAATTTACATGTTTCAATGCCATTCTCCCACATCACCCCACCCTCACCCTTTCTCATAGAATCCAAAAGACTGTTCTATACATCTGTGTCTCTTTTGCTGTCTCACATACAGGATTATCATTACCATCTTTCTAAATTCCATATATATGCATTAGTATACAGTATTGTTGTTTTTCCTTCTGGCTTACTTCACTCTGATAATAGGCTCCAGTTTCGACCACCTCAGTAGAACTGATTCAAATATATTCTTTTTTATGGCTGAGTAATATTCCATTGTGTATATGTACCACAGCTTTCTTATCCATTCACCTGCTGATGGACATCTAGGTTGCTTCCATGTCCTGGCAATTGTAAACAATGCAGCGATGAACATTGGGGTACACGTGTCTCTTTCAATTCTGGTTTCCTCAGTGTGTATGCCTAGCAGTGGGATTGCTGGGTCACATGGCAGTTCGATTTGCAGCTTTTTAAGGAATCTCCACAGTTTTCCATAGTGGCTGTACTAGTTTGCATTCCCACCAACAGTGTAAGAGGGTTCCCTTTTCTCCACATCCTTTCCAGCATTTATTGCTTGTAGCCTTTTGGATGGCAGCCATTCTGACTGGTGTAAAGTGGTACCTCATTGTGGTTTTGATTTGCATTTCTCTGATAACGAGTGATGTTGAGCATCTTTTCATGTGTTTGTTAGCCATTTGTATGTCTTCTTTGGGGAAATCTCTGTTTAGTTCTTTGGCCCACTTTTTGATTAGATCATTTATTTTTCTGGAACTGAGCTGCAGGAGTTGCTTGTATATTTTTGAGATTAATTGTTTGTCCTTGCTTTGTTTGTTGTTATTTTCTACAATTGTGAAGGCTGCCTTTTAACCTTGCTTTTAGTTTTCTTTGTTGTGCAGAAATTTTTAATTTTAATTAGGTCTCATTTGTTTATTTTTGCTTTTATTGCCAATATTCTGGGAGGTGGGTCATAGAGGATTCTGCTTTGGTTTATGTCGGAGAGTGTTTTGCCTATGTTTTCCTCTAGGAGTTTTATAGTTTCTGGTCTTACATTTAGATCTTTAATTCATTTTGAGTTTATTTTTATGTATGGTGTTAGAAAGTGTTCTAGTTTCATTTTTTTACAAGTGGTTAACCAGTTTTCCCATCACCACTTGTTAAAGAGGTTGTCTTTTCTCCATTGTATATTCTTGCCTCCTTTGTCAAAGATAAGGTGTCCACAGATGTGTGGATTTATCTCTGGGCTTTCTATTCTGTTCCATTGATCTATGTTTCTGTCTTTGTGCCAGTACCATACTGTCTTGGTGACTGTGGCTTTGTAGTATAGCCCAAAGTCAGGCAGGTTGATTCCTCCGGTTCCTTTTTTCTCTCTCAAGATTGCTTTGGTTATTTGAGGTATTTTTTATTTCCGTATAAATCGTGAAATTATTTGTTCTAGTTCTCTGAAAAGGACAGCTGGTAGCTTGATAGGAATTGCATTGAATCTATAGATTGCTCTGTGTACTATACTCATTTTCACATATTGATTCTTCCAATCCATGAACACAGTTTATTTCTCCATCTATTTGTGTCCTCTTTGATTTCTTTCATCAGTGTTTTATAGTTTTCTATATATAGGTCTTTTGTTTCTTTAGGCAGATGTATTCCTAAGTATTTTATTCTTTTTGTTTCGATCGTGAATGAAATTGTTTCCTTAATTTCTCTTTCTGTTTTCTCATTGTTACTGTATAGGAATGCAAGGGATTTCTGTGTGTTGATTTTATATCCTGCAACTTTACTATATTCATTGATTAGCTCTAGTAATTTTCTGGTGGAGTCTTTAAGGTTTTCTATGTAGAGGATCATGTTGTCTGCAAACAATGAGAGTTTTACTTCTTCTTTTCCAATCTTGATTCATTTTATTTCTTGTTCTGCTCTGATTGCTGTGGCCAAGACTTCCAAAGCTGCGTTGAATAGTAGTGGTGAGAGTGGGCACCCTTGTCTTGTTCCTGACTTTAGGGGAAATGCTTTCAGTTTTTCACCATTGAGGATAATGTTTGCTGTGGGTTTGTCATATATAGCTTTTATTATGTTGAGGTATGTTCCTTCTATTCCTGCTTTTTGGAGGGTTTTTATCATAAATGGATGTTGAATTTTGTCAAAGGCTTTCTTTGCATCTATTGAGATAATCATGTGATTTTTATTTTTCAGTTTGTTAATGTGGTGTATTACATTGATTGATTTGTGAATATTGAAGAATCCTTGCATCCCTGGGATAAAGCCTACTTGATCATGATGTATGATCTTTTTAGTGTGTTGTTGGATTCTGTTTGCTAGAATTTTGTTAAGGATTTTTGCATCTATGTTCATCAGTGATATTTGCCTGTAATTTTCTTTTTTGTGGCATTTGTGTCGGGTTTTGGAATTAGGGTGATGGTGGCCTCATAGAATGAGTTTGGAAGTTTGCCTTCCTCTGCTATTTTCTGGAAGAGTTTGAGTAGAATAGTTGTTAGCTCTTCTCTAAATTTTTAGTAGAATTTAGCTGTGAAGCCATCTGGTCCTGGGCTTTTGTTTGTTGGAAGATTTCTGATTACAGTTTCAATTTCCATGCTTGTGATAGGTTTGTTAAGATTATCTATCTCTTCCTGGTTTAGTTTTGGAAAGTTGTACTTTTCCAAGAATTTTTCCATTTCTTCCAAGTTGTCCAGTTTATTTGCATATAGTTGCTGATAATAGTCTCTTATGATCCTTTGAATTTCTGTGCTGTCTGTTGTGATTTATCCTTTTTCATTTCTAATTGTGTTGATTTGGTTTTTCTCCCTTTGTTTCTTAATGAGTCTGGCTAATGGTTTGTAAATTTTATTTATCTTCTCAAAGAATCAGCTTTTGGCCTTGTTGACTTCTGCTATGGTCTCTTTTGTTTCTTTTGCATTTATTTCTGCCCTGATCTTTAAGATTTTTTTCCTTCTACTAAACCTGGGGTTCTGCATCTCTTCCTTTTCTAGTTGCTTCAGGTGTAAAGTTAGGTTATTTATTTGACTTTTTTCTTGTTTCCTGAGGTGAGCTTGTGTTGCTATGAACCTTCCCCTTAGCACTGCTTTCACAGTGTTCCATAGGTTTTGTGTTGTTGTGTTTTCATTTTCATTCGTTTCTATGCATATTTTGATTTCTTTTTTGATTTCTTCTGTGATTTGTTGGTTATTCAGCAGCGTGTTGTTCAGTCTCCATATGTTGGAATTTTTCAAGGTTTCTCTCCTGTAATTGGCATATAATCTTACTGCACTGTGGTCAGAAAAGATGCTTGAAATTATTTCAATTTTTTTGATTTTACGAAGGCTAGATTTGTGGCCCAGGATGTGATCTATTCTGGAGAAGGTTCTGTGTGCACTTGAGAAAAAAGTGAAATTCATTGTTTTGGGGTGAAATGTCCTATAGATATCAATTAGGTCTAACTGGCCTATTGTATTATTTAAAGTTTGTGTTTCCTTGTTAATTTTCTGTTTAGTTGATCTATCCATTGGTGTGAGTGGGGTATTAAAGTCTCCCACTATTACTGTGTTACGTTAATTTCCCCTTTCATACCTGATAGCATTTGCCTTACATATTGAGGTGCTCCTATGTTGGGTGCATATATATTTACAATTGTTATATCTTCTTCCTGGATTGATCCTTTGATCATTATGCAATGTCCATCTTTATCTCTTTTCACAGCCTTTGTTTTAAAGTCTGATTTATCTGATATGAGTATTGCTATTCCTGCTTTCTTTTGGTCTCTATTTGCATGGAATATCTTTTTACAGCCCTTCACTTTCAGTCTGTATGTGTCCCTTGTTTCCGGGTGGGTCTCTTGTAGACAACATATATGGGGTCTTGTTTTGTACCCAATCAGCCAATCTTTGTCTTTTGGTTGGGGCATTCAACCTGTTTACATTTAAGGTAATTATCGATAAATATGATCCCATGGCATTTACTTTATTGTTTTGGGTTTGAGATTATGCATCCTATCAGTGTTTCCTGTCTAGGGAAGATCTTTTAGGATTTGTTGGAGCACCGGTTTGGTGTTGCTGCATTCTCTCAGCTTTTGCTTGTCTGTAAAGCTTTTGATTTCTCCTTCAAATTTGAATGAGATCCTTGCTGGGTACAGTAATCAGGGTAATAGATTATTTTTTTTTCAGCACTTTAAGTATGTCCTGCCATTCCCTTCTGGCCTGAAGAGTTTCTATTGAAAGATCAGCTGTTATCCTTACGTGAATCCCCTTGTGTGTTATTTGTTGTTTTTCCTTTGCTGCTTTGAATATTTGTTCTTTGTGTTTGATCTTTGTTAATTTGATTAATATGTGTCTTGGGGTGTTTTGCCTTGGGTTTATCCTGTTTGGGACTCTCTGGGTTTCTTGGACTTGGGTGACTATTATTTTAAATAAGAGAAATATTTTAAATAAGAGAAATTAAATAAGAGAAATATCTCAGCATTCTAGAAGCTGAAAATCCAAGCTCAAGGTGCCAGAAAATTCAGTTTCTTTTTTATCATTGTTTTGAGATAGAATTGAAGTGTAACACTTTGCATAGTAAACACTATGTAAGTTTCAGGCATACACAACATAATGATTCAATATGCATGCAAAATCATCATATTTTGTAATATATATTGCAAAATAATCACTGCAACAAGTCTAGCTAACATCTATTGGCATACATTGTGACGTTTTTTTTTCCTTGTGATGAGAATGTCTAAAATCTACCCTTAGCAACTTTTAAGTATACAGTTCAGAATCACTAACTGCAGTCAGCATGCTGTGAGTTATACCTGCATATTGAGTTTCTAGTGAAGTTCCTGTTCCTAGCTTGCCAGATGGCTTAGTTTTCACTGTGCTCACCTGACACACACAGAGAGCTGATATCTGTTCCTCTTCTTATAAGGACACTGCTCTTATCAAATCGGGACACCACCTTTTTGACCTCGTTTCATCTTAATTACATCTCTGAAGGCCCGTATCTCCAGATTTGCTCACCTTGGTGATTAGGCTTCGACATACAAATTTTAGGGTGGGGGCCCATATTTCATTTACAACAGTAAGTAACAAAGCCACGTGAGTTCAGAGAAGTACCTGATTGAATAATGAATCATTGTGTTTTCTAAAATGGTCTGTTCATTCAATGAAATAGAATTCTTGATGACAAATGCACTTAGAAGCAGCTTCTCATAAGCAAATGCCTAATACAAAAATATACATTGTGAAGATAATTCTTAGTGAAAATAGTTCTGCCATTCTAAAAGGCATTTTTCTGGAAAACAATGTTTATTTTGAAAGATTCATTGAAAAGTATATATATATATATATATATATCACATTTATAAGATGAACTATGGATACTGACATAGAGTGATTAAATTATAGTCTGTTGGAGCATGCCTGAGCCTAGCTTGTGTGTGTTAACTTTACCAAGTCATCCTGCTGATTTGTCCACGAATGCAATAAAAAACAGAAAAATCAACCAAAACAGAGACTTGTCATGTTACAAACTTAATATAAATAAGCAAAAGACCTATTCATTGATCTAACAACAGATTGGGTTGACAAATGATTGAATCAGTTGATTGATTTAAGCCTTAGTAATTCCAAACGCTGAGGAAAGTAACACTTTCAAGGTCAAATTGGTGATAGAAACACGTGGGTTGCAGATGAAAACTGCTGCTAGGTGAGTTTTGCCAAATGCTAACAAAGAACAAGTAACTCTCTAGACACTTTTTAGGTAAAAATAATTTGATTTTCACTACAAATTTAAGCGGTGGGTATTATTGACTCTACTTTGTAGATAAGGAAACTAGGCAAGACTTTTCCTCTCGGGACTTAGCCATAGATCAGTGGCATCTCAGCCGAAACACATGAAACTAAATCCTACACCTTGTTCTTCCCACTTCAGCATGCACTGTGTTAGAGAGGAACAAATACGAACTGTTTCTCCATCTGCTGACATATGTGGCTAGCAATGGGGGTGAAGAGCCGCGATAGATCAAAGTACCTCACGATGCTATGCTCAGTGTCCATTTATTCAGCTTTAGTTTTCACAGAGTGAAGTGCATAGTATTTTATTTAATTGTTTATTTTAACAATTTTTAAAATGCTATCGTGTGCTTGATTTTAGGAAGCAAAACAGATCTAAAAATCCTCACTATACAGAAACAAACAACAGTAACAAAAATACCAATTATCTGCTTTGCTTCTCTCCAGCTCTCAGTTCCACTCTCCAGAGGCAACAGTTCTAGGCAATTTTAGCTTTTTCTTCTGTTATTTAACACATTTCTGAATAATGTGTTTATGCTGCTATTTCTTGGTTCAATTATTTAGACATTAGCTATCGGCTCCCTGTGCTGCTGTATGAGGATGTTAGCCCTCTTTACACCTCCCACCACTCACATTTCCTCTACCCATAATTAAAAATCTCTATTCGATCTGATGACTGCAATTATGTCTCCTTCTTAAGTCAGGTAGTGAGCAGTAATTATATTTTTCGTTCTTGTACAGTTCTGGTGTTGTTTTGCTTCGCTTAATTTTAACTTCTGTATTGTTCTAACTCTATAAAAGTTAGCAGGGTACTGGCTTTTCTGCATTTTTCTGGGGAGTATCCTCCTGGGGGTCTCCACCCAACTGCTGCAGTCAAGATTGTGTGTGTTAGTCTCAGCCGTGTCGGACTCTTTGAGACCCCATTACTGTAGCCCACCAGGTTGCTCTGTGCATGGAATTCTCCAGGCAAGAAAACTATTGGGGGAGGAAGTGGCAACCCACTCCAGTGTTATTTCCTGGAAAATTCCATGGACAGAGGAGTGTGGTGGGCTATAGTCCATATGGTCCCAAAGAGTTGGACATGACAGAATAAATTCACACACACACACAGTCTGAAAAGCACCTCTGCTGCCCCCTCACAGTGGTGATTTATTAGTCTGTATGAAATGGGGCAGGGACCCTACAGTCCCTCCCCCCCCCCCCCACACACACCACACCATCCTCTGCCTGTCTTTGTCTGTGGAAATACTTTAGGCAAATAATAAGTTGATGACTAATGATAATACATAATAAAAGTTTAGCATAGTCAAGGACATTTATTTTCTCTTCACAGGCTAGAGACAGTATTCTGAGCCATATCCTGCGAGCTGTGTTATAGACACTGGAACCCCCACCACGTGGGAGAAGTTAACTGCATGATGGCCACACTGTTGCCAGGACAGAAGCTGCCACAATCCCAAGGGCTGGCCTCAAGGAAATGAGAACAAACAGTCCCTGGAACTAAAGACTAACTGCACTTTAATCAGTCATGATGATACTGCTCAGATCACCGATGACCAACTTCGAGATGATTGTCAGAGCTGACTGTTCTGTTTCTGTAGGAAGCTCTCTCCCTCCATCTATGAAAGTCCTTGCCCACTGGTTGTGTGAAGTACTTGGCCTTTGCACAGAAATACCCCACTTCCCCACCCACCCTGGGTTGCCAGTGATGGAAATAAAGCAAATTTTCCTTTCTATCAACCTTGCCTCTTCGTTGGTTTTTGAGCAGATAGACACCCACTTTTAGGTTGCATGTACACTTCTAGATTGATATCATTCCCCTTCATAATTTTGGAAGCCATAGTCCACTAGATTCTTTCTTTCAGTGTCTTATTCGAGTTTTTTGTCTTTGATTCCAGTCCCTAATAGGATATTTGGCATTTTCCCTAAATGCCAGAATAATTTAGGATTTTTACCTCTGGTCATTTAAAGTTATATGGCTATGTCCTTATACTTAATGTGTGTGTGTGTCTGTGTGTGTGTGTGCACGCCTTGTGATGAGTACCTGATGGATCACTTCAATTTAGAAATGCATGTCCTTTAGTTTGTGCTTCCCTGGTGGCTCAGGTGGTAAAGAATCTGCCAACGATGCAGGAGACTTGGGTTCAAACTCTAGGTTGGGAAGATCTCTTGGAGAAAGAAATGGCAACCCAGTCCAGTATTCTTGCCTGGAGAACTCTACGGACAGAACTTGAGGGCTACTGTTCATTAGGTCCCAAAGAGCTTGGGGAAACTTCTTTTTCTATAATACTATAACATTTCCTTGCCTCTATCGCTATTATTCTCTATTTCTGAAACTCTATTGGTTCGATCAGTCCTCTATTTTATCTTATCATTTTTTTACTTACATAAGCTGCCCTCGGTCTCAGGAAAACCTACATTTCTATTTTCCAAATTTTTATTTTTAAAAGGCCATCATGTTTTAAATTTAAAAGAACTATTTCTTGTTTTTCAATTTTATTAGCTTCTCATTCTTATAAATGAAATATGTCTTCTTATCTTGCAGAAAGTATCAATGACAGTATATTGACATTTTCTTCTGTTCTCTTCATTATTTCTGAGATACTGTTCTCTGATTCTTTGTATTGACCTCTGACTTCTTACTGGAGCCTTTCTACAAACACCCTGCTAATTTTTTGTGTGCATTTGTCTTTCAGAGACTAAAACAAAAATACTAATTGGGCTGAGACTTTTGACTGGTGGGGTAGTCAGATGTTTAGCTGGATTTTCTTTCATTTCAGTTCAGTCGCTCGGTCGTGTTTGACTCTTTGTGACCACATGAACCGCAGCACGCCAGGCCTTCCCGTCCCACCCAAACCCATGTCCATTGAGTCGGTGATGCCATACAACCATCTCATTCTCTGTCATCCCCTTCTGATTCTGCCATCAATCTTTCCCAGCATCAGGGTCTTTTCAAGTGAGTCAGCACTTTGCATCAGGTGGCCAAAGTACTGGAGTTACAGCATTGGTCCTTCCAATGAAAATCCAGAACTGATCTCCTTTAGGATGCAATGGTTGGATCTCCTTGCAGTCCAAGGGAGTCTCAAGAGCCTTCTCCAACACCACAGTTCAAAAGCATCAATTCTTTGGTGCTCATCTTTCTTTATAGTCCAACTCTTATATCCATACATAACTACTGGAAAATAATAGCCTTAACTAGACAGACCTTTGTTGACAAAGTATGTCTCTGCTTTTTAATATTCTGTCTAGGTATATTAAACTTTCCTTTCAAGGAGTAAATGTCTAATTTCATGGCTGCAATCTTCATCTTCAGTGATTTTGGGGCTCAAAAATATAAAGTCAACCACTGCTTCCACTGTTTCTCCATCTATTTGCCATGAAGTGATGGGACCAGAGTCCATGATCTTAGTTTTTTTAATGTTGAGTTTTAAGTTAATTTTCACTCTCCTCTTTCACTTTCAAGAGGCTTTTTAGTGCTTCACTTTCTGCCATAAGGGTGGTGTCATCTGCAAATCTGAGGTTATTGATATTTCTCCTGGCAATCTTTATTCCAGCCTGTGCTTCATACAGCCCAGCGTTTCTCATGATGTACTCTCCATAAAAGTTAAATAAGCAGCGTGACAATATACAGCCTTCATGTACTCTTTTTCCTATTTGGAACCAGTCTGTTATTCCCTGTCCAGTTCTAACTATTGCTTCCTGACCTGCATACAGGATTCTCAGGAGGCAGGTCAAGTGGTCTGGTATTCCCATCTCTCTCAGAATTTTCCAGAGTTTATTGTAGTCCACAAAGTCAAAGGCTTTGGCATAGTCAATAAAACAGAAGTAGATGTTTTTCTTGAGCTTTTGCTTTTTTGATGATGCAATGGATGTTGGTGATTTGACCTCTGGTTCCTCTGCCTTTTCTAAAATCAGCTTGAACATCTGGAACATCTCCCAGATGTTATCAGCTGTGCCAAATAACATAGTCTATTATGTGAGTAGAACCACTATATGTAGAGTCCCATGGATTATACATGTCTTTTCCATGAGGGTGTGGGATATCTTAGGGACCATTTAGGATTCTGCCTATCATGACTAATAATACAAAGTCTTTTTTTTGTCCTTTATTAAACATATAATTAGAGCTAAATTTACACTTAGAGAAAAAGTCCCCCCAAATTCCATATCGCATATGTCCTCCATCCACCTCTTCAAGCTTTGCCATCTTACATAACTAGAGCAGATTCTCAGAACCAGGAAACTGACTTCGGTTAAAGAGCTGGGTTGTCCCTTTGATCCACAGATATTTGGAATTATCAACTCCATGCACCACCCTCCCTTCAAATATCCTTGCACAAAATTTCCCTTTTGGTATGGTGTATGGGCTCATTTTCCATCTTCTGAATACTCCATGCCCTTTGTCAATATCTGTATGTAATGTAAAATTTATCTATATTATAGCACTTACACAAATAATTAGAGAACATTATATCTATTTTATTGATCTATAATATATGTTTATTCATCATATATTTATTATGGTTCAATATTCCAGATAGGGAACTACTGTAAGTAAAAACCATAGTTATTCACCTTCTGCCCACCCACCCCACTCTCAAGCTGAGTAAATCCTAGACTATATAACATGCTACTTGTTACTATTCAGTAGAGTAAATAAGGTATACATTTAGAGTATTTACAAACACTATGATTAAAAGTCCCTTAATGTCATTATATACTAACATATATGATATATATATTTGAAAGCAGATTTGAAGTTTATATACTTATTTTTTCTTCAATTTACCACATTAGTGTACAAATTTTATTTGTCCGATATAGAAAATAAATGGTAAACTATATAGTCATATGACTTTTAGTCCATGTATATTTTCTTAAACCCTTTTATAAGAGTAATGGAGCCTTTTCTTTTTTATTTTCAGATGCTAGAATGAATTTTTGATAGTAATGCTCTGAAATTCATTGACTAGGGTCTTAAAATCCAGGGTTTGGCAGATACCTCTGGAAAGTAAGAACAAATGCACAATGGCAGCAGGTACTTCCATAACATTCCACTCTTTCATGCACAAATAAAATGTTGGAATGACACTGGTCTCTGCCAAGAAAAAGGATGCCCATCCGAGCTCCACCCTGTAAAAGCAGACGTCTTTATTAGGAAAGACCTTAGCGGAGAAGGACATATAACATATGGAGAGCCAGCAGGACAAACTAATGACCCCGTCATAAAATATGTTTTCACATGCTTTTAAAACTGTTGTCACACTTCATTGCATAGGCGACTGGAAGCACGTGATGGTGGAAGGTGAGGTCAGCTTCCTAAGCCAGCCTGAGTTGGAAGCTGCAGTTCATTCCTGTAAAGTCCCCTGGAGCTTAGGGAGCTCCCTGTATTCACTTTGGTCACTTCTGTTAAAAGGAAGGAAGAACTGGCTCTTTCACACCAAGAATGGGAAATAAAGATGCAAACTGGGTGAGATGAGAAAAACAAGATGAGAAAAACATCCAGATGAGAAAAACAAGAAAAATGAGTAAATTCCCTTCAGGAAAATTAGTTGCTTACTTATGGAGTGCCTGGATTATGGAAGATGCCTTGTAGCTTTTGTGAAAGAGACAATGGATGGACATTTCTAAGAACTAATGTCTTTGAGCATGCGTTACATTAGCTCTCTGTGCAAAAGTAATCTGCAGATATTTGCTTGGACCTGCATTTTGGACCACCCATCCACTCCAGGAGAAAGTGCAGCTTGTTCTCAGAGATTATTTAGCGGCCTAGTTAAACATCAGAAAAGCATGACATTTCCTGATAATGCCTGGTTGCAGACTTCACTCTTTTTTAAGGAAACTAGATTAAAAGAAGATGGTGGCTTAGTCATTTTTTTTTGTTTGTTTTGTTTTGTTTTACCACTTGATAGCTGCTCAGTAATAGTTATTGTTTTTAATATTCTTTAATGTGGATTTTTTTAAAAGTCTTTATTGAATTTGTTTCAATATCACTTCTGTTTTATGCTTTGGTTTTTTGGCTGCAAGCATGTGGGATGTTAGCTCCCTGATTAAGGATCAGACTTGCACCCCTGGCCCTGGAAGGGTAAGCATTAATCACTGGACCACCAGGGATGCGCCAATAATTGTTAATTTAATGTATGAATCCCAGAACCAAAGTAAATGCCGCACAGCAGAAATGACACTGTGTTGGAAATCAGAAATGTTTGTGTCAGTAGCGGCATCTACCTCGCTCTGCCACCCTGAACCATCATCCCATCTTTCATGTTTTAAAGGTGTTTAATAGAGTATAGTTGATTTACAATACTGTGCTAGCTTCAAGGGTACAGCAGGGTGAATCAGTTATACATGCATCCACTTGTTTTTAAGATTATTTTTCCATAAAGATCATTACAGACTCTTGAGTAGACTTCTCCATGCTACCCAGTAGGTCCTTATTAGTTATCTGTTGTATATATCATAGTGTGTATATGTCAATCCCAGTCATGTTTACCTCATATTTCAAAGTGAGAGAATTAGACAAGATAACTCTAGATTTCTTTCTTTCTCCAAAATTCAATGATTCTCCAAGGTCATCAGCTAATAGCAATTTCTTTAGAAGATTCGATATGCTATAAGTGTCATAAAGAATAAAATGAAAATTATAAATTCTGAGCATCACTGCTTCATAATATGTTCTTTATTTCAGGATTTTATTTCAGAAAAACAGAGTCTGCACTCTGTTTTTCATAAACTGCAGACTGGTTAGTCAGAAAGCTTTCCTAGTTCAAGAGCTGAATGCTCACCTTGTCTTACGTGGGTTGCAACCGCTGCAGTTGGCCTGGCACGTAATTGATCACTGCAGAAGGGGGTGGTGAAACCAGAGGAAAGGGGTAAGCTCCCTTTGTGCATTCCAAGCACTAACAGCTTTTGCTTTTTGCATCTCCTCTCAGACTTTTCTCCTTTACTCATTGAAGACTCCATTTCCTGAACCTAACGTTACAGATGTCTGCATTCAGCTGTGACAAGACCGTGTAAGGACTGCAAGGTCATGTTTATCGGCAGCCAAAGCACAAGTTGACAGCTTGAAAAATCAAAAAGTGAGTTCACAGACCAATGTGTAGTTAACTGCACCATTACTGTGGACTTTACAAAATCTTCTGACATGAAAATATAAACAATAAAGGAACAATGGGGGGAAGTGTTTGCACTTCATTAAGCTGCTATAATGGGCTACCAGGTAGCTCAGCTGGTAAAGAATCCACCTACAATGCAGGAGACCCCTGTTTGATTCCTGGGTCGGGAAGATCTGCTGGAGAAGGCAGACGCTACCCACTCCAGTATTCTTGGGCTTCCCTGGTGGCTCAGACTGGAAAGAATCTTCCTGCAATGCAGGAGACCTGGATTAGATCCCTGAGTTGGGAAGATCCCCTGGAGGAGCGCATGGCAACCCACTCCAGTATTCTTGCCTGGAGAATCCTCATGGACAGAGGAGCCTGATGGGCTACAGTCCATGGGGTCACAAAGAGTCAGACATGACTGAGCGACTGAACACAGCTCTACTATTTTCTTAAATTATAAATGGAATGCTCTACATGCTTCTGCACATGCAAATACCATGCATTTGAGGGCACACGATAGTTCCCCAGGGCTTTGCAGGATTCTATGGGTCATAAAATAAAATGAGAACATCTTCTAGCTAGTTTCCTTATTTCAAAAATTCTAACAGCCATGAATATACAATATATGAAATAAAAAATACAGATGGCCAAATAAACTAATAAAATTTAATCCCAAAAATGTTTAAAAGCCTGCAGATTAGAATAGAAAACTATATATATATATATATATATATTGGTCAAAATTAAGGCATTAAAGTATTTAATGTTGAGAATACAGCAAAATGGTATTGTTCTTTCCCTTGCATCCTCAAAGTATTATCCCACTAAACACTAATGGATTTGGATACATACTGATTTCCTTGAACAGATTTATAAAATTACAAGCAAGTGTAACCTAGAAATGGTCACAGTAAAGTCAGTATATATGAAAGTTACATAATGGATGACTTCTTAGTGAGATACAGTTAATGAGACAAAAAGGGTATAAAATGAAGCAAAAGTGCTCTTGAAATGTTCATCAGTTAGAAGAATTAAATCCTGATTCTAAAAAGATAAGTGGAATACAATCCAAGAGAAAGTTAAAATAATTATCACAAGTGAAAAGATAATTTCCTCTGTGTAAATACTATCTTTTGCCCCCTTAACTTGGATTAAGTTAGTTAGCATCTCGTTTGTTGTTATCTGCTTCCTGATTCCCTATACTACCTCCAGAGGTAATTTATTGACATATATTTGCATGTCTCACTCTCTAGACTTAGTGAGTCCTCCAAGGATGAGAACAAGTCTTCTTTGTCTCTGTTTTCCAATACTTAGCAGAAGTTTGTTCCAATTTATCAGTCAAAGGAATCCTCTGAGTTGTTTCTTAAAATGCGTGCTTGAAGCTGTTGCTGACAGCATTTGAATCTCTGGGAAGAGGTCCAGGAATCTGTATTTTTAATAAGGTAAAACAAAGACATTTTGTAACATTCTGGGTAACTGTTATATTCAGATTGAGAAAACAATATCTTAGTGGGGTCACAATCAGACATGACTTAACGATATCCGACACAGAGGGACAGACGTTTAGTGAAATATTAGTATAAGTTTGAGACAAATATGTCAATTATAGGAATTGATCTTTAAGTGACTTGGCATAAGCTGACATGACATTAAATGACCAACTTTGAGGTGAATTACATTCCTTCTACCTGACTTCAGGAGAAGTCATTTTTGGTGGAAGAGAACCATTCTGATGTCCTGTCTACCTGCGGTAGCGTTCCATGTCTGCTGTCTCAGGGACTGAGCGATGAGCTGCTTGGGCAGTTTTTGGTGAGCATGTATCTCTAGGTGATATTCCTCTCCTGTTCACCAATTTTTGTCAAGTAGATAAGTTCAGATGATACCACTATCTGGCTCTTAACTTCTGGATAGTGTTTGATATGGGAACCTCATTTTTTAGGTAAGTTTCTTTATTTATATTATTCTTAAAGAATAATTATTGGAGTATAATTGATTTAAAAGGTTGTGCTAGTTTCTGCCATGAATCAATTCTGCATATATATATGTTCATTCTCTTTTAGAGCCTATTCCCATGTATGCTATTACAGATTTTTGAGAAGAGTTGCCTTTGCTGTACGGAGAGTTCTTATTAGTTACTATTTTGTATAGTGTGTCTATATCAGTCCCAGTCTCCAAATTTATCTCTCCCTCTAATTTCCCCCCTGGTAGCCATAAGTTTGCTTTCTGCATCTGTGACTCTACTTTTGCTTTGTAAATAGGTGGTACAAATGGACATGTCATTTTGGTGTAGTTTGGTACACTTCAGCAATGGATAGGTGAAGAGATACTGTGGGTGTTACTGAGTCTCAGTGTGATTATTTAAGCTCCTCCAAGAAGTAAGCATCTCCCACACTGCTTGAAAAGAACGACTCCAATCTGACCTCACTCATTTTTTTTTTGTTGTTGTTAAATTATTAGATTTCCTTGACATTGTGTGACTTACTTTTGTGAAAGTAAGGCACCAAAATAAAATGTAAAGTAAATTCCATTCCAAAGTACTTTTTGGTTTACAAATTCTCCTACACTTTATAATATTTCAGACTAATGTTACTCATTATCACCTTTTAAAAACAGGTAATAAAAATCAAGCAGAAAGAAGTTAAGTGGCTTCCCTAGTCCTCATGCTTATGAAGCGTCAATGGAATAGAGGGTCAGATTTATTCCTCTCCCTGAACAGCTTCTGGCTTTTGCTGAAATGGTCTGCATGATTGGAGAGGGCCCAGAATCCTTGCTTGGTGAGTTATTCTGGGAGTCACTGCCCTGTATAATTCTCCATCTGTTATTCTGTATTAAGACTATAATAAATTTCAACTTGTAGATTTTAAAGCATTAATCTTGATTAATTTCTCAGTTGAGGGACTGGGGAAATACACTCAGGTTAAATATGATACTATTGAGGGAAAAGAAAATTAACTGATTTGATAAAAGGTCAGGGGGATATTTAACTTAAGAATTAGTTCTTCAAATCATGACGTCTAATAACCAGTAACATGTTTTATTTGCTTATTTGTTTCTCCCTACTTCAGAGTGACTTTCTATGTATAATGTATTTTTTTCTGAAGTCTCTTTCTCCTGTTAAATCTTATAAAGTAATTAAAAAAATGATTTCCCCCACCAAAACTTTTTTTCTATCAGCTTAGTTATTCAACATTTAACTTATTATTTTCTTGTTATCTTACCTGGATGGTTAACATTCTATGCCAGAGCCAGGGACTATGAACTTGTATATTTTCTTTGTCTATTCTTACTAAAAGCTTGGTATTAGGTTAGTGCACCTGTAAGCATATTTTAATTTGCCAATTCTCCAGTGCTTAAGATCATGATTTCCAACATATATTTTTCACAGCAGAATTCTATATTTTTTTAGCTAAGATTACCACAAGTGCAATAGAAAAAGCATGCCTTCCCCAATTATTCCTATAATTGTGTGACTTCTGCCACTCTGCCCCTCTCAATATTAAATCCAGCTCAGATTATGCTTCTCAACCCACTGTGATGCCATGAATCATTCTGTAGAAAATATTTATTAGCAGAATTAAATCAAATATTTGCCCATACCCCAATCATTAAGGGTGATTAATTTTATTTTCTAGACTCCATTAAGGGCCTTCACTGATATTCTTACCAGAAGTTGAGGTCTCTCATTTATTTCCCTTCTCCATTCTTTACAACACCCCCCTTTCAGAGGCCCAGGTCGTGCTGCGATGCTCATTAGTTTCC
This sequence comes from Antilocapra americana, assembly GCA_007570785.1. Lineage (NCBI taxonomy): Eukaryota > Metazoa > Chordata > Mammalia > Artiodactyla > Antilocapridae > Antilocapra > Antilocapra americana. The sequence continues at coordinate 4,197,209 of ML664173.1, read as the reverse complement.
TGCTAGCTGCTCTGCCAAACATCCTCAGAGGCCTCAGAGTCGCCTCAGAAATCATTAACGTAACTGGCGCTGCAATCCCCACCTGCCAAGTGTAGAGAAATCATTCAGAGACTGAAGCCTGTTCCTCCACAAATGAGCATTTTGGTGGCGAGGAGAGAGAGAAAGCTCATATGCAGCAGTCATTTTCTCCAAACAAACGAAATCTCAATCACGGAGACGAGAAGCCAGGTGTCTGTCAGCATCCTGGGAACAGGAGTGGTTTGCTGGAGAGACGGGTGTGACCTTATTGTTGGTGTTTAGTTGCAAAGTGGTGTCTGATCCTTTTGCAACTCCATAGACTGTAGTTTTCCAGTCTCCTCTGCCTGTGGGATTTCACAAGCAAGAATACTGGAGTGGGTTGCCCTCTCCTTCTTCAGGAGATCTTTCTGACCCAGGGGCGGGACTTGCGTCTCCTGCTTTGGCAGGCGAGCTGTTTACCACTGAGCCACAGGGGAAGCCCAGGTCTGCACGTACAAAACACTGATCCAAAGATAATATTTGTCAAATATTTCAAGACATCAGTCACAGAATGTTAAACCCCACGTGCAGAATCCTGAGAAAATGGTCCTGTAGACGTGTCAGTCATCCACGAGGCTGACCGTCACCTACCATGAGCTTCTGACCAAGACTTTACTGATGGGGAACCTGATGACCTTAGGCAAAGAGTTTACCTGTTCTGGTGAATGGAGACCTATCAGAAAAATAAAAAACTCTCACATGCATACATGACCACTGAAAAATTATAATTTGATTATATTGACCTTTGTAAGCAAAGTAATGTCTGCTTTTTAATATGCTGTCCAGGTTTGTCATAGCTTTCCTTCCAAGGAGCAAGAATCTTTTAATTTCAAGACCGCAGTCACCATTTTTTGCAGATACTAAGAAAATAAAGTCTGTCACTATTTTCATTGTTTCCCCATCTATTTTCCATGAACTGATGGGACCAGATGCCATGATCTTTGTTTTTTGAATGTTGAATTTTAAGCCAGATTTTTCACTCTCCTCTTTCACTTTCTTCAAGAGGCTCTTTAGTTCTTCTTCACTTTCTGCCATAAGGGTGGCATCATCTGCATATCAGAAGTTATCAGTATTTGTCCCGGCAATCTTGATTCCAGCTTGAGCTTCAACCAGCCCAGCATTTCACATGATGTGTTCTGCATATAAGTGAAATAAGCAGGGTGACAATATACAGCCTTAACGTGCTCCTTTCACAATTTGGAGCCAGTCCATTGTCCCATGCACATTTCTAACTGTTGCTTCTTGACCTGCATACAGGTTTCACAGAAGGCAGATAAGGCAGTCTGGTATTCCCATCTCTTGAAGAATTTTCTACAGTTTGTTGTGATCCACACAGTCAAAGTATTTGGTATAGTCAATGAAGCAGAATTAGATGTTTTTTCTGGAATTCTCTTGCTTTTTCTATGTTCCAACAGATGTTGGCAATTTAATCTCTGGTTACTCTGCCTTTTCCATATCCAGCTTGAAAATCTGGAAGTTCACGGTTCATGTACTGTTGAAGCCTAGCTTGGGAATTTTTGAGCATTACTTTACTAGCATGTGAAATGTTCTCTTAGCAAATTTAAGCTGCATCATTCAGTACATGCTGCACATTAGAAACCCAGAATGTGTTCAGTTTATAAGTGAGAGTTTGTACCCTTTGACCGACATCTTCTCACTTCCCCATCCCATATCCCCCAGATTCTGAAAACAACCAATCTGTGTTCCACTTTTATAGATTCTAGATATAACCGAAATCACAGAATATTTGTCTTTCTGTATGTGTCATTCCACTTAACAAGCTCAAGGTTCATCCACGCTGGTACAAATGACAGTATTGCCTTCTTTTTTACTGAATAATTGAATAGTACCTATTATTGACTAAATAATACATACATGTGAAAGTGTGAGTCATTTCAGTCGTGTCCTACTCTTTGCGACCCTGTGGATTGTAGCCCGCCAGGCTCCTTTATCCATGGAATTCTCCAAGCAAGAATACTAGAGTAGGTAGTAAATCTCTTCTTCAGAGAATCTTCCCAACCCAGGGATCAGACCAGGATTTCTTGCAGTGCAGAAAGATTTTTTACCAACTGAGCCACCAGGGAAGCCCTACATATATATTTATATATGTGCGTTTATATTTATATACATGTATGTATTATATATATAGTCATAAACACACACATCCATATACATTTTATTATATTTGAATATATCTATATATTATATACATACATATGTTTATGTTATATATACACATACATATATATTATTATGCTTATACCTATATTATATATTGGGCTTCCCTGGTGGCTCAGACAGTGAAGAATCCATCTGCAATATAAGAAACCTGGGTTCTATCCCTGGGTCAGGAAGATCCCTAGGAGTAGGGAATGGCTATCCATGCCAGCATTCTTGTCTGGAGAATCCCATGCACACAGAAGCTTGGCAGGCTCCAGTCCATGAGGTCTCAACATTGGACAAGACCGAGCAACTAAGCAAGCACAAAACATATTAAATATATATATGTGTGTGTGTGTGTGATTATATATAATCACATTTTCAGTATCTATTTGTTGTCTCTTTGTTGTCTATTGATGATCATATAAGATGTTGCCATATCCTGGCCTCTATGAATAGTGCTACAATGAATGTGGGGATGTAGATATTATTTCAATTTAAGAATTTTGTTTTCTCCACATATATACTCAGAAGTAGGATTAATGAATCATATAGTAGCTCTATTTTTATTTTTTTAAGGAATCTCGAAACCATTTTCCTTAGTGACTGTACTAATTTACATTCCCATCAATAGAGTACAGTTCAGTTCAGTTCAGTTCAATTCAGTCACTCAGTCGTGTTTGACTCTTTGTGACCCCCATGGACTGCAGCATGACAGGGCTCCCTGCCCATCACCAACTCCTGGAGTTTACTCAAACTCATAGCCATTGAGTCGGTGATGCCATCCAACCATCTCATCCTCTGTCGTCCCCTTCTCCTTCTGCCCTCAATCTTTCCCAGCATCAGGGTCTTTCAAATGAGCCAGCTCTTCTCATCAGGTTGCCAAAGTATTGGAGTTCCAGCTTCAACATCAGTCCTTCCAATGAACACTTAGGACTGATCTCCTTTAGGATGGACTGGCTGGATCTCCTTGTAGTCCAAGGGACTCTCAAGAGTCTTCTCCAACACCACAGTTCAAAAGCATCAATTCTTTGGTGCTCAGCTTTCTTCACAGTCCAACTCTCACATCCATACATGACCACTGGAAGAAGCATAGCTTTGACAAGACAGACCTTTGTTGGCAAAGTAATGTCTCTTCTTTTTAATATGCTGTCTAGGTTGGTCATAACTTTCCTTCCAAGGAGCAAGCATCTTTTAATTTCATGGCTGCAGTCATCATCTGAAGTGATTTTGGAGCCCAAAAAAATAAAAGTCTGTCACTGTTTCCACTGATTCCCCATCTATTTGCCATGAAGTACACAAAGGCTCCATTTTTTTTTTCCACATTTTCACCAACATTTATTGTTACTTATCCTTTTGGCTGTGTGGATCACAACAAACTGGAAAATTCTTAAATAGGTGGGAATACCAGACCACCTTACCTGTCTCCTGAGAAACCTATATGCCAAACAAGAAGCAATGGATACACAATGAAATATTACTCAGCATTAAAAAAAAAAATTCATTTGAAGCAGTTCTACTCAGGTGGACAGAACTGAAGCCTATTATCCAGAGTGAAGTAAGCCAGAAGGAAAAACAACAATACAGTATACTAACGCATATATATGGAATTTAGAAAAACGGTAACGAGAACCCTGCATGCGAGACAGCAAAAGAAATGCAGATGTATAGAACAGACCCGTGGACTCTGTGGAAGAGGGCAAGGGGGGGATGATATGGGAGAATGGCATTGAAACATGTTAATTATCATATGTGAAATCAATCGCCAGCCCAGGGTTGATGCTCGGGGCTGGTGCACCGGGATGACCCAGAGAGAAGGAATCGGGAGGGAGGAGGGAGGGGGGTTCTGGAGGGGGAGCATATGTAAACCCATGGCGGTTCCATGTCATTGTATGGCAAAACCAACACAATAAAGTAAAGAAAATTAAAAAAAAAAAGAAAAGAAATGGACATGGAACAATAGAGTGTTTCAAAGTTGGAAAAAGAGTACATCAAGGCTGTATATTGTCACCCTGTTTATTTAACTTGCATGCAGAGTTCATCATGTGAAATGCTAGACTTGATGAAGCATAAGCTGAAATCAAGATTTCTGGGAGAAACTTCTACAGTTGCATATATGCAGATGATAACCTTTAAGGACAGAAAGTGAAGAGGTACCAAAGAACCTATGCTGAGGGTGAAAGAGGAGAGTGAAAAAGCTGGCTTTAAACTCAGCATTAAAAAACTAAGATCATGGCATCTGGTTCCATCACTTCGTGGCAAATAGATGGGGAAAGAATAGAACATTTACAGACTTTATTTTCTTGAGCTCCAAAATCACTGCAGTCACTGCGACCGCAAAATTAAAAGGAAAAAATGCTCGCTCCTTGGAAGAAAATCTATGACAAAGTGAGACAGCAAATTAAAAAGCAGAGACATCATTTTTTCAAAAAAGGTCTACCTAGTCAGAGCTATGGTTTTTCCAGTAGTCATGTATGATGTGAAAGCAGACCACAAAGAAGACTGAGCACCAAAGAATTCATGCTTTCAGACTGTGGTGTTGGAGAAAATTCTTGAGAGTCCCTTGGACGGCAACAAGATCCAACCAGTCCATCCTAAAGGAAATTAACTCTGAATATTCATTGGAAGGACTGATGCTGAAGCTCCAGTACTTTAGTTACCTAATGCGAAGAGCTGACTCTTTGGAAAAAGCCCTGATGCTGCGAAAGATTGAAGGCAAGTGGACAAGAGGGTGGCAGAGGATAAGATGGTTGGATGGCGTCACTGACTCAATGGACATGAGTTTGGTGATGGACAGGGAAGCCAGGCATGCTGTAGTTCCTGGAGTTGCAGAGTTGAACATGACTTAGCGACTGAATAACAGGCGTAAGGTGACAGTTCATTGTGGCTTCAATGTTTAAGAAGCTGTCCCTAAGGGCAGAGACTGTCCTGTAATTATTTTTATAAACTTTGTAGTATGCTGTTCACAGAGGTATTTGGTAAATACAAGCTGATTTACATTCAATTACAGGTCCTAATTCTATTGTTAGATCATAACTTCCGTGATGAAAAAAAATATATATATCTCAAATACCTCTTCAAGGAGGCAGCTTTGTGTAGTAATAAGAAAATGGACCTTGTAATTACCAGTATGTATTTACACCCTAAGACTATTATCTGTTAGCTGTATTACTCAGAGAAGCTTCTAGTCTCCATAACTGTAAAACAGGGATAAAATACCTATTGTAAAGAGTGTTTTAGGAATTTAGTCAGATAATACATATTAGATACTTTCTATTATCAGGTAAAAGTTTCACAAGTTGTTATGGCCCTTTAATGGGCCAGGGCTTGGAGGTACAGAGTCGAGGATAAGAAAATAAAGGAAGAGAGAAAGGAGAGAAAGAGAGAAATGAATAGAGACATGGGGACCAAGACTCTGATGGAGTAAAGGTGTTTATTCAACATAATGTGGGCATATAGATGCTGTCTTACAAGATGGCCTTTTCAGCAAAGATAAAGATCAAAAATCTTACAACTTATCCAGGAAACATAAGGCTAGAATCCATCTCAAAGAGAGGGGGTTGTAAAACTCACTTTCCATAACAGAAAGGGAAGAAGGCCATAAATTGTTACTTTTACTTTCATAATGTATGCATTCCTTAGCCCCTGGGAGAAGTGTGCCTCTCCACTCATCTCTGAATATTCAGGGATTAATAAGGGACATCAGGAAACAGCACACAGGAAGCCTCCTGCCAAATGTTCCCTGACAACAGGTGACAATTCTCTTATTAAAACTTTATTACCGCATGCAAATAGACTTCATCTGAGTTAACCAGCAACATAACCCCTAACATTATTATCTACGCCTTTTTTTTCTGCATTTGTATAAATATGTATGTGTTCGTATATGTAGTCTAGATATTGTGTTCTTGATACAATGGCTTGGGTGGGGCCTGATTAAAGAGGGCCCATTACCAGATTCACTGTGATGGTCTCGGAAACCAGTGGCGTCTAGTTCAGTGTCAAGTTCTTAAGCTGTGAACAGTCTTGTTCAAGTCGAATGGCAGGTAAGATAGAGTCTCTGTGACGGGTAGGATTGAAAATGGTGTGGCATTGATCAGAGAGCTCTTCTTGCATGATCGATTATCTGACCTTCCCACATTTCTTAACCAGAGATTCTTAAAGAAATTCTTCTCCTAAGGCTCAAAGACAGCCATTATCCTAGTATTGTAGGGAATTCTTTGGGTCAAGGAAGAACCACATGAATAAGTGATAAACTGATTTTTCCAACTTCTTTTCTTTCATCTCTGATCAGATGCTGCGTACTTAGTAAAGCGGTTATCCCCACAGTGACATATATGACACCAGCAAGATGCACTTGGCCTGTGCTGATGGATGATGAAGCTAGATTATGATTCCCAGTTCTACAGTCAGTGATTTCTACAAAACTATTTTCTGACTGCTCAGATGCAGAGATATTCATGCCACCAGAGGTGCAGGAAGTATGTCTAAGAGCTTTCTCTCTTGCCTTGCCATACCTGTTCTTTATTCTCTGACTCTGTTTAGAGTTAGCTTGATAGCACACTCCCCTGCAATTTTATATTTCCTTCTCTCATTAGACAGTAAACTGCATGGAAACCAAGTCCTGTCCATATTGTTCATTATTATATTATCATTGAGTAGCTCAGTGCCTGGCAGAGGACATTTAGGAAGAGATGGTGGGAGGGGGATCTTATAAAGTTTTTCACTAATCTTTAAGAAGACTCATTTGTCACTGGCATCAAACTGTTAGACTTTGTCTAAACTTTGGGCTACATTTGAATCATTTCTCTGTTTTGTAGTAAATGTAAGTTGATGCATATGAAAAAAAAAATTGTATGAAAAGTGTCTCCAGATGTCCTTTACCAATTAATTGTAACACAGAAATATGTAGAGATAAAGTTTATCACTTCATACACATGCCAGGTTGAAACGTTTTGTTGATGCCATGTTTGATATATAGCATAGTTGAAGGCCTCAAGGAACTTTTAATTTAGCAGAGAGTACCCTGTGGAAAATTAGCGATAGTGTGGCTCTGTTCTGTTTTCCTCTTCTTCAAGTAGGTACAAGGAATAGCACACAGCATAAAGGAAAGATACAAAGGAACAAAGCACAGTACATTTCATGTAAGGAACCTTGTGGACTGTCGGTAAATGCTACTCAGTGACATCACAGGCGTCTTCACTGCTGACTAGAGCTACCTGGATTCTCACCTCTCAGGCCTCGGTATGTTCCCTTTGGCCAAGTGTACATGACAGAGAAGCAAGTGTGTGCAGATATGTGAGTCTCTCTTGGGTGGTGTGCAAAGTAAACTGACCAACCCAACTGATAAGCTTTAAAATTACCGGGGTTTGGCGATTCCAAACTCACACTGTTTTACCGTATGTAAAATTGAGGACCATCATAAGTTCAATGCGTGAAGCAGGCACTCAAAGCCGGCGCTCTGGGACAACCCAGAGGGTTGGGGTGGGGAGGGCGGAGGGCGGGGGCATTCAGGATCAGGGGCACACGAGCACCTGTGGCTGATTCATGCCGATGTGTGGCAACAGCTACCACTGAACGGTAAAGAAGTCAGCCTCCAGTTAAAGGAAACAATTTTTTAAATAAATAACCAACAAGGACCTACTCTATAGCCCAGGGAATCCTCCTCAATACTCTGTAATAACCTAAATGGGAAAAGAGCTTGAACAATAGGTACATGTATATATACATATATAATGGAATCACTGTGTTGAACACCTGAAAATACCACAACACTGTTAATCAACTATACACCAGTATAAAATAAAAACTGAAAAATAACAATGGCTAGGTTTTGTATGGGCGAGTCTCAGGGGACAAGAATCACTCTAAACTGTGAAGGCCGAGGGACACTATGCAGCAGTAAGATGCTGAATTAAATGATGGAGTAATTGCTTTCTCACGAGCATTACATATGCTGCCATTGTCTGCGGCAGGCCCACTGCCGGCTTTCAGATTCTGCTGAGTCTGCAGACAGCTCGTGGCATGTGGTTTTGCTGAGGTGATTCAGTGGGCAATGACATTCCAGGCGCCAGAGATGCAAATACAGGGAATTAGATCAAAATATTGAGACCACAAACTAAGTGCCTCATATACTCATTTGTGAAGACTATGAAAAGAGTAAAAATCCTTATCGGCTTTCTGTTTTTCTTAGGAGGTGTCTGCTGATTTTTATACTTTTAATTTTATTTTTCCAGGAAAGAATATAAATAGAGTTTCAGTATTTTACCTTTATTTTCCCCCTGGAGTAAGATAGTAAGGATAGTCGATATTCTGTTGTGTGCACGCTCAGTCACTCAGTCATGTTCAACTCTTCACGACCCCGTGGACTGTAGCCCTCCAGGCTCCTCTGTGCATAGGATTTTCCAGGCAGGAATACTGGAGTGAGTCACATGCCCTCCTCCAGAGGATCTTTTAGACTCAGGGATCGAACCCAGGTCTCCTGCATCTCCTTGCACAGGCAGGCAGATGCTTTAGCATTGAGCCACCTGGGAAGCCCTAATATCCTATTACTATTAAGCAGTTCCCAGTATGGTGAAGTGCAAGTAGCTCAGTTGTGTCCGACTCTTTGCAACCTCATGGACTATACAGTCCATGGAATTCTCCAGGACAGAATACTGGAGTGGGCAGCCTTTTCCTTCTCCAAGGGATCTTCCCAACCCAGGGATCGAACCCAGATCTCCCACCTGGTAGGTGGATTCTTTATCAAATGAGCGTATGGTGAAAGACATTCCAAACTAGTAGATGTTAAAATAGGAAGTGCTGTGAAAATGAATGCATGAAGTTGAACTGATTTTGGTAGTACTGAGTCTAGACAAGAATATGATTTCAAAGTATAAGGAAGCATTAGTACCTGTACGGTGAAGTGTGTATTTGAAAATGCTAAGGAATACTAAAAAAACTCTAAAATAAAATGGGAAAATAACTGTCCCCTTTATTTGGAATATGATAAGAAACAAACTGTTAAGCCACAGATTTTGATAATTCCTTTTCTTTCTTCTTTCTTTCCTTTTTTCCCTTCCTTACATCAGTCAATCCATCATCAACTATTTGTCTCATATTTTTATATACCATTCAGTTTGTTAGATATTTAGCATAAGACACAAATATTAATAAGTCAATAATCCTGACACTTGAGGATCTCAGAGTTTCTGTGCTAAGTATCATGAAAAAGCTGTTATTTTACTCTCCAGCATTCTTAGACTTATGACTAAATTCTTCAAGAGCAAAGTCTTTCTTATAATTTTGCTGCTTGTTAATATAATAACCATTGAGTTTGAGGAAGGATCTGGAAAAGCTCAATTAGTTTAGCCTGAGTGGAAGAGAAGGGTATGTTTATCTGAGAAACCTTCTCCTGGAAGACGTGTGTACGCATAGCATAAAGGCGTGACGTGTCCTCAGTTCCTTGCCATCTCTTCTGATCACTGACCCATTTCCAAGATAGGAAGAGTGTGTAACTGGACAGTACTTCTAGAGAGACAGCTGCAGCACCCACCAGGAAGCACATAGATGTCCATCTTACAGGCAACAGAGCCTCATGAATTTGCTACTTAACAGCTATTTAATTCATCTCCTATGGGCCTCCATTTCTTCATGTGCCAAATTGCTATGGCAATATTAATATCTATCTTGCAGATTTATTTTGAAGATTATGTGAGCAAGGATTTGTAAAATCACTGAGTAAAGGTTTATGAAAACATTTGAACGGTGTCTGGCACATGACAAGCATTTTATAAGCATTTGTGCTAAATAGTGTCTACCACTTCAGACAATATTCACCTGAATGTCTTTCAAGAGCATTTTATTCTTCTCTGTTTGGCTGTATTTATTCATTAATGATGGAATCAATTACTGAATCCAGAGAGCATATATCACGTGAACTATTACATAAAAATATCTCTGATGAATCTGTGTCATGTTGAGGAATATACTCCAAAGAGATATGAGATACCATCAACAAAAACAGCAGTATCAGCATCTTAGTAGAACTGACTGTGTTTCATGAAAAGCATCTCAAATGTTTTTCTTAGGAAAAACTCTGAAGTTCAGTTGAAGAGACTATGGCATAAAGAGAATATTTAAAAGTGCTTTCACACGTGAAATGAGGCCCATTTACCTGTTTCAAGATATAGTTAAAGAAGGAAAAAAAAAAGTGCCGGGGAGAGGAGGAAAAAGAGGAGAGGAGAAGGAAAAAGAAATGTTACATAGGTAATATTAACACCATTTAATTTAAAACTATATTTTGCTTCATTTACTTGGTTACCTAAAGTCTAGTCTTCTAGATCTAATCTGAAGAAAACACACTTAAATAGCTAGAATTAGAGATAACCATTTAAGCACAAATCAGAGTTCAACCTGAAGATAAGTAACAGATATTGTAAACCTCATATGACATTTTTAAAAACCTGCTTTATGTAGGGAAAGTGTAGATTAATACTGCAATTATAGAACAATGAGTCTATAATAATCCCTTGAAGAATTTACTTCAATGAGTAACCCTGTACACTTGCAGTGAAGTAAATCTAATTATTTAAATTGAAATGATAGAAAAATAACAAATAAACCTGTAATTCAGTGGGAAGATAATAGAATCATAGGAAATAAGCAGAAGGGACTACAGATAATAAATCATTTTATGCCATTATCATACTACTACAAAAATTAATACAATAATAAATACAAAAAGAACAGTGTTAATATTGAACATGATTTTTGCATATTATAAAGGTATTTGAGTTGCTCAAATGTATTCTAATTTTAATAAATTATTTGGAACTAGTGATTAATTTCTATGTTATTGCTAACTAGTTTCTGTGATATACACACAAATGGAATTAAAGAACAAATACAGTATGTGGATGAAAATTGTCACATTCATGAACTCACGGGAACCAGTATATAAATCATGGGGTTTCGTGTTGTCCATGCCATTCACGAGATGTCTCAACATGATTATATCAAAGGGCTTCTTTGTATCTAGTAAAGTTCCATCCATCTCTTAATTCCTAGCATCTAGATCCACTCTTTCATCATCAATTTATTTATAGTCTATGGTAGATACACACCAGATAAGTAGCCCTGCATAATGTAAGGTCTGAGTCTCCTAAGACTATTACTGTGCCTTTAATTCAAATGACCAGTCATCCATAATTCCCTACTTGTACTCAGGATTCTTTCTTCCTAAAATCCCTCACTGCCCCCTTTCTTCCTCTTTCTCTGTGTCTCTTCTGTTTCATGATGGCTTGGCATTGTTTTTCTTCACTCTAATAAGATTAATCTAATTTTTAAACCATCTTATTGCATCAACTTTATTGTGCTATAATTTGCATACCATAAAATTCACCCCTTGAAGTGTGTGCTCTACATCTCAGCATTTTTTTTTCTATATTCACAGATTGGTAAAACCATCATTCCTACCTGATTTCAAAGCATCTTCATCACCACGCAAGAAAACCACACTCACGAGCATTCACTCGCCATCACCCTCTGCTCCAAGCTTCTGGAACGCACAATGCTATCCTGTTTTCTCAATGGAATTTCCTATTACAGATGTTTACCTAACGGAATCACACAACTGTGAACTTTTCTGCATAGCTCTTTTCACTCAACTATAATGTTTTCACGGATTATTCATATTGTAGCATGCATCCTTTATTTCTTCTCCTTGCCAAATAATATTCCATTGAATGGATATTTCATATTTAATGTACCCATTCATTAAGTCGATGTTCATTTGAGTTGTTTCCACATTTTTGCTACTAAGAATAATTTTGCTATGTACATTATCGTATACTTTTTTTAAATACAAATGTCTTCACGCTCTTGAGCAGGTACCTAGAAGTGGTAAATCCATATTTAACAGTTTTAGGAACTGTCATCCTGGTTTCCATAGCTGCTGCAACATTTTACAGTCTCACCCACAACAGTGTGTGACTGTTCTAATCACTCCACATTCCCCACATTACTTGCTATCCTTGAACCATGTGTGATTATGATAAGGTATCTCGTTATGGTTTTGATTTGCATTCCACAGGGCTTCCCCGATGGCTCAGTGGATAAAGACCCTGCCTGCATGCAGGAGACGCAAGAGTTGTGTGTTCTCTCCCTAAGTCAGGACGATCATCTGGAGCAGGGCATGGCAACCGACTCCAGTATTCTTGCCTGGAGAGTCCCATGGACAGAGGACCCTGCAGGCTATAGTCAATGGGGTCAAAGAGTCGTACATGACAGAAGCAACTGAGCACGCAGTGTGCAGTGACTAATACCTTTGAGTATATTTTTATGTGATTTGAAGCCATTTGAATATCTTTTTTGGTTAAATATCTCTTCAGGTCATTTGTCTATCTTTAAGTTGTCTTCCTATCATTGACTCATAAGTGTCATCTATATATTCCAAAAGTAGTTTTTCAGTAAAATATGACATGCAGATTTTTCTTCATTGTTATGGCTTGTCATTTTATTTTCTCGATGGTATGTTTAGTAGCACAAATTTTTGAAATGCTTCTGGATTCTAACTTATCTCATTTTTTGTTGTTTTCACTTTCAGTGTAATGAAATCTATTTCCTGAATGAATGCCGCAAACATTTCCTCCTATGCTTCTAGGAGTTTCAGAGTTTTGCCTTTTATGTTCAATTTAATGTCTATTTTGAGCTCATGTTTATATAAGACATATATAAAATTGGATAGGGGGTCCACTTCACTCACATGTCAACGTCTAGTTGTCCTCGCAATATTTGTTGGAAATATTAGTCTTTCCCTCATTGAACTGTCTCAGCACCCTGGTCAAAAACAAGTTGACAGTAAGTATAGGATTTATAGGTGTGTTGCCAGTTCTAGTTCAATTATCTTTTTAGCTTGTTCTTCTTCCAGTACCATACTCTCTTGATTGCTGTGTATCTACAGTTAGCTTTGAAATTGTAAATCTGAGGCCTCCAACTTTGTTCTTTTCTTTTCGATATTATTTTTGCAACTTTAGACCACTTTCATTTCTGTTTGAATTTTAGTATTGGTTAGTAAGTTTATGAAAAAAAAAAGAAACAAATTTTAATTGAGATTGTTGAGCCATTTGAAAAGTTTTTCCATCTTAGCCATGTTTTATCTTCCAATCTGCAGCCGTGGACATTTTTTTCCATTTGTTTAATTAGTTAATTTCTTTCTGCAATGTTTTCTGATTTTTGGTGTACACATTCTATGCTTTCATTGTTCAATTTTTTTGTAAATATTTTAATATTCTGATGCTATTATAAATAGAATTGTTTTCTTTATTTCATTTTCAGATTGTAAAATTAATTTAATTTGAACACTGTCCTTAGTCACTTTTCCCTGATTTCAAAATAATAGATAGCATTTATGTTTCATTTTTATACATCTGACATTATTCTAAGTATGACATATATATATATATATATATATATATATGTATATACTCATGAATCAAGAGGGGCTAGTAGTAAAGAACCTGCGTGCCAGTACAGGAAACACAGGAGATGTGGGTTCTAACCTTGGGCTGGGAAGATTCCTCAGAGGAGGTCATGGCAACCCACTCCAGTGTTCTTGTCTGGAGAATTTCATGGACAGAGGAGCCTGGCAGGCTATAGTCCATAGCATCACAAACAGTTGGACATGACTGAAGCTACTTAGCATGCATGCAAGCACATACACTCATTAATGTAATCTTCATAGGTACACTATGAGATCATTTCTCAAATTAGACATAAAGACATTAAGGGATCCTTTTTTTTATTAAAACAGAAACAGCATGGCCTTCCCAGATGGTCCAGTGATTAAGACTCTGTGGTTCCAATGCAGGAGGTGTGGGTTCAATCTTTGGCTGGGGAACTAAGACCCCACATGTTTTGCACACAAGCATGGCCAAAAATAAAAATAGAACAAAGCAACACAGTATTCTCTTATACCTCTCAGAATATCCCTTATAGTTTCATTGAACTGTTCTTCTACTCCCTGGCTTGTGTTTCCTGTGAGGTTGCTTTATCAGGTCAATTAATGTTGGATTTTGTCTTTTATGTCTTACGAGGCTTGAGTGTTTTTAGAACTCTTTGTCTGGGTGTAAGGCATACTAACTGGTGGCCCTCATTGTAGCAAGATCCTGAATTTTCATACTTTTCATATGGAATCACCCATACTCAAGACAAAATTACCTGTGATTTTTCTCCTTTAGTCTTTCAGTCTCTCCAAGAAGGAATCTGCTATTCTACTGCTGAAGAAAAGATGAACTTGCTGTAGGAATTGTGAGAACAGATGAATATAAAAGGATATAAGTTGTCATTGTTTGGTGGTTTGCGAGTTTTCACTGAATCCTCATTTCCTGTGTGAAATCTCCTTCATGCCGGTTTTCCTTGTGTCTTTGAATTTGAAAGATCTTTCATTGTGTGTGTGTGTGTGTGTGTGTGTGTATGTGTGTGTGTAAACGTATTCCCGAGGTGGATACCTGACTCGGGGGAAAGGGCACAAAGCAAGGGCTACCTTGAGGAGGGTCTATGTCTTGTAGATCTTTCCCCTGTCCCCTGCTGTTACTGTGAGGTGCTTGCCTCATCCACAGAACTGCCGCACTTTCAAGTTCTAACCTTCCAAACTCTGCAAGACATGGGCCCCACTCTACTCAGCGGCCTGCGTTTGTCTTTTGAGGCGCATTGTCAGTTACCATGTCCCTACACGCTTCTCCCTCTTCCATAATAACCCACTCTTACCTCCCTCCGTCCTTTGTATCCTAGTATGTATTGCTTAGTGTTAGCCACGCTCATTTTAGTGGTGTCTGAAGTGATCTTAGAGATAAGTGCAGATATTCCACCACAACTGCAAAACTCCCAGGTATTTTTTTACACACTTCTTTTTCTCTTGAAACCATCACAATACTTGGAACATAGTAGGTAATCAATAAAATATTGGTAAAGCCAATTGAATCAAGTGAATTGAATAGGACATGGTTGGGAAAGTGACATATAACCAATGTATATAATATTATAATTCAGCAAAATTTCACAGTATAACTAGTGAAAAAACAGTTTTTGTTGAATTATATAAATTAAGTGCCAATATTATAGCAAAAGTTTAGGGTCAGAATGCCAGTGGAAATAAAAATATTCAGTCAATATAATCTAACACTGTGTGTCAGTGACGGCAAAATATTGACTGACAATTCACGTTGCCTTACATTTATGTAAGCTTATTGCTTTAAGGCTACAGTCCAATCATTGAATATATTTTAATATCCTTCTTATATCCCAGGTGAGATAATTGTGATTGAGTTCTAAATAAGAGAGCATAGAATGAATGAATGACAGTATAATCAATCTTGGCCCATTAAACATTCATTGCTCCTTTTGAGTAAATAAAAATTTCCAAGTAAGTCACATGTTGAAAACTGTGGAGACTTTGTCAGACTTGGTCCCTGGATGAGAGTATAAATGAAACACTAATCCACAACTTTCAGTTAGGTAGATATAATAGAAATACAAAAATAATGTATGTTATTACATAACATTAGGACTTGAGAGTTTGTTACTAACATTAATAATAAAAATAATGAGCAAATATAATATCATTAGTACTTTGTTAGTTGGAAGTAAATAAAAAGTTAGTTTGAAAATGTGTTAAATTGGTATACAATATACCAATTAATATACTACTAATAGCAAAGCCGGCCTGCTTTCCTTAGTAATTACTTCTTCTAGGAAATTCCTGAAGGCTAAACATTTTTATTAAATATTTTAAAATATTTATTTCTGCTTATCATCCTCTGTGTGTATATGGTGTTTTAAATAATATACCTTTCCCTAGCTTTAAAAGACAAGGACCCTACTCAGGATCTTTCCATGAGGTAAAGTCACAACTTATTGACCCAAAATCCAGATAAAGATTTTGTTTATCGTTTAATTGAATAAAATTGAAAGACATTAAAAACTGACCCAGAGAGATGGAATCAGGAGGGAGGTGGGAGGGGGGCTCTGGAAGGGGAACACATGCATACCCATGGCGGATTCATGTCAATGTATGGCAAAACCAACACGATAATGTAAAGAAAATTAAATAAATAAAATTTTAAAAAATATAAAAAATTAAAAACTGACCTAGGAATCTGGAGTGTTCAGCTCCGGACAGTTGGAAGATGGGACTGGCGCGCTGCACTCATGCACGGGCACCTGGGCTGGAGCTGCCTGACTTCTCCGGTAGTTTCTGTTCCTGATTCCCCTCAGGCACAGCCCTTCTCTCAGTGAACACACGCACCCTTAGGCCTGGCCTCATCTGTGTTACTCGTCTGGTCCCGGAAGGAATTTGGACTGCAACTGGTCTGTCAGTGGTGTCAAAACTTCAGCATATAAATATATTAAGCTTGCCTTGTGGCGCTTGAACTTGTAATTTTTAGACATGTTTATTAGTGTCATGTAGTGTCTTGAATTGTGATTATCTTAGCTGTGTGTCAGAGAGGTAGATTGCTATTATCATCTGTTCGATATTACTTTATGTTAAAAAATCTGTTAGTTACATTTAACCTTATCTACTTTCTTGATGGAGGGAAGGATGAAGCACTGCTTGTGTTTGATCATGAAATAAGAAGTAAATTTTAAAAAATACACAATTATCCACATGAGCCTACATGAGTTTAACAGAAAAAGTGTGTATATTATAGATTAGATTTCTAAAGGTATTTGGAAGAAGTTGTCATCAACTCACACACTATTTACCCAAACTTGTAAATATTCCTAATAACAATTTCAGATGTAAACTTGGGTAAATCAGTACCCATTTAACTATATTCAGTGTTTGAAATAGAAATGACATTTATTTATTTTTGGTGGTTCAGGATCTGGGGAATTCTCCACTATACTTGTTAAAATGTGTTCAGTTTCAAGTAATATGAAACCTGAGTTCAAAGGACCAAGCAAATAAGGGTTTATTTTTCTTACGTAGCAAGAAGTCTATACTTTGTTTTTTCTGGCACTGAGTCACTGGTTCAATATTATCAGTGTTTGCATCTCTGTAATTTCTCTATCCTTGTGATAGTCAAAAGTGATTGCTATAACTTCAGGCCCTATGCCTACGTTAAAAGCAAGGCAGGGGCCTCAGTTGAAACTATCATTACTATCAGGAAAAGCAGAAACATCCCCAGAAATCCATCAGCATAATTCAATATATGTCTCATTGGCTGAAAAGATTTCAGATGACAACTTCTAATTCAAAAAGAAGCTTGGACTGAAAATACTTAGAGGAAATGGTCAAGTCAAAGGAGACAGGAATCAGTGCTCCATTGGCCAATCAGTTTTATATGTCCATAAACCAAATGCAGAAAGTGAAGAGGAACTAAAAAGCCTCTTGATGATAGTGAGAGAGGGCATTGAAAAAGTTGACTTGAAACTCAGCATTAAAAATACTAAGGTCATGGCATCTGGTCCCATAACTTCTTGGCAAGCAAAAGGGGAAAGTAGAAGCACAGATATCCTTTTCTTGGGCTCCAAAACTGCTGTGGACAGCAGCTGGAGCCACAAACTAAAAGACACTTGCTCCTTGGAAGGAAAGCTATGACAAACCTAGACAGTACATTAAAATACAGTACATCACCTTGTCAAAAAAGGTTCACATAGTCAAAGCTATGGTTTTTCCATTAGTCATGTACAGGTGCAAGATTTGGACCAAAAAGAAGGATGAGCACCAAAGAACTGATATTCTTGAATTGGGGAGCTGGAGAAGATTCTTGAGAATCCCTTGGACTGCAAGGAGATCAAACCAGTCAATCCTAAAGGAAATCAACCTTAAATATTCATTGCAGGGACTGATGCTGAAGCTGAAGCTCCAATGCCTTGGCTACCTGATGCAAAGAGATGACTCACTGGAAAAGATCCTGATGCTGGGAAAGATTGAAGGCAAAAGGAGAAAGGAACAGCAGAGGATGAGATGGTTATATGACCTCACTGACTCAATGGACATGAATTTGAGCAAACTCCGAGAGATAATGAAGGACAGTGGAGCCTGGCATGTCGTAGTCCCTCAGGTTGCAAAGAATCAAACATGAGTTAGTTATACGGGTGACATGAGAAATCAACCATATGGGTTAAAGATAGGGAAAAACATGCTGTCTCTTGCAGTTGACAATGTCTTCCCAGTCACTGTTGCTAAGCAAGTAATCCCCTTTCAGGCTTTTCACTAGATATTCAAAAAAGAATAAAATAAAATAAAATAAAAACAGAGATGATGCAGCAGTTACATTGGAATTCTCGGACCAGACTGTCAAAAATGAAAATAAATTTCTAGAGAGAGCAAGCTGATGTAAGCAATGCAAACTTGGTAGCTCAAAATTGGCATCGTCAGCACCAGACCAGTTGGCAGCATGGTTCTTCTGTGGTCCTATTACCTAACTCACCCCATCCCTGCCTATTTATCTTATCTGATTCTGTAGCCTTCCTGGATATTTTTGAATGCCCAGTGTTCTTTAATTAAGGTCTCCATCTGTTTAATACATCCAAGAAGGTAACACAGGGCTTGGCACCAGGAATTATTGTTAAGTCAAAGACATTCAGAAAAATAAGGAGAATCCAGGGTATGTTATTTAGAGTCAGTTGAGAATAAGTTCAGTTCATTTCAGTCATTCAGTCATGTCCAACTCCTTGCGAGACATGGACTGCGACACACCAGGCCTCCCTGTCCATCACCAACTCCTAGAGTTTACTCAAACTCATGGCCATTGAGTTGGTGATGCCATCCAACCATCTCATCCTCTGCCATCCCCTTCTCCTCCTGCCCTCAATCTTTCCCAGCATCAGGGTCTTTTCCATTGGGTCAGTTCTTCACATCATGTGGCCAAAGTATTGGAGCTTCAGCTTTAGCATCAGTCCTTCCAATGAACATTCAGGACTGATTTCCTTTAGGATAGACTGGATGGACTGGTTGCAGTCCAAGGGACTCTCAAGAGTCTTCTCTAACACCACAGTTCAAAAGCATCAATTCTTCGGTGCTCAGCTTTCTTTATAGTTCAACTCTCACATCCATACATGACCACTGGAAAAACCATAGCGACAGACCTTTGTTGGAAAATAACAAACAAAATCTCTACTTTTTAATATGCTGTCTAGGTTGGTCATAACTTTTCTTCCAAGGAATAAGTGTCTTTTAATTCCATGGCTGCAGTCACCATCTGCAGTGATTTTGGAGCCCAAGAAAATAAAGTTTCTCACTGTTTTCATTGTTTCCCCATCTATTTCCCATGAAGTGATGGGACCAGATGCCATGATCTTAGTTTTCTGAATGTTGAGCTTTAAGCCAACTTTTTCACTCTCCTCTTTCACTTTCATCAAGAGGCTCTTTAGTTCTTCTTTGCTTTCTGCCATAATGTGATGTTATCTTCATATCTGAGGTTATTGATATTTAGTTGAGACTAAAGGCAATGACAAAATAAATTCTAGTGAGCATTAATGGATGGGTATCTGGTAGGCCTTGATATGCAATAGGGAATGACAAATTGATTTTGTTATTATCAATGGTCCCTTGACAAAAGTACCCACTGAAAAGAGTATTTAGAGAACCAAACATCAGAAATAAAATTCAAGACTGCAGAGCAGAATGATTTACTCTAGTGGGATTGGAACTATTAGCAAAATAATTTAATAAGTTTAAATCCCCTTGCTGTTCTTGTTGTTGTTATGGTTGTTCAGATTCAGACAGCAAACCCGAGGTTGCCTATGCTTTCTCTGAAAGATTCCCTTATCTCTTAGAGCCACTGGACTCAGCGCCAAATCCCAGACACAGAGTTTACTTCTGCCACATTATGATGTTGATTGAATTCACAGCATCTCAAAGGGCATTTAGGGATATGGAAAAACTGAACCTATAAGCTTCATAAAACTGGCTTCTATGTGGATTGTGAATACCAAAAACTCAATCCACTCTTAGACTTCTTTGGCAGCAGAAGTAACACTCTTGCCAGTTCACTGAAGCAGATCCCAGCCTTGCTTGAAAACATCTAAAGTTTGAGATATGGATATGTCGTGATTCGTGGTTTCAGTAAAATGGTCAGGGGCTTAGAAGTAACCTGACTGGATAGCTGATATTATGAGAATTAGAAAAGAATTGTGTGGATGGAGCTCTTAGAATTGACTCCGAGTGTAGGAAAAATTGTGTTCTGTGGAAATCTTCCCCCAAAATGCCCCCACTTCAAAGGAGGTTCTTGGTAAACAGTCACAAAATGACTTTTGTAGCGATATCGGCTAGTATTTTTTCTAGCGACCCTGGAAAACACTTAATGAGACCATGAATAAATAAGTTAGTCTAAGTAGCTTTAAGAATGTATAGAATATTTGGGCTCAGCTACTTTGATCTCACTTACCGGATGCTATAGCTAACTGATATACTTTCTAGGACCAATTCCAAAACTGAGACTCAATATGACAATGTATGC
Source organism: Antilocapra americana (assembly GCA_007570785.1). Lineage (NCBI taxonomy): Eukaryota > Metazoa > Chordata > Mammalia > Artiodactyla > Antilocapridae > Antilocapra > Antilocapra americana. Next base: position 4,176,546 of record ML664173.1, on the reverse strand, counting down.
CAGGAGACCAGACAATCACCGTTTGGCATTTGGCCTTTTGCCACCATGGTGAAGGCAATAATTTACCCTTACCAAGAATCATGTTCTCAGTCTGGCTTTGCTTTTTCTACCTTACTGATAAACTACTTATTTATTTGGCTGCACTGGGGCTTGGACAGCACACAAGGTCTTCATTGCCCCACAGGGATTCTCTAGTTGGGGCGTGCGGGTCTACTTGCTCCATGGCATGTGGGATCTTACTCCCCTGACCAGGGGTTGAGTTGGATGGGGAACTGGTCAGTGTCCAGTGTATTATAAAGCAGATTCTTAACTACTGGACTACCAGGGAAGTCTACATATTTTAAAATGATAATAAGAATAAATACTTCTGTTAGTCTCCTGGACATAACAAAATATTAATACCATTGACTTGGTAGGCTAAACAGCAGAATTTGATTTTCACATTATTCTACAGACTGAAAAGTTCAAGACCATTGATGAGCAAGATTCAGTTTCTATAGAGAGCTGTCTTCCTAACTTGCAGATTGTCACCTTCTTGCTAGATCTTTACATGACTTAGAAAGAGAGAGAGAGAGAGAGTTCTGTTTCCTGTATTTTCATAAAGACACCAATCCTATAAGATTAAGGTCACACCCTTATTAGTGCATTTAAGCTTAACCTAAAGACCTTGTCTCTAAATGTAGTCTCTTTTATGGTTAAGGCCTCTGCATAATTTTGAGGGGACACAATTTAGTTATAGTACCACTCAACTTCTGTGTTGACCTAGGAATTCCCTTTACCATTTACCAAAGAAACATACAAACACATAAATAAAGGAATGAATAAATAAAGGTAGTGTATTGATGAACATTATTGTTCTGGGCCATTTATTAATAACTCAGAAGCAGCTGACCATACAGAATGCTTAATGTCTGTGTTATGCTACAATTATCAGATGTCACCTTGAGATGACAATTGTCAGATGTTACCTTGAGATGTCCAACTATGGTACAGTTGTCAGATATTACCTCAAGATGGCTTCCTGGGTGGCACTAGTGGTAAATAAGCCACTTGCCATTGCAGGAGATATAAGAGACATGGGTTTCAATCCCTGGGTTAGGAAGATCCCCTGGAAGAGGGTATGAAAACCCACTCCAGTATTCTTGCCTGGAGAACCCCATGGATAGAGGAGCCTGGTGGGATATAGATCATGGGGTCTCAGAATCAGACATGCCTGAAGAAACTTAGCACATGCCTACCTCAAGGTAAAGATAATATGCTTTGAACCACAACTAATTTATGGTATGGTTTCTCCTGCATGCAGTATTCATAAATCCAGGGACTGAGTGATAGATGTGGGGGTATAACCTCTTCCTATTACAAAATGATCTACTAAAAATATCTGCTTCCTTTCTCTGTGACTCTGGACTTTCAGTTGAGAAGTTTCTTTACACAGGGAGAAAACTATCCCAGTGGACATAGCAGTGCCTAGTTCTAGAAAATCAGAAGCTAAATTACAACTGGCCAATTTGGGATTTCATGCCAGCAGCTGAACTGAACAAAAAGTGTTTAACAGTGATGTCTGGTATGATTGATCCCAACCATCAGAGTGAGATAGGATTGCTTCCATATAGTGGGAACAGGAGGAACATAGGTACAATCCAGGGTTTATAACTTTCCAGAACTATCTTGTTCAGTGCTAAAAGTTAGTGAAATTCTATAGCAACTCTCCACAGATGGGGTCAACAAGAAATCTAAAACAAAGGTTTGGATCACCTCACTCAACAAAGAGTAGCAACAGGCTGAGATCCTGATGGAAAATGAATGAAAATTAGAACAGGCTGGCTGGTTGTAAGTTCTAAACACAGGCTTATGAAAAGCTCTGGAATGAGGGCAGTATATAACCCATATCTTCCTCAGTAGTGTGTTGGATGGTTTGATTTAAATCTGCCTGAAATAAAAATCACAATTGTAAACTAGAAGCCTAATAAATCTAGACTCTGTCCAATGCTAGGACTTAGCTCTGCATTCCAAAAGATGCTGAGTTTTACATAAAAGCTGTCCACGGGGCATATACCCCGAGTTGTTTCAAGTGGGTCAAAACGTTTGCACTGAATCGCCAGCGTTTTCCGACCTGATTGCAGCAGATGACAACAGCTTAAACATAGGAGTTGAGCAGAGATTCAGAGAAATTTACTAGGTTGCTCATGAACAAACCATTTCTCTAGAAAAATGAACTTGAGTTGTTGGTTTCAAGAGTATTTGGCTCTAACCAGTTGGAATGACTGTTTTTAGATAATTATAGCAGTAAATGGACTTCCCTGGTGGCTCAGTCGGTGAATAAACCACCTGCGATGCAGGAGACCCAGGTTCAACCCCTGTGGTGGGAAGATCCCCTGGGGAAGGCAATGGCAACACACTCCAGTATTCTTGCCTGGAGAATTCCAAGGGCAGAGGAGCCTGGAGGGTCACAGTCCATGGGGTCTACAAAGAGTTAGGCACAGCTGTGCAGCTAACACTTACTCAGCAGCCTCTTACACATGTGTAAAGTCTTGAACAGCTTTCAAGGTTCTGATTCATGGATTAATTTGTTGGTTCTCCCAAGAAGTAGGCACACATTCACATGATTTTATTTCTAATATTGATGATGAAGATCAGACAGATTGCAATCATGATCACAAAGTTTATACACAGAGAAGCTTAAACTGGAATATGTGGTTCAAAACCCATATCATTGATGGAATTATGGACATACTGAAAAACACTGTAATTGACCCTTATAAATAAAATCATGCAACTCTGATAGCTTTGTTTCACAATTTTTCTGAAGGTATCCTTAAAATGAAGCATGATAATATTCATAATTTATGGAACAACAATGAATAAACAAAATTGTTAATAACTTGTTATATACCTCTTCTCTCTTTCTAGATTGGATGATGAAGAAAACCCTTAACAGGCTTATACTTTAAAAAAAATTGCCTTTATTTTATACTGGAGTGTAGCTGATTAATAATGTTGTGATCATTTCAGGTGGACAGCAAAGGGTATCAGTCATACATATACATGTACCCATTCTCCTCTAAGCTCCCCTCCCCTCCAGATTGCCACATAACATTGAGCAAAGTTCCCTGTGCCAGACAGCAGGTCCTTGTTGGTTATCTATTTTAAATATAGCAGTGTGCACATGTCCATCCCAAGCAGCATTATACTTTGGGCATTAAAAAAAGATGTTGCTTTAACTTCACTTCTCTATAATGACACCACTAACTTTAATTTTTCTCTAATTAAAAATAAATTATTCCATTATGTTTTGAAAGTTATGTTTAAAAAACAACCTAGCAACTAATATCTTTAAGGAACTCTCCCTAGGGTTGTCACTTTTAGAGTCAATGGACCAATTGTAATATTTCTCCAGAAAAACATTTAATGGTTATTAGGTTCCCACTTTAGTTTATATTCAAGGATGCAAAAAGTTATTGCTGATATCTCTTTTTTTTTCTGTATGAAAATTCTGGAAACAGAAAAGACCCTATCCTTACCTCAAAATTCTAGAGCAGACATTATACTGAACTCTGAGATCAGATAAATATTAATAAAATAGTAAGATGAAAAGGAACAAATATTTGCACTATAATATCCTATAATTCTCAAACTGAACAAGCTAAAAACATATTAATAAAGAACAAGGAAAATAAAAATTCATAAGCAGTAATGCTTCATCTTTCTTTGTGGAAATAGTTCCTTTTCCATTTCAATTGACTCAAATATAAAATGCCTTTCTTTAACTGTGCATCCATATTGATTTTGCTTTATGATCCATGCATCTTCTCTGTGACTTCATTCCCCTCATTAAGACCATAGATAAGTTAAAACACATCCTTTCTCTAAAGTAGTTTCAATTTTCATGATGGATTAGCACAGCTTTTGACCGAATACCAACTGTAATTCTCTTCTTTGTCTCTTTGGACAAGTAATTGTATTAGTGTTATAAAAAACAACTCTTGATAATCCCCATTGTTCTTTTCAAAACCAGAGGTTTAAGATTTTAGGTTAGATGTTGACTGACCATGCATCTCGAATACCCTTTTATTACATTGAAAAAGTTCATAGGGTGGTACTCATCAATGAACTCCACACCTCGGAAAACAATGTGGCTATAAAGTTAGCATAGAGGTCTGGGTAAGACCGGAATTAACTAGGCGTTCTGAGATGGAACGTTTACATTTTCAGCACATCTAATCAACCTTGTAGGTATTACCTTCCAGTTAATTCAGGGAAACTCATACACATGCATGAAAAAATCATTGTCACAGTGGAATGGTGAGTGTTTCACACTTATACCCCTAGAGGCTGTTTTCTTTTTGCAGAATTAAATATGTGTCAAGCTGCATATTAGAATCCACCTGAAACTTTTCCGATACTTCCTTTTCCTTTATGCTTTCTCACTTTTAACTCCTAGTAAGAATTGGAAATGGAGACTGTGAAGAATCACAAAAGAAAAATTCTGACCATATTCTCAACCACAAACATTAAGAAATCATAGTTTTTACACTTCATGGGACTTTGTTTTAATCAAATTTAGTACCTTGTGGACTCATTGCTCCACTTCTAGTCCAGGAAGCAATACCCAGTGTTCACTTTAATGAGTAAAATTTTCATGGTAAAATATGTATTCAATATATTATCTTACAACATAGAGTACAAATAATATTGTATGCTTATAAGAAAACCTTTTTCATAATCTGGTACTTCCCTAAAATGACTCTCAAAAATGTAAATGATCATTTGGAAAATTCCTCTCCTGTGTGCTGAAAAGCTTTTCAAGTCAACCTGGGGTTCAAAATTAGATTTAATAAATGAGGATCTTGTTTTCTTGTGAATTTCAGCCCAAAGAAACAATATTGCCTAAAACTATACAAAAAACTGATTATAGCATGCTAATAATTCAAAATAAACTCATTTCAAATAAAAATTACTTAATTTCTTTAAGCAAAAACAATACTTCAAAAAGTCACTCTGATGCTTTCAACACTTTTAAAAAACCAGTTAAGAACAAGTACATGACTAATTCAATTGGCTATGCAAAAAAATGGTCAAAACTTGGTCACAAAATACACTAATGGGGATAAATAGCCTCTGTATACACCAACTAAATAGAATATAAACCAATTTTCCATGAATAAAATGCAAAATCTGCACATAAAATCAAGCAGGGACTAATAAACTGATCGGAGCTTTGGTGTTGCACTTTTATGCTTGCTTTTGTTCTGGTGGTTTGTCTTTACTTAACTCTCGGTATTTTAACCTCTCTGGTTACCCACATTTTAGTCTAGAAGCTAACATCATTTTTTTTTCTCCAGTTTCCTTTAACAATATCAAGATTAAATGGATGATCTTAATATTTCCCAGAAACAGTGAATAACACAAATACTTTAAAAAAAAAAACATTAAAATAGAGGGAACAAAAGAGAGAAGAGGCTATATAAAACTGAAAGCAGGCAATAATTTTTTTACCAATCATAATGTGAAAAAATAAGCTATCTCTTCAAATTTTAGAGAAAAAAAATTCTAAGAGGTAGACTATGTCTGTTTCCTTTCTTTGACAGCAGTTTTCTTTTTCTCCTTCCTTCACTGTCTTTCTAAGATAGATCCAGTGAACACACCAGAGAAGTAAACCCTGCATTCTGCAGATTCCATATTATATACACAGCAATTTGTATGATAATTTTTCATGATTGCAATTTACTTTTAAAAAATGCAAATTGCATAATTACTGCCAAAAAAATGTTCTTCATGTGTAACAGCAAAATATTCACAAAAGTGCTATAAATTTTGCAGAATAGTTGGTTTACAGATTTAAAAAATGAGTGTATTCTATTATACAAATCCTTTATATGGAAGAAAAACACATTGGGTTGAAGAACGTTGGAGTTAGAAATTTCTAGGTTGTAATTACTGCCCAGAGTTCCACCCCGACTCATCAAAAACTGTTGTAGAGGGTAAAAAATGTTCCCTCTCTGATAGATTACCAATTACATCAATTAGATCAAAAATAATGTCAGAAAATCTAAAATTAAGCATTCAGATCTGCAACTACTTGAAATATAGGCAATAAAGCATCATAAAAATTACATCTACACTCATACTCAATTTTAAAAATTATTGAAAATATAGCCTTTGGTAAATACATACATATACAAGCCACATACACTATATACCCTTTGTCTTGACAAATTTATGTGACTAGATAGAATTAGAAAAATTAATTCTTCCAAAGCAGTGTTGTCATAAGCATTAAAGTCAGCAAAGTAAAAGCTAAACTTCCCTGAATACCTGCTGTGTGCCACATGATCTTTAGCATGTGGTGAAGATTAGATCATTCATAATCCTCAATTGGAAGGCATGAATAGCATCTCTACAGAGAAGACAAATTTCTCAGCACCCAGCTGAGCTACTTCAAATCCTTAAAAATGATGCTGTTAAAATGCTGCACTCAATATGCCAGCAAATTAGAAAAACTCAGCAGTGGCCACAGGACCAGAAAAGGTCAGTTTTCATTCCAATCTCAAAGAAAGTGAAAAATGAAAGTTGCTCAGTCATGTCTGACTCTTTGTGACGCTGTGGGCTACGCAACTGCCTTCCCAAACTAGAGACTGAACCCAGGTTTCCCACATTGCAGGTGGATTCTTAATCAGCTGAGCCACAAGGGAAACCCAATAATACTGGAGTGGGTAGCCTATCCTTCCCCCAGTGGATCTTCCTTACCCAGGAATCTAACCAGGGTCTCCTGCATTGCAGGTGGAATCTTTACCAACTGAGCTATGAGCAAAGCCCAAAGAAAGGCAATGCCAAAGGATGTTCAATCTACCACACAACTGAGTTCATCTCATGTGCTAGCAAAGTAATGCTCAAAATTCTCCAAGCCTAGTTTGGCTTCACCAGTATGCAAACTGCAAAGTTCCAGATGTTCAAGCTGGGTATAGAAAAGCCAGAGAAACCAGAGATCAAATTGCTAACATCTGTTGGATCATAGAAAAACCAAGAGAGTTCCAGAAAAACATTTACTTCTTCTTAATTGAGTATGCTAAAGCCTTTGACTGGTGGATCACAACAAGCTGTGGACAGTTCTTAAACAGATTGGAATGCCAGACCACCTGAACTGCTTCCTGAGAAATCTGTATGCAGGTCAAGAAGCAACAGGTAGAACCAGACACGAAGAGAGAACTGATTACAAATTGGGAAAGGAGTACATCAAGGCTGTATATTGTCACCCTGCTTATTTAACTTATATGCAGAGTACATCATGTGAAATGCCGGGATAGATGAAACACAAGCTGGAATCAAGATGGCTGGGAGAAATATCAATAACATTAAATATGAAGATGACAGCACCTTTATGGCAGAAAGCAAAGAGGAAATAAAGAACCTCTTGATGAAAGTTAAAGAAGAGAGTGAAAAAGTTGGCATAAAACTCAACATTCAAAAAACTAAGATCTGGTTGGCATAAAATTTAACATTCAAAAAACTAAGATCTGGTCCCCTCACTTCATGGCAAATGGATGGGGAAACAATGAAAACAGTGACAAACTTTATTTTCATGGGCTCTAAAATCACTGTAGCTGGTGACTACAGCCATTAAATTAAAAGACACTTTATCCTTGGAAGAAAAGCTATGACAAACCTAGACACCATGTTAAAAAAGCGAAGATGTTACTTTGCCAACAAAGGTTCATGCAGTCAAAGTTATGGTTTTTCCAGTAGTCATCTATGGGTGTGAAAGTTGGACCATAAATAAAGGTGAGCACCAAAGAATTGATGATTTTGAACTGTGGTGTTGGAGAAGATTCTTGAGAGTCCCTTGGACTACAAGGAAATCCAACCAGTCCATCCTAAAGGAGATCAGCCCTGGGTGTTCATTGGCAGGGCTGATGTTGAAGCTGAAACTCCAATACTTTAGCAACCTGATGTGAAGAGCTGACTCATTTGAAAAGACCCTGATGCTGGGAAAGATTGAAGCGGAGAGAAGGGGATGACAGGGGATGAGATGGTTGGATGGCATCACCGACTGAATGGACATGGGAGTTGGTAATGGACAGGGAAGCCTGGTGTGCTGCAGTCCATGGGGTCACAAAGAGTCATACAGGACTGAGCAACTGAGCTGAACTGAACTGATACAGATAAGAATTTGAGATAGGAAATTAAGAAGTAAGTTTCAAAGTCCACATCTACATGTATATAACTGGTCCGTTTTTCTATTGCCGTTTTCCTCAGGAAAATACCAGATTCAGTTACCACTCGGCTTGGCTGACCATGGGCAAGTTAATTATTTGATGCATGACTCAGTCACTCACAGGGGCTTCCCTGGTCAGGGAGATCTGCTGGAGAAGGGGGATCACTACCCATTCCAGTATTCTTGAGCTTCCCTGGTAGCTCAGCTGGTAAAGAATTCACCTCCAATGCAAGAGACCTGGGTTCGACTCCTGAGTTGGGAAGATTCCCTGGAGATGGAGATGGCTACCCACTCCAATATTCTGGCCTGGAGAATTCCATGGACTGTATAGAAGATGTTATAGTCCATGGGGTCATAAAGAGTCAGACATGACTGACCAACTTTTACTGTCACTTTTTCAGTCACTCATATATGGTAAATGGAAAAGCTGTTTGCTGACTTGCCTAAAGTAGCTGTGAAGTTTAAAAATTGATGTATTATGTAAGTGCAAACAATCGAAGTGTCTATAAATGATTAAATCTGATATATAAAATGTATAATCCTTTAGGATTAAGCAATATGTATAATGAAAAAATAATGTCTTTGAAACCCAATACATAAAATCAAGTCCTGAATCTATCAATTAATTGCTAGGTAATCACAGAAAGGATCCTCAAACCCAATGAGACTGATTTTCTTCTTCTGTAAAGTGGGGATAGTGAGTATTACAGAATTACTGGAGAAGCTAAAATAATGCATGGAAGATAATTTGGTATATCATAGATACTAAAAATAATATACAATACTAACACTTTGAGTCAGAAAAATCTGAGGACCAAATTAATACATAAATTCCCTGTTTGCATTTTGCTTTCACATCTGCTGCCTGAGGAGAAGAGAACTCCAAGTTTTAACAAACAAGATGATAAACATAATTCTTCAACCCCAAATTAATGCATAAATGCTATATTATAATAATACTATTATAAATGACAGTATGAAGAGGCAAAAAAATAGGACACTGAAAGATGAACTCCCCATGTCAGCAGGTGCCCAGTATGCTACTGAAGATCAGTGGAAAAATAACTCAAGAAAGAATGAAGGGATGCAGCCAAAGCAAAAACAACACCCGGTTGTGGATGTGAATGGTGATGGAAGTAAAAGCCAATGTTGTAAGAACAATGTTGCTTAGGAACCTGGAAGTTAGGTCTATGAATCAAGGTGAATTGGAAGTGGTCAAACAGGAAATGGCAAGAGTAAACATCGACACTTAGGAATCAGTGGACTAAAATGGACTGGAATGGGTGAATTTAACTCAGATGACCATTATATCTACTACTGTGGGCAAGAATCCCTTAGAAGAAATGGAGTAGCACTCATAATCAACAAAAGAGTCTGAAATGCAGTACTTGGATGCCATCTCAAAAATGACAGAATGATCTCTGTTTGTTTCCAAGGCAAACCATTCAATATCATGGTAATTCAAGTCTATGCCCCAACCAGTAACGCTGAAGAAGCTGAACAGTTCTGTGAAGACCTACAAGATCTTTTAGAGCTAACACCTTAAAAAGATGTCCTTTTCATCATAGGGGACTGGAATGCAAAAGTGGAAAGTCAAGAGATACCTGGAGTAATAGACAAATTTGGCCTTGGAGTACAGAATGAAGCGAGGTAAAGGCTAATAGAGTTCTGGCAAGAAAATTCACTGGTCATAGTAAACACCCTCTTCCAACAACACAAGAGAAGACTCTACACGTGGACAACACCAGATGGTCAATATTGAAATCAGAGTGATTATAGTCTTTGCAGCTAAAGATAAGGAAGCTCCATACCGTCAGCAGAAACAAGACCAGAAGCTGACTGTGGCTCAGATCATGAACTTCTTATTGCCAAATTCAGACTTAAATTGAAGAAAGCAGGGAAAACCATGAGACCATTCAGGTATGACCTAAATCAAATCCCTTACAATTATACCATGGAAGTGAGAAATAGATTCAACAGATTAAATCTGATGGACAGAGTGCCTGATGAACTATGGATGGAGGTTCCTGACTTTGTAGAGGAAGCAGTGGTCAAGACCATCCCCAAGAAGAAGAAATGCAAAGAGGCAAAAGGAGGAGGAGGCCTTACAGATAGCTGAGAAAAGATAAGAGGCTAAAGGCAAAGGAGAAAAGGAAAGATATATCCATCTGAATGCAGAGTTCCAAAGAATAGCAAGGAGAGATAAAGTCTTCCTCAGTGATCAATGCAAAGAAATAGAGGGAAATATGATAATGGGAAAGACTAGAGATCTCTTCAGGAAAATTAGAGATACCAACAGAACATTTCATGCAAAGATGGGCACAATAAAGGACAGAAATGGTATGGACCTAACAGAAGCAGAACATATTAAGAAGAGGTGGCCAGAATACACAGAAGAACTATACAAAAAAGATCTTCATGATCCAGATAACCACGATGGTGTGATCTCTCACCTAGAGCCAGACATTCTGGAAAGTGAAGTCAAGTGGGCCATAGGAAGCATCACTACGAACAAAGCTAGTGGAGGTGATGAAATTCCAGTTGAGCTATTTCAAATCCTGAAAGATGATGCTGTTAAGGTGCTGCACTCAATATGTCAGCAAATTTGGAAAACTCAGCAGTGGACACAGGACTGGAAAAGGTCGGTTTTCATTCCAATCCCAAAGAAAGGCAGTAGCAAGGAGTGTTGAAACTACCACACAATTGCACTCATCTCTCACACTAGCAAAGTAATGATCAGAATTCTCCAGCCTGGCTTCAACAGTAATGAACATGAACCATGAACTTTCATATGTTCAAGCTGGATTTATAAAAGTCAGAGGAACCAGAGATCAAATTGCCAACATCTGCTAGAACTTAGAAAACGCAAGTGAGTTCCAGAAAAACAGCTACTTCTGCTTTACTGACTACACCAAAGCCTTTCCCTGTGTAGATCACAGCAAAATGTGGAATTCTTCAAGAGATGGGAATATCAGACCACCTGACCTGCCTCCTGGGAAATCCGTATGTAAGTCAAGAAGCAACAGCTGGAATTGGGCACGGGAAAACAGGCTGTTTCCAAATCAGGAAATGATTTGGAAAGGCTGTATATTGTCACCCTGCTTATTTAACTTATATGCAGAGTACATCATGAGAAATGCTGGGCTGGATGATCACAAGCTTGAATCAAGATCACCAGAAGAAATATCGATAAACTCATATATGCAGATGATACCACCTTTACTGCAGAAAGTGAAGAACTAAACAGCCTCTTGAGGAAAGTGAAAGAGGAGAGTGAAAAAGTTGGCTTAAAGCTCAACATTCAGAAAACTAAGATCAGGGCATCCGGTCCCATTACTTCGTAGCAAATGGATGGGGAAACAGTGGAAACAGTGGCTGACTATATTTTGGGGCTCCAAAATCACTGCAGGTGATGATTGTAGCCATGAAATTAAAAGATGCTTACTCCTTGGAAGAAAAGCTATGGCCAACCTAGACAGCATATTAAAAAGCAAAGACATTACTTTGCCAACAAAATTCTGTCTAGTCAAACCTCCAGGAGTCATGTATGGATGTGAAAGCTGGACCATGAAGAAAGCTGAGTTCAGAAGAGTCGATGCTTTTGAACTGTGGTGTTGGAGAAGACGCTTGAGAGTCCCTTGGGCTGCAAGGAGATCCAACAAGTCCATCCTAAAGGAGATCAGTCCTTAACATTCTTTGGAAGGACTATTGCTAAAGCTAAAACTCCGATACTTTGGCCACCTGATGCGAAGAACTGACTCATTGTAAAAAGACCCTGATGCTGGGGAAAGACGGAAGGCAGGAGGAGAAGGGGATGACAGAGGATGAGATGGTTGGATGTCATCACCAACTCAATGGGCATAAGTTTGAGTAAGCTCCAGGAGATAGTGAGAGACAAAGGAACCTGACATGCTGCAGTCCATGGGTCACAGTGAGTCGGACATGACTGAGTGACTGAACAACCATAAATTTCATCACGTATTACAAATGCACCACTCTTGTGGAGGTTGTTACTAATGGAGAATGATACTCATGTTTTTGGGATGGATGGTATTTGGGAAATCTCTGAGGCTTCTCAGTTTTACTGTGGACTTAAAGCTGCTCTAAAAATAAAGATTTAAGCAGGATTGTTTTTCTCTTTTTTCTTTCTTCCTTCCTTTCTTTCTTTTCAATCTTTTGGCCATGCCTCACACCAGGGACCGAACTCTTATCCCTTGCATTGGAAGTGTGAAGTCTTAACTATTGGACTGTTGAGGAAGTCTCTTGCTTACAAAAATGTTGCTTGCAAATATCAAACATTATTATGTAAGGAATTACAAAATGATGATTTATATAATTTTTGTTTAATTTGTACTGAACTCTGTCTGTGGAATGCATTGTGAAAGCAAAATATCAATAAAGCTTTTAGATTAAAAAAAAAGTATGGTTTTAATTTTAAAAAAGAAAACAATCAGTTGATCTGACATTCATCATGACAGCAGTTGCCTGAGAATGGGGAGCAGTAGCTGCCTTGTATGAGTAATGTGCTCTCTTATTTGTCATCATCCTCAACATTTGCTATCAACTTCCATCACCAAAACCTTATCAGTTATTATTTACCACCACTATAGACTGAATGAATGTTTGTGTTCTTTTGAAGTCCATTTGTTTCAACCTCAACCCCCCAAGAAAGTGAAGTCACTCAGTCGTGTCCAACTCTTTGCAACCCCATGGACTGTAGCCTAGCAGGCTCCTCCATCCATGGGATTTTCCAGGCAAGAGTACTGGAGTGAGTTGCCATTTCCTTCTCCAGGGGATCTTCCTGACTCAGGGATTGAACCCAGGTCTCCCACATTGTAGGCAGACACTTTACCATCTGAGCCACTAGGGAAGCCCTGGTAATCCCCCAAAGTAATAGGAATTGAAGGTAGGATCTTTGAGAGGTGATTAGGAAATCCCATGAAGTGACCAATAGCTTTAACAGAAGATTAAGAGCCAGAGGGCTTCCCTGGTGGCTCAGTGGTAAAGAATCTGCCTGCAGTGCAGAAGCTGTGGGAGACGCAGGTTTGATCTCTGGGTTGGCAAGATCTCCTGTAGGAGGAAATGCCAACCCACTCCAGTATTCTTGCCTGGAGAATCCCATGGACAGAGGAGCCTGCTACGATCTATAGGGTCACAAAGAGTTTAGTGCAAATGAAATGGCTTAACACTCATGTGCAAGAGACCAAAGCTGTCTATCTGCTACTTGGTAAACAAGGAGGCTGCCCACAAGCCAGGAAGAAGGCATTTACTAGAACCCAACCAGGCTGGCTCTTGATCTTGGACTTAGCCTCCAGAACTATAAGAAATAAACTTCTATTGTGTAAGCCACCAAGTTTATGGCATTTATCTCTGACAGCGACCCAAGCTAACTAAGAAAGTGCTCATCTCTCAGTTGTGTTCGACTCTTTGCTACACCATGGCACATGGCCCGCCAGGCTCCTCTGTCCATGGAATTCTCCAGTCAAGAATACTGGAGTTGGTAGCCACTCCCTTCTCCAGGGGATCTTCCTGACCCAGGGGTGGAACCCAGGTCTCCTGCATTCCGGACAGATTCTTTACTGCCTGAGCCACCAGGGAAGCCCATCTAAGATAACCATCCTGCTTTCTTTTACTTTCTGCTCATTGGGCCTGGATTCTGAAGAGTTTTGCATTTGGGACCCCATATCTTGAAGGAGGCTTTGGCTTAAGTGTCTGAGAAAGGATTGTGTTTGATGTGGGAATTGACAGATATCTCATTAAAAATGATTACAAGAAATATTTTTTACACTCACAAGCAGTCTTAGGCTTGATGAAGATTAAAGTGTGGAGGAGAGTTTGGTGAGATATAAAGTTAGAATGTGACTTGGAGTCAGATGGTAAAGGGTCTGGAATGCTGATTTTATTTAATAGACATGGGGAAGCAATCGAAGCAATTTAAAGAGGTGAGGGAAATGACCACAACTATGGTATGGGAAAATCAATCTAGAAGTTGTATAATGGTGAATTAGGTGGGGACAGAGACATAGATGGAAAGCATCTTTGTGATGCAGCCATTTTTACTTTATTATCAGTCTTTGCCCAAAGACCAATCTGATTATTCTTATGGCTGTTGGGCCATTGTCTTTGTCCAGTTTAAATATGTCACAGAATTTGAAGCTCTCGATTTATTTATCACTGTGGTTGAAGATAGAACTCCAAGTTTTCCTTTGTTTAAGGGAAACACAGTCAAGCTGGTATTCAAGTTCATATCCAAGTTCCCCAGGCAGTTTGGTTGCCAAGACTGTTCTGGAAATCTTGCAAACTCTGTTCTGTGGCATTTAGCACTGCTGCTTTTAATCTTGGCTGGAAACCATAAAAATAATATTTCATTCATTATACTGTAGAAGAGGCCCTTAGAGCTTCATACTTGAAAGAGGGGATATTATGCAGATAGCATCACTCCTATGCACAGCAAGACACCAGATTGACAAACAGTTAAATTATGACTTAGAGGATATTTTAAAATTGTAGCATTACTTTATCACCAAAGAATTATGGAGGTCTTAGCTACATCCTCTAAGTGACTGACTGAGAAGGAAATTATTCAAACTAGTACGAGTGAGAAGGCACTTTAGTTCATTCCCAAACAAACTTAGTACGTACTCTGAATAATAAACTGAGTTGTCATCTTTCACTAGAAACCCCCAAATCACAACAAACCAAGGGAATATTGCTCTACCGATTACACTTCAGAAAACAGTTAGAATTGGAGAACTTAAAGCAGCCCTGGTGAGCACACCCCAATGTCAGATGTATTCAAAATACCCAACTGCTTCAATAGAAATGAAGAAGCGAATAAACAATAATACTTCACTTACACACTGCACCTTGGTGTAGACATCATATCACCCCTCTACTTCACACGTATCTAGCTTGATTCCACTGAGAGAAATAAACAGTTACCGGCAGTGCTACAGCTAAAAGGGTGATGCTGTTGTTCAGTTGCTGAGTAGTGTCCGATTCTTTTCCAGCCCCACTGACTGTAGCCCATCAGGTTCCTCTGTCCATGGGATTTACCAGGCAAAAATACCGGAGTAGGTTGCCATTTCCTTCTCCAGAAGATCTTCCCAACCCAGTGATCGAACCTGCGTCTCCTGCATTCCAGGCGGATTCTTTACTTCTGAGCTACCAGGGAAACCCAAAAGAAAGTTAGGAATATATTTAATACTGGCACTCTATTGATCTGGCCATACCTTGCATTTTATTTTCATCCTATTACCTTCCGCGTTCACCAGACCTCTAGATCAAAGGTTCTCTGCTGACGACATAAAGAGAAATGGCATTAATTGTTCTAAAGATGCTTTTCAGCACTTTTTTAAACAATGCTTTATTTGTGAAGAAACTCAGTTCAGCATATGAACATGAAGCTGCTTATTTCCAAGAGCTGCTGTACACTGTACCTTGCTGATTCTTTCCCCTTTCCCACTGAGACTCTAGTGATGCCTGCTATAGCAATTACTTTCTGATTACAGCATGGACGGTCTCATCTAACCCGCACAGAAACCCTGAGGGGTTACCTAGGCACAGAGGGATAGCTGACCTGCCCAAGGCCACCTGGGTGGAGTGTGTTAGAGCCTGAATGTGGACTCAAGCAGCCTCTCTTCTGCTCCTGTGCTTAATCACTGTGCAAAATCAGCTGAGACGGAGGGAGACGTGAACTCACGAACCCAATATTCACGGGTTCAGCCGTGACCTCGCCTGTCTTTCCTTGGGATGCCGTGCCCCCTGCCACATGCCATTTCAGTCCCTGAAGAATGAATGGCCAATGCAACTATTTTGTATTCTTGCTGTAAAGGAGACCACATCTGCTAGAAAAGGACTCCGAGCAGTTGCCTTCAGTTAGGTTTCTGTTGAATGGACTAAATCTGACCAAAAGCAGAAGATAAGGGGATCCTCTCCCCAAATCCTGCACTGTTGTGCTATTTTAAGATACACTTTGCTTTGAAGAAAAAAGACCTATAAAGTTGCCTGAAGGCCAAAAATATTCAGAAAAGGACTTCATGTCTGCACTGAGACTTTAAACTTGTGTGATATAAACAAAACGCAAAATTCGCCTATTCTATTTGCATTTGGGCTCAATGGACATGAGTTTGAGCAAACTCTAGGAAATAGTGGAAGACAGAGGAGCCTGGAGTGCTGCAGTTCATGCAGAGTCAGACATGACTTAGTGACTGAACAAAAAAAAACATGTTTTCATTCACATAGGAAAAGGAGAAAGCCTCTTAGATCTTGGACAGATTGGCCACTCAAAAGTTCTTGGATCCACCAGTGATTTGGCTGATCAGGTTGGGAATGAACCCTAGCATGCTCAGAATGAGAGACATGCTACTTTTTAGAAATGCAGGAAAATCTGGAAAAGGGAAAAGGAGACAAGAGACACGAATGGTATCTTGATTCAGCTTTAACAGTCTGTCTTATTCACACAGTCTTCCTCAGATATTTGATATTTGCCTTCTTATTGAAAGAAATGCACACACTTGTATTAATAAAAAGAAAAGACAACCTTTAAATACTTTTTAGGGAAAAATACAGCAAGGAGATATGAAATCAGCTTTAGCAATCTTGGGGATGTTATGATGTAAATACCCACTGCTATACAAAAAGTAAGAAAAGGCAGTAAACTATAGTGAAAAACATGTGGGTGTTGGAATCATGCTGTCTTAGTGAAATTCTTAGTTCCCTAAATGTTCTTATTTCTAAAATAGGTATTCAGCTTGCAGTGTTTCTATGAAAAGCAATGAAATATCCACAAATCATTATGCTTTGGAAGAGGTAACATAGTTATATTAAGAGTAAAGCCTTGGGAGATGCACTCTGCTCAAATCTGACTTTGTTCTCTTATCAGCTGTGTAAGTTGAGAGAAGTTATTTCACAATCCTGGACCTATAAAATCATGCTGATGATCATAGTTGTTGTTCAGTCATTCAGTTGTGTTTGACTCTTTGCAACCCCATGGACTGCTGAATGCCAGGCTTCCCTGTCCTTCACCACCTCACAGAGCATGCTCAAATAAATGTCCATCAAGTCAGTGACGCCATGCAACCATCTCATTTTCTGTCATCCCCTTCTCCTTTCTTCAATCTTTCCCAGCATCAGGGTCTTTTCCAAAGAGTCAGCTCTTCCCATCAGGTGGCAAAGTATTGAAGTTTCAGCTTCAGCATCAGTCCTTCCAATGAATATTCAAGACCGATCTCCTTTAGGATGGACTGGTTGGATCTCCTTGCAGTCCAAGGGACTCGCAAGAGTCTTCTGTAACACCACAGTTCAAAAGCATCAATTCTTCAGTGTTCAGCCTTCTTTATGGTCCAACTCTCACATCCATATATGACTACTGGAAAAAACATAATTTTGACTATATGAACCTTTGTGAGCAAAGCAATGTCTCTGCTTTTTAATATACTGTCTAGGTTGGTCATAACTTTTCTTCCAAGGAACAATGGTCTTTAATTTCATGGCTGCAGTCACCATCTGCAGTGATTTTGGGGCTCAAGGAAATAAAGTCTGTCACTGTTTCTATTGTTTCCCCATCTATTTGCCATGAAGTAAAGCCGATCACAGGGCTCTCCTGATAACTCAGTTAGTAAAGAATCTACCTGCAATGCAGGAGACCCCAGATCAATTTCTGGGTTGGGAAGATCCTCTGGAGAAGGGAAAGGCTACCCACTCCAGTATTCTGGCCTGGAGAATTATCACATGGACCACAGCCTTGTCTAACTCAATGAAACTATGAGCCATGCCGTGTAGAGCCACCCAAGATGGACGGGTTATGATGGAGAGCTCTGACAAAATGCAGTTCACTGGAGAAAGGAATGGCAAACCACTTTAGTATTCTTAACTTGAGAACCCTGTGAATAGTATAAGGATCATAGTATCTACCATATAAAATTATTATGAGGCTTCAATGAGTAACTAGTTGTAAAGTGATTGGAATAGTGCCCCCAGATCAAAGTAAATAATATGTAAAAATTGACAAAACAAATAGTGAGTTGGTTATCAACTGTCTGATATTCATGTCCTCTAATTCCAGTTATAGCATTTCATTTTTGCTTTCATTAATGCTATCACCTGTCTTTGAATACAGTCTTCAACAGCTCTAACTGAAGGCTGGAAATGTGACCCAAGCTAGGCTAATCAGGGACTCTATCCCTAGAGTCTGACTCATTAGCAGATACTACACAGACTGCTTTGAAATGTATTCATCCTGTTGACTGCACCCTAAAGGCACCCTCCATTAATTTCTCACTTCAGGATTTCCAAAGTCATCCTTGTGTCTGCCCACTCCAAGATGTGTTTTGTTACTTTATCCATCAATTCTGCTAGCCAACCTCTATCTTTTTGGTAAATCAGCCCCATTTACTTTGTATGCTTCAATTAGTTTATTATTTTTCATCAAATAACTCCTACATGTGTTTGTGCATACAACAGTGGGCACACAACAAGATTTTATTCATTATTAGAATCAAAGTAATCATTCTAAGGGCTTCCCAGGGTGCGCGAGTTGTAAAGAACCTGCCTGCTGGAGTGGGAGACTTACGAAACGCAAGTTTGACTCCTGGGTCAGGAAGATTCCCTGGTGGAGGGCATGGTAACCCACTCCAGTATTCTTGCCTGGAGAATCCCATGAACAGAGGAGCCTGGAGGGCCACAGTTCATAGGGTTGCAGGGAGTCAGACATGACTGAAAGTAACTGAGTATGCAAGCAAGCAGTCATTGTAAACTGTTCTTCTGTACTCAAGTCATGAGCTGTGCTCATTTAAACTGCTGAAATGACATAGTTTTATGTCACTGCCATTCCCACCTGTGGCAAGCAAAAGGATAAATATGTAATTATAATTTGCAAGGTTGGAAGTGTGTATGACTAGAGAAGGATATCTCCTTAGTGACCAGTCCTAGTCATGGATATAAAAGATGAACCTGGCCCATTAAAATCCAAGGTTGACAGGTCCTTTGTCAAGTGTAATGTTGAAGAAAAAATATACAACTTGTAGAAGAGCACATATATGCAGTATGATTCAATTTACATTACTTTCAAAAGCATTAAAAACTTAACATTTTACTTATATAAAAAAGAAAGGGTGATTTAGAAACCAGGATGTACACAAAGGGGATGCCAACATCTTAGGTAATGTTCTGTTTTCTTAAAACTGATGATAGCCGACTGATTGATCATAGCTATCTATCCATTTTATAATTGTTATTTATATTTTATGCTATATTACCTATACACATTCTCTCAAATAAATAAAATCATTTTTAAATAAGAGAAAAAAAAACAAGATTGGCTGTTCATTTCCTTGCAGTCTCAGAGGTGCATAGAATTAAAAAAAAAATACTTTCAGAAGTTGGAAGGAAGCAAAGTCATCAATATTTCATGTGCTCTTGATTCTGCTAGTATGTCCCTCCCCTTCCTGCTAAAAGATAGAAGGAAATTCATCAGAGAACAAAATGCAGTGTGTCTGTATAATTTGAGAATGACTAATGGGACTTTGGGAAATATACAGCAAAGTAAATGTCTAGTTGTTAATAGTTCAAACCTTAATACAAAGTAAATATCTTCATACTTAGAAGTTAGAGATCATGTGCCTAGGGATCTGGAGAGAAAAAAGAAGCCTTTTCTGGACTGGCTAAATCATTATTCAAAAATTATCAGCAAATCTATGGAGACAGCAGGTACATTGGTGGTCGCCTAGTTTGCCTTCTGTACATGAGGTACATTAGGTCTGTGAGAAGATGGTGTGAGAAATGATTACTAACAGGTACATGGCTGCTTGTGGGAAATGATGAAAATGTTCTAAAATTAAATTATATGATGGTTGCACAACTCTCTGCGTACACTAACAATCACCAAATTCTGCACTTTAACCAGATAAATTTTATAGTATAGTATAGTATGAAAATGATTCCTCAATATGCTGTCTAAGAATTGTCTGAATACCGATATTTTGAGTGGTTGAAAATCTGTAGCTTGTCTCAACAAAAGTTAGCACAGTTGGGCTAGGGATGCCCAGAACAAGATGGAAAACATAAAGGTTAGTAAAATGCATATGAATCAAACTCTGTGTTCAGACCCCTTAGGTCCTATATCAGACAGCTAACAGAAACCAGAGGCTGGATGACAAAGGAGAAGTGGGCCTGGGTTGGAAAGGAGTGAATCCTGGATGAAGCAGGAGCAAGTTCACTTCAACTTGTCACCACTGTCTACTGGGGGTCATTGTCTAGGGACATGTCCCGATGAGATATAGCACACCTATGCGATCTACCTATCTGGTAGAGTGTAAGAGCATGTTTAAGCCACACTGGATTCTTAGAAGCACCTTCTGTAATGTCTTATCTCCTTATCTCAGCTTTGGTTTTGCCAGCACCAACACATTCTCTGAAGGTGCCTGCACAGACCGCACACCTGGCTGTCATGTGTGTTTGGCCAGCCAATGGAGACATGAGGGTAGCTGAGAAATGCCTTGTTTCCTTTCTGCCACCACACGCACGTGGCTGGCAGCTATCATTGTGAAGGACAAGGCCCTGTTGATAATTATCAAACATAAATTTGTTGCATACTGTAAGGAACCTGGGATAGAAAAAGAATGAGAATTTAAAAAAAAATGATATCTGAGAAGAAAACAGTTGAAATTAGAATGTTCAGTTATCCTAGAACTTTGTAAGTTCTGTTGCTACTCACTAGATTTTTTTTTTCCCCCAGAGCTTAGGGACAGTTCAAACACAGCCCACTTCAAAAGCTCTTAGGCATTTTTTTTCCCCCTGCTATCATGCTTGTGATCAATGGCACTTCACCCAACTCACATTTTATGAAACATGTGCATATAAGCTGTGTTAGGTAAAGGCAATTTCCACCTCTTTTCTTTCCAGAGGAAGCATGGCAAGAGAATTGACTAATACTGTGGAAATGTTCTAAATAAATTTATATTGACATAGGAATCATTAAGAGAAGTTAACTCCTATCAGTAAAAAATTTGAAATATCCCTCATGACTGACTGTTGTATACACAAATCGCACACAAATACGCAAAAGCACTTCCGAGAACCTCCAAAATGGTTTCTTCTCACAGATTTGTAGATGAGAAGAGAGAAGATTCAGAGATTTTAAGCAGTTTGCTCAAGCATTATCAGTCTAAATTAAAGTTGATTGTTTCCAAGATTAAGCATGTCTCCCACTGCAGTTCCTCTTTGGACCCCTGCATGTCTAAACTGAATGTGCACAGGAAACCTAAGTCAACTTGGACATCCTGTCAAAATCCCGAATCTCACTTTGTGTTACAAGGTTCAACCTGCATTTGAAAGCACCTCTAAAAATGTCAAAGCATTTAGATAGACTAGTAGCTTTTTGTCACCATGACATCTATGAAAACAGTACATTGCAAATGCAATTTTATAAGCAAGAATGTAATATGCCTTACGTTGTAAAGTAAATGATAGATCAAGAATTCACACTAGGGATCTGTAGCCCTAAATCTTATGTCCTTGACCCCTGAGCATTTTCTCCTTGGTAAAAACACATGTTCTATGAGTGATTCCTTCTGAAACCTAAAAAGAAATTACAACTGCAATTTTTCCAAATGTTCTCCTATTTCACTTCTTTTTCATTCTGTCAGAGATTTTTTCTTGACATGTTTTCTGTTTTTCAGTATGACCCTATGGTAACTTTTACATTCAATCTCCACCATGGACCCTTTCAAGGTAAAGGTGTATTTTCTCCTCTAGGTTATTTACATCTCTCCATTGGCTTCAATCTCTTCAGTAGTCAGTCCTTTAGTCATGGTACATTAAACACATTATACTCCCATAGTTTACTTCTAACTATTAATTTGTCTTTTAATCATACTTACCATTTCCCTAGAACATATCTGAACTTAGCCTCGTATCTGTATCACCGTTATTCACAGGAACTCCAGTGCTCACAGGTGCAAGGTTCCTACATCTGACTTTATACAGCAAATATTTCTTTGCTCTTTTCAAGTTTCTTTAAAAATATAGATATTAAAGCCCTCCAAACTAAATATATTTATTAATTTGTTCATTTTTTAAGTTTTAAGATAAAGAAATAATATGGTTGGAAAGAGAGAGGGAAACCCACTTTGAAGAATGACTTACTAGAACTACAAAATGCAATATTTAGTTGGTCTTTCCCAGTGGCTAAGCATTGAAGAATTTGCATGCAATACAGTGAGTTCAACTGTACTGATGGGAGACATGGGTTCAATCCCTGGGTTGGGAAGATCCTCTGGAGAAGGAAATAGCAACTCACTCAGTATTCTTGCCTGGAGAATCCCGAGGACAGAGGAACCTGATTGGCTACAATCCATGGAGTCGCAAAAGCATTAGACACAACTTAGCAACTAGACAACAACAACAGTATTTAGTTGTATATTATTTTATTGGGATCTTGGAAAAATTTTAAAAAAATACACTATTCCTAATTTTTCTATGTGTTTTTCTTGGAACTTTTAGCATCTGTATCAATTAAAAAATACTTTCTTATTATTTGTAGTAAAAAAATGTTTAGCCATCTTTTTAATAATAAAACACTACTTTCTATCATGAAGAATACAGTCTTTTTCTACTATTAGAGTGAAAGACCATTGAGAGAAATAATAGCTATTGAAGAAAACTTGAGGATGTGTAATAATATTTCTAGATTCAGGAACCATGTTTTCTTTCTGCTTAAATGTTCTGAAATGATATAAAACAATATCTGCACCATCCATGTCAATCTTGCCTGGCTAACTGATTCAGAACTCAGTCATTTATTTCTCCATGTATAGTGAGAAGGAAGAACATCTGAAAGAGAACTGTAGAGACTCCCAGAGAGATTATCCATTCTGTAGGTGTTCACTAGTTTAACCCACTACATTACTATTTTTAAATATTTGCCATGACAAAGCTTGAACTGTACCACAGTATAAGATTAATAGTATCAAGGCAAATAAGCCTCTGATTTTCATAAAGTTTATACCAAATGCTGATGAGAGATGAAATAATGGCACTGTAATATTTGAGCAAATGTATCTTCATTTCACATGTCCCTCATTAGAATCAGCATATGAGGCTAAGGTTATTTATTACTTCTGAGGACTTCCCTAGAGACCTGTGTGTGTGTCAACAAGAGAATTCACTCTCCTTTCAGTCCTGACTAATTTCTTTACTGCAAATATAAGAAGGTCCCACAAATTGGCAACACAAAACAAAGCCCTTTAAGAATGGAGAGTTTAGGTCCTAGGCCAGTTATTATAAACCTAGGGCTACATATTAGATAAAGAAATATTTTAAAACTGCAAATGCTTAGGTCCCAATTCTGGATCAGTTAAACAGGATCAGCTGGGGAAGGAATTCCAAAGCTCGAAAGCTTCTCAAATGATTTTGAATTCCACCGATTTTGGAGGCTGCTTTGTAGAAGATTTAGGTGTATATACAGTTAAAATAAAAATCCAAAATAAACTGGCAACAGAGTTAAGATGCCTCCTTTCTAATCAAGGACTCTTTTTGCTCTAATGAGAATTATTGCAAATAAATTTTAGAGAGGATACACATTAAATGACTTTTTGGCAAATGGCAACTGAAGAAGGCATGACTATAGGTTTCAGCAAAGGAGGGCAATAGAAATCAAATTCAAAACCCTAAGGGAAGGAAATCACCAGGGTCAGTGAAAGTTTGTAGCCAAGGGAGATTATGTCACATATTTACATTATTATTTAATTATATGTTAAACAGGATTTGTAAAATGAACTACAAATCCAAATACCCCCACAGAGGCAGAGTGCTAAAAACTTTCATCTCTGGTTGACGCGGATTAGAGATTTGAAAGCCCACTTCTCCTTTTACCATGTCAAATTATAAAAGGAAAAATAAAATGCTGATTTGAGTCTCTAATGAAAGGTAACTGCACCGTTATTGGAAACAGACTTTCATTGCAAACGTGGATCTTATTACAGCACAGAGCAGGGCCTGCGTTTTTCTACCTTTAGGTTTTGATGGTGAGGTTGCTGTTTACATTCATCTGGTTTTCATTTGAAAAATCCCATCTGTGCTGAGCCTGAAAGAATTGTAAAAATACTAACGTTACAAGCATTTAAGTAAGGTGAACAGAATTTCCTGGGTTTACTTTGCTGAAATGATGTTTAAAGAAGATTTGGGTGATGTGGGCTGTGAGACCACTATAATATACCTGCTACAACTAATTATGTGTCTGAGATGAGATGCAAAACAGAACTGCAACCCCTGAGGGGAGGGGAAAAATATCCTGGCAGCATGATGCACTTATACTAAGTATGGACAATTTCAAAAGTGAATGTATTATACTTAAACTAATTATGCAAAACTTTTATAATAGCATATTTATCTGCCATTTTCTATTATAATCCAAACACTTATGGCTACACACACAAAAGATGGAAATAATGGAGTGGAGAAGAGAATGTTTCCATATTTCAAAAGAACTAAAAATCAAATGAAATAAAATTAACCAGAAAGTTCTTCTTCTATATAGTGCTCATAAAGGATCAGACTTGCTATGAGAAAGTTCAGTTACCTTGGCATCAGCAAATGAAGTGTGTCTCAGACAAAAGATTTGAGATACCTGGCAATGCCAATGTTCAGTTCAGTTCAGTTCAGTCGCTCAGTTGTGTACAACTCTTTTAAGCTTTGTGGACTGCAGCACGCCAGGCCTCCCTGTCCATCGCCAACTCCTGGAACCTACTCAAACTCATGTCCATGGAGTCGGTGATGCCATCCAGCCATCTCACCCTCTGCCATCCCCTTCTCCTCCTGCCTTCAATCTTTCCCAGCATCAGGGTTTTTACAAATGAGTCAGTTCTTCACATCAGGTGGCCAAAGTATTGGAGCTTCAGCTTCAGCATCAGTCCTTCCAATGAATATTTAAGATTGATCAATGTTAGATGTGAATACTTTAAAAGACATCTTGGGTCTAGATATTACAGAAGTGAAAGAGACTATCTGGGTCAAGCATGACATCTGGGCAAGTAAAACACAATGCCATTCCCCACTCCCACCTTAGCTATGTCACTCATAGTAATGTAAGTAACCCAAATCAGCTACTGGAAAAGATGACCTGGATATTTCTAAAGTGCCCCTTCCAGAGTTCAAAGGAAGCTCTAAGCTCCCCTCTTGACCTTCTCCATTTTGGATGATCATTCATTGAGTGTTTTGATGAAGTTCAGACTAGACACTGGCCCCAGAAGCAGTGTCTATGTTTAGGTGAGTTTAATACAACTATTCTAAATGCTTTGCAAGCGCTGCATCTATGAATGGTTGCCTCCATATGCTTCTGTAAAAAGCCTAAGTCCAATTAACACTATTAAAAGAGACAAAGTCACTCAATCTCTCTTGCCTGGTTGTGAAGTAGAGAATTTACAAAAGTTTCTCACTTTATTTCTCATTTCTGGCTTCATCACTGCTTCTGTGAAGGATTATTGTGGAAATGAAACACACACAAGCATTAAAACTGCACTAAATAATACAGAGCCACATCAAGGGCTTTTGTTACCTGAGAGTCACTACATCAGAAGTAAGATTGTCATGGACATGACTTTTCAATGGTTGTTGCTTCTTATGAGTCACAATTCACCTGTGTCACAGCCTCCAGATAAAATGCCCTGACTTCTCGATTATGAAAGATGTGTGTATTTCTCCATTATGCTTTCATAATGATACATGCATTTAAAATCAATTTTGTGACACTCATTTATAATTACTTAATGGTATGTTTCTCCCCTAGCACTGTCAGTTAGGGCAGACACAATCTCTTGATTCATCACAGACAGGCATCAATAAATATTTGGTGAATAAATCAGGATGTAAATGCATATTTAAATTGCATTGATTAGGCAGACTTAAAGATTATTATAAATATTTGCAAGAGCTTTGAGATCCTCAAACATCTAGTGAAATGTTCAGAAATTTCCCTATCTCTTCTATATAGTGTTTTAGATCGAGCCTCAAAAATTTTCTCAGGTAGACTATTTTTAGAGCAGCTCTAGGTTACTAAGAAAGTGTGGAAGGGGCCTTTTCCATAGGCTTCCTACTCGCACACAATCACAGCCTCTCCTGTTACCAACATCTCCTACCAGAGCGGTACACTGTTATCCTAGATGAACCCTCCAGTGACGCGTCATCACCTGAACTCCATAGTTTACATTAGGCTTCGTTCCTGGTGCTGTATATGTTACGAATTTTGAAAACTACTTAATTACACGTGTCCATCATTGGAGCATCATACGAAGCAGTTTCCTTGGCCCCCAAACGCTGCATGTTCCACCTGTTCATCCTGCCCTCCTCTCCGGCCCCTCGCAACCACTGAGCTCCGTACCGTCTCCGTAGTTCTGCCTTTTCCAATACAGCTTACACTTGAATTTATACAGTACTTTTCAGATTGGCTTCTTTCACTTTGTAACCTGCATTTAAATATCCTCCATGTCTTTTCAGGGCTTGAAAACTCGTTTATCTTTAGTGCTAATCGATGCACCGTTATGAATTCATTCCTTCACCTGCTAAAGGGCATCTTAGCTGTTTTCAAGTTTGGACAGCTATGCATAAAGAAGACATAAACATTCATTTCGACCAGATTTGTGTGTGGCTGTAAGTTTTCAGCTCGTTCAGGTAAATGCTAAGGAGGATTCTTGCTGGGTCAAATGGCAAGCGTGCTTGGCTCCGTAGGAAGTCGCTGGCATGCCCTTCACCGCGTGCCCTGCTTCGAATCGCCGGCAGCAACTGCAGACCGCCGCTGTTGCTTGGCGCCCTCGCCAGCGCTTGGGGTTGGCAGCGCGGCAGACTCCGCCAACCGGTGTGCAGCGGGATCTCAGTAGATAAACAAGAATATGGATTTAATTCTAAGAGTGAGAGCCAACAAGAGTTAATAAGAGGGAGTACCACAGAAGCCCACATTTCCCAGCTTTATTCCCAGCATGATAATCTCCCAAGAAATAACTAGAAAGAGCAAATTATGGTGATCTGTGATACCTGTATTCAGTTACATGCCTATATTTAGTCACAGTCAAAGATTTATAAATGTTACTTTGCATAATTTTAACAAAGTAAACAATATATAAATAAGAATTTTTTTTTTCACAATTGGCCATTTCATATCCTTGGTCTAAGCCTTTTAGATTTCTAAATCATGTTCCTTCAGGGTAAGCCAGGCCTGCTTACCATGACTCACTCTCTGGTACAACAGCTTGTTAGAGAACAAAGATGGAAACATACACATTATGTTCAAGTTATGTCCAGCTCTGCAAATGGTTAGGACAGAAAATAGCTAATATGTTCCCTTTATGTAAAACAAATAGCTTTTCCTCTATAGGAGGCTTCTATTAAAGCAGGACCCTGATCAACCACATTGAGTCTCATGAAACTCCGAATAAACCAAGTATAGAGATTTCTAAAACAGTCCTGACTTCCATGATATGAAATTTATTTAAGAGAAGAAAAAAGTCAGATTGTATAATTTAAAAATTGTTTATACTAACTGAAGTTCAGGAAATGCCTCAAATATTCAAACGGGCTCTATTAGTTAACACTGGGAATATTAACACATTCAAGGAAGAGTTTTCAAGGCCCTGTCATCTATCACGATTTGTATCCTGCTACAAACTGACATCCATCATTTCTTGTCTTTCTTTCCAGATCACCTCGAATTAATACTGAAATGTTGATCAAAATGAAGGCGAATGTCTCTATCCAGTGAATAACCCTGAAGCCCAGCAGTTCTAGGCTTCAGTGGTGATATTGCTCAAGCCAGCTCAATGTGTCATGAACTACCTATACATCGAGTTGATTTATTCTGTAATCTTTTTGGAAGCAGATGTTTGCCTTGCCTGCCAATCAATGATTATTTTATTGGGTACTCAGTATGCATGGTGGAGTGTGTGGTACTTGCCCTCAAGGGGCTTGTAGCATGTGATTGGCTGTCTTGATTAATTTAACAGCTATCTAAAACAAGAAGGCTCCTTGACTAGGTGCCAGTCCCTATACCAAGCAGTTCTTAATCCCTTTAATATTCCTACATGGTGGATGTTTTCATTGCCATTTTACGGATGGGGAAATAAAAGAACAGAGCGCAAGTTCTCATAGTTCATAACACTGGAATCCAAGTCCAAAATGCCATGCTCCTAAAGCCAATGTGATTAGTTTCACATACTTTCCTATATTGGCTTCCCTTAAATTTCCAAAAGAGGCTTCCCCTTCACCATTCCTTTTTTTATGACATAAAATAGCTTTATTTGCATTTAAAGTTCTTTACATCAACGATAGTGGTCTTAGTATATTTTTAGGCCATGATACCTTTAGAGGAAACCAGAGAAAAAATGAAGATAATTATTAGCTAGTCAAAAATGTTCACCCAATATGTTGACAAGCGAAATTTTTGTTTGGTGACTATGTTGAGAACCTTAAATTTTTTACAATGAAAGTACACTCTAGAATGAATAAATGCCCATAGCAATAACAGCGATGATAAGTCATTTACTCTACAAACAGTGTTCCCAAAGGAGAAATGTGATTGGATGATGTTCTGGTCTCAGAGGATATATTTATGCAATTTATGCAAACAGAAATATTATACTTTGGTGCTGTAGTTTTACTCATATCTGTATGAAGGCTAAGAAGCTGAGAAGTGTGTCACAGAAACTAAAGATGCAAAGTCAGCCTGTTGTGGTAGGCCTCATGGTCTTTGGAGCACCCTCTGGACCAAACACAAGTCCGAGGGGCTTGTGCCTATATATGTAGCTGAAAAAGGTTATATCAGAGAAAAGTAGGCTTTATCAAAGTGTATTGACCGAATTCTACAATTTATTTCCTCATTTTAAGAGTACTTATTTTAAAAAGTAACCAATTTATCTCTTCAATAAATATTTACTAAATGCATTATTTAATGGTTTGGCAAGCACTTCTGTAGCTCTTACTATGTGCCAGGTGTAGTTATAAAGTCTTTACAAATACTAATCATTTATTCCTCTTAACAGCCTTTTGGTCCTATTTATTCCTCTCCTTTCATCCTCATTGCTGTTGTGCAGTAGCTCAGTCGTGTCTGACTCTTTGTGACCCCATGGACTGCAGCACACCAGGATTCCTGCCCTTCACTATCTCCCAGAGCTTGCTCAGACTCATGTCCATTGAGTCGATGATGCCATCCAACCATCTCACCCTCTGTTGCCCCTTCTCCTCCTGTTCTCGATGTTTCTCAGCATCAGAGTCTTTTCCAGTGACTCTGGTCTTCATATCAGGTGACCAAAGTATTGGAGCTTCATATTTAGCATCAGTCCTTCCAGTGAATGTTCGGGATTGATTTCCTTATGATTGATTGGTTTATGTATAATTATTATCCATTACATAATTAACCAAACTAAGGCATACCAAAGCTGAAAAACTTAGACATGTTCCACTAACAAGTAGCAGAAATCTGGCCCTAAAATATTGATATGCTACTCACTGTTGTATTATGTGTCTTTTACATTCTCAATAAATTGTCTACATTATTTAGCTCTGAAAGAGTAGTATGATAGAGAGCCAATTTCTGGTTATGGTATACTAAAAGAAATTTTTCTAGAAATATTTTTTTAATTCAAACAAAAAATAATATATCAAGTTATATATAAAATAAGTGTATCCTTAGAAATATATCAACCTAAAGGTCAGACCTAATTGGAATATGAGAAAATCTACATGGCCTTTAGCCCCAGAAATGCTAACATCTAGTCATGCTGGGAGAAAAATAATTTGAAGGTGAATTGTATTTTATTTTTTATTTTGAACCTCATATGTGTGCCTTTTGCAAAACTCAGTATCTACATGACTCCCACATCTATACAATATTTATCACTGCAGATTTCTGAAGATGGAAGTCTTAGCTGGTTAAACGGTTTGGCAGAATTCTGTCTGTTCATCATTTTTCTGGTAGCAATGTGGACTGGAAACTATAATGAAGCCTTACAGAAGACGTTCTAGCCAGCCCTGTGTGCCATTTCTCACCTACCTTCTTATTGAATGCAGAGGGGTAGTCAGTAGAAATTACAAACCCAGAGGAAGAAGGTAAGTCTCAGGAGGATGGAGCGTGGCTTCCGTATTGTATGAGAAAACCATAAAAGTAAAATTACAAGTTAGATGGGCCTTGTGAAAAATTTGGTCATGGTTGACTAAAACTCTATGTTTACTTTAAGAGTCTTGCATTTGAAAATGTGTATTTATTTGTGTTATCAGTTTAGCTAAGATTCTTGACTTTCACAGTATCTTTCCAGTTGTATCTGTCTACACAGATCACACGTAATTTGCACACAAATCTGATTGGTTATCATTAGCCCATTCTTTTCAGAACTCCAAAGTCTGTGGTTAATTTCCTCAGCCCTAAAGAAGAATCAGTTTCCGAGAATGGCATCTTGTTTTATTTACAGAAATAGGCATGTTCCTTATAAGAATATCCATAACATTCGAAATGGGAAATGACTACCTTCTCACCCAATATTACTGTCAAAAATTATATTCTGAGGGCTAGGTTTCTAAGACGAAGGTTTTAAATAATGTATATCACATGTGCATACCATAAACAAAAATAAATTTAAAGTACATGAATAACACCTTAGGGTTTTTTTATTATTATTATTGTTTTCTTTCTTTTTGAAGAGAGAACAAGTAAAATAAGCCATGTTTCAATCTGAGAGAATGAAATGTCTCTTATTTGCCAAAAACAAGTAGTTTGACTGATCATCTTTAATCAAATTATTCATGTGTGAGGGCTGGTGTATTTTCTATGTGGGAGTAGCAAGCTGTGTACAAACGGGCCGTCATCAGAAAGACGAGATGGACTTCCTCTGTGTGGTCACCTTCTCGTCCACTGCTTGCTGACTGAGGAAGGCAGTCAGCCATCTTTAAAGTCCTCGTCACCTATTTTCAGAACTTCCCTTGCTCTTCTCCTTCCCTCCCCTCATTCGAGAGTGACAGAGGACAGGCCACATTTTGACATACAAGTGAAGCAAAAACGCATTCTCCAATACCCCCTTTAAAGACATCCCAGTGGCAAGTGCAATCACATTGCAGTAAAAATCTCCTTGCTCAACAATTTCTAATTTATTGAAGAGAAAATTCTTTCTTTCACCTCTCCTCCTCACCCCTGGAGTCCTGATTCCTTTCAAGCTGGTTTGCCACAGAGAGAGAAAGAGAGATACGAAAATGTTGGGCTCAAAGAATAGCTGAGGAAGATGGTGGGGAATACTCAGCTGTGAAATCTCTGAGAGTTGTAATAGGAGGCGGATGAGCAAGTGACATCACTGGGGCTCAGTCACTCACTGCCTTGGCAAAAATCTGTTCTCAATTTAGGAGTTGCCTAGAAGCGAAAATAATATTTAAGCAAAACAGATTATAAAACCAGTATGCTAGTTGGTATCATGTAAGCCAGTCATTTTATCATTGCGAATATCTAAAAACACTCATGTACATTAATGAGACATTGACATTCAGAGCAGGGAACAGGACATTGGGACATCAAAATAAATGAAGAGTCCATGTCCCCGTTACTCATGTGCTTCTAGGGGTCATGGCTGTGGCTAGCTTCTCATATAGTAGTTTGTTATGTGACTCATACATGATGGGGACACAGAGTGGGGAGGAAAGCTTGAAACACTTTTTAAAAATTTTCCTTTACCACTATCTACAACAAGTTACAAGGAATCTCCCTTTCTTCTTTTTTTGTTTTGGATCATTATTGACTTCTTGGGCCAGTCTCGTAAGTTTCTCTATCTTGCTGAGCTACAAAGAATGTAGACTAGTTGAATTCAATACTCACATCTCAGGATCCCCAAGTGGCTCAGTGGTAAAGAGTCCACCTGCCGATACAGGAGACTCAGCTTCGATCCCTGGTCTAGGAAGAGCCCCCATGCCTCAGGGCAACTAATCCTGTGTGCCAGGAAGTACTGAAGCCCGCACGCCCTGGGGCCCAGGCCCCACAACGGCAATGAGAAGCTCGTGCACAGCATGAAGACCCAGTGTAAGGCAGCGAAGTCCATTTCTAGCCTTGCTCTTTGTGTCTCATATCAGTCTGTCTTGGACCCTAAGAGTGAACGCTTTAAAGCAAGCTCTTGGCAGAGTTGCCCTCACCCCACCTAACCCCAGTTTCCTGGTTCTCAGTGGGATCCCTCATAGTGTTTTGGTGATGTGGTCAGCCCAGCCATATGGGTGAGTTAGCATATGGGGGGGTTAGTGGCTAAACTATCTTCTACAGTATCTATTGGGTCACATAGAAAACGCAGCCAGTTTTGACAGAACAAAATGTGAAAGTACTGGAATTTTCACTGTTGCTCCCTTTCTGTGATCAGGCATCTCCTTCTAAGATCTCTTTTCCCTAGATCACTTAGCTGCAAAAATAAATAAATACATAAAAAAGTTTACTACCAAAATTGATATCCACTATGGGAAGGAGATGACACTTGCAAGCATCCTCCATGTTTGTAAAGTAGCTGTCTTGGCGTTGCCCTCAGTAGATATGGGCTTCCCTGGTGACACATACTCTAAAGAATCTACCTGCAATGCAGGAGACTTGGGTTCAGTCCCTGGGCCGGGAAGATTTCCCTAGGGGCGTGTATGGCCACTCACTCCAGTATCCTTGCCTGGAGAATCCCCATGGACAGAGGAACCTGGCGGGCTGCAGTCCTTGGGGTCGCAAAGAGCTGGACACGCCTGAGCAACTAAGCACATACGCCCTCACTAGGTACGGTGATCTTTAGCTGTTTCCTGTAGGGGCCAGAGGGGAAGCCCTAGTATTCTTCAGCCCAATGCCTCTCAAATGTGAAAACCACTCCTATTATTTTCTCAAGCTTATAAAAGAATATTGAGGTAGAGTTGATTTCTAACAGCTTCCCTGAATTCTCAACCTTATCAGGTCCAGGAGGGCAAAGGATGGAGTGAAGGTTAGGGCACAGAGCCTTTTCTTACTAACCCCGAGGGAGATATCAGAGACTCACTTTTGGCATCTCCCTCTTTAGGATATGGACCAATATATGTCCTGGGCTTTCAGGTTTAGTCATCAGTTCCAGGATACGTAGAAAGGTATCTCCACAAATGATGTTATGCCAGCTCAACATCACCCTGGTATGACTGTTCCTACAAGGGGTGTAATTTTTCAATAATGGAAGCAACTAAAAGCATTATTAGGCATTGTAAGCAAATCATAAGCACCGATTTCATTTTAAGTTGTTCTATAAATAGAAGATGAAGAAATATGAGATTTTTTTTCTCACTCTATCTTTCCTGTCACCCTCCTTAGTTCCTTGCTTTCCCAGGTATACTCCAGGTCAAAGAGAAGAATCATCCACTTTATTATCTATTTAGAGTATTCTCTATTCACCCTGAGTCCCTAGAACAGTTCAAACTTGAGGAAAGTCCACTTTATCCACCTGACACTGAGTATTCCAAAAACACAATGGGTGAGTGTTCATCAAATCCTCTACTGTATAAATAATCAGAAGACTGGAGAATCTGGGCTTATCCACTCAGTTCAATGAATATGATAAAGATAAAATAGTGAAAAGTAGCAGTATAAAAAGAAGGAAACTAGAGATGGCCTTTCCTCCAAAGAGTTAAAAGCTTTGTAAAATTATGATGCTTATTATGAATTTTCTAAGATAAAGCTATTCATTTTCATATTTCATGGGTTTGAAATTTGACTAATTGATGCACACAGTGGGTGACTTCAGTGCTCATAATCTCAGTGGTTAAGGAAGCCAAATCCAAGATGTGGGCTTTTGGAATTTCAGGCAAGGGAGGCTAAGGCTACATGAGTTCTGGTTAAAATGCAGAATCTTGATATCCTGTGGTGTCCATTCCTGTTTCAGATAAGATTGCTTTATCCTAGAGAGACCTGGAACATTCAGGAACCTCAAATTGCACAAAAATAATTGAGAATGGCTTATTGTGATCATTCATATCATATTCAAACCTTATGAGGTTGGTGAACTGTGTTAAATAGCACTGCTATGCCCTAGCCACTGAAATTATCTGTATGAATGGTTAGTTGGCTGTGTCACACCAAACCTCAAATATGTATAATGCTACTTTCATTCAGGTCATATGTGTTCAGAGCCTTTCAACATTACATAAAGTAACTGTGAACGTAGAAGCTAGGCAGAAGTTTCACAGTCCACCCATTAGAAACCACATTCAGGAATTCCTTACCTGTTCATGCAGATTTTTCCAAACACAGCATCTTGGGCTTCCCCTGTCTTATTTGAGAGAAGCAATACTGGAATGAACCACATCTCAAAACATGAAGAAGTAAGTTCTGACAGGACACATATTTATCTTCTGCTAGGACTGTTTAGAGGCTTTTCAAAACTTGACTTCTGTAAAGGAGCGGCGGAATGTATCACCTGTAATAGAGCTGTAATGATCTCTGAACAAGGGAACAAATTGCCTGCAAAGGCTTGCAACCATGTACATACACAAACATGTTATACAGACACATCCCTGCATATGTAAAGATGTGGTTTTTCTTCCTTTCTTTCTAGAGCTGCAGTATAGTTTGGCCAATATTAAACACACTATTTTCTTTGCATTCAAACCTTTTCATTTCAAAACATGAAAAACATAGCACTATTGAGGGGAAATAAAATATACCACCCCTAATATGCCTTTATAGCATTTTGAATTTCTTAAGCTGGTTATTAAAAAAAAATCAGCAGACATGGGAGAAGCTCTGAACACTGAGTAGACATTACCCTAAAGAAACATCTATAAGGAGAAACTGAAATACTGTGGGTTTTTTTCCCGTATCCCCGCCTTCCATCTCCATCTTAGTAAAACTAAACAAGTCCTACATTTCTGCAGTGACATCAGATGTCACACTGTGACAGACAACTGACTACCACCCGGCATGCTGAGCTGTATCCATTTTTCGCTCTTAATTCCAGTTCTCCTGGTAGGCTGAAATCCTGGGGAAGAACTTGCTCTGCATTGATGAAGCCAGCGTTCCATCCAGAGCTGAATAAATCGTCTTTTATGCAGGGGCTGATGCCTTCAGCTATCTCTGGAACTTGTCAAGGACGAGGAGGGTCAAGAATAGCTTTCTCATCTTGAGGGACGTGACAAAACAGCAGAAAGGGTCCCATTTCAGCAAGTGTGCATGAAGTTTATTCCTGTCGTTGGTGCAGTTGAATCAAATCTGTTCTCCAGCATTCAAATATGTTAGCTTCATTCTCCTTTGTAACTCAGGAATTAGAGAGCCATCTACTGGTCTCATCTTCCCAGTGATTTTCCAGAGGAGATTATCATGAAGGATTGACTCAGAGGCCATCATTTTAAGCCAAGCAGAAAGTATTTATCTTTCTCATTATATTTGGGGAAATATTTGTCTGATTTTCTCTTCCGAGACTGAAGAATAGAACTAGAACTTCTATTGGGCAAATGAGATGAAATAGAGTCTGCCTCATATAAGTAAGGTGAAATGATAATTTACAGTAAGTGACAGTCTTTCAGAGTGTCTGACTCTTTGCAGATCCATGCACTGTAACCCGTCAGGTTCCTCTGTCCATAGAATTCTCCAAGCAAGAATGATGGAGTAGGTTGCCATTCTGTTCAATTAAACAGTTAATTAGAAAAAATAAACAAGCAACTCCTGCAGCTCCATTCTAGAAAAATAAACAACCCAATCAAAAAGTGGGCCAAAGAACTTAACAGACATTTCTCCAAAGAAGACATAAAAATGGCTAACAAACACATGAAAAGATGCTCGACATCACTCATTATCAGAGAAATGCAAATCAAAACCACAATGAGGTACCACTTTACACCAGCCAGAATGGCTGCCATCCAAAAGTCTACAAGCAATAAATGCTGGAGAGGATGTGGAGAAAAGGGAACCCTCTTACACTGTTGGTGGGAATGCAAACTAATACAGCCACTATGGAAAACAGTGTGGAGATTCCTTAAAAAACTGCAAATAGACCTGCCATATGACCCAGCAATCCCACTGCTGGGCATACACATCGAGGAAACCAGAAGTGAAAGAGCCACGTGTACCCCAATGTTCATCGCTGCATTGTGTACAATAGCCAGGACATGGAAGCAACCTAGTTGCCCATCAACTGACGAATGGATAAGAAAGCTGTGGTACATATACACAATGGAATATTACTCAGCATTAAAAAAAAAATTCATTTGAATCAGTTCTACTCAGGTGGACAGAACTGGAGCCTATTATCCAGAGTGAAGTAAGCCAGAAGCAAAAACAACAATACAGTATATTAACGCATATATATGGAATTTAGAAAGACGGTAACGAGAACCCAGCATGCGAGACAGCAGAAGGAACGCAGATGTATAGAACAGACTCATGGACTCTGTGGAAGAGGGCAAGGGTGGGATGATATGGGAGAATGGCATTGAAACATGTTAATTATCATATGTGTAATCAATCGCCAGCCCAGGATTGATGCTCGGGGCTGGTGCACCGAGATGATCCAGGGGGAGGGAATCGGGAGGGAGGAGGAAGAGGGGTTCTGGAGGGGGAGCATATGTATAACCCATGGCGGATTCATGTCAATGTATGGCAAACCAACACAATAAAGAAAATTAAAAAAAAAAAAAAAACTGGGCCAAAGAACTTAACAGATATTTCTCCAAAGAAGACATAAAAATGGCTAACAAACACAAGAAAAGATGCTCAACATCACTCATTATCAAAGAAATGGAAATCAAAACCACAATGAGGTACCACTTTACACCAGTCAGAATGGCTGCCATCCAAAAGTCTACAAGCAATAAATGCTGGAGAGGATGTGGAGAAAAGGGAACTCCCTTACACTGTTGGTGGGAATGCAAACTAGTACAGCCACTATGGAAAACAGTGTGGATATTCCTTAAAAAACTGCAAATAGACCTGCCATATGACCCAGCAATCCCACTGCTGGGCATATACACCGAGGAAACCAGAATTGAAAGAGCCACATGTACCCCAATGTTCATCGCCGCATTGTGTACAATAGCCAGGACATGGAAACAACCTAGATGCCCATCAACTGACAAATGGATAAGAAAGCTGTGGTACATATACACAATGGAATATTACTCAGCATTAAAAAAAAATTCATTTGAATCAGTTTTACTCAGGTGGATGGAACTGGAGCCTATTATCCAGAGTGAAGTAAGCCAGAAGGAAAAACAACAATACAGTATGTTAATGCACATATATGGAATTTAGAAAGATGGTAACGAGAACCCAGCATGCGAGACAGCAAAAGGAACGTAGATGTATAGAACAGACTCGTGGACTCTGTGGAAGAGGGCAAGGGTGGGATGATATGGGAGAATGGCATTGAAACATGTTAATTATCATATGTGAAATCAATCACCAGCCCAGAGTTGATGCTTGGGGCTGGTGCACCGAGATGTCCCAGAGTGAGGGAATCGGGAGGGAGGAGGGAGGGGGGTTCTGGAGAGGGAGCATATGTAAACCCATGGCGGTTTCATGTCATTGTATGGCAAAACCAACACAATAAAAAATAAATAAATAAAATACAAAAAGAGAAAGTAGTGGGAAATGTGCTGTATATTTAATATTCTTTTTTCTAGAATATGTGTAAAACGTGATAACTTCTGCTAGATAACTTTTGTTCTAGTTTGAAATAAAGAAAAATGAAAATGGGACCCAGAATGGATAATATTAATATAATATTTTGGCATTAAAGTAAATGTTTAGGACTTGAAGTTAGAACACCAAAATCCAAATGTTGCAGACTCCATCTATTAGCCTGAAAATTGGGATCAGCTCACCTAGCCTCCATTTCTCTGTCTGATAACTGGGGAAGATAATACCTGCCTCACAAAGAAAATGATATAAATTATGAAAAGTTATATGCATACAGGGTATGAAACACCAAAATTATGGAGTTCAGTAAAATACATGAGCTGTTGGAATCTAAACACTGCAGGAGGAACAATGGTCAGAGTACTTTTGGGCAGGTGTTATAAAGAAGACCTGAATAATGGAAAATATATCCAAAAGTGAAAGTGAGTGAGGTGGGCATTTTATAAAGTGCTTAAGTCCTGGGCTTCCCAGGTGGTGCAGTTGATATAGAACCTGCCTGCAAATACAGAGACACAAGAGATGAGGATTCGATCCCTGGGTCTGGACGATCCCCTGGAGAGGAAAATGGCAATCCACTCCAGCGTTCTTCCCTGGGAAAACCCATGGACAGAGGAGCCTGGAGGGCTACAGTCCATGGGGTTGGACACAGCTGAGCATGAGCACGCACAGTGGAAATACGGGACACATCAGTCTGAGGAGGAAAGGAGGCTGACATGACTTCCCCATGACTTGCAGCAATTCAGTTCATATTGAAGATCTAGAAAGATGGGAAGAAGGATGGACTAAATTGAAGTTTAATCTCTGGCTAGTCAAACAGGTTTAAAAAGAAATCAGCAAGGTAGAGAATAGAAAATAAGTATTAAATAAAATAGAGGAAGGAGATGATGGAGGTAAAGTGTTCCAGAGAGCATGAGGCAAAGAAGGGAGACTTCATAAAATATGAGGGATAACTCTGAAAGACTCAGATTAGTTTGGAGAGTAGAGATAGAATGATAGCTAAAATCTTAGTGATTTCTAGAGGTTTTGCATAAACATTAGAACTGAATGGTGAGGGTATTCATGATAGACACAGGGCACTCTTCTGTAACTCCTGAGTAATGACATAGACTCCTGGGAGAAAACAGACACTTCATTCAGTGTTCAGTTTTGTGCATCAGAAAGGTATTACTCTTCAGACCAAAGGTCCAAGATTGCTGGGCAGCTTCTTTGCAAAGGGAATTCTAAAGTCTGTTTTTGCTTTAAACATTAAAAAAAGATATGAATGAACTTTCTTTGCATATCTTCATTCAGGAAAACCTACCATGTTTCTTCAAAATGTAATCTAATCAGTGCAAGAGGAGCAATGAAAGTCAGAGTGCTTCTGGGCACGTGTTATGAAGAGAACCTGAAAAATGGAAAATGCATCCAAAGCTGAAAGTGAGTTAGGTGGGTATTTTATCAAGTATTTAGATGCTGGGGAAGATTGAGGGTGAGAGGAAAAGAGGGCAACAGGATGAGATGGCTGGATGGCATCACTGACTCAATAGACATAAGTCTGAGCAAACTCTGGGAGATAGTGAAGGACAGGGAAGCCTGGTGTGCTGCAGTTCATGGAATCACAAAGACTCGGACACGACTTAGTGACTGAACAACAGCGACGAGTAATGTAAACATGAAAGTCTTGCGTCATCATTTTGCTTTTAATAATTGCATGATGAGAGTAACAAAGCTATTGTTAATTTTTGGATGATGAAAGTAAATTAATGCTGTGCAATCCGTGTATTTTCCAAAGCCTTCCATATTGCACTACCAATGGAAGAACATATTTTCCCCTTCGGTATTTCTAATTTTAAAACTCATTAAGAGCAGTTTATATTAACAGTGATAGAATTAATGGAAAATGCTTGGGAAGCTTAAATTCTTGAATTCTATGTTCTGGATAAGATTATTTGACCATCTGCAGTCTCTATATTTGTAGTAGAGAATTTAAACTCTATTCTTCCTCACACATTCCATCTTTAAAGGCTGAATTCACAAGATGTCTCCTTCCTTAAGTAAGTTCATTCCCAGTTCTGTTAACTGTCTAAAGGTGAAATTCATTACAAGTTCTGAAAGCACACTCTGCTTATTTAAAGGATCATCGCCGCCCACAATGAACTAAACTCATGAGTATGTATCTCACTTAGGCTGTTTCCATTCCTCTCAATTACATTGCAAAATATCTCTTCTGCACATGAACATCATTTCTTCTTGGCGTGAAAATCACTTCTTCCCTTGGAAGCCTCAGAGGTCTTAATGGATTCCTCAGCTACAGTATCTATATTTCCCTTGTATTTTGATTGCTGTTGGCATGGCTGATCAATTCTAGTATAAAGTGTTGTTCAGAACAGGAGTTCTCCTCTGGGAGGAGTCAGTGGATTCACAGATGACCTTTCTTCCAGGGCAGACCACAGACACACACCCTCATTTATCAGCTCATATCAGCCATACATATGTTACAGGGGCAGTAATGACATAACATCCACTAGGAGTGTTGCTATGTGGTTTAGGCCATTTATGTTAGAAATAGAATCATTGTGCCCTGTGCCATGGTTGCCAAAACTAGTTAGAAATCAAAATTACCAGGGAGCTTAATAAAAGCAGAGGCTTACCTAGGCTCTATATTAGACATTCTGGATTATATTTCCCTAGAATTCAGTCCTATATATTGTATCTTTAATGCTCTTTAATTTGAAACCACAGGCTAGTCCAAAAACACTCAGCAAATATCTCTCTATATCCTGAGATACATGTGTAAATGAATTTGAAGTATTTATAGTTCTACTCTCCAATCGAGGCAACCAAAGTTCCTTACAAGGAATTAAGGCTGCCTTCCTTTGCCTTATTTTGTATGTTTCCACCTAAAAGACCATTCAGAATGGGATATATTTTTGCAAGCAGAATTCTGGATACTCTGTTAGTATTCAGGACATTCTGGCATAATCTAAATCTGCCAGTCTTACCCTAGTTGAGTTCAGTTCAGTCATTCAGTCTTGTCTGACTCTTTGTGAACCCATGGATTGCAGCATGCTAGGCTTCCCTAGCCATCATCAACTCCCCAAGCATGCTTAAATTCATATCCATAGAGTTGGTGATGCCATCCAACCATCTCATCCTCTATCGTCCTCTTCTTCTCCTGCCTTCAATCTTTCCCAGGGTCAGGGTCTTTTCCAATGAGTCAGTTCTTCGCATCAGGTGGACAACTTATTGAAGTTTCAGCTTCAGCATCAGTCCTTCCAATGAATATTCAGGACTGATCTCCTTTAGGATGGACTGGTTGGAACTCCTTGCAGTCCAAGGGACTCTCAAGAGTCTTCTCCAACACCACGGTTCAAAAGCATCAATTCTTAGATGCTCAGCTTTCTTTACAGTCCAACTCTCACATCTGTACATGACTACTGGAAAAACCATAGCTTTGACTAGATGGACCTTAGTTGGCAAAGTAATGTCTCTGTTTTCCATATGCTGTCTAGTTTGGTCATAGCTTTTCTTCCAAGGAGAAAGTTTCTTAATTTCATGGCTGCAGTCACCATCTGCAGTGATTTTGGAGCCCAAGAAAGTAAAGTCTGTCACCATTTCAATTGTTTCCCCATCTGTTTGTCATGAAGTAATGGTATTGGATGCAATGATCTTGGTTAACTACCAGCTAATTAATACTATTTTTTGCTATGATTATTTTTGCCATCCTTTTGCAAATTTAATGATAGTTACCTTTAACAGTTGGAGAAGTCAAGTTGGTTTCCTTCTCTTTGTCCAAGCTTTCCTGGTATCCTTGGATAGCTTCAGTACTTGGTATCCTCAGTACTGTTAACTCCACCACAGGAAGATGCACTTGCTAATTGGACCATGGTCTTTTACTATAAAATAAGCTCTTGAACATGTATCTCCCTTCTGTTTGTTTCCCAGCTGCCCTGGAAAATGTCTCTTACCTGTAAAATTCACAGATACAAAATTAGTATGAAAAGCCTGAAACTCTTGGTTGCCATTACAGAGACTTGTCTTGAGATCATGGGAAAGTTGTTTAATGTCCCTTATCCTTATTCCAGGATTCCTAGGTGGCTCAGTGGTAAAGAATCCACCTGCAATATAGGACAGACACATGGGTTTGATCCCAGGGTGGAGAAGATACTGTGAAGGAGGAAAGCCACTCCAGTATTCTTGTCTGGAAAATCCCATGGACAGAGACTCCTGGTGGGCTACAGTCCTTGGGATTGCAAAAGAGTTGGATATGACTTAGCAACTAAACAACAGTCCTTATGCTACTTAAAGCAGAAAACATAATTTGTTCAAAACTTGGTCTTCCTATAAGGAAAGAATATCTGTGCAGAATCAGGTAATTACAAATATTGAATGAGATGCCACTTGAGATAAATTGATCAAAGCAAAACCCTCAAGGAAAAAAGGATTAAGTATATGTGTAATGACTCAGACTTTTTCTTCTGCCACTTGGCTGGTTTTAATCTCTCACTTCTTCACTGTTGTTGATTGCATACATTGATCTCTTAACAGTAAGAGCTATATTCTGAACATCTCAGGCAGTACCTGGTTTCTGTCTGTTCCATAGCCACTGTACCATGCTTTGGGGATTTTGCTGACCACATGTATGCCTCTGAAAATACTCTCAGCATGTGTGATTAAATGTTATCAGATTTGGTCAATATTCCACGCGAGTGGTAAGTATGGCTCAGCTGAGTCACCCGACGAGTCCCTGAAGTTAAGGATTCAATTTATAACACCTCCCAGAACAAAAGGATAAAAATAAAGCACCACTTACGTCTACATTACATAATAAGTCTATGCATCTCAGTTCCTCTAGAGACTGAAGCGGTTGGGCCAGCTGCACAATTGAGAGAGTCTTACATTTTCATATACAGAGTATCCTAAAAATGCCCTTCCTCCCCATGTGGCATGAAATGAAGAGAGTCTTCTTTTCATTTAACCCAAGGATGAGTTTAAACAGATATTCATCCATTTGCCATTGTCATGAAATGGTAACTGTACATTCCTCTTTCAGTATAAAATATAAAAATATTTTTAAACATAGAGTAAATCTCTCAGGATTAAAGGGTAAACACTTTTAGGGATATGACAATTTATACAAGTGATGTTCAGTGGTCTGGCAGGGCGATTGGCAGGATATAAGTGAGATAGAAGCTCAGATTCTGGAAGTTGGTATTTTAATAATTGATGGCCTTTGGATGTGACTGAAGGAGTGCCTGTAGAAAATGTAAAATATAGGTCAAGGAGATTAGATTGAAGAACACACAGCGTGATTCCCAGAGTCTGTAACCTCCCTCTGGGTCACTTAGGTGGTATTTATGGTGGTTTTAAGTTTAATATGAAAGGTATAGAGGAAAGATCACCTGATAAACAATAATAACAGAGATATTGATGATAATGCCAATAGCATTTATTGATAATTATATGCAAACACTGTTCTATTACTCTGTTTTATTTGTGATAATTAAAAAAAACAAGCATAATTTTTAAAACAATGAAAAATCACACTAAGGATCTCAGAAATAAGGCAAAGGGGCTTCAGTCACTTTAGGTCCAAGTATCTAAGATGAAGAGAAGGAGTGACTTCTGTCTCTTCATCTCTCCAAACAAAATCTGGACACAGTGCGGCATGGCATATAAGTGCCTTGGCTTATCTGGCTGGCTGTGCCTCTGCATGCTCTCAGCTCTTCTAATTGCCATAGTACAGCTCACAGTTGTGGATTTTGATAGCAGTTCTTGGACTCACAGTGTACAGCCTGTTCCCAGTGTCCAGTGGACTTCCCATTGCCCTTTTATTTACCTGCCAAGAGCTATTTTGTCCTTATTTCAAACACTGTGATGGGTTTTTGTTCCCTCTGTGAAACCTTTTCTACAGAACTGTGAGGACAGTAAGGCCAGTGAGTCTTGACACTAAAAAATCTTAGGATTAAATCATATCTTTTTGTTCCCCTTCTGACATCTTTTTATTATTTTTTTCTTCTTTTCAGATTGATATAAAACTGAGATATAAAGTTGTGTAAATTTGAGGTGCCCAGTGTATTGATTTGATGCATTCATATGTTGAAATATGATCACCACTGTAGTGTTACCTAACGCCTCCATCATATCATGTAATTATCATTTTATGGTGTGTAAAGTCAGTTAAGATCTAGACATTTTTCCAAAGAAGACATACAGATGGCCAAAAGATGCATGAAAAGATGTTCAACATCATTATTAGAGAAATGTAAATCAAAACTACAATGAGGTATCACCTCATGCTGGGCAGAATGGCCATCATTAAAAATTCTACATTTAATGCTGCAGATGATATGGAAAAAAGGGAACCCTCCTGCATTGCTAGTAGGAATGTAAATTGGTACAGTCACTATGGAGAACAGTACAGAGGTTCCTTAGAAAACTAAAATTAGAGGTACCATATGACCCAGTAATCCCGCTACTAGGAATATACCTGGAGAAAAGCATAATTAAAAAAGACAATGTGTCCCAATGTTCATTGCAGCTTTGGTTTGTAGAGAGATGCTGAATTTCAGATGTTAAAGGAAGGAAAATGTGAAGAATATCTTATTCCAGCATCATGTGGATATCATTCTATAATATATCCTTATTAACCATTTTTATATTTTGTTCATTGTGGATTTTATATTAATTTTTAGTTTTAGAAAATATGGCACTGAACTATTATCTGGGTTACTGAGTTTTCTAACATTCTTTTAAGTGATATGCTCTAGAGAAGCGCCTTATCCTCTTCACCCTGGTCATGCAGGTTAAAAGTAGTCACTCTCTTCCTTTTCTTTTGCACAAAGTTATAACATTACACATATCACACAGTGATGTTTACCTACCATTAAGCATTGCTTCTACCAATTTAATCTTCCAGAAAATGAAAATGACATTATCTATACAAACTTAAGATGGACACTATTGTCTTCCTCATTTCACAGATGTGAAAACTGATGTCTGAGGGTGAGACGTAATCACCCAGCGCTGCGCACTAGTGAGTCTTGGACCAGGGATGTGAGACCTAATCTCTCTAAACAAGTCCTCCACTTTAAACAGCAAGGGCTTCCCAGATGGCGCTAGTAGTAAAGAGTACACCTGCCAGTACAAGAG
Organism: Antilocapra americana; assembly: GCA_007570785.1. Lineage (NCBI taxonomy): Eukaryota > Metazoa > Chordata > Mammalia > Artiodactyla > Antilocapridae > Antilocapra > Antilocapra americana. The sequence goes on along the minus strand of ML664173.1, from coordinate 4,131,571 downwards.
ACCCACGAGGTGGGGGTTCAATCCTTGGGTCAGGAAGATCCCCTGGAGAAGGAAGTGACGACTCACTCCACAGACTACTGTAGTGAACATATTTGTAGCCTCTGGAAGTCCCTGAAGAAAGGAGATGACCCAGGGTGGCTGCTTCTGCAGTTGAAAATGGCTGTGGACTCTTTTCCCGAATGAGAAAGTTGAATTGATTTGAAGAACTGTGAAATTAGTTCTTACCGAGAAACGTAAAGGTCAGCTTCCCCAAAAGGTTTTCCTTCTCCAAAGTTGTGCCCACAGTTTTGAGCCCTTACCTTCCATATTCCCTAGAATGACTGCTGCCTCGTAGGTACTCGAGACATTTAACAGAAATCAATATGCACTTGTAACTGTCACTGAAAAGGGGAAACAGATTCTTGTTTCCCAATATTTCAGAGTAACTTTCTCCTGCAAAATTATTAGGTCTGTGTGACTTTCTAGTCAACCTGATTTCAAATGAAGTTATATCAATAGACAGTGAAAGACCTCCAAGCTCACAGACAAAGGAAGACCTTAATTAAAATCAATAAAGAAAAAAAACTTGTAAAAACAATTAAGCGCTGAAGTTGACTCCTTTTAATTTGAGGTCTGCAGGTCTTCTTGGGAAATTACTAAATCGTTGGGATGATTTAATTTGGCTGCCTTGAATTAAGTTGTGGTGTCCGAGATGGAAAGGGTCTCTCAGATATCATGTGACACACAATCTTGAGACACACTGCAGGGATGGTATAAATCCTAAAAGAAAGCAGAACATTGAAAAAGTCAGGTAAGTGGAGGAGCCAGCTGTCTTCCGGAATAGATGCTTTCAGTTGGCATATTTTAGGAACTGTTTGTTCCACGAAAAGTTTAGGAATGCAAGTGGTAATAGAAATTTTAGTATAAGAAGGGACTATACGTCACACTTTTTCTAGCATTCAGAAAAAGTTTACTTCTGAAAAAAAAAGCCTTATTTCTTTGTTGAAAGAAATAAGTTAGTGAGCAAAATAGATTAGGGGTGGCTATGTGATTCAACTCAGTCCAAAACTTAACTATAAACAAAAATCAGACCTAAAGCTTTACGTTTAAATGATTGGAGAAATATACATTCTCTCTTGCTCTCTTTTAATGAACTAGAACGAAAAGAATGAGATCCTGAATTCATCATGTGAGGAGAACAAAAAAAAAAAAAATGGAGAGAAGCCAAAACTCGATATCATTTGGACTCCTGGATCAAATTCATTATGGAGCCTGTACCTAAGCTTTTTTTAATTATTTTTTAACGTGGCCCATTCTTTAAAGTCTTTATTGAATTTGTTCCAATATTGCTTCTGTTTCATGATTCAGTGTCCTGGCCGAGAGGCATGTCGGATCTTAACTCCCAGATCAGGGCTCAAACCCTCAGCCCCTGTGCTGGAAGGGGAAGTCTCACCACCAGGGCAGCCTCCTGAGTTAAGCTTTCCAGCATTGTTGTTCTCCTACAGAATGCAGTGGGGACTGATTTTCTCTTGTTTGTAAAAGCAGGAAAGCAAACGTTTGTGGGGAACCTTATTTTCCCTTACATGACTTTCAGTTAAGTGATACCATTTCATGAAAGAAATGTAAACCTTCACTCAGGCTATATTAGTAGGAAGCAGTTAATTCTCATTTTTGAGAAAGCTTTCTTCGCAAGCAATATTTTTCTGGCTCCTAAAGATACTTGATTAGAGTTTTCTAATTTACCTCAAATTTACATATGTAGAAACTCTGGATATTTTTAAAAAAATCCAGCCTTTAAATTTTATGAGACTTTCTCTCTTCTGAATGTATGATTTAAGCAAATAGGGTGTCATAAAACAGGTTGTAATCTGTGATTTCATGATTTGTTAGACAGGACTGCTCTTCCTATAGTCAACTGATAGCAGTTAAAGGCAGATGAGGAGTAAATAATGAAAACTACAATTATAAAATGATTTCAGGATAGCCATGGTTAACTAGTGGATGAAGAACAGAACACTGAAAAAATTAGTTCAAATACTTTAAAATATCATTATCAAGTCAATATGGCCTAATTTCTTTAATTAATTTCTTAAACCTATGAACTGCCATCAAGAAAGTCACTGTTGTACCACCATTAACATGGATTGTTTCTGCTAATTAAATCCGTCCTCAAAATGTTTATTTAGAGATTTAAAAAAAAAAGGCAGAGAAACAGACAAACTAATGATATCCAGTTGTGTGAATTTTTACTTCTCTGGTTGAGTCAGTCTCATGCAAACATAAGTAGTTATGAAACCCATGTCCAAATACTTGGTTAATGATGAACTTGTTCTGCAATTGTTCGACTCCCTCTGGCTTTTCTTTCTCCATCTGTAATGGGTGACACATCCCCCACTGAGTCACTTTTGACTTTAAATTATGAAACCATGCCAAAGCTCTTTGCAAAAATAAAGTGTTCTATATGTGATTCATGATCAAAATAATGATCTTAACCTCTACAGGGTCTCCTAAAAATAATTATGCTTATAGACTTCAAATCAGTACAGCTGGCTTGAATTCCATTTTAAACCCACATTGTTAGATGCATTTGATCAAGTAAACCCAGCTTAAAAGCAACAGACAAGCTATAGAAGAGATGGGTATCTAGTTATGAAGAGAACAAGCAGAAAGAATCAGAATGTGTTTTTGGTGATTTGTGTACCTGAACACAGGCCATTTCCCAAAGCAGGGAAACAATTCCTTGTTAAAGAGAGAGAGCCTGTTGGTAAAACCAGGTGCGTTAATACTCTTTGGAAGAGCAGTGGTAACAGTTTTCATTTATTGAGGGTATTGTCTGCACCAGAAACTAGCTAAGCTACGTACATGTGTTTTCTCAATTATTCCATATAACAACTTTAGGAGTTGTATTTTATTATTAAATTCCACATTTTACCAAAAGAGAAATGGAACCATTAAGACATTAACTAGTTTTACCAGGATTACAAATTTGTGATAAAATAGGTATTTATACCAAGCTTGGCAAGTTTCTACAGAATACAACATATAAAAAGAAGCACCATACTCCCCATTGACTAGGTCACATTGACCTAAAAGCAACATGCTGATCATGCCTGAGATGAGCAACATAATCTACAACCTTATTTTTAAATTTAAAGTAGTTCATAGGCTCAAGTTTTACTTTTGTTTTCTTCTTTTATTCCTCATCCTATTAATCAATCCTTACTATGTTCAAGAGAAGAAATGACCATCAGAATCAGGGAAAAGATTCCTCCCCCCCCACCAACAGAGCCTAATTACACAATTGCAACAGGATTCCAAGGAAGCCCCAGGGTGGCTCATGGGGATGGACTGTATCAGTCAGAACTTCCAGTTGTCAGTGACTGAACCCCAGTGTAATAAGATAAAGCAATGTGAAAGTCTGGACACTTATTTGATGATATAACTGATCATTCCAAGACTAGATGATAGTTTCAGGCACAGCTAGGATCCAAAATTGAAATGATCACTAAGTCTTTCACTGTCTTCCTGAGCACACACCCACCCATCTTTCAGCTTGGCTTCCTTTGTGTAGGCCTCATTCTTTTGAAGGGACAACCAACACCCTCAGGATCGTAGATCTAAGGATCACAGATCTAACAGGTACTGCAGAACAGAGTTCATCTTTCTTGCCTGTGGTTGTGAGTCAATTTCAGGTAAAGAGTATAAGTGACTTGCTTGGAGCACATGCCCAAACTATGGCCCAACCAATTCCACCAACAGCCGGAGTCTGGGGAGGTACAAACATCTGTTCCTCACTCTAATGTAATCTTAAATGGGAGGAAAGGATGCAGAGGAGGCAAGGAGACAACCATGCAGTGTAGAAGCTGTTCTTTACCTGTGTGCAGTACATAATACCTTATTTTGCCCCCTCAAACTTCCAGTGAAGTAGTGCTTTTATCCTTATTTTAGATAAGTTGAGGTTCAGGGATTATAAGCATTTGGCCCATTTTAACACAAGTGTCATCTCCAACACATGTACATACTCTGAGCCACAATACAGTAAGCCTCTAGAAAAGACTGATATTGCTTACCTACCAAAGATGCAAATATTTTTATTACTCTGTGGCAAAGCTGTAATATAGTAAGCCATACTGAATACCTAGAAATTGGGAAAATCCTCTTTTTCTCTTAAATATGACCTAGGTTTTACAGAACTTTCTGAAGAGCCAGACTTATCTGTAAGGAGATGAAAACTGGATCTACCTAGGGCTTCCCAAACTGTGATGGAAATCTATCTGCTGCTTCATCATCACACAGGAGAAGCCTATACTGTTCAGCATTCCTGTCTTTATTTCTTTCACCAACTTAATTGAGGCTGATGAAGTTAGATATATTGGCTTGCAAACTTTTTAAGAAAGAAGCTCTACTATGGAAGGCAGAGGTTAAGCTAAAGGATGCACTGTAGACTTTTCTTCAAACCTTTTCTGCCCCTCTTTGACCCAGCGATAGACACTTCACTCTACTATAGGTTTACAGGAATATGGAATCTTCTGAAGCAGAAATAGTGAATATGATGGAATGAGCCCCTCCACCCACCCCCCTGGCTATGAATGGTTCTCCAGCTATTTATCTTAGGAAAGCAGAGAATAAAAGGGACAAAGATTTTCCCCTTCAGAAGACTGCATTTGTCTAGCCCCAGGCTGCTTGACCTAGAGCAGTATTGGGTGGCATTTCTCTTAGTTTATCTTCTGTCTTCTTCAGGACATGGAAGACAGTGATATAATTTATCGTTCAGTTCTAAATCCACTAACGCTTTGTTATGTTTTCAATGATCTCCTTTTAAATACTTTTGTTCTGTTCTAAGTTTTCTTTAACAATTTTCCTTTAGGTTCTAATACTCACCCTCCTTGGCTGATATGTAAAGGGTGGACATGTTTAGTAACACAAGATATTGTGGGGTATGTATTAGTGTAGTTTCAATAACAATTCCCAGAGATGCTTATACCTGGGTCATCTTATAAGCTCACATAACCAAAAGAACAGTGTAGTGAAGAAAATAATACCACTGTGAGGTTGCACCATGGATAGAGGCAGCAGATGATGACCCTGAGATATGCAGAAGCACTTTGACATCTTAGTTTTACAAACATATCATTGTACAAGTGGGCTTCCTTTATGGCAAGGTAGGTAAAAGAATCCAACTGCAATGAGACGATCCAAGGGATGTGGCTTCAATCCCTAGGCCAGAAGGTTCTCCCAGAGGAGGAAATGGCAACCCAACCCAGTGTTCTTGCCTGAAAAATCCCATGGACAGAGGAGTCTGTTGGGCTACAGTCCAAAGGGTCTCAAAGGGACATGTCTCATGTCAAAAGGGACATGCCTGAGCAACTGAGCACATGCGCACGTGACATAGTTTTTCATAGAAACTCAGTACAGATATTCTAAGAGAGTACCTCATAGGATAGAGTGACTATCTACAAGTTTCGGTGTATTAACAGAACAGTGTGGGAGGCGGTAATATCCAAAAATCAAGTGAAATCCTAACCATGGCATTAAATGACTGAGTAAGTCCTTGTCTGATACTGAAGTTAGTTTCCATCACTTCTGAGAGCTATGAATCCTTCAAGTGTTATAGTCAGTAACTGCTGTACTTCTTGAGATGAGACCAAGGACCACTGGGTGGGCAATGAAGATGCTAGGAAGTCCTTTTTATTAGCCCCCAGGCATTAACTATTAATTATACTAGGATGATGTCATCTCGATCTTTATCTTTTTACAGTTAATCTCAGCATGAAGGACACTGTATAAAACAAAGATTAAATTATCTACATGAGGATTACACAAGGATTAAATAAGTATTGATAGTTTCAGCTCCTTTTCTCACCAAAATCTTAGTAAGACTTTTACTACTCATCCTTAAAGAATTTCTTGCACTCAAATAAATTGTTGATTTTGACAACCACAATAGCTTAGTCAAAAATTATTTACACTCAGTAATTTTATGCCAAGAGAAAAATTAGACATCCAAACTCCACATTAAAAAATAAAGAAACAGCGTTTGCTTCAGAGTTCACAGCATCACTTTCTTGTTGGAACTAACTTGGAATACTACTTAGAGAACATAAAATATACTTGAAAAGTAGTTTCTTATTTTTCTTGTAAGATATTATGTTTAAGTGTATTTTAATTTTGTTATTACCCATTTTTGTTTGAAGTTTTCTAGATTGAAGTTTGGGTAAGATATTGAAGCAGATAGAGTATGAATTGGTCTTCAGTTAAGGAAAGAATGAATAGAATATTTAGGAAATTTTTAATATTTATATTTTTCTGTTGAATTAACTTTCAAACTACCTTAAAAAGTTCAGGATGATATTGATGACAATATCTATCTATCTATTTGTCCATCTGTCACACGAGTGTAGATGTCAGGTGAGTATAAGCTCCTTGGTTCTTGTCTTGTCACAACAAAGATTTGGAGTGACAGACATTTAAGCCCTCTGCAGGGGACAGCTCCCGGGTCTCGAACAGACCGTGTTATAGCTCTTGGATAAATCAGTGTTACAGCTCTGTTTTATTTAAATAAAAACAAAAAAATTCATCCTTAAAGTGTGAAGAAATACCCATCCAAAGACACAAAGAGAAGAATGCCACAGCGCATAGGGGAGAGAGAGTCCATACTTGAAGCGCGGGGGGAGAGAGAGAGACAGTGCACCGCACTTTGGCTCCCCTTTTATGTTTTTTTCTGCCCCCAGCCCGTCCTATGCAAATTGGGCTAGTCCTGCTACCTGAAGTCCTCACTCAGGTCCTTGGACCTTCCTTTGCCCTTCCTTGTTCTATTTTTGCGGGCTTTTCCCTTCCTTGTCTTCTAGCCACTGCCATTTTGGACTCCTGTTTCCTATTCTAACTACCTAACACATCTATCTACCTGTTGGGAACATTTACGTTTACTCTGGTTCCCAATGCCAATTTGAAATGTTGTTGACTCTCTTTCCAAAAAATAGTAGAGATACTGACATGGGATAGCAACAAGAGAAATGTGATTAATTTTTTCTGAGACTTTGTTAGCAGTATAAAATCTACCACTAAAATCTTTTCTGAAGACACTTCCAGTCACCATACTTCAGGAAGTATATAACGGCTGTCAAAGAACTTGAGTCTACTTCAACCAAAACAAAGTCAGGCTTCCAAGTCATATTATGGAAAAAAGATTGAGAAAAGTTACCTTATTCTCACTGGGTAAATGATGTGTCCCTAATGATCTAACTTCAGTTCAAAACATTGCATTTGAGTTGATGAACATTAATTCAAACAACATCTCACACATAAGGTAACAGATCCACACAAGAAACCACAACTTGAAATAAGGATTTTAGTCAGCTTAAAAAAAAAAAAAGTAAATTTTTCACTCCAAACCCTTTTTAATGAGCAGGGAATATGTCGAGATGAGAGCTGTTAAAAGAGGATGTACAGTGCAAAGAGGGAGATTAAGGGAAAAAACAACTTTTGAAAGTTATAGCAGCAGTATTGGGGATAGCTTTTTGGTTAATCATTTGGTTAATCATTGGAAATTAGAACCTTTGTGCATCAGTCCACAACACCTGTCTAAATGGTCAGTTACCTTTATTGAGGAAAATCTCTTTTATATGACTGTGAACCTCCAAGCCACCCATGTGACCTCTGCATCCAAAAGATGTTCACTAATGCATATTTACTGATGAATGGATTTAGCTTTAAATGTATCAAAAGGTGATATTTAGCATTCAAGATTGTATGGAATTTATAATAATACCTATGTTAAGATGCTTCATGGATAATATTCTAATAAAATATTTGATTAGCAGTGTGCAAGTATTATGGACTTTTCTCCTGTATTGCTTCACTTGAACCCACTACTGCCTTGTAAAACAGGCAAGATAGATATTTTCCAGTGTGTTATACAGAGGGGAAAGGAATGAGATTCTAGGTCATAGATAAGTATCCCCAAATGCTGGTTAAGGGCTAGTGAACAGTGTTTTAATGAAAGGGGAAGGAAGTAGACCAGTGCACTTCGGTTATCAGTCTCTCAAGCAATGGATTTAGTCCTGGAAACCCACTGCACGATCTGTCCTCCTAGAACTGACAAAGGAAGCCCAGAGAGGGCCAATTTCTATATACAGATAAAATAAATGACTTTAGGGGTTTATCTTCATTCATTCAGCCAGCCCGTCATTTATTTTTCAATAACACAGCAAATTATAGTGGAACTATCACCCAAGCCTAAAATGAGAATATTCTCAGTCACTTAATGTGCTCTTTCCCTGTCTCACATCCTCATGTTCTCATCTTCCCCAGAAGTTTCTATGATGCTGAATTTTGCAACATAGAAATATATATCGCATGTTTAAACCAGCTTTTTCACTTTTCTCTTTCATCTTCATCAAGAGGTTCTTTAGTTCCTCTTCACTTTCTGCCATCAAGCTGGTGTCATCTGCATCTCTGAGATTATTGATATTTCTTCTGGCAATCTTGATTCCAGCTTGTGTTTCATCCAGACCAGCATTTCTCATGATGTACTCTGCATATAAGTTAAATAAGAAAGATGACAATATACAGCCTTGACATATTCCTTTTCCTATTTAGAACCAGTCTGTTGTTCCATGTACAATTTAACTGTTGCTTCTTGACCTTCATGCAGGTTTCTCAGGAAGCAGGTAAGGTAGTCTGGTATTCCCATCTCTTTAAGCATTTTCCACAGTTTATTGTGATCTATTTACCATATACACATGCATATACACACATAGATCAAACTGAGTACAATTTATAAAAACAATAAAATTAATTTCTTTTTCTTCAGGTTTTTAAAATTCTAAATTATCCAAATTTGTAACTATAATTTTTCCCTTTTGTTAGTCACAGTTTATTTATTTTCATTACTCTATAATATTCCATTGTGGGGATACTTCACAATTTTTAAAATCTGTTTCTCATTAAAAGTCATTTAGTTACTCATTATCTATGATGAATAGAAACACTACATCATATATATAAATGTATTTCTTAAAATACATTTACATATGTAAGCTAAAATTCATCTTGAGTGTATACTTAGACCTGAACTTGGCAAGTCGGAGGTTATGTGGATATTCAAATCTGTAAGAAAATGCCAAATTTCTGAAGCTGCTCTACTCGTTAACACTTTGACCAGCAGTGGTGTGGCCCAGCTTCGTGACACTGCTTCTTAACTTTTTCCAATCAAATAATTGCCGATTATTTATCATGATGTCCTTCATGTCCATTTTCCTGGGTAGGAAATTTCCTACATTTCCTACCAAGAATAAATTTCCTTCATTTATTCTTACAGTTACTAAACACACATTCAAGTCTACCACTATTAACCTTTTCTGTGTTGATGTGTGGTAATCCTTTGTTGATTAAATGTGCTGCAATTATTTTCTTCTGGTTTTTAGGTTATCTTTTCACAATTTCAATGGTATCTTTTGATGAACTGTTCTATTTAATTTTAATATAGTCTTTGTAGGTATGGCCCGGCCTTTGTGTTTAAGAGAGCTTTACATATCTGGAGATGAGAAAGATATTCATCTACTATTTTTATAAGTTTCATAATTTTCTTTAGGTATTTAAATGCTTAATACATCTGTCATTGGTTTTGTGCCTAATATTAGCTAGAGATTTTATTTTCAATATAAGCATAATAAATGTTTTTTATAGATTTGTTGAACAAAACATTTTCCTCAGTAATTTGCTATGCTATTTCTTTATATATATAATTCTTATTATGAGTCTGCTTCTGAGTTCTCTATTTTATTTAGTTGGTCAATTTTCTTTTTCTCTTCATAAACACCACAGCATTTTAATTACTGGTACTTTGTCATAAGTTTTTGTAGCTTCCCCTCCTAAATTTGCTTTTTCAAAACTATTTTGGATCTTCTTCCCAATTTGTAAGTCTGTACACATTTTCTAAAACAGTATTTTACTGTAAAGTATAGCACACTTACAGAAGAGTGCATAAAATATAAATGAGCAGTTGAATAAAATATTATAATGGCAACACTAAGAAAAGGAACATGGCCTTTTCCCCAGAAGTCTCCCAACTCCTCTTCTCAATCATTATCTCCTATTCCCTGAATGTAAACAATTCTACTTTCGTTGATAATCACTTACTTGTTGTGCTTTTATATTTTATCATTTCTGGATGCACATCATAGCAATACAGTTTAATTTTTGATTGCTTTTAAATATTGTATTAGTGGAGATAGATGGCATTTTCTGTCTTGCTTCTTTTTGAGTAACATTATGTTTTGAAAAATTAATCCATGCTGTTATATGCCAGTATTGTTCATTCATTTTTATTTCTATGTAGTATTCCATTGCATGAATATATACCACACAATTAATTTGTCTTACAGAAATGTGAGATGTTTTCAGTTTGAAACAATTAAGAATAACATCTCAATGGATTATTACAAATATCTTCCTGGAAACACACACACACACATTTCTCTAGAGTAATACTGGGACTGAAATTTATGTGTCATAAGGGATACATAGTTTAAAATTTAATAGAGAAATGCTGAACTGAATAGATCAACTTCAACATCCATAAGAAGTATATGAAAGTTCTTGCTACTGCATATTTTCACCAATATCTGATAGTCAACTTTTCATTTTGCTTTTGCTAATACTTTGTTATTCTAGTGGATGAGTAGTGGTAGATCATGATGATTACTGATAATGCTGAATTAATTTCCATATGATTATATGATTATTGGTCACACATTATTTCCATAGTTAATGTCCATTTTTTTCTAGTTGCTCTTTATTTTATTAATTTAGAATTGTTTTTTAAAATTCCTGTCTCTTAGTCAAATTTATAGTAAATCTCTTCTTGCACTGTAAGGTTTGTCTCTTTTTTTAAACTTTTTTAATAGTGGTCTCTTTCTCCCATCTTTGTCCGCTGCTCTTCCTTTTATTACACAAACAGGAACTCTAAATACATAACCAAACTCATTAACTTTTTTCTCTTGTAATTGGTATATTTCTGGACTGTTTCATAATCTTTCTCTACCTCAAAACATGAGATCATTTTGTATTACAATCTAAAGTTGTACATAGTTTTATACAATGTATTTGGTTCTCTTTTTTCTGTAATTGCATTTGTAATCCATATGAAACTGACTTGGGTGATAAGGTGTAAGACAGTGATCAATATTTTTTATCCTTCTTGACTCTGGATATCAGTTTGTTCCCAAATGTTGACTTAAAAAAGTGCTTTCTCACTATTACTCTGAAATATCATCTTTCCCTCAAATTAAGTGTCAAAGTTGATGTGGTTCTGTTTGTATTTTATGTATTTTGTTTATGTGCTTACCCTTGATCCAAAAATCTACTAGCTGAATTATAAAAACGTAATACAGATTCCATAAATCCTCTTACCATGCTCTTCATCTTCTAGAGAATCTCAGCTATTAGTTGTTTGCATTTCCATATAATATTTAAATCACTTATCAGTTTTACACATGTACACATACATGTGCATGTGTGTGAGTGCTAAATCACTTCAGTTGTGTCCCACACTTTTAGACTCTATGGACTGTAGCCCGACAGGCTCCTCTGCCTTGGGATTCTCCAGGAAAAAATACTGGATTGAGTTATCATTTCCTTCTCCAGAGGACCTTCCCAACCCAAGGATCGAACCCACATCTCTTACATCCCCTGCATTGGCAAAAACAGGTTCTTTTACCATTAGTGCTACTTGAGAAGCCCAAGTTGTTTTGATTACAAGTGTAACATAAATATGAACAATCTGGGGGAATATGACACTCTATGTTGTTTATTCTTCTTGCTCATGAATATGGTGTTTATGCTTTATTAGCTCCAGAATTTTTAAGAGTCTCCTAGGTAGCTATTCTAGAATCATTTTATAATGATTTAATTTTATATACCAATACCTCAAAGATTTATCTCTAGACTTTCATTTTATTGGGAAAGCTATTGCAAATGATACTTTTTCAAATTTTATGTTTGGTTGCTGTAAATAATTTATAAATAAAATATATTTTTTAGAATAACAAATTTGTACTCATAGTTTGAGTGGACTTGTTGAATGGACCATTCATAGTTGGACTTGAACTTAAGCAAACTCTGGGAGACAGTGGAGGACAGGGCATTCTGGTGTGCTGCAGTCCATGGGGCTGCAAAATGCTGGGCGTGACTTAGCAATTGGATGGCAACAACAGCATCCAATAAGTTCTTTGCTGATTTTGATTAATATTGTATTAAATCATTATAGCAAAGGGGTGTGAATGGGTATCTTTTTGATGTTAAGACTTTATATGAACATGAGCTATGCTCTTTATTCATTAGTTCATTCAAGTGAGTTTGGATATAATTTTATAATTTTTACATGTAACTGACATAGTTCATACAGTTTTTGTCTAAAAATTTTATACTTTTGTATATGTATATATGTATACATATTTGTATACATGTATATGTCTATATATTTGTAAATGCTGAAATTGACCTCTTTACAAACTGTATTCTTCATTTTTTTGAACAGAATACTGATATATAATTGACTTCTGTATGTTAAACTCACACTCATGCACATTTATAGATTTATAGTATAGATATAAATACAAAATACCCTTGCATTTCTAAGATAGGTGTTTTTCTTTTCTATTAAGTTTGACTGTCCATATTTTTAGACTTCTGTGCCTCAATCTCAAATGTGAAGAAATAAACTCTTAAAGTTGTCCTTATATTATTCCTCATTGGATTGGGCATTAAGATATGTTACTCACAAGTAATGAACAGGAAAATATTCTCTTGTGAAAGAAGTTTTCTGTTTATTCAAATTCATTTATTAACTCATCTATGTTAAATGGGATAATTTTTAAAATATTTAAATTTCTGTGATTAATTATGATTTCCATTTCTTCTTGAGTTGGTCTTAGTAGGATATAAGCATTACAAATTTTATTGTCAGAAATCTTGAAAGAATTCTCTCCTGTTTCTAAAAAATCTGTTCTATCTTCTAAGACACTCTTTTTATTCATAATACTAGGTCGTTTTTTTTTTTTTTTTTTCGTCTTTTTTTGTTTTGGGTCTTTTTTTTCCTCAATTGTTGTAAAGTTTTGTCTGTTTTACTAAGCATTTGGGCTTCCTGGGTAGCGCAAATGATAAAAGATTCTGCCTGCAGTGCAGGAGACCTAGGCTCTATCCCTGGGTCAGGAAAATCCGCTGGAAAAGGGCATGGCAACCCACTCCAGTATTCTTGCCTGGAGAATTCCATGGACAGAGGAGTCTGGCAGGTTTACAGTCCACTGAGTGGCAAAGAGTGGGACATGACTAACACACACAGGTGTGTTTTTTTGTTTGTTTGCTTGATTTTTACTTTTCTTTCCTCCACTTTGGTCTTTTTCTCTTGGTTTTTTGCTCTAGAGCATGTTTATTTCACTAAGCATTTCCAAAACCCAACATTTTTGATTGTGAATTGTTTTAATTGATTTGGCTTTTATTTTTATTTTCTTTATACTGGTTATTCTGTTGTTACCTTTCCATATTTTAAACTTAAAAACAATTTGCATTTTTCCTCTCTTATCTTCTAGTGTAAACATTTAAGACTGAAAATTGCTCTCAGGTACACCTTTAACTATATCCCTTTAGTTTTGGTATGTATTTAATTTCCACATATTAAAATAAAAGTTCCATTGTTTTCTTCCTGGATCCCAGCATTATTTATTAATGTTATTTCCAAGTTACAAAGAAGATAGGTCCATAGGTAGATACATAGATAGGAATTGTTTAAAAATTACCTGAACTAACTGCATTGATGTCAGAGAAAATTCTTTAAGTCTGTTAAAAATTACTTTATATCTTAGCTTATAGTCAACATAAATAAGTGTTCAGTGTCTTTGTATCTGTCAACTTTTTTTATATTAGCAAATATTCTTCCTTTCCTGTTACTTGCCTTGCAACAACAAAATCTTTTTCTCTTCACTCACATTACATAGCAGCTGACCTTCAGCTCCAACTGTGTTTGACCCTATTGGGCTCCTCCAAACTCCACATGGCTCCTCTTTCCAGAACCTGTGGTGGAGAAGTAACACCCGCCACACCTGCTTGGGACATGCTGTCCTCAAGGCAAAGAATAGAAATATTTGAGGCTAAACCACACCACAGAAGCAAATTATTGCTCCTTCCCTGTTGTATTGTACCTGATTTTCTCACACTCTTTTGGATAAAACAAGTCATTGATCAGTCCCAACACTAAAGCAAGGGTACATACTAAATTGTCACCCTGCTTATTTAACTTATATGCAGAGTACATCATGAGAAACGCTGAGCTGGATGAAGCACAAACTGGAATCAACATTGCCGGGAGAAATATCAATAATCCCAATATGCAGATGACACCACCCTTAAGGCAGAAAGTGAAGAAGAAATGAAGAGCCTCTTGATGAAAAAGAAAGAGGAGAGTGAAAAAATTGGCTTAAAACTCAACATTCAGAAAAATAAGATCATGGCATCTGGTCCCATCAATTCATGCCAAATAGTTGGAGAAACAATGGAAACAGTGACAGATTTTTTTTGTGTGGGGGCTCCAAAATCACTGCAGATGGTGACTGCAGCCATGAAATTAAAAGACACTTGCTCCTTGGAAGAAAAGTTATGACCAACCTAGACAGCATATTAAAAAGCAGAGACATTACTTTGCCAACAAGGTCCATCTAGTCATGGCTATGATTTTTTCAGTGGTCATGTATGGATGTGAGAGTTGGACCATAAAGAAAGCTGAGTGCTTAAGAATTGATGCTTTTGAACTGTGGTGTTGGAGAAGACTCTTGAGAGTCCCTTAGACTGCAAGAAGATCCAACAAGTCCATCCTAAAGGAGATCAGTCCTGAATATTCACTGGAAGGACAGATGCTGAAGCTGAAACTCCAATACTTTGGCCACCTGATGTAAAGAACTGATTCATTTGAAAAGATACTGATGCTGGGAAAGATTGAAGGCGGGAGGAAGATGAGATGACAGAGGATGAGATGGTTAGATGGCATCATCGACTCAATGGACATGAGTTTGAGTAAACTCCTGGCATTGGTGATGGACAGGGAGGCCTGGTGTGGTGTAATCCATGGGGTCGCAAAGAGTTGCACATGACTGAACTGAACTGAACATACTCAATCTACCTGGAAACATGTCACAGTTAGGAATAATGCAGCTCTAACAGGTCAGGGATCATATATTTGAAAATAGGGTGAAGTCTGCTATAATCATTGAAAATGATGTCTATTCTAATTTTCCTTTCTTTAAACCATTTTGCTTTATATTGGAGTATAGGTGATTAACAATGTTGTGATAGTTTCAGGTGGACAGCAAAGGAACTCAGCCATACATACACAGGTATCCATTTTTCTTTGCAGAATTGGTATGTGTATTATACCATGGTGTTTTATTGTATTGTTAAATCTCTGAGCTGTTATTGATCTGTCAGCTTGATCTAAAAATAACCAAGAGATGTTTTCCAGGAAAATTGAATGCATATATTTTATAAAATAGCCTCATATGTATAAAACAAAAATTACTAGGTCTATTGAAGAATTGAATAAATCCAGTATCATGGTGAGACATTGAGAAACACATTTTACTTCTGGCAAAGAAAGATAATCTTGCCTGTTTGATTGTTCATTTGAGTATTTTTTTCTGTATGTAAATTTTGCAAGTAGATTTTTTTGTTCCTTAAGACAAAAAAATGGAAGAATAAGAGAATATTTAATTTTTGCACCTCCTTCTATATAGTTTACTTCTCTAAAATAATTTTGGTGAAGGGCTTGAAGTAGAAAAGACAAATTATTTATTAGGTTCAAAAAAGATTCAAGTTTTTACATTTAGAAGGGATGAATTGGTCTTAAACTGTTAAAATACATTTTAATTTGCATTAGTTTGTCACTTGTAGCTCAGTTACATAAAAAGATGCAGATATTCTTTCAAAGGACAAAATTCAGGTATGCATGCAAGCCAAAGGTGAATATAAGGAAACTAGGAGAGACTTAGTTTTTGCCTATGATAAGACTCAAAATGTTGAAACTCAGATTACAGGTGTGAAAAGCTTGAATGTCAAGTAAAAGATGACCAGTAAATTAACCAAAAAGATAGTCAATTGGATAGATTGATATTTCCTATACAATTTGCTTTAATAGATATTGTCCAGTTGGAGGAATAAATCTACTGCTAATACAGCTGAAATTTACAGAGTAAGCCAATGTTACCCGAAAATAAGTTTTTAAAAAAGAACAAGAATTCTGCGTGTGAGTGCATATATCTCTGTGTTAATAATTTTTGCTGATTTAGATAAACTATCCTGTGAAAAAATTATACCTTTTTATAGATACTCCAAAGTTTTCAACCAGATTCTCCAAAAAATTTTAATTTGACAGATTTTCTAAAAATTTTCAGTTTCAGCATTTGAAAGATGGCAAGTCATAGGCAAAGAAGAGACTTTGCCTATTTCTGATGAAACTTGCAGCTTCCCTGTTGATACAGTTCAACTTAGACTGGAAAGAAATCTTCCCTTAGTCTTTATAAAACTGTGGCATATCACCTTGAACAAGGTGGAAAAACAATGGGTTTCAATTTACAGAAAAATTCAGACCTCATGCTGTCTCCCCAGACATGAACACAGGAGTGCCCCTGTATCAATCAGAATCCTTTGCCCTCAGTCCCATCCTGAAGTATGCATGACTCCACACAATTCTATGCACTGTTCTTTAATTCATTCTGGCTGTTTCCTAGATATTCTCTTTCCATAAACTGTCTATTGACCATAAAACTATTTTTAACCTCCCACGTATTCTCCCTAACAAAGAATATTTTCATTCATTCATTCAATAAATTGTACAGTTGCTACCATTTGGCTTAGAAACCCTGCAGGCTGATTTACCAACAGATGAGATGATTGGATGGTGTCACCAACTCAACGGATAGGAGTTTGAGTAAGGTCCGGGAGTTGGTGATGGACAGGGAAGCCTGGCATGCTGCAGTCCATGGGGTCGCAGAATCAGACGTGACTGAGCGACTGAACTGAACTGAGTGTTGAGGCAAGGAATATGACTTTATTTGGAAAGTATAATGATTGAAAAGATGGCAGACACCTCAAAAATAATGACCTTATCTGAGTCTGGATGCCATATCCTTTCACAAAACAGAGAGAGAGGGAGATGTTGAGGTACAGTAATAAAGGTCATCAATTTTACAAATATCTCCTAGAATGGCAAGCCTTGTGGAGGATATGTATTAATTTCTTCCTTCTGGTAGCCATCTACAGATGGACCTGGTCCTAAACAAAGACATTTTGATTTAACATTCAAGCAGAGAGGCAAGGTTCTCTGAAGCAGCCCATTCTGTATGGACAGCTTCCTTTTAGTGAACAAAAGGAATAAGAAGGAAAGGTTAAAGTAAGAAAAACAGGTCTAACATGGAGTCAGTTCATCCCTGTAACCCTGTGAACATCTAATCCTGCCAGGGACTATGTTGGGTACTAAAGATACCTCCTGTGCCAGACAGTCCGTTCCTGTTTTCACACAGATCCTTGAGTAATTCTATCTCCTTTGAGGTAGAAGGGGAAAAGTTAATCCAATCCTGAATTCCACTGCATGCATGATACAATGTAATGCAAGACTTTAAAGAAATGCCTTATACTTGAGGGCTAGTGTTTATATTTGATTTCCTCTATCAGAAAGGGATAGTCTATGGAAACATTGGAGAGACAGCAAGACGCAGCGACCGAAGGCTGTGTAACGTGATTGTACCCACACTGCTTTGTCTTTATTCTCACTCCAGAACTCAACGGCTCTTGCAGGAATCGGTTAGTTATTACCTTATCCCAATCCATCTTTCACTGGCTCCTGGTACAGACCTTCATGACATCATTCCTCACATAAAGAACCTACTGCTGCCACCTGTCCCCTTGCTGCTCAACCTAAATTCAAGGCCCTTTCCCCTGTCCTTCCTCAGTCTCTTCTAATCAGGCAGTTTGTCACTCGGCAAGGTCATCACTTTGCTCCATCCATCCAGACAAAACTTTCATGCTCTTGCATCATCCCATGAACTCCTGACTCTCAATGAGCTCACTTAAATTCCAACAGAACAACTTTCTTTCTTTTCCTTCCTTTTTTTCCTGACCAAATGCACCCCAGAAAATATGCAGTGTGAAATCTCACTCTGTGGTCTTGGTGAAACACAGGGTTATTTTCCAAGCATGTTCTTTCTTTCAAATCCAAACTGTTTTCTATGAAGAGAGATTCTGTTCTCAAAATACATTTGAACCAGGTTAGCTCATCTCAGTTTGAAATTGAGATTTATCTGGGAGTTGGGTATGAATGGTAGACCTGAGTTTAAAAAGTAGAGGTTCTCATAAGCACTGGATCAATAGAAAATGCATTTATGAAGGTTTGGATTTGTTTTCAGCAGCTGAGAAAGGTGAAAGCCCTGATTTATGAGCTAAGGATAAAGAGTGAGTTATGGGTGGCAGGAAAGACAATGTGATGCACTTTTTTTTCCAAGACAATTCCTCTCTAAAACCTAAGTAAACAGAAGCCAGTCTTTCAGATCAAAATGAAGAGTTGCACTTGAGTTCAAAGACTGAAGTTGTCTCATAGCCTTTCTAAGTGTCTTACACAATATTTTGATTTTTAATGTGATATTAGGATCATGGATAATGTGAATTGCAGTGATCCAGAGTGATATATAAATTACAGTTAGTTTCATTAAAATTGAAAGAAACCCTGTGTGAAATGAGAGAGGAACTTACAAATAAAGATATCATTGCCAAACTTAAAAAGTTAATTGATGAATTTTTTTCTTTGCAGAAGTAGGAATAGTGTTTAATAATAGAAATTCTTGCTTTTGAGAGTCTTAACAAGCATAGATAAAGCAATTATTGTGCCAAAAAGTCCTCCATTACATCAATAAATTGTAAGCTTACTCTGACTTTTTAACACTTGCTTGCTATGAAAATATTAAGGGTATATATCCAGCCAAATGAATAGTAATTTATTAGTTTTTAGGTTTCTAGGTCAAAATGGAAAAGAAAATTGTCCTTGATACTCAGGATTATAGATTCTGATCATGCCATAGAGGCAGGTAGAATTAAGGAAAGCCCTTTCAAATTCTGTTTTCTGGAAATAACTTTATTGAATTCATTGAAAGAAAAATATTTCTCATTAAGTGAGGAAGAAGCAAATAAAACTCATTTTTCTAGTCTATAGAAAGTGCCTGTGATGCAGCCCATCTAATCAGTAGAAGAACATATATACATAATAATCACGATTTGTTGATTATTATCCAAGTGAGACAATGTGGTTTTGAGAAGCAGCCATCCACCAGTCTCTGGTCTAGTTCCTAACAAAACTCTCACGTGAAGACCCCTCCAGCTGGTGTCCCCACCATGACAGGCCGCCCCTGAGGTATGCGGAGTTGTGTGAAGAGGGTAGACAGCCGCTGTCCTGCTTCACAAAGCGCAGGATGTTTGCAGGAGGGAGACAGTGCCTTCCTCAGGTTACAGGGGGAGCATACACTCTGTCCATGCCATGGGTTCTTCATTTTTTTTCGGTTTATGATTTCTAGTGAAGTTGCTCAGTCATGTCTGACTCTTTGCGACCCCATGGACTGTAGCCCATCAGGCTCCTCTGTCCATGGGATTTTCCAGGCAAGAATACTGGGGTGGAGTGCTGTTTCCTTCTCCATGAGACATTCTTGACTGAGGGATTGAACCTGGGTCTCCTGTATTGTAGGCAGACACTTTACCATCTGAGCTACCAGGGATGTCCAGATTTCTAGAAGATTTCTGGAGGAGTGCCCAAACATTATTCTATACTAAACACACTGTTTAATGTGGTTCATCTAAGAGGAGAAAGGGCAGAGTCTGGAGAATCAGGACACCAGCAGGCAAGGCAGCGTAAGAGGCAGGAAGAGAGCAGGACTTGGAGGGCTGGTTCTGGCTGGTATTGGTTAGGTAACCTCCAGAGACAGTTAACTCCTTAGAACTCAGCTTTCTCATCTTTATAGTCAGGACACATGAGAATCACCACTTTAAATACATGAGTTTGCCTGTAAATCCGTGGCTGCCCCTCGTATGTATGTCTAATTCTTTATTTCAAGTTGTCAGACTATCTCAAAATGGAAATGCTTTTCTGGGCTCTGGCTGTTCCCTAAATGACCACCAAGAAACTGACTTTGCCTCCATGACAGTTTCCCATTTTCCCCCCAAACCCTGGCTGTTCTTGCCATGATCTCTGGTTCACAGAGCTGCTTTTCTTTCTTTCTGCTTCTTCTGCTTCACTCCCCTCACCCTCTGCTTCATCTCTATTTCTGTTTGATTGAGTCCTACTTAACAAAATTTCCCTATAAAATAGCAACATAATTTAAACACTTAGAAAGGATGAACACAATACAAAATTCCCCTGTAAAACAGTGATACAAATATTCAGAAAGGATGAAGATAGTACCTGACCACACACAGAATTTTTTTTTTTCAGTGAATTTTTTTCCTCCCTTTTATTGTTTTTGCCATACAATGCCATGATATCACCATGGGTTTACATATGCTCCCCCTCCAGAAACCCCTCCCTCCCCCCTCCCTCCTCCCTCTCCCCCGGGAAGTCTCGATGCACCAGCCCCGAGAATCAATCCTGGGCTGGCGATTGATTAGACATGTGATAATTAACATGTTTCAATGCTATTCTCCCATATCATCCCACCCTTTCCCTCATTCACAGAGTCCAAGAGTCTATTCTATACATCTGCGTTCCTTTTGCTGTCTCGTATGTTGGGTTCTCGTTACTGTCTTTCTAAATTCCACATATATGTGTGTTAATATACTGTATTGTTGTTTTTGCTTCTGGCTTACTTCCTACTTCAAAATGCGGAATCATCATACCCTTCCTTGGTCCCTGGGTCCCCTTTCTTTGGAAAACAATGTCCCAGTAATTCTGGGGACTGAAATTTTGACTGGAGTTCAGCTGTTGACTTACAACAACTGTGAAATGTTTCTCTAATCCTGTGTTCTACTGTAGGAGTTAAGTGACATCTGTTTGGTGTCTCTTTCAATCTGTTTTAGTTAAAGTAACTATCTTCTCTGATTACATTTAAGGAAGGGAAACGTGAGACTAAAACAAGCTAAAAACTGTAAGGGTACTGAATTTTGTACTAGGTACTAAACTTTTAAGTATTAAATGCTTACGTGGAATATCAATCTCTGGGATCAAAAAAGTTTGGAGCAGCAATGATACCTGCCTCATACCATATCATGTTCGAAAGTCAAGATCTTCTGCAGAACAACTCGGGTTTGTCTGAAATAGCCAGCTCCCAGCCCAAAACGTTGTTTATTTGATATCCCTCTCTTACTAAAACTGTACACTCTTTTCAGTAAATACCTTGTTACCTCTTCTGCAGTATTTGAATACTCAGAATCTTGGCAAAAATACTCCAGGGAATAGAGAGTCCATACCCATACATCCCAATGGTGACTGTGACTTTTTCAAACAAATAAGATCTGAGAGTTTGGAAGTATCATAGGATTGTATTAAAACTGAAAAGTATGCATAAACAACCTATAAACAACATCAGAATCTGTAAACTCAACATGCTTGAGAATTGAATACATTGGCTAAGTGTTATACAGAATACTGAGAAATAGTCTTACCATGTACTCTTTCCAGGTTTATTTTTCTTTAAGGCAGTATTTCAGATCATCATTATATAAGCAAATGCAGCACTCTTATTAGCTGATCAGCCAGGCCCTGGATGGTGTTACTCAGTCTCTAGAAATCAGTGCTGAAACACGTGCATACATAAATCAAATTTGATCAAGCATAACGATTAGTATTGAGCCACGTGGCTGAAGACTTTTTTAAAAAAGTAAGAACTATGAAGTTTTGGCAGCCAGATCAAAGGAAACTGAATACTCTTACACTCATAACTTAGAATATTTTTTCTTAAATTTATTATTTACTGCTATTAGTGAAACTTACTTTACAGCACATATTAAAATAAATGACATAACATTTTTAACCTTTACACATATTTTGCATGCACTTATTTAGTAATATTCAAAAAGCATTTTAGAGCAGAATCTTGCTCCAAACAAAATGTACTACAGAAGATCATTCTAATTTACACCAAGTACAAGCTGGAGATACTATGAGATGAGTCAGTTAAAACAAAGACATAACACATACCCTCCAAGGACTTAAAGAGGCCTCAGGGATCCCTCTTTAAAAAAAAAAATTAGGATTCTGTCAAGAGTAATTTTAAGATGACTGCATCTGAATTTTTTGATCTTAAAAACTATCCTAAGAGCAAGTGTTATTATTTTAGAGAAAGCAAAGCCTGAGGGATGTGGAGATTTGCTAAAGTTCTTTTGCTGGTATTACTGAGTTTTGCAAATCCCAAATGTTTGTTCTTTTTTATGACACTACATTTATCTACAAGAGAAAATAGTAGCTACATGCTAATTAAATGGACATCACTATAGAAAAGAGGTTGGCATGGGTAATTGTTGAACAGTCAAATCTAATTAATTTGGTGTAACGATTACAGAAGCACATATGAATGGTTTTGTACTTGGGAAATGCTGACAATCAAGATCCTATAAGCAAGATTATAAAATGAGTAGCCTTCTCTGGATTATTCCAAGGGGGAAAATGGGGGGGGGGGTTCTGAGTTAAAATACGTCAGAGTATGAATAAATATAAAAATGTTCTAACTTAAGACTCTGGTCTCCAAGTACATTGGTCAGTTTCATGGGTTTTATGCTATGAACTTTCCTGTTTGTGACAAGTGACGCCACCTTTTATTGACTAGCTATTCACCCACATAACTTCCAGTTAATGAGCATTTTAAGGCCATCAATTTGTGGGAAGAAAAAAGTCAGTATCTTTAATCGTTCACACTTATATGGAAAATTCAATAAAAGGGGAGGGTTTAAAAATTTTATTTTAGTGTTTTTTTTTTTAAATCAATGCAATATTTTGCTTAAAGGAGGTAAAGAGAAAAAAAAAAAACAACCTTCCTTGGAGCTAGATAATCTAAAGACTTCATTATATGTATGATTTAGGAACCCTACCATCTTATTTAGAAGAAAAAGAAAAGTAAATTAGAGCTCTCTGAACTTCAGGTTTTGCCTTACTATGTTTATAAAACTCCCATATGTTATTATATGTGGGACCAGTTGGACTATTTAATAGCATTCAACTCCTTCAGTTGTAAAGTGCTTGTTAAGCATCAAATGTTTCTTCATTTGGCAAAATGTTAGTAAAAAATTATTTAGTGAGTTAGAATAAATCAAATTCTTTAACACATATTAATAAAAATCCAACTAAATACCAGTAGCTTGGAGAACAATAAAGGAGTATTTCCTTCTCCAAGGTCCACTAGCATGGAGAAAAACATCCAAAACAATACAAATGAATAATATGACTAAGTTAAAAGAAATAATTGTGTGTCTTCCCTCTGGGTTTTTCTTTCTATCTTATTTCAAGCAGAAGACACAGGTGACCCCTAGATCCTTGGAAGGGAACCAAGTCTTCCCCTAACAGCCATATTCTCAAAAAGTGTCCCAGGTAGTGGTAGGACCCAAATGAAGAATGCTTGTGAGCAAGAGTGGAAAGATTGGGCCCTATTTTCCCCAAAAGTCTCCATGCCCTTAGCACGGTGCAGAATAGGGTGGGAAAAGGGGTATTGCGTGATGTGAAGATTCTTCCTACTGCCCTCTGCTATTTCATCACATAAATTTTCCAGAGCCCTTGGGTTAAAAAGCTTCTACAATGACAGTGCTTAAATTTCTCATCATCCTAGCAGGATGGATATTTAAGGTCAGAATTGAATTGATATAAAGAAGAACAAATATGGTATAGTCTTTATTCCTGAACCGGGGATGCATATTCATAAAACAGGAAATTGCTTTCATTGGAAGCTGTCTGGAAAAGAAAAATAGGCAAATATGTCAATGAAGGGAGTTTCTCTGTGGAAGTGATGATCAACCTGAGAATTAGTGCAAGAGTGATACGGAGAACACTGTTGGGGCAATATTAGATGTACGGGGCTAAACCTAGCTTCTCCACCCATAAGGTGTCCTGGGGTCTCACCTGAGTGACGTGATGGTGTGACTTGCCAGTGTGCTGCCATTCTTAAAAGATAAAAGCCAGGATTCTGCACTAGACACAGTACCCCTGAGGACTCACCCTCTCCTATCCCTCCATGGTCACATGCGGATGCTCTTCACTCACACCCTGCATCCATCCACAGGACGGTGATGGCAAGAGAGGTTCCCAAACAAGCAACAGTCTTTGCCTTTTCCATACCTTTGCAAGCTAAGATCATCTTTGCCCCAGATGCCTCATCAAATGTCTATCCATTTTCAAGATTGAATGAAATAGTCACTGTCCTTTAAATGGTGCCCTGGAAAGGTAAACTAAGCTCTTTGCTACCTCACTGAGACTTGGGCTCCATCTCTTACCTGTTGTTCCATCACATGACTTAAATGTCCGTGTTCTCCAATAGCTCATGAACCAGAGATTTAAACCAGCACCGCACACTTTTCTGAAAATGGTTACATTTAATTGAACCAGTCCTTCAGAAAGTCAGAGACAATGTTTACCTGCACATTACCTAGACTCTACCCAACTTTTTTATAAAGTGTCCAATCTTTGCATCCCTGGTGGCTCAGGTGGGAAAGAATCTGCCTGCAATGAGGAGACGTAGGTTCAGTCTCCCGGAGAAGGGAATGGCAACCTACTCCAGTGTTCTTGCTTGGGGAATTCCATGGACAGAGGAGCCTGGCGGGCTACAGTTGATGGGGTTGCAAAGAGTCAGACAGGACTAACACTTTGCATTGGTAAGAGCCTGGTCCTGATCACAGGAGCGATACACTGCTTACTCATTGTTATGAAAACAGACACTCTCCCCTGTCGCAATCTAGGGTACATACCTTCTGTTTGCCATAATTGTTGCAAAGGTGCCTGCATCCCCTTCTTCTGTTCACCTCCTCTTCTGCGTGATCGAACCAGACATCCATTGGGCTGGCACTATATGGCATAGTTTACACCCAGCAGCCCTCTAGAGCCTGCTGACACAAGCTCCTTGGAGCCACTTGCACACATTTTGTCCTGAATCCACATTCATTGGCTCCCTGGTAGTAGCTTGAAGTCTGTCGTGGTGGAATTATTGCATCGTGGAAAATCTGCAAATCCTATTAATGCCACAGAAGCTAAGATGACTGAGATAGATAGAAATAGAGCTAGAGATAGACAAGGAAACAGGGAGCGATAGAGGTAGAGGGCGAACGAGAAAGAAGAGAGAAACACAGAATGAGAGGGAGAGTTTTAAACTAAGGTTCAGAAACGTCAGAAGATATGCTCATGGCTGTGAAATGATGGAGCCAGGATTTAATCCCAGGTGTGTCTGTTACCTAACATCGTGCAGGCCTTCTATCACTTCTCAACTCGATGCCCTATGAATTTCCTCTTTCCCAGCCCCCTCAACTTTGACAAACTGCCCAAACTTGAACAATTCTGGTTTGCCAGAGGTATATGGAGAGTCAGGGATGAAGGCCACATGTTTTACTAAACGGATCATAAGGTAGAAGGAATTGCCAAGAAAGATTGCTCCGGTGATCCTCTGCCCATAACCTCTGGCCAGATGGTGAGTCATCGCTGTGTAATGATTAGATGTGCTGCCCCAAATCAACAGTGTAGCCACGTGTCTTCCCCCTGAAGCTGGACAGCCTCCAAGGGCTGGCCAGTGCCAAAAAAAATAGATGGGTGGGGGGTGGTTCTTACCTATAAATCCAGGATTTGCTTGACTATGAGTCACACTTGGGACATACAGGTGCACAGAAACGCAAAATGTTGAGACTATGAACTGAGTTTCATTTGTATGTACCTTTTGACAAAAGAAAGTGCACGGATTTGATTGACTGTATTACACAATTCATTTATCTTGGAAATTGACCTGAAACGGTACCACTTTGGATTTGCCCTAAAGTCCCCATGGCATTCATAAGAGCAAAGTGGCAGGAAAACCTGAGTGCAGGAAACTCTAAAGCTTTTAGCAGCTTCCCTTTTAAAGCCTACTAACCTCTCTGTGAGCTTCTAAATCAAGCCTTAAAACAATGACTTAAGGAAGGTGTCAGGGAAATGCTTTGCACTTTTAAAGATAAGACGATGGAGACTCTGAGGTAAGTGGACATCTGAGGCCCTCATGAGTCAGTAAAATTATTCAGGAAAACAAATAAATTTCCTCTGCTAACCCCAGCGGAAATCTCTGTCTACCACAAGGAATGATTTTATTGTAGTCATTCAGAGGGACAGATTTGCAAAAGCAGGACACAGCTGTCTTCTAAGTTTCCTGTAATTTTCCCAAACATCAAATTTGAAAATTTCCAGGAGGAGTTCAAAGGAGGAAAAAAGATAAACCTGTTCATTTGGGGAAAGTTAAATGGGTATCGTAATGCTAAAATATTAGCACAGTGATCCTTCTCTGGAATGAGAATGATTTAGTAAGGTCCTAGCTTAACTGAGAGATAATAAGGGACTTTTCTGTCATGCTGCTACAGAAATTGAGATCCTGACTCTCCACTCTTCCATGGGGACTTATAAAGTATCTCTGTGTATTTTAAATGAGGGGAAAAAAAAATCCAAATACTCTGTCCGCAAATCCTTTCTCATTTCATGTCAATATCCACCCCTCCCATCATCCTGTGTTGACAGGACTGATTTGCTAAAGGAGAGTTTAACATTACAAACACCCTTTCATCAGCTTAAAAATTGAGGCGAGTCAATATTTACATCATGTTGCTGATCTTGAAAGTACATACCCTGTTTTCTGTCCTAATAAATAGCTGTCATTCTTGCCTCCTTCAGAGCTTAGGGAGAGTGGGTTTGCCTGCTCAGTGGTCTCGGCATTCTGGGAATGATCTAATATTTCAGGTCTCTCCTGTGGCAGCAGGTCGATTCCTTTCTCTCGCTCTTTCTGATTGGTTTCCAATGACAGACCTTACAAAACCATTTAGGTCTGCTTAGAGAAAATAAAATCCATAAGCATGCTGGGTTTATCTTTCACCAGAAATGCATGAAATCTAATGCTTCCCTAGTGAGAATAACCATGTTATGTGTTATCTAGTTTGCAGTGCAATGTTCAGGACGTATTTTTAGTCCAAAACACCAGATGAACTTATCATATTTCTAGTGCTTACCAGTGAAAAGGAATCATGTCAAACGGGGACAATGAAAAACGTTCATCCTTTCCCAGAGAGTTCATGACACTCACACGCTTGTCCACAACTCTTGTTTCATCCATAAGCGCTATCACTGCTTCCTGGGTAAGTCTGAGTGTGGTTTACTCGGGCCGCAGTTATTCCAATGGACACACATTGATCATAAAGGCATCTCAAGATGTCTTTTTAACTTGTTTTATTTTTCTTTGGTTGTTATTGCTGCTGGTTCAGGAGCACAGAAGAGTCTAGGACAGAAATGAGTATTCTTTTTGGACCACTTGCTTCTCAGACAGTAGAAAGCCAACCTCAGAAGAGCTTGGTAAGCACATTTGAAAAATAAATGAATAAATAAGCAAATGGAACAGATAGAGATAATTTGAAAAAAACAGAGGTCTTCTGAAATACTTGAAGGGATATTTGCTTCACAAATGTGTATTAAGAACTCTGCGATAAAGAACAGATGAGGGTAAGAACTCTGTCCCCAAATGCACACAGCCTCTCTGGAGGCAAAATAAGAAAAGCAAAAGTGAAGGCGCTCAGTCACATCCCATTCTTTGTGATTCCAGGGACTATACAGCCCATGGACTTCTCCAGGCCAGAATACTGGAGTGGGGAGCCTTTCCCTTCTCCAGGGGATCTTCCCAACCCAGGGATCGAACCCAGGTCTCCTGCATTGCAGGTGGAGTCTTTACTAGCTGAGCCACCAGGGAAGCCCCAAAATAAGAAAGTGTGACATCAAAGCACCTGGTCCTTTCCTGCATTCCACTACCTCTCTCAGGTTATGCAAAAAAGACACGATCCATGAACACTCGTGGGCCTGATCCTGCACAAGTAGGAGGGGAATTTGGCCATAATGCTGTAATGCCATAGAGGACAATGTGCCCCCTGCCCCAAACTGTGTGCGCGCGCATGTGTGCACATGTGTGCATGCACATACGTGTGCACATGTGTGTACAAATGTGTGTGTGCATGTGCCTGTGTGTGTGTGTGTGTGTGTGTGTGTGTGTGTGTGTGTGTGTGTATGGGAGGAAGGGGATAAAGTTCTAGCTTGATTTCTTCTACTTCAAAAACTTGGTGATGCCTGGCTTCTAAGAAATGATCTTCATTCACTGACAAAATAGATGATAAATTGACCTGTTTAAATGTCACTTTGTAATTATTAAGACCAGATAATTGCAAGGATTTTAGAATCAGCAGCTTCAAATTAAAGATAACTAAATAGAGTATAAGAAAAACCCTTGATGTCCTCTGAAAGCCACCTCTGAGCTCAGTACCCAAGGCTGAAGTCTAACCAAAGAACATTTCCATGTGGCTGATGACTCAGCTCCTGCTATCGATTTAATGTCAGCGGGCATTTTTGAGTTATAAATGACACTGAAAGTCACTTCTTATGCCTTATCAATAACAGTGCTCAAACAACCAAGGTGAAAAGAAAAATTCTACAAATAGATTTGTAGGAGTTAAAAATCCTCAGATGTCAGTGGGAAAATGTTTAAACCATCAATTATGAAGGACACTTTAATAATTATGTAAATACATAATCAATAATTAATTAGGCTATTGATCAATTATCAGCCAGGTCAATTTCAGTCCTTGACCCTGATTTTTTTCTGGGTATTTTCTCTTGTAAGATAGGACAACATTGTCTTATTTCTTTCTCTCCATGATTCAAGGGTGCTAGTGAGAATTTTTTTTTAAGATCTTTTCACTGTTAATGGCTCCTTTGTTTTGTTGTAGCTTGGCACAGTGTATTAGCCATCATGTGATGAGTTTTTATTATTATAGTTTCTAAAGTATGAGAGGAAATGAGATAAATGATTAATGGCAGTGTAACTTAAGGCAAGATGGAATTATATGGAGTCATTGAAAAATAGATGGGAAATACAGCTTCCCAAATGGAATTTGGTCGAGCTCCAAGGGTAACATTCTTATCGAAGGTGCCACATAGCTTTATTCATGATCCCAACAGAAGGGGCTCTCAGCATTCAATCTTAGCGACTGCACAATACCTTGTAGCAACAGGAAGCTTCTCAGCTCTGGCACGTGATCCATCCTGTCTCAGAGGGAAGCTCTCTTTGCTCCAGGGCTAGCATCATTTTTATACATCAACTACTTTTCATTTTGACTTTCTAAAGCTGGAGTCCCGTTCACTTCTATTTTAGAGATCTTCTTAGAGATCAGTTATATACACTTCAAATGAGGATGGTTTTGTTCTCCTTTTCAAAGTTGCAAAATAAAGAGTTCAGTGGATTGATGTTGGTCACGGGAACAGACGATATAAATTCTCATTTCCATTCTGGGATCACATTTACAGCATAAGCAGAGGCTACTTCTTTATTTAAAATTCAACCCACTCTGCTCTGAGGGGTTTATTGCATTGCTGAGAAGATAAGTTGGAAAATGTGTAAGAGTGATTCCAGGTGAAAGAAAGGTAACTCGATCAACTAGATGGGTGGAGCTCATAGCTTTTTGTCTTATTGTCTTAAATATCAAAAATTTTGAAGTACCAAACAGTTGCATTATTTTCCTTCCAAGAGTACAAGTGGATATTGTCCTCCATGACACTTGGTTGCCTGACCCATTCCAACCCACAAAGAGTCAATATATAAATACGTGATTTTTTCTCCAGTTCTCAATGAACTTATTCTGATCATAAAACAATAATGAATACCATCATCTTTAACTAATTGTACACTAATAATTAAGGGGGAAATTTTTGGTGCTCTGCACACATATTTATTTGAATTCTCAAAAGAACAACATGAGACAGTTTTTATTATCATCATTATTTTTACAAATGCTGAAACTGAAATCCTAGGTTAGTCCCTTGTCCAAGTGGCTCCCCTGGGATATGAATCCCACATCATATTGAAGTTATATTGCTTTTTTAGGAAAACATTTGGGGGGTCTCACTAAAAATACATTTCTGAAAGCCTCAAAAGTCTCTTTAGCTAAGAATTCCCAAAGCAGCTCAAAGAATTTTTCAAGAAGCAAGCTGCTGATTCTCTTCCCTCAGCTTGTCATCAAGATAAAACCTTTCAGAGGAGAAGCTAAAATTGGAATAGCATTTTTTTCCTACCCTGCCCTTCCTGCCTGCCTTCACCCTACTCCACTCATTCATGGCGATCTTTAAGCAGCAAAAAACAAATGGGATCAATCTGGATGTTCTTTCCTAGGAGACATTCTTCAGGCCAGAGAGAAACATGATATAGATTAACCATGTGCTGTGGAGGCAAGTTCAATAGAGACAGAGATTAAGTTAAAGCTTAACAAGGACATAAACACCGCGTTTACCAACCAGCACACACAGATAAACACGGAGACACAGAAAGCACCCAATGACACCTTCTCTAGAATAAAACTAGAATGTCCTAATCATATCTGTGAAAAGAGGTCACATTTCCTAATAGCTTCATATTTAGTTTGTAAGAAACTGATTTTATTGGAGTATAGTTGATTTACAATGCTGTGCTAGTTTCTGTGTGTACACAGCCAAGTGTACATACATATATTAATACCTTCCTTCTCACATCCGTTTCCGTTGTAGTTTGTCACAGGATACTGAATATAGCTCCTTGTGCTGTGTAGCACGACCTTGCTCTTTGCCCATTCTCCATGTGACACGTTGCCCTTTGAATGTAGTTGCTGTGCAGTGAGTGCTGTGTTAGTTTCTGCTGTATGGTGGAGTGCATCTTCATACATGCACCCGCTCATACACTTTTAAAGAAATAACTGTGCAGCGCTGAGTACCTTTGTCCAAAAGGTTGATCAATGCTCTTCACAGTCTGAACTCTTGTCAGTTCACGGACAGTTGACTCAATATCACCTTTTAGTCTCACTTCAAGGCATGCTGTCTGAAATTCTCCTAAGGGAAAACTCCAGCTCAGAATTAGACGCCCTCTAGAGAAAGGCTGACTAGGCTTAATGGCTGCAGGCCGCAGATGACTTATCTCCTCAATAAAAGCCTTGGTGTGGCTTAGCGGGTGTGTGTCCCCTTCTCTCTAAAGAGCCCAAGGAGCTGCAGGGATCCTTGTCAAAGTGAGCCATCGAATGTCCCATGCTGGGCAGCAGGGGAACAGGACGTGGAAGGTCAGGGACGGAGGGACCGGGAGCGCAGAGGAAGACCGGCAGACAGCCGTCCCTCCACACCCGTGGCCCTGGCTGTGAATCTTTGACAAGGAGGAAATCCAACACCGGAGGGAGGACCCGTAACTGCCGTACCTCACTGCTTCCTGCGTGTTGATAGAACTGGGTTATTATACAGGCTGTTAAACTGATACCTTAATTACATGCATTGTGGCCGAGTTACGGCTGTCAAGAGAGGCATAAATCTGATTCCTCTGACATGCTCTCAGCTCGAGCGTTTTGTTAGGATAGTCTCGAATACAATTTTGATGATAAAAAGAGGATCTAATACAAAGATTTACTTTGCCAGTAAATAAATACTGCAACTGTTCTCTACCCTGCTGCAGAAGGGTGTGAATTTCAGAAAGAATGTCGTATAATCAGATGTCAAGTTCCGAAGGATATATATTTGCAGAATTTTTAAATGAAGTTCTCTCTCTCTCGACTAATGTAATAGCTAGTTCATATTTACAGCCAGTGTGGCAAACATAGATTCAACTAGGACTTCTGGAAATTCTTTAATCCATATATATATATGGATTAAATATGGATTAATCCATATATGTATGTATGTATGTATTATGTAAATTTATATATATATATAATATATATATATGGATATGGATGTGAAATGTGAGGATGTGAAAGTGAAAGCTGCTCAGTCGTGTCCGCCTCTTTGTGACACCATCGACTATGCAGTCTATGGAATTCTCCAGACCAGAATACTGGAGTGAGTAGCCTTTCTCTTCTCCAAGGGATCTTCCCAACCCAGGGATTGGACCCAGATCTCCTGCATTGCAGGCAGATTTTTTACCATTTGAGCCACAAAGCAAACCCAAGAATACTAGAGTGAGTAGCCTATCCCTTCTCCAGCAGATCTTCCTGACCCAGGAATTGAACCAGGATCTCCTGCATTGCAGGTGGATTCTTTACCAGCTGAGCCACCAGGGAAGCCCTCACATATATAGAAATGTAGTCAGATAAGCACTGTGTTGGTCTTTGGAGCAAACGGTTCTCTAATTCTTTTTCTACGATATACTTGTAATAACTGATCAGCTTGTGTTAAAGCACAACTGATTTTTCTTACAGTTTTATTATTCTCAGCATCTACCATTAGTCTTACCTATCATAAATCCTCTCTGACTGTATTGTACCTTTCAAGCTACTGTTCTTAAGCAGGCATTCACACAGGACTGGAAGCAACCAGTGTGTGATATAAATAAAATACTTTTGATCTTCTCCTAGATTACTTTAAGGTATTAAAAAATAAGTACACACACTTATGGTGCATATTACTATTAGTTTGCAGTTCCAAATCTATCATACAGTCTCACTACTGCATTATATGGGAGAAAGAGCTTAACAGTGGAAACCCAGAGAGAACTAGTAAGGCTTATTTAGGTTAAAAAAAAAGGAAAAAAATATAACTATTTAGAACATTCTCATTAAGACCAATATGGAAATGTCCTAAATAGTTCTTTACGTAAACTGGTCCATATTATTTCCTATCAGAACTGCAAACATAGCAAGATGTTCCTTACCTGAATTTTGAAGCTAATAAAATAGATAACAAAAAATATTTCTGGAAGAATAAACTAGAAAATTACATTGGTGAGGTAAACTGGGGACTGCAGTGGGAAAGAAAAATTTTTGGTATACTCTGTCATACCTATAAATTTTAACTCATGTGAATGCATCATCTGGTTATAAACTAAGCATTTTAAATTGCTATTGGCAACACTTATGATGTTTTAAAGCTTATAAACTGTATCTTGGTAAGGATTAGAAGTACTGAAGTTATAACTATTCACTGTATCTCAAAAACTCAAGTTGAGGGTTGCTATCTTAGCAGAAATATAGTAAGCTGCTGCCGCTAACTCACTTCAGTCATGTCCGACTCTGTGCAACCCCATAGATGGCAGCCCATCAGGCTCCCCCATCCCTGGAATTCTCCAGGCAAGAACACTGGAGTGGGTTGCCATTTCCTTCTCCAATGCATAAAAGTGAAAAGAGAAAGCGAAGTCGCTCAGTCGTGTCCGACTCTTGGCAGACCCCATGGACTGCAGCCTACCAGGCTCCTCCATCCATGGGATTTTCCAAGCAAGAGTACTGGAGTGGGGTGCCATTGCCTTCTCCAAAATATAGTGAGACTATTCCTTATTTGGAAAAGAAGCAGCCCCCTTAGAAGTGGAGAAGATAGACATAATGTCCAACATGATAGTCACTATTGCACATATGCAGATGTGTAGTTTCAGTGTTTGGAACATGGCTAGTCCAAATTGAGATATGCTAAAATTATAAAATCTATATTTTGGATTTCAAAGACTTAGTTAAAATAAAGAATGAAAGGTATCATATTAATATTTTTATTAATTACATATG
Organism: Antilocapra americana; assembly: GCA_007570785.1. Taxonomy (NCBI): domain Eukaryota; kingdom Metazoa; phylum Chordata; class Mammalia; order Artiodactyla; family Antilocapridae; genus Antilocapra; species Antilocapra americana. Next base: position 4,097,830 of record ML664173.1, on the reverse strand, counting down.
GAAATTGTACTATTTTAACATATTGGATTAAATAAACACATTAAAATTCATTTCATTTGTTTCCTTTTAGGTTTTAATGTGGCTATAATAAAACTAAAAATTACACAGTCTGACCCGGCAACCCATGGAGTGTAGCATGCCAGGCTTCTCTGTCCTTAACTACCTCCTGGGGTTTGCTCAGATTCATGTCCACTGAGTCAGTGATGCCATCCAACCATTTCATCTTCTGCCACCCCCTGCTTCTCCTGCCTTCAGTCTTTCCCAGCATCAGGGTCTTTTCCAATGAGTTTGCTCTTTGCATCAGGTGGCCAAAGTATTGGAGCTTCAGCTTCAGCATCAGTCCTTCCAATGGATATTCGGATTGATTTCCTTTAGAATTGACTGGCTTGATCTCTTTGCAGTCCAAGAGACTCTGAAGAGTTTTCTCTAGCACCACAATTCAAAAGCATCACTTTTTTGATCCTCAGCCTTCTTTAAGGTCCAACTCTCACATCTGTACATGACCACTTAGCCCTTATAATTTTCAGCAACATGGCAGGCCTTACATGTTACGTTTCATTTTCTTTTCTTCCCAAAGAGCCTGGAGAATCAAGATCTTTGAGTGTGTGTCCATTCAGACATCTTCAAGTGTCAAGGTTTCAGATTTTTGGTTTCTATTTTCAAATAAGACCCTAACCTTGACATAACTTATTTGTCTTATTTGGGCATTTAATTCTTTCTGAAATTCAAATACTTCGACTAGTAAAAATGAGGCTTGAGCCTTGATTTTTTTTTTTTTTGCTAGAAGAAATGAAAGTTTTTCTGCATGCATTCCAAGTCTGTAGTGTACCTGACTATCAAGTTCTATGTTATTTCCTCAGTTCTTCATTTATCTTTATGTAGACCATCCAGTGGGGCTTAGTAATAAACCTCTAATTTCTTATTCTTATAGCTCTTTTCTCTGTCCATCTCAGCTGTCTGATATTTCATGTCCAGCAGCACATTCTCTTCTATCTGTATATCCTCTCAACTCACCACTGGTCAGAATTTACCACTGGAAGGCCACTTCATGCCAGAGGCAACCTGTGCTCCGCCTCCCACCATGACAGGTGCTTCATCACCAGCTGAGCTGTAAGTGGCTTAGCTCAAATGCCCCTTTTGTCTCCGGCAGACTTGGACCACCCTCAATATCCTACCCGACATGTTAAGTTCTCTGGTAGCAGATGAAATGGAGTCTAACGTGTCAGCATTAATTATAGATCAATATCTGTGGAAAGAACAGGACAGAAGAAATATGGGAAATAGGAAAAAAGTTAAACACCATGGCAGGCTGACAGTCTGGGGTGAATCTAGTGGGCAGCTCCGGAAGAAGATGCTATAGTTCTTCTTGGCTCAGTTGTGGACAGTCTCTGCCCTGGAAGGATGTCAGCTTGAAAAAGGCAGCTCTCACGGGCTTTCCTGGTAGCTCAGGTAATAAAGAATTCACCTGCAATGCAGGAGATCCAGGTTTGATTCCTGGGTCTGGAAGATCCTCTGGAGAAGGGATAGGCTACCCACTCCAGTATTCTTGGGCCTCCATTCTGGCTCAGCTAGTAAAGACCTGGGTTTAATCCCTGGGCTAGGAAGATTCCCTGGAGAAGGGAAACGCTACCCACTCCAGTATTCTAGCCTGGAGAATACCATGGACTGTATAGTCCATGGGGTCACAAAGAGTCAGACATGACTGAGCGACTTTCACTTTCACAGGAGCTGAGGCAGACCCTGAAATTGCTGAGAACATGGAGATATTTCTTGACAACATACCCTCCAGCAGGGTAGCAAGTCCTTCCCCTTGCTGTGCCCGCCACAGCAAGCACTCATCTAGAACACACACACACACACATACAGCCATGCACACAGAGAAGGTAAACCTCAAGAACTGACAGCTTCATTCAGAAGGAGCCCTGAGTATTTAACCTGCCTCACAGTCTCTCTTGAAACTCTAGTACACTGACTTTCAAAGTTTGAAGTTTTGGATGACTGTCATTCTACCGGTTACACTGAGGAAGAATCAGCAAAGTTAATTAGGTTTTTGGCTGGAAACATGAATAAAGTTGTCTGTGTGGATGGGCATCATCCTGCCAGTATTAGCTGATGTGACAGTGATACCCACCTGCCTCCAGGGCGTCTGTTCAGCTGCTGCTTTCATCATCGGGACTAGCCTGGCCGGAGACCTTCTCACGCCCTTCTACAGGAGACGTGTGATGCCCCCAGGTTCTTATGATAATAAGCAGATTGCTGCTAACAGAATAGTCTAATGAGCATATCAATTGTCATGCATTTGCAAAAATTCCAAATGAGCTTCTTTCAAAATTCAGAATCATATTTATTGATGCTTCTGAGCCCGGAAAACAATCGTAGGCACTAGAGAGAAATGAAGGATGAGAAGAAAGGTAATTTCACTGCATGCGACTCGGAGGGTTAAGTCTCACACAACTGAAGATTTTGTGACTCTTTCTTCTGGAACTGTGTGCGGTAGTTGCTCAGTCGTGTCCAACTCTTTGTGACCAATGTACAGTCAGCCACCAGGCTCCTCTGTCCATGAGGACTCTCCAAGCAAGAATACTGGAGTGGCTTTCCATGCCCTCCTCCAGGGGATCTTCCCAACCCAGGGATCGAACCCAGTTCTCTTGCATTGCAGGCAGACTCTTTGCAGTCTGAGCCACCAGGGAAGCCTCTTTCCTCTGAGGTCTACCAAAAACAATGATAATGCACACAGTTTCTTAAGTGGACTATGTGCCAGTCATTTTATATACTTTATTTTTATTTCAAAAATAACCCTACAAAGTGTGTAGACACTGAGTCTTAGACCCAATAATGGAATTGCCCAGGGTCCCGGGAGTCATGTGCTGTTAGAGGCAGCCGCTCTGCCAGACGCTAGCCAGATGACATCCTTGCATCTGAAGTAGAAAGTGAGGCATATTAAGATTCCACAGTATGTCCACATTCATGTTAAAATGTCGGTCCTTACAACAACCCTTTACTTTGGGTGGGAAAGCATTTTATCCTTGTCTTAAACATGAGGAATTTAAGGTTCCTAAGATCAAAATGGCTTGCAGAAGATAATATGTGTAGTCATCTAAAGATATAAAAATTCAATCCAAGTATGTATGTTGCCTTCTTTCTTTATCCCAAAAAGGCAGTCACAAATCATGCATAGGAAAATATTATCTGTAAGCTTCTAATAAAACCAGTAAGTCCTAATTGCATATTACCAAACCATCCAAACAATCTTCCACAAATAATGAATTTTGTTTGAGGAAATTACAACACGGTTTATTGGAAAGGGCATTCAGCTGAGCAATAATGCCTGAATTCCAAGCATGGTTTCCCTCTCAAATACCGCTACAACTGAACTGCTGCTATGACTACTGTGCCCCTGCAAATGCCAGCAGTGAGTTACAGAGCGGGCCCCGCGAAGAGGCGCCCAGCTTCACACCCTGCGTGGCTGTATACTCCTCTCTAATGTACTGTGAGTTGCGTGTCATCTCCACTTGCTAGATAACCAAATGGAATCCTAGAGAAATTCATTGCTCAAAGCCAAATAATATAGCTAGTCATTAAAAAGCTGGTTCTGTGAAACCATAGCCATGGATTTTTTTTTTTTTTTTAATACCAGCTTAGTCACTTATGAGCTTTGTGAGTTTGGAAAAGTTACTTAACCTTCCTGGTCTCAGTTTTGAATGATAGAATTTGGATTGGATAGTCCCTAAGGATACATATAACTCTGACAGTCTCTGTTTTTGGGTATTGCTTTTGATTTAGATGGGCCCTTGTGTAACTGGGCTCCCGTGGGACCTCTAGCAACTTGATTGTAACTCACAGCATCAGGAGGGGCTTAGAAATTAATTTCACTTCCAGCAAGTTTCGTGCTCCATGAATGGAATCCCTTCTCTTAGAGTCACCCATCATGAGCCTAAGGGCAATGGGCATTAATCTACTGTCCAGGGGTATACAGTGGTGTGGGGTGGTAAGTTTCCTGGGCAGGGGACACAGACGTGGAATGGTGTAAATTCTCACACATACTTGGTCATCATCTTCCATTCTACCTGCTGTGTGCATCCATTCTTTTATTTCTGTGGGCTCAACACCCCCCCCCCTCCTTTTTTGTATTGGCTTTAAGCTTCATTTTCTATTAAATGACCTGAAGTAAGCTCTGAAAGGGGGCCAAGAAGCCAAAAAGCAGAAATAAAAGACACAAAAAATTCATTCGCTATCAATAATCAGAGTATGAATTATTTCCTTTCTATTTCTGATCAGACTCATAAAGTCGTTTAGAAATTACAAGGCTTAGACAGTCATTCTGGAGAAGGCAAATGGCACCCCACTCCAGTACTCTTGCCTGGAAAAATCCCACGGACGGAGGAGCCTGGTGGGCTGCAGTCCATGGGGTTGCGAAGAGTCGGACATGGCTGAGTGACTTCACTTTCACTTTTCACTTTCACGCATTGGAGAAGGAAATGGCAACCCACTCCCGTGTTCTTGCCTGGAGAATCCCAGGGATGGGGGAGCTTGATGGGCTGCCATCTATGGGGTCGCACAGAGTCGGACACAACCGAAGCGACTTAGCAGCAGCAGCAGCAGTAGACAGTCATTCAACTTTTGTTTATTAACATGTAGCACCTTAAGTCTGGTGAACATGGAGGAAGTGGATTTTGAGCTATTGTAATCACTCATAATGAAAAGAATTGCATGCATATTTCAGAAATAAACTAAAAATTAGGAAGATATTTCAAAGTATATTGCATTTCAAAATTCTAAAGTGATCTCCAAAGAAAATTCTTAGTATACTGTAGAGACTTTGGGATTTTGTGTCTGAGTGGGTTTGAATCCCAGCTCTAGCACTCGTTGATATGTGGACTTGCAGTAAACAGCCTCTTCAGTGACATCTGGGGGTGGGCATGGCAGCCCACTCCAGTATTCTTGTCTGGAGAATCCCATGGACAGAGGAGCCTGGTGGGCTACAGTCCATGGAGTCGCAAAGAGTCAGACCCTACTGAGCCACTAGCACTTTCACGTTCAGTGACATCAGAGTAAGAATATTTACATTAAAAAGTTTTCATGAAGATTAAAGGTAATAACATTTATAAAGTGCATCGTACAGAATATGATGAAATGAAGGTCCTAATAATTCTTGATTTCCTTCATTAAGAGATAGGTAAAATTTAATTTCTGATGCCTTATTTTTTTAGTGAATAAGAACTGCAGGGTAATATTTATATTGGAGATAATAATATTCTTGAATGACCCTGAGAAGGAAAAAAGAGCTTTGCTTCCTTTCCATTTAGAATTGCCGTACAGGAATTACTGGGCAGATTCATTTAAAATAAGAACTTTCATACCTGAGCCACTGCCCAGAAATTATGGCACCACTTCTGGGAAGTTTCGAAAACACTTTGAACTTACTTTCTAAAGTTGCTTTGCATTCTCTACCGCTGGGCCCCTCTGCACATCCATGACTTGGCTGGAGTTGACGCTGGCTGTGCCAGCATACTCTCAAACTGATCAAGGCATAGAGCCTTGAAAATTTCATGAGAGTCTGTTTTTGTGAGATTTCCAGATTTATACCAAGCTTTACAGATCCCAATGGGATGCATAATTCAGAAAAAAAAAAAAAACAGAACGCCTACCGACTCTAAGATACAGCAGTTGCTATGCTTAATCCAGGTTGAATTAGGGGCCGATTGGAAGTGTGACTTCTTGTTTCACCCTTAGTGGAGAAAATCTCTGATTGTTTTATAGGATTGCCTTTTAAAATTTAACAGTAGTAGAAAGTCCCTAGAAACTGGAACAGGATAATATCTGGCAACACTAATAAAGATTTTGAATCAAGTCCCAGACTAAATCAAAGTAGGTATGTGTTCTCCTGGATTAACCATACATTTCCTTGCTTTCATGCCTTTTTAATGAGGTACTAATCAAGACATATAGACTCAGTAGTTTTGGGGTATTTTTTTTTTAGTGTTTATTTGATATCTGTTAAATGAAGTACTGTTTCTTACTTTTTAATATTATTATTTTATTTATTTATTTTTAATTTTACAATATTGTGTTGGTTTCTGCCATACAACAATGGAAATCAGCCATAGTTATACATACATCTCCACCCTCCAAAGCCCTCCTCTCCGTACACTCCATCCCTCCAGGCCATCACAGAGCACCAGACTGGACTCTCTGCACTCCACAGCAACTTCTTACCAGCTCTCTGCCTTACACCTGACAGTGTGTATATGTTGATGCTTCTTCTTCCATTTGCCCAACTGTCTCCCTCCCCTACCGTGTCCACAAGTCAAAGAGAAAAACATAGTATATTAACTCATTTATATGGAATCTAGAAAAATGGAATTGTTGAACCTATTTGCAGGGAAGGAATGGAGACATTATTTCTTATTTTGCTTGTCTATTGTTTTAATGTTGAATACAGCATGTTCGACCACCAATAATAATACAGTTTACTGTTTTTTTCATCAGTCACTTCTGAAAAAATCTTGCATATTCAACAACATTGATTGTGTAACAGCTAATCCGTTTCCTCATTTGTAATTAGACATGTAAGTATGCATCAGAGTTTCTGTGCATCATGAGATATCCAACAGGGCACACTGGTCTGATGCAAACCGAGGCAAAAGCAAAGAATCATGGCTATCCACTTAACCTGGAGCCACAGCATTACAGAATAGTGTTCAGCTGCTGCCAGATTTCCAAAGACACTGGAAACAAAAAATCCACCTGACTCTCTGCTAGTTTATGATGAGGGTTTCCAGGCTGAGGACCATTATTTCACTCATATATTCATCCATTTATTTGTTCAGAAAACAATTTTTCATCTCGTGGCATGTACTAGGTACCAGACAGAGACACAGTGTACCCTTTATCTGATGTATTTGCCAGCACAGCTTTAGATGGAAACACTGAAGAATGGATCTTACTATAAATATTCAAAGAAATGGGTTCACTTGTCATAAAAATAAGGTATTCTTTGTATGGCCAATTTTTGACACTGATATTTCCTATATCCTTCAGTTCAGTTCAGTCGCTCAGTTGTGTCCGACTCTTTGTGACCCCATGAACCTCAGCACGCCAGGCCCCCCTGTCCATCACCAACTCCCAGAGTCTACCCAAACCCATGTCCATTGAGTCAGTGATGCCATCCAGCCATCTCATCCTCTGTCATCCCCTTATATCTTTACTCTATGTTTTGAAAAAAAAATTTTTTTCCAAACATTTGAGACTATTTGAAAATGGATAAAGAAGGTTGATACGGCTCAGGATGGTCTTACGTAAGACAGAAGCAGGCATGCAACAATGACGCAAGACACCTTCTGATGCGCTTGCGTGTGCCCCCATCACCTCACCACTGTCGCCATAAGTGACAGTATCCATGTCTTACGATGGATACACTATCCTGTATACACACTTCGTGTCATTGTTGTTGCTCTTGTGATTCAGTCACTAAGTCATGTCTGACTCTTTGCCACCCGACGGACTGTAGCCTAGCAGGCTCCTCTGCCCATGTGTTTGCCCAGACAAGCAATCTGGAGCGGGTTGCCGTTTCCTTCTCCAGGGGATATTCTTGACCCAGGAATCAATCCCACGTCTTCTGCATTGGCAGGCAGATTCTTCACCACTGAGCCACCAGGGAAGCCCATATACACACTACTATATATGAAAGATAACTAAGAAGAACCTGCCGCATAGCCCAGGGAACCATATTTGGGGCTCTGTAATGAGCTACGTAGGGATGGAGTCGAGAAAAGAGCGGGCACATGTGTGAATGGGCTTCCCTGTTGACTCAGAGGGCAGGGAATTTGTCTGCAATGCAGGAGGCCCGGGCAACATGCAGGTATGGCTGACTCACGTTACTGTACAGCCAGAAGCTAACTCGACATTGCAAATAAATTTAAAAAAATTAAAAATCATATTTGACTTCTAAAAAGTAAATAAAATTATTCTAATTAGATTAAAAATAAAGTGGTAAAAGTTGAGCCATATGTCCAGGAGGTTAAATACAAAGTTTTTGTCTTTTGTCCATCAGTTGGCAGGAAGATGTTAATCTTCTGTTGGCATTGATTAGTTGATCACATGCTGCCTTAAGGATCTAAGACTTTAGCTTCCACAATTAATGGAATAATCTTAGGAGAAAAAGGCCAAGATTTGGAGACTTGAATTTGGGTCCCAACTTCATTCATTATTAGCCTCATGACTTTGGCCAAAGTAGTTTCATTTTTATGCCTCAGAACCATTATCTGGGAAATGGGGATATACACATAGCCCTGCTTCCCAGACGCAGACTCTGAGCATCAGACATGTTATCATGTGATTATTAACTGGTCAAGGGTTGATTTGAAAAAAAAAAAATAAAGCCCCCTTTCAAGCCCATGAGAAAGGGCAGAAAGAACGAAAAGATAACAGGAATTTATCAGGATCAAGGATGAACAATCCCCAGGTATTGACACTAAACGCTGAGGGTCTTAACGCAGTGTAGCTGCATAGCACATGCCTGACACAACCCAAGGCAGCCTATACATTTGGAGGAAGGGAGGTCTTTTTCCTGAATGACATTTGTGGCGCTCGGAACCACAGATGGATTTTCTGCATCTGGCTTGCCAGAGAGTGAAAAGAGATATCAAGCCAAAGAATCTCATAGGGAATTTGGGGCCAGGTCAGGAAGTGGTATATAATCACTCTGCCCACTTTCACCTGCCTAGAGCTAATGCTGAAGACTACCCTCCCCAAAATATGTGTTCTTAAAAATGAAGGCTTTCACTGCCCTCATCAAATAATGGGAAAAAATAATCATGAATACATAGTATCTACAAAAGTCTCCTGAAAGGATGAAACTTACTAATGGTATCCAGAAGTATTTCTGAGGACAAAAGAGTTATATACAGAGTCTTATGTCTAAATTGCGGATCACAGAAGTTATTCTCATTTTATGATCCCTGGATATCTAGATGTTAATTATGATAGCAACAAGAGGCTTCCAGCTACTATCTAAGAAAAGCATGCGCTTACTAATTAAAATGAAGAAAAACAAACAAAAAGCTCAGGTTAGCTAGATATCAAGCATCTAATTAAACAAGGCAATTTAATATCATTTGAAAATTACTGCTTTTTTTGCATGCTCAGGTTTATTTGTCTTGATTAATGCAAAATTAGAGGTTTACTTATACTTTTCCTGTACATATTTGATTGGTTGACAGAATGTCCCAAATACAGAATCCCTTGAAGGAAATACAAAAAAAAAAAAAACTTGTAAAGTGGTAGTGAATGATCATCCTAGATATAATCATTAGACATAATAGGAAATCAAATTTGAATTAAGTAAGATGTATTTTGTGTATGACCCTTCACCATTTATTCTAAGGGTGATCCTCAAAGGTTGATTGAAATTGTCAAGTGGATCTTCAATATTGACCAGACCAGTCAGAGAATCAACAGAAACAAACATGTCCTTAATCACTATGACCTAAACACTGACCCTTTATTCAAAGTCAGACAAGTAAATGAATTCAACTGGTGGTGAAAATGAGGTACTGAAATTCTTTACCAATTTCATTGGTCATTTTATTTTCATGGTCATTTTATTCAGTCATGCTGAAATCCAAGGCTTCAGTTTTACATAAGAGAAAATGGAAGTTTTTACAAGAAAAGGGACTTCCTGGTTAAAAGAAAAAAAAAATGCTTTCTGATCTTCTAAGCCAAGTTTTTTCCATACTGCATGAAACATATATAAGTCTCAGAAATCTGTTCATCATTCATTGGCCAATGTGATGCCTGAATCCAGACCTAGAGAAGTCATGATCCCTATCACCCTTTTAGAACTGTAAAGAAATAAGAACAATAACTCAAGAAATAAGAAGTCAGAGGAAGTGGGCTCAAGGAGAATTACTTTTTATCACAATGCAAACTTATTTGACTTTTTCTTCCTTTAAAAAAACAATACTTCCTTAGTCAAGATGGCCAAATATGTCATGTTCTTTTTTCATGCAAGCTTGCCTTTCACCTTGGAAATGGCAGTAGGTCAGGCGCACCCTCTAAAGCAGAAGTTGAAAAGCAGTGAATCTATGACCATCAGATAATGCTTTTCATTTAATTTATGTCTGCATTCAAATTAGTTGCCAAAATTGAAAAACTGGGAGATTTCGCAGAAAAACAAAGGAACAAACAAACCTGGATTTCTGGCTTCTTTTGAGAAACGGGAGGATCTAAGAACTCTGTCAGCATTTCTGGAGCTGAGTGGCTGGGGTAATGTTCAGGCAGGACGTCCCCTCTCCAGTCCACCTGAGGACTGACTGCTCCCTAATTATTTACCTGCCTTTGGAGCCCAGGATCACCAGGCCCTTTCCTCCATCTGGTCTAATCCATGAGTGTGTCACTTTCTTAGTCCTGGGAGGCTTGTGAGTTAATTTGTCTGAGACACTGCAGGGCACCACCAGGACAGATCAGACTTTGGAATACTGGATGTTTCCATTTCCACCTCTGCATCTTCATGAAAGCAAATTTACCTCCCAGTGACATCATCCATAAAATACATGATTAATTCTATTTTCTAATGTTTCTCTGATTCCCAATAACAAGTAAAGAACATTGATTCACAGGAGATGCTCTGCCAGTAAACTTCATTCCCTCTCCACAATTTCCGTTTCAATCAGCAAATATTCCAAGATAATTTATTAAGTTACTGCAATTTTCTAAGTACTTAGCAATGCTTTAGCAATGATTCTGTTCTAGTTGAGAGCATTAATCAGATTTAATAAGTTTAGAAATAATCATAGCCAACATACATCCAGTATGTGTAGCATGTGTGTGCTCCGTTGCTGAGTTCTGTCCAACTCTTAGCGACCCCATGGGGCTTTTCTGTCCATGGGATTTGCCAGGCAAGAATACTGGAGTAGGTGTCATTTCCTTCTCCAGGGCATTTTCCTAACCCAGGGATCTAACCCAAGTCTCCTGTGTCTCCAGCATTGGCAGGCAAATTCTTCACCACTTCACCTGGGAACTCTCACATGTAGCACATCAGAAGCTTTTTAAAACACAGAAACATTTTGTAAATGTTAAATGACATACTTCTTTTATTACTGAAAACTATGGTTCATCTGTGATTTTCCTGACATCCTTGCATTGTATAAAACATGGTGTTGGGAAGGGGGTGAGTTTAGTCAATTTAAAGTTCACTCAAAAAAGAGTCATAGATAAAAGCATGGCAGATCTGCATTTGGATATAATAGCAGTGTGATGATTATCATCTAATAGATAATTGTTCAAAAATGCCAGTTTAGGAGGTTGATATCTTTGTCGTCTACCATCACATTTAGAGCTCCAATTTTTAACCCCGACAGGTGCTAACACACAAAAAGGCGTTGCAGACCTAATCCTCACTCCATAACGGCCAAGCTGTCAGTAATTAAACTTCTCTGTTGTAAATGGATTTCTCTCATGGCTTTTCTTTGGTCAGTGCTTATTTACACTGCGAACATTACCTACACAGAACACCTGTTTATTCCAGGAGACAGGTGGCTTAAAAAATCAAATGAGTTAGTCCCCATGACATTTTGTTAAGCAATAAATAATACAAAGCAAAAGCTCTTATGCTCATGAAGTCTCGCTAATCAGACAGATGTCCTCCGTGTAGTTCCCGGGGGCCTACAACGCAAACATTGATATGCTGATAATCACTGAACCCTGGTCTCAGTAATTGTTTCTATCTTCATTATCTTCTATTATTCCCCATAAAAAAATCCATTTTTAGCTAAGAAATCTGATGCACGTAATACGACTGATATCAAAGGTTTAATAGCCTTGCCATCAATAAATTGAATTAAATCTCTCCTTAGCAGTAATGATTCCTCAGACAGGGCAGCAGATAATAAGACCATAGCACTAGAACATTCAGTGGATGATTCTTACCCATTGAGACTTAACATTATGGCTAATTGGTCTTTGCTAGCTATTCTTTGAGATGTATTGGTTATGTCTCCTCATAAATATCTCAATTCTAGCTTACTTGCTTAAGAGAATGTCTTTATTGGCAGCACGACGCATCATTAAACTATACAAGAGGGCACCATCTTTCAACTTAGACAGCGCTAAAGAACATATCGTGTCAAATGGGCTAATAAAAAGAGCGGTATCCCTGTTACCACTCAGTAAGACTAATACAAAAACAAGTTATGACTGTGGAAATGTCTTTCGCCAATCTTTATCTCAAGCATTTTTTTTGCATTTTTCTTTTGCTCCCCTTTAATTTTCCATTAGTCTCTTAAATTATGTCCCAGGAAAGTCATGACCTTCTTCTCTTCATTATATGATTTGTTAGGTTTAGCCGCTAAATCACGCAGGTCCGACTCTTTTGCAACCCCATGGACTGTAACCTGGCCTGGCTCCTCTGTCCATGGAATTTTTAGGACAAGAATATCAGAATGGGTTGCCATTTCCTTCTCCAATGATTTGCTATAAACATAACGAGAAAACCAGCAGAAAAGAGTAACTGGAAGGAGAAATAAGATTAGATTCTGGCAATCATATGTAAGTGTACTGCCATCTATAGGCTAGCAGGAAATCCCTGGTCAGAGTGAACCAGGAGGACTAGGTTCATTCACACTGTTAACAAGGAATTGGGTGTTTCCTGACAGTTTATTAACTCTAAGGATTTTAGGAGAATATCGGGTCAATTTCACCTTGCTTTATTTCTCCTTACTTAATAGATTTTTATTTGACTTGAAGACATGTGAGTCAAAAGTGAAGGCAAGATAAGTCAACATTACAAGTTTAAAGCAATATTAGAATATTCACCTTTTAAAAAATATTTTATATTGGTTGGCTATCAGCAAATCTGTTAAGCAAGAATAAAAATTAAATATTAAGGTAAATTTATGTTGGTCACTTGAAATAAATTTGGAAGTCATAAATTCTTTACCCTTTGGGATCCTATATTCTCTAGCCAGTAATAAAATTATCTTCTTTATCTTCATATACCATCTTTCTTTCCTCAAAAATCGGAATCATGCTTAGTATTTACAGCTACTAAGTAAGGAAAGAATATTCAGAACATGCCTTTGAAATATGTGCCTGCACTTATTCACAGATTTTTATTTTGCGAGAAATACCCAATCCGGATTTTGACAAGATCTCTGATCTATACAGGTTATTTGCAAACTACTCTTCCTTCATCAGTCTTCTGACCCTGTGAGGAGCGCCCCGGGGCAGTGCCTGGAGGGAAGAAGGCCCAAAATTGATCATGGCCTAGATAGCATTTCTTAAAACATGCAAAATTCAGCAGACTCAGACAGGGCAGTGCTGCAGTTTCTGCTAGAGGCTCGCCGAGGAGACCAGCGCAGTTGTCACCACGAGCGGCTTCCCGGGACATCCCGGCAAAGCCGCAGGGCAGCTGCTGATCGACCCGTGCCGCCCCGCTGCTGACGCATGTCTCAAAGCCTCTCCCTGCACTGTCTCACCGCCTTGGATCGACAGTGCAGGTGTTCAAGGCTTATCTCCTTAGCTAGACTGTCAATCATGACTTAAGGATGGTGGCCTTGTGCCCTCGCAGTCAGACTTCCAATGTTTTGAGCCTGTTAGGAACAATAAACAGTTATTAGAAAACAATGAATAGTTGAAAAGACTGAGAAGCTGAAAACTGTCCTTGTGTATTAAAATCTAGAATACCCACGTCACTCATGTTAAAGGATTAGAAATGGATTCTCTCCAGCCATTGACTGCAAAAGTAGAAAGCATATCCAGTCTTGTCAATTAAGAGCCTATGTCTGCCTAATCCTCCTTATTTTTATCTATATGCATCTTCTTTAAGTTCATTCCTCAGGCATTTAGAACTCGCTTTATTTATACCTATGAAATTAGAACAGCAATGATCATTGATATTATTTGAGAATTTATTACATTCCTAGGACTGTGACTGGTTTGGAAACACCAGTGTGGTTAGCTTGGAGCATGTTTTACCCCATCCTATCCAGTCTACATCATTTCACTGTCTGAGCATTGCTGAATCTGAGTTATGACTATGGTTGGTACCCAGTGCTATCCCATATGATTCTGTCCTGGAAAGGTCACCAGCTTAGAAGAGCTGTTTCCTGGCAACTGGCGGCTTCCTCAGTATGACTTGTAATAATGGCAATGACAATAATATTAATAATGATGAGAAATTTTCATGTGCTACAAATGTATATTTTACATAATTTTTTAAAAGTTCATTCTGAAAACATTACATACTACTAATACATGATAGTCAGCCTGGTGGCTCAAATGGTAAAAAAAATCCGCCTGCAATGTGGGAGACCTGGGTTCAATCTCTGGGTTGGGAAGATCCCCTGGAGAAGGGAAATGGCAACCCACTCCATTATTCTTGCCTGGAGAATCTCATGGGCAGAGGAGCCTGGTGGGCTATAGTTCATGGGGGTCACAAAGAATCGGAAACAATTGAATGACTTTCACTTTCATATAATATATATTTATATATGATTCCAACTATGCAACATTATGGAAAAGGCAAAACTATGAAAAAAAAAATCGAAATTGCCAGAGGTTGATGGGAGATTAATGTGTGAAGCACAGAGGACTTATAGAACAGTGAAAATAGATGGGGAGAAGGGACTAAGATAGCGGAGGAATAGGACGCGGAGTCCACACTCTCCCCAACAAATACACCAAAGGAACATTTAAATACCAAACAAACTCCATAAATCAACATCTGAATGCTGGCAGAGGTCTTCAGGCATCTGGAAAGACAGCCCATTGCCGACAAAAGATGGTAGGACCAAAGGAAAAAAAAAAAAGTAAAAAGAGGCAAAGAGGCAGGGACTGAGATTCATCTCAGAAGGGGAGCCTCGAAAGAGATAAAGGTTTACGAACGTCAGGAAACATTCTCACTGGCGGAACTGAGAGATCTGAGGTGAGTCTCAAAGAGCATAAAAGTCGGGACTTAGAAGCCGATAAATAGTTAAGCCCCTTGGAGAACGGAGCGGCGGCCGGTCGCCCCATCCCCCAC
>ML664173.1:4046389-4077811 GCA_007570785.1 Antilocapra americana | reverse complement strand
AAAAAAAAAAAAGAACAGTGAAAATAATCTGTGATAATATAATTAAGGATGCATATCATTGTGAGTTTGCCTAAATGCATAGAGCATACAGCATCAAGAATAAAGCCTCATATACACACTTCTGTATGTAAAATAGATAACCAATAAGGACCTACTGTATAGTACAGGGAACTCTACCCAGTCCTCTGTTATGGCCTATGTGGAAAAAGAATCTAAAAAAGAGTGGCTATATGTGTATGTCTATCTGATTCTCTTTACTGTTTAGCAGAAGCTAACACAGGGGCTTCGCAGGTTGCTCAGTGGTAAAGAAATCCTCCTGCCAGTGCAGCAGAGGCAAGAGACACAGGTTCAGTCTCTGGGTTGGGAAGATCCCTTGGAGTAGGAAATGGCAACCCACTCCAGTATTCTTACCTGGGAAATTCCACAGTTAACAGAGGTGCCTGGCGGGCTACAGTCCCTGGTTGCAAAGCATTGGACATGGCTGAGAAAATGAGCACACACCCCCACACAGGAACTAATACATCATAAATCAACTGCACTCCAACAAAACTGTTGAAACGAGTGAACCTTAATGCAAACTCTGGACTCTGGGTGACAATGCGCCATTGTATGACCCTCAGCTGTAACAAATGCACCACCCTGGTGGGTGGGAACTATTGAAAAAGAGGAAGGCTGTGCAGGCTTGGGGCACTGAGTTCATGGCAGATCTCTGTACTTCTTTTTCAGTTTTGCCTTGAACTTAAGACTGCTTTGAAAAATAAACTCTTAATAAAAAAAAATTAAAAATTTAAAAGTCAGCCTTTATTTACTCCAAATCCCTTCTACCACAACCACCAATAAGAGAATTGGCCCTATTCCTCTGAATCTGTGAGCAGAGACCCTGAAGTCATCATGATGGGAAGCAGTGAGTTGAAGGGTTTTTTAACTAATGGCACCAAATTTGACTCTACTGTAGACATCCGGTAGGTGAGGATAGAAAGATTCCTTCCTTCTTTAATACCCCTTTTACTGTGATTCCTAGACTTGTGAGAAAAGACCAAACTGAAGACAAGCCTAAACGCACCTTGAACCCAGCCAGTCAGTCTTCCAAACAATCAGGTTCCATTTTCCTACCAACCTACCTTGAGTCCCTCAAGTCCTGGAAATCGAGAATCAGTTAGCACTGCTTGTTGTTGAATGATTGGTAGGGCTTAAGGGAGGAGAGGTATTTTGATTTCCCTCTAACCACTCTTCTTTCCCTTGTCTGGTGATACACTACTGGCCAGAAAAGCCTGTCATCACCTCTGGGGTGGAGTTCTGCCAAGACTTGATCATCTGACTTGATAGCAAGTCAAGGTGTCTCTTTAGATCCCACGCAGCACAGACTCCACTAGGGTCTTAGTTATCCTCTTGGCCCACCTTGTGGGCCTCTCTGGGTTACCATAGCAACAACCCACAGGCGATGGCCTCTCCAAGAAACTGTCAGTTAGAATGGAGAGAGGGTTAAGCTTGAGTGACAGTGTGATCATCCTAGCCGTATTTAGACGTGAGTGTAAATAACTCAGTAACCAAACAGCAAATGAATCTCTGCCCTGCCCCTACCCTTTGCTCAGACTCTAAAGAAAAATCTCATGTTTTATATGAGTTGTTTTCCAAATCTAAATAATGTACCTAAGATTCATCACTGAGGTTTATTTAAAATAAAGTTTCCCAAGCCACTCCCTGGATGATTTTTATTGATAGTATCTAGAATGAAGAGGTAAGGATTTGCATATCAAAGCATGATACAGATGATTTAAAAACTACCTTTGGGCAACACTGATTTAGGTGTTCATCGAAAACTTTAATCCTCAAGATATTTGTCTTGGGCTGAATCCTGTCCTTCCCAAATTCATATGCTGAATCCTTAACCCCTAGGACCTCAGAAGGTGACAGTTCAAAGACAGGGCCTCTAAAGTGAGATTAGATGAAGATAAGACCCTTAGGATAGGCCCTAACCTGATCTGAATGGTGTTCTTGTAGGAAAAGGAGATCAGGACCCACAGAGAGACGCGGAGATGCGCTGACACGCTGGAAAGGCTCTGTGAGGATGCTGTCAAAAGGTGGCCATCTGCAAGCAAGCCGCAGAGAGAGGGCTCAGAAGAAACCAAACCTGCTGACAAGCTTGGCCTTCCAGCTTCCAGACCTGTGAGAAGATAAATCTCTATTGGTGAAGCCACCCGTGCGTGCCAAGTGCTAAGTCGCTCAGTCGTGTCTGACACTTTGCAACTTCACGGACCATAGCCCGCCAGGCTCCTCCGTCCATGGGGATTCTCCAGGCAAGAATACTGGAGTGGGTTGCCATGCCCTCCTCCAGGGGACCATCTCTACCCAGAGATCGAACCCGCATCTACTTACAGTCTCCTGCATTGGCAGGCGGGTTCTTTACCTCTAGCACCACCTGGGAATCGGAAGCCACCCGGTCTGGGATACTTTGCTGCGGCAGCCCCAGCAAACTAATACAATATTATATATGCAAAGCAAGCTCCAAAAACAACAAATACAGCAAAATACTTCGTACCCGAGGTTAGAATAGCAGCCAGAAATGGTGCTCTGTCCTCCTTACATGGCCAGCACAGTGCTATTGACCTTGCAGTCTGAGAATGATCTCAAAAGAAGCACGGAACCTGTGAGACAGTTTTGCAACACACACAAAAACATTGAATATTGGAGAAATTATATTAATATTTAAATATGAATTAGATGGTGAATGTCACTGGTTGGAGCTGAAAAGAGATAAAGATCCACAGATCCTCTGCAGTATTTATGGAAGGACCCTGAGGTTGGTGGGCCTCATGTCAGCTTCCAGAAGAAGTTAGAAGGGGATGCCCAACAGTAGAGCGATGTGTGGACGTGATGGTTTGAACAAACAATCAGGGTTAAGTTTGCAGAAATTTTCCAGTGTCACATCACATAATTCTCTCCTCAGTTCCTTTCTGGCCTTGCTGTTGTTCAGTCGATAAGTCCTGTCTGACTCTGTGTCCCAGGAACAGCATCGCACCAGGCCTCCCTGTCCCTGGGGAACATCTCCCGGAGTTTGCCCAAGTTCGAACTACCCAATTGGAGATGCTATCTGGGCTATTCAATACTGTATTCAATGTTGACTCAGAAAGAACCTAAATGAGGTGAGCTGATCAATAGGATAGGTATCAGTTACAAAGTAATCAGAATACAGAAAGATTGGAAAAGGGACTGAATTTCATAAAATGAACATAAATTCTTATTCAAAGTTGAGACATTTTGTTAGAAAATTGCTCATTTTCTAAGACGCTTTTCTTTGTAAGAAATTTTAGCCAGTAATGTTTGTGTCCCCTTGACAATGGTTAGTATAGTATAAGTATGATTTGTGAGGCTTGCTTTGGGACCAAGATTTTAGTTAATTTGGTACCGAACCTAAAATCATTGAACCTGAAACTGCAGGAGAATCAGAAAACCTCAGATTAAAAATGGCAGCAAACAACAGTCATCCATCATGTACAATACAATCTATTCATTTCAATAGATAAATGTACTCAAACTTGACTAACATTTTCTAGTGCATTGAATGAATTACTGCACCAGTTAACTAGCAAAGCATTCTAATAGGTTGGGTTGCAATCTAGTATTAAAAACGCTGCATCAAAACGTCCGTGGCTAGACCCAACAGAAGTCACGTCTCTAATATGTCTATGCAGGTGTTCTTGGTCAGTGAGGGCTGTCCTCCAGGTGCTTTGAGGATGCAAAGTATTTCCATTTTGTGCCTTCTTCTTAGTTGACTAGGACCTCAACGATCTTTGCATCCTCCCGAGGAAGGGCAAGCAATATGGAGGAATCATGTCTAGCTCGTTATCTACCTTGGCATGGAAAAAAATATATTACCTTCTCTAAGAGTCCACAGAAAAGATTTAAATCCTTGGCGCTACCTCAGTGCACAGCTGGCTGGGAACATCCCTATGGTGTGGCTACTTCCAGCCCAACTATGTGCACAGGAGCACAGATTTTTATGTACAACTGTCTTTGTCACAAATCTCAAGTTAATCCTTCAGCCAGGATAGTGAATTTTTATTTCAGTGATAAATTTCCCATAAGAATAAAAGACAACCAAGAAGAAAATATGAAAAATGCAAATTGTAATCATTTTAGGACTGGAAAGCTATTTTCATTTTGAGCAAATAATCTGAATTTATAAGGAGGGTCTTGTCCTTTTTGATGACAGGCAATATATTTTTTTTTCCTTCCCAAAATGATTTCTTTTGAATATTAAATAGTGACCAGGGGTTAATGGTTGTATGAGTATAGAGTACCTGGAAAAATTTGTTGCCATGACAATGTAATTCACATTATTAATAAGTTCTATTTATTTTCTCTTTTTTCAAATAGGTGAAATTTAAGAAAAGCTAAAATAATCTCTAAAATGCCAGGAAACTAAAAGACTTTCATTAGAATCATAAATAGTCATGTTTCTACCACTTGAAAATGATTAGGAAGAAAGGAAATAAAATTTCCCTGTGGTCAGCTTAGATACATACTGATTTTATTCTAGATTTTATTTTTAACCTTGAGCAATGTGTTCATGCATGTACATGAAACAGCAGTTCATATTCAAGTTGCTCTCTATATATCTTATACATTAAGTATGCATATTTTATGTGTCATTTTGAATAAGGAAAGGTACAGTAAAATAAAACAGCAATAATAGTGTTTAGTACACTGAAAGTGGGTACAATTTAGCCCAAAATATTGAAAGAAATACTATTAATTTCAGGTACTTTAGCTTAATAAAATATTCCTATATATACATACTGCTGCTGCTGTTGCTACTAAGTTGCTTCCTATGTTTTGAACTGAATTATTTCTGTCCAAATATGTGACTCTAGAATGCTAAGGGGATTATAATCCTTACTGCTTAATGCAAAAAGAAGAGAAAAAAAGAAAAAAATTAGATTTTTCAATAACATATTAATGCTCCCAGACTATGAAATTTCATCTTACTGCTTACCTTTTCCCTCCATATTTAATCTCCAGCTTCCTTTTCCACAGGATATTAAAATCTGTACTTTTTTTTTTTTTCATTTAAAGAAAGAGGAAGAAGAGAAAAGGCTATACTGCTCTCATTCAACTCTCTCATTTCCAATTTTGCTTCTTTATGTGTGGAGCTGTTGAGGAAATTATGTGTTGGAATGGCATTCTCTAAATTTTGTGAAACACTTGCCATTCATAATGATAATAGGTAGTATATGAAAAATTTCTTATTTCAAATGTTTAAGATTCAGTAGTATAAGTAAAATTAAATCATTTTGTTTCTCTTTATTTTCTTATCTGCAAGATTTCCTATAGCTGGTGATTAGCAATATGCCTTCTGCCCCTCGAAGAGAAAATAGGCTATTACAAATATGCCTTCTGATCATCAAAGAAATGGAATATGTAGGGGCCTCCCAAAGTTCTTTGTAATGGAACACTTCTTGCCAGACATTTTACAAGATTAATAATCGGTTGAATGCTCTCTGGGAAAAACCAGCTCAAAGTCTTACACAGACTCTCAAGGACACCTTAAGATTTTTCTCTGTTATTGCCTAATTTGAGCCGTATTTCAAATACCTTGCTGTTCTCTACCCCATCTCCTTTTATCTATGGCTCCAATATTTGTTTCAATGACTTCTTCTGTGAAAAAGAAAACCTAAAACATTATTAGTTCCTGTATGAAAAGCTATCTTGGCTAGAGTAGGAGAGCCAGAGAATATGATTCACCAAGCTTTTGGTATTGATACTTTTTTTTTTTTGCCTCAGTGATTATAAATATGAAAGGCAAGACATTGTCCTTCCAATAATAGTTTCACAGTAATAGGATTAATAGCTTTCTGATATTCAGCCCCCAAATAAGGACAAAAATACATTACATGACAGATGGAAAATGGCCCCTTTCAGAAAATTTTAACAGTTAATTTTTAGACCACTTTAGACTTGCAAGAGAGTTTTCAAAGTAGTATAGAGAATTGCCTAGAGTGTACACTCAGCTCCGATCATGTTAGCATCTTACATAACCATGTAACTTTTTATCAAAACTATGAAATTAACTTGGGAAAACACTATTAATTAAAGTACAGAACTCACTTGAATTCTACTTTTTCTTTATGTCTTCTTTTTGTTCCAAGATCCAATCCAAGTCCAACACTGTATGGAGTTTTCACATTCCCTGTAGTCTGTGACAAGTCTTCAGTCTTTCTGGGCCTTTTACAACCTTCACACTTTTGAAGAGTATTGATCATTTATTTGGTGGAGTGTTCCTTGGTTTGGGTTTGTCTGATGTTTTCCCACAATTTGATTGAGATTATGTGGTCTGTCTAGTCAAAGCTACGGTTTTTCCAATAGTCATGTACGGATGTTAGATTTGGACCAAAAAGAAGGCTGAGCCCTAAAGAATTGGTGCTTTTGAATTGGGGTGATGGAGAAGATTCTTGAGAGTCCTTTGGACTGTGAAGAGATCAAACTAGTCAGTCCTAGAGGAAATCAACTCTGAATATTCAATGGAAGGCCTGATGCTGAGGCTGAAGCTCCAATACTTTGGCCACCTGATTCAAAGAGCTAATTCATTGGAAAACACCCTGATGCTGGGAAGCAGGAGCAGAAGTGGGAGGATGAGATGGTTGAATGGCATCACCGACTCAATGGATATGAGTCTGAGCAAACTCCGGGAGATAGCAAAGCAGGGAAGCCTGGCATGCCACAGTCCATGGGATCACAAAGAGTCGGACACAGCTCATGCATTGAACAACAACAAATGCATTAGTGGAAAGAATAATACTAAAGTGCTATGTGCTTCTCAGTGCATGACAGCAAGGAGTTAACAATATTAATATATAGTAGCAATGATTTTAACCTTGATTACTTTGTTAAAATGGTGTGCACTGTAATTCCCTCTGTAAACTTTTCCTTTTTCTTTGTAACTCATAAATATTTTGAAAAATATGCTTTGAGACTATGCAAATACTCCTATTTCTGCTCAAATTTTCCTACTCACTTCAGTATCCATTGGTGGCTCCTGTCATTGGAAATTATAACTTTGGCATTCCAAAGGCAGTTTTGTAACATCTTCAATTTTCCCATAGTTATTCATTGAAATTCTCCAGTAAGGAAGAGTTGTTGCTTTTCTTTCATTTATTTATTCAGCTAGAAATTTATATCAATATGAATTTGTAATTATCTAATTCTTTAGGTTATAATCTAATATTATAGTTATTTATTGTGTTGCTCAAGTTATTCCAACCAGAAGCTTTTAGCAAGCACTAATTAAAATGAGTTATGTCATTTTTATAGAGTGTTTTGAAACCCTGTATGTGTAATGGATCAAGTCCAGTGAAGTGAGAGTTAGAGATGGAAATGATTTGTTCTGAAAACGCTGCCTCTGCTTTGTTTGAATTGTGTACATACTACAGAAACACTTGTGTGCATATTGGCCTTGTGCTCTGAGTTCTCTCCTGCCTCTGTTCATCTGTGGCACCAGATGAACTGACCCCTGGCAAAAGTCATTCTCAATAGTTGCTGCTCTATGTGTATAATGAGCCCTTGGCATAGAACTTGGTCATTGCTGAATGTTGATCATCTAGGAGACCCAATGAAAGAATCTCTTTTCTGGACTCCACCATTGTCTTATCTGCTCTTAGATGTTCAATCTGGCAAACTAAATGTATATGCTTGTAAGGACAAACCATCTTTACTTGCAATTCAGGATGCCTTCTTCTATTCATCAAACAGAGTCTCATTTAAACCACAGAGACTTTTCCTTGGGCATGAAGTAATTGTGTAGTCCACAGCATGCATTCCCACTTAATGTTATATCTGGATGGAATCAATGCAGTCACACATTTACCCAACCTCAGCTTTTAGAGAAGGGGTGGGAATTTGAGTATCATTTTAGGTCTAGGGAGCAAGAATCAATTTAGTTTCTTCATTTTTCTTTACTGCTGGGGTCTAGCCCCGGCGGGTCTGGGGGGTCTTGAGGGATGAGTGGCATCTGCGAAGTACTGAGCTGAGTCCGTGTGTGGTGATGAAGCAGTCTCTCTTTATTGCTCTTAGTTTTGTAAGGTGATGGAGAAGTCTCTCACCTTATTTTTTGTTAGTTTACAGTTTTATAGCCAAAAATCATCCCCATTACATCACAACTATTTTATGCAATCTTTTGTTTTCTGCCTACCATCAACAACTTTAAGCTCATTTTCCTTCCAAAAGGTCGGATTTCTGCATAATTAGACTTAACAATAGTATGTTTACCATTTGAATGTCTCTAGCATACTTTTTATTCAGCATAATGTGGGCATATATACACTGTCTTACAAGATAGCCTTTTCAGCAAAGATAAAAATCTTGCAACTTATCCAGGAAACATAGGGCTAGAATCTATCTCAAAGAGAGGGGGTTGTAAAAACTCACTTTCCATATTGGAGAGGGAAGAAGGCTGTAAATGGTTACTTTACTTTAAGAATGTATGCATTTCTTTTGTCCCTGGGAAAGATGTGCCTCTCCACTCATCTCTGAATATTCAGGGATTGATAAGGGACCTCAGAAAACAGCACACAGGAAGCCTCCTGCCAAATGTTCCCTGAGAAGGTGCAACTATGTAGAAGCTAGAAAGAGGGGCTTAAGCTTGAAACTGTTTTATTCTATTAGCCTATTTTGGTTTTTACAAGGAAAGAGAAAAGAAGACAAAGAGACAGTTTAGCAGCACTGCTTTAACAATGAAACCCTATTAACCTTACAACTACTAAAAGGAATTCCTATGTCTACACTACCCTAAAGCAATCAGTGCCTCCAACTATTCTGGCCACAGTTATGAGCATTCCTAAGTCCCATTCCAGTCTAGTTTTTTCAAGGAAGGGAGCCTCCTCGGTGGAGTGGTCGGGGGAGTGGGATGTGGAAAGGTGACTCAAGTACGAGCCCTTCTGGTGGTGGCTTTGCCATGACCCCCAGAGAACTCTTGGTAAACTCCCCAGTAACTAGTAGGAGGTATAGTAATCTATTTAAATGTCCCTTATTCCTCCTTATTCCTCGGGAAAGGGAATCTGCCTTCCCGGATCCTCTGAGGGAAATAAGGTCTGAGGGAATTATCTCAGGATGAATTTTTTCTAACTGGGACTGATCTGAGATGAGCTGAAACATAAACAGATGAGCATAAACAGAACTTCCCAAGAAAAATACCAGAGGGGCCTTGCCTTAGGATCCCCCGAAGGAAAATCCACTTTGCAGTTTCCTTCTCAGTCTCGTGACTTTGTCATCTGAGGGAGGGGGCATCCTGACGGCTCCTGGCACTTTACATTATTTATAAATTTCATAATATTGTCCACACCTTTAAATAGAAGAAATGGAAAATGATGACAAAGGTCCACATAGTCTAGCTATAGTTTTTCCCAGTAGTCACATATGGATGTGAGAGTTGGACCATAAAGAAGGATGAGTATGAAAGAATTGATGCTTTTGAACTGTGGTGCTGGAAAAGACTCTTAAGAGTCCCTTGCACTGCAAGGAGATCCAACCAGTCAATCAGAAATATTCAGAAATCAATTTGGAATATTCAATTAGTGATTGCTAAAAGCTTCTGCTTGGAATAACTTGAACAACAGGATAAATAACTATAGTATTAGATTATAACCTAAAGAATTAGAAATCTAAAAATTCATATTGATATCCTTTTGTTTGTTTGGCTTCTCACTCATCCTAATAGATAAATCCCATTCATTAAGCTTAGTGATAACTGTTATTATATTAAGAGTTAAAAAGAGAAATGAGGAAAAGGAGATGAAAAATTCATTTTTATGCAGAACTTGCCAAATGTCCTTCTCAGTGGGTGATTATATACATACTCAATGTATATATTCATTTAATCTTTATAAAATTCCTAAGAAATACTATTATTATTGTCAATTTACAGGAAAAGCAACTGAGACTCATAAAAGGCAAGTAATCTATGAACTTATCACAGGCTAGCTAATAAGCAGCAGAACTGGGCTTTGAACCAAAAACATCTGGTTCCAAAGTCTGTGCTACTAACAGAAAAAAGGATACCAAATCTATCATCTGGTCGTTTAAGCTCGAACTTTGTATAATCTGCCACTACGGACATAAGAGCTTTCTCTATGGCCATTACTGGTTACAGGTTATAAGAATGTCTTAGTCACTGACACTCTTTTGTCAATAGGATCAGTTGGTTACTCATTTTTTCCTGGTTTAACATTTACTGAAATTCTGCCCTGTTTTAGGGATTGTGTCAAATGCTAGGTAAGGGAAAGATTGGAGAGCGAATACAGAAATAATTAAGACAAAATCTTGATCATCAAGAAAAAAAAAACTAACACTTATCAAAAGTTGTTTCAACTGCTACTACTGAATAAATGCTTTGTGATATTTATCGAGAATCTTGAGAGGAAGCAACTTACTCTGAGTAGGAAGTAGGCAGAACTTCCCTTGTGGCTTAGCTGGTAAAGAATCCGCCGGCAATGTGGGAGATCTGGATTCGATCCCTGGGTTGGGAAGATCCCCTGGAGAAGGGAAAGGCTACAGACTCCAGTCTTCGGGCCTGGAGAATTCCATGGACTCTATAGTCCATGGGATCGCAAAGAGTTGGACATGACTGAGCGATTTTCACCTTCACTTTCAGGAAGTAGACAAGGTTTTGTGGAGGCACCAAGATATTAAAAACTGAACAGAGAGGAATTCCACCTGTTGTAGGTGATAACAACTCACTCATAGTGTATTAAGAGAACCGTGGGGAGTTGGAAGTGGCTTGAAATAAAAGTACTTGGTAAAGGAAGTGATGGAAGCGGGAAGGTAAAACACAGAAAAATAAATTTAGAGAAATAGGCAGGTTTCAGCAGATCTTGAAGAGCCATGTACCAGAATGGATTTTTGTTTTCTTTGGTGAATAGGAGCCATTGCTGGTCGAAGAAAAGAAACTCAACAAAAACAAGCATGGACCAGATACCAGTGCACCTATGCTTTGTCCCTGGCTTGGCCAAAACCGGGCTCTGTGATGCTGGACAAAGCAATCTTCCTTTCTGGACTCCAATTACTCGTTTGCAAAGTGAGGACCTAGCCTCCTATTATTTCTAGGATCCCTTCCAGCTCTCAAATCATATCTATTTCCATAATTATCCATTTGTGGTCTTTGTATAGGAAGTGGTCTGAAACACACTGGGAAATAAAAAGCACCACTGATCCCAACCAGAGATGCCAGGGACTTTCAGAGGTAATTGGTAGCATCCGTCACAGAGCATCAACGTGTGCTGCTGCGAGGGCTGAGGCTCTGTGGCTGCGACTCAGACGCGAACCTCGCTTCTACCCAAGATTTATCCCTGGCAATTCTGCAAATTGTTATTCTAATGCCTGTGGGGATGGAGTTTCATAACTGCAAGCCACTTTATCAGAGGGCTATTTGGCTCATAGTACCTTAACTCTGGGAGCAAGATGTTTTATTTAGCCCTCAAGGTTCTCATGGGAAGAAGGGAAGATAGTTGGTGGGTGTGTGGATGCCTAACAGTTTTTATAGCTGGAGAGGAAAAGAAAAAAACTGTCACACTTTATTTGCATATGTATTTGTTTAGCAGCTATATCCATTTTTTCCTCTGAAATACCCTTTTGCAATATATATGATCACCAAATATTTGTTTTACAGTCAGCAAATATTTAATGAGTCATTGTGGAGAACATTTGCAATGAAGCACACTCTCCACACACACACACACACACACACACACACACACACACACACACACACACACTCACACATATATGCATAGTTTAGGGGCCAGAGATAAAGCATCCCCTTTCCCAGGGAAAGTAACTTGGCTGAAATATATCCCTTACCTGTAGCTCCCAAGTTGGAAATTTTTTTCCCTCAAGGTCACATATAAGCAGACATCTGTAAAATCAAACTGCATGTGAGACTTCCTCTGTTCCTTTCAATTTCTGTTCGGCTGGTGGAAAAGTCTGCCAGAAAGTGAGAAAATATTAGAGAATGCCAAGAAAAATTTCTTCCTGTTCAATTGCTGTGAATTTGAGAGCAGTCGTTGAGAAGGCTTCTCTCCTTGTGACACCAGATTCACAGAGCGGAGTTCAAGGGTGCAGTCCATTCCAGGCATCCAGGCCCCAGCATCCTGGATGACCAGGATTAGCACCCCTGACCATCGCTTTGGGGAAAGCATGAGGGCTCTGATAGCACCTCTCCTATTTCACCCACAAAGCACATTAGAATGTTCTTTTGGTTATTCTACTGTTTCCATAACTTTGGTCACTTTTTTTTTTTTATGTCTTAGTTTTCCCCTTAGTCCTCTGTGTGACTTCCTACCTTGTGACTGATGGAGACCTATAACCACAGAGTTTTTCAGCCACTCACTGCACACTTTCTTGATTCCCTTATATCCTGTGAGGGAGCCCTTTTCATTCTGGACTTCATCTTTTCATCTTTATCTCACTTCCAGAGCCCTCTTGTAAGGTGTTAGGTGCCTCATAAATTCATCACCAAGGTTCCAGATTACCTTGGCTCTGTGGCCATAAGACTAATATTTACATTGCAGCTGGTTATTGGGCAAAAGAAGGCCAACCTTTTTGTTTGTTTGGTTATGGCTTTTCTGCAATAAGTTCTGGCAAAGGGAAGGCATGTGTGTCTGATTCACTTTGCTGTACAACAGAAACTAATACAATATTGTAAAGCAACTATACTCCAATAAAAATAAAAAGAACTAGGAAATGGCCATACCATATTTAAAATGGATAATCAACAAGGACCTACTGTGTAACACAGGGAACTCTACTCAATATTGTGTAACAACCTAAATGGGAAAATAATTTGAAATTGAAAAGATATGCATACATGTATATGCATACTGAATCACTTTGCTGTACACTTGAAAATAAGACAACATTGTCAGTCAACTCCATTAAAAAGTTAAAAAATAAATAAATAAAATGACAAACTCTCAAAAGTCATCCTTGCAGAAATGACAGAAGTGAAATGAAGTGAAGTGAACGTCATTCAGTCATGTCTGACTCTTTGCGACTCCATGAACTATACAGTCCATGGAATTCTCCAGGCCAGAATACTGGAGTGGGTAGCCTTTCCCTTCTCCAGGGGATCTTCCCAACCCAGGGATTGAACCCAGCTCTCCTGCATTGCAGGTGGATTCTTTACCAGCTGAGCCACTAGGGAAGCAAATGACAGAGAGATTGTCTAAACTATGTTTCTGCATGAATAGTCACTTTATTTCCTGAACAACATGGAAGGTCTAGTGAACATCTACTTGTAATTCAAGTCCACATCGCCCTGCAGGACTTGTCCAGGGTGCCATGCCTGCCTTTCCCTGAGAGACCTCAGCACTTTGCAAGCCCCACAGTGACTACTGGCTCACACTGCATGGACTTTAGGTGCTTCCCTGTCTCCTTCCCAGACTGAGTATGACTACCTCCAGACCAGGCATCGGGCTTTACACCAATTTCCATCCAAAGCATAGAAAGCATTGGCATCTAGAAAGCTTTCCAAAGATGCTGACCGACTATATAAAATAAGTACTTAAAGGGATAGCTGTATCAATGATCAAAATTGAGCAATTTGAATTTTCCCAGTTCTGAAGAAGAAACACACCTACATTCAAATCAATTACTTGTGCTTTGGATTTAAATGTTCTGTTGAAAAGGGGCACTTTTGAGCTCCAAAACATATCATTTTTATTTTTTTTTTCTCCCAGTTGGGGGAGTTTGCAATTTCCTCAGTTCGGTCTCATTGCAACAAAAATTTGAAGCCACGTAGGGACCAGCGTTACAGCCTTCAGATGGACCAGTGTCACAGCTCAGTGTTACGACTCAGTTTTATTTAGAAAGTAAAGGAAAATATATCCTTGAAGCATGCGAGCATGCCGCCCCAACAGACATGAAGAGAAGAGAGGTTCCTCTTTTTATATGTATTTTCTCCTCCCCCTGGGCCTGCCCTATGTAAATTGGCCTAGCCAGGAGTGCTGTTTGTTTCACTTGAAGTCCTCACTCCAGTCCTTGGACCTTCCTTTGTTCTATTTTAGTGGGATTTTTTCCTTCCTTGTCTTTTAGCCACCTCCATTCTGGACTCCTTTTTTCCTCTTCTAATTGCTTAACATCCCTAAGTAGAGAAAGGCCGCTGAAATGAATCCCTATATGACCACTGAACCCTGGCTGCCCTCAGAATGTTGATTCATAGAGAATTTAATCATCACCCATCTGATTTCTTTGTGTGTGTGTATGAGGAAGGGTATCTTTTTGCACATCTAAACCAGGGCTTTTCTCCGCACAATTTTAGGCAAGAAAGGTAAAATATGTTGCTTAAAACTAACTCTGAAATCCCCTCTTCTCTTTTTGGTAGGAACCCCTTCTCAGCACACATAAGGCTTTAGGTGTGGTCAAAACACTTGCAACTGTTCCTGACAACTAAATACATGGGCAAACAGGAGGGGAAGAACAAAAAATGTCCTCTTGGGAAAGAAGGTTCTGGGACTTTCTATCTTAGAATGTCTTAGAATGTATAACTTCTCTGGCATCTCAATACTTTTTTGATTTCTTTCTTATGCGTTTCCAGCGGGGCTCTTTCATATACTTCTAACTTTCCTCCATTCTTCACTGGCCCCTTTCATAGAAGTTGAACACGACCCACGGGTACAGTCCATGGGGTCGCAAAGAGTCAGACACGACTAAACTACTTTCCCTTTCCCTTTCAGGGTTCCAGGAACACTGAGTTCATCAAGTTGGAATCTCCTGATGTTTCCTCTCCTCTCTCTCCTACACTCCAAATGCATCTGGGGAACAATGACCATTCTCTCATTATCTGTTTACATATGGGCTTTGAAATATCTCTGAAAAGAGTTGTCTTTCAACTTTAAAAGTTGCTTCCTTGACCTAGAGCTTAAAGAGCCTCACACTGGAAATGTGCCATACAAATTTTCTCTCTTGCTCCTACATTGTAACTTTTCCATTTCCCCTCTTTCCTTTCTCTCATTCTTAAAAATATGCACTCCCCACCCTTGTGTGTGTGCATGTTAGGTCGATTCAGTCATGTCCAGCTCTGCCACCCTACAGCCAGGCTCCTCTGTCCATGAGATTCTCCAGGCAAGAATCCTGGAGTGGGTGGCCATGCCCTCCTTCAGGGGATCTTCCCAACCAGGGATCAAACCTATGTCTCTTATGTTTCCTGCATTGGCAGGTGGGTTCTTTACCACTTCCCACCCTTAAAAAAGAAAAAAAAAAATCCTGCTGATTTGTCAAAGCTATAGTTCCATCAATTTCCTTTTATTCAATGCAATTATTTTTTTTTTAACTGTATCTGCTCTCTTCACTTCTCCCATTCATTCCTTAATCCCCAGCCCAAACTCTCATCTCTCAGCCACTAGGATGAAATTCCTTTGATTAAGGTCAGCAGTAACTGAAATGTTAAAGTCTTATTGAAGATGCTATTTGAACATAAAAACATGAAACGTAGGAATCTTGAAGCTCTCTTGCCTCTGTGACAAGACTGATCTCTGCCCACCCTCACTACCCCCTCCTGTGGCATTCCAGATTCCTGGAATGCGACCATGCTGTGTGCATCTCTTCCTCCTAGGAGCACACTTACATAGCGGTAATCGGCCTCCCAGCAATTGTATGTGATCACGTAACTGAGTTCTGGCAACTGAATGTGGGGAAAAGAAGAGTGACCCAGAGGAAGAAGGAACTATCTAATTGTGTCAGGCAGAGTCTAATGATGGATGCTGAGTTGTATCATACACAAGAATTTAACATCTATGGTGTTAAGCTACCAAGAATTTTAAATAGCATTTGGCCTAACCCGATAATGCAATTCTCTATTCTTTCCTCTCCACTCACCCTGTAAATGTGGATTTTCCTTATGGTCATATTTCCAACTGTCTTCTCAATATTTTTGCATATTACCGTGTAAAACGTTCTCTTTTCCTATGGTTCCAGTCTCCCAGTCTCTAGTTCTGGCAAGCCCTACTTCCTTCAGATTTGTGTTTACCTCTGGCTACTGAATTTCAACATCTGGGTATTTGATACACATCTCAAATTCAATATGATCAAACTTAAATATATTGTCATCTTGGCCCACCATATTTCTCCCTAAATTTTTAGAGGGAGTAAGTAAAAGCTTAGCTGGCTAGACTGAATAATACATGGATATGTGGATAGCTATAAAATAAAGATAAATGGATAGCTGTAAACAAAAGATACATGGATAGCTATAAAATAAAGCAAGCATGTTGTTTTTTATTATTTAGTCTCCAAGTCATGTCTATTTGTGACTTCAAGGACCATTGCCTGCCAGGCTCCTCTATCCAAAGAATTTTCCAGACAAGAATATTGGAGCAGGTTGCCATTCCCTTCTCCAGGGTATCTTTCCAATCCATGGGTCGAAACCACACTCCTGCATCTCCTGCATTGGCAGGTGGATTCTCTACCAATGAGCCACCTGGGAAGCCCTAAAGCAAGCATAGAAAAGATGAGGTTGTGTGGTAACACAAATAATATGAATGTCAATAGTTTTATAGTTTTAAAAAATAATTTCAAACATTTGAAACATTTTATAATAAAATATTAGAAATTTTTTCAAAAATAGAAATCATTTATTCTTATTATTTTTGAGTAAGGTAACCAAATAATATTTCACTTTCCCTGACCCAAGAGTGTCAGTAAATGGCAGATCAGACTCTGCTGTCTCCCTGGACTCAGCAGCAGCTGTCTTTGAAATGTGCCCCAGGGATACACCACACTAGAGTTTGGGAGTCAAACAAACTGCTGCAATACCATAGACTTCGTATTTTAGAAGCTCAAAATGCATTTAAGAGTCTCACCGTGCTCCTGCATTTTTTAAAATAGTAGATTTATTTGGCTTCCCTTTCCTCGCTTTCCAGATATATTTGAACATGAAACCCAGTTATGTACTATCCATTGACATCTAGCATAAACTGTGGAAAGCGCCAGTCTAAACTTGTTAGTAAAAAAACCCCTCCTCATCCCCTGAACACAGAGTGCTTCCTTATTCTCACCGCTGGTTCTGGACAGCACTGCTTCCTTTCTGTGCCTGGTTAATGCATTTATCTCTGCCTGGTTAATGCATTCATGTCTGGAATCATGCCTTCAGACCTTGGTTCTACTACTTCCCAGCTTTGTATTGATAATTCTAAATAATTATGTAAACATTCTGAGCTTCTTTCCTCATTGCTAGAAAAAATAAAAATGAAAGATAATAATATCTACCTGACTGAGTGAGAGTTAAGTTTAATAAGATACTGTTCTTCAAAATGGCAAGCCTACAGTCAACAATAAATACACTTCCATTTGCTCTTACTTTAGGAAGGTAGTGTAGCGAAGCATGCGTGAGAGTAGCAAAGCACACCCTGACTGTCCTCGTGGGGGAAACACTTTTTTTGGAGGAAAGGAAGACACTTAAAAATGCATTTCCTTGGTGATGATTTCTCTTTCTGCAGCTAAATGTATCTATAGTCATATTCTCTTGTTAATTCATGAAAGTTCAAAACACAAAACCCTTCAATGAGTCTGCATTTATCTACCAATATAATTCAAATCATTCAGCAAGGCTTATAAACCCCTTTGTGATGTGGTAGGGGCTTACAGATGTGCTGAAATACAGACATTCTCCTAACCTGAGGGACCTAACCCTCAGGCTAATGGTTTGGGCTAGAGACAGACTCTTTTAATTGTTCCAAGATGGCTGTGATGAGTACTTTTATGTATCAGCATGACTGGACTACAGGGTTCTGAGATACTTAGTAAAATACTACTGTAGGTGTTTCTGTGAGGGTGTTTTTGTAGAAGATGAACATTTAAATCAGCAGACTTTGAGTAAAGTGTATTGCCCTTCACAATGTAGGTAAGCCTTATTCAATCTGTTGAAGCCTTGACTAGATCAGAAAGACTGGCTTCTTCCTAGCAGGGGAGAATTCTCCAGCAGACTGGCTTTGGACTTCATTGCAGAATCAGTTCTTTCTGATTATATAGAAGGTTACTTTCAGATTTAAGCTAATACACTGACTCTCCAGGACCTCTGACCTACCAGCTTTCAGGCTGGAACTGCAGCCTATCAGCTCTTCTAGGTTTCTAGCCTTCCAGCCCACTCTACAGATGTGGACCTGTCAGCCTTCATAATCTCACGAGCTGGTTCCTTATAACAATCTCTTTCTGTATGTATATCTATGCTGTGCTTAGTTTCTCAGTCCTGTCTGACTCTTTGCTACCCTAAGGACTGCAGTCTGCCAGGCTCCTCTGTCCATAGGGATTCTCCAGGCAAGAACACTGGGCTGGGTTCCTATGTCCTCCTCCAGGGAATCTTCACAACCAGTGATCGAATCCAGGTTTCCTACATTGCAGACCGATGCTTTACCATCTGAGCCACCAGAGAAGCCCAAGAATACTGGAGTGGGTAACCTATCACTTTCCAGGGGATCCTCCTTACCCAGGAACTGGGGTCTCCAGCACAGTAGGTGGATTCTTTACCAGCTGAGCTACCGTGGAAGCCCATCTATGTCTCTATATATCTCTATATCTATCTGTCTATCTAATTATAGATTATCTATCTATATATATGTAACTATGTCTTATTGGTTCTATTTTTTCTGAAGGATTCTGGGTAATATAGTGGAATTAAAATGTTAACTTTTTCTGTGATTTTCATTAAGTGAAAAAGTTTGGGAAACAGTGTAGCGTCTACTTATCAAATGCACTGTGGCATGCCTCCTTCCAGGTCTTTGGGGTTTTGTTCCCCCTGCCTGGAAATCACTTTCCTTTCTCCTAATTCCTTTATGGTTATCTAACCTCTCCTCAGCCATAGGTTCTCATCTTTAGTGCTGTTCCTTCTGGCAGGCTTTCTTCCATGGCTCCTGTGCAGCCCCACAAAGCTGCATTCGGTGCCTCTTTCAACAGCCCGCTAACATCCTATGCTTGGCTCTGTCCTGGCTGTCTCTCCAGGGCTCTATAACTGCCCGACTACTGACCTACCTCCCCTCTAGATCCCAAGAGATGAGTGAATCAGTCACAAGATCCGCTTTGTGTTATATCCCTAACACTTAGCCAGTGCCTATCTTATGTCAGGTCTTCAAACAATATCTGTTAAATGAAGAAATAAGTAGAAAATATATCCACTGTTTCAAGAAGAAGAGTTGCAACTCAGAGCAATCTAGACACACAGCAACTCAAGAAAAATTGAGTGAAACAGAATCCAAGACAGAAGCAGCAACAAGACTTCTTTTTGCTCAGCAATACAATTAAAACCAAATAGAGTGTTATCCTTAATTTAGCATCTAGAAGAAGGACCACTCACATAGATGTGATTTCCATATATTTAATACAATAATCAACTTGGGAGTCCTTTTACATAGAGGTCACAATATTTTCTCTACAGGCTGATACAGTAGATGTTTCAGGTTACATGGTCTTTGAGTCTTCCTTAGGGGCTCAGACACTAAAAAATCCACATGCAATGCAGGAGACTCCAGTTCCATCACCAGGTTGGGAAGGTCCCCCAAAGAGGGGCATGGCAACTCACTCCAGTATTCTTGCCTGGACAATCCCAAGGACAGAGGAGCCTGGCAGGCTGCAGTCCACAGGGTTTCATGGAGTCGGACATGACTGAAGTGACTTACCACACATGCATGCACATGATTTTTGTTGCAACTACTCGACTGTGGCATTATAGCACAAAATAATCCAGAGCCAATGCATAAGAAAATGAATGTGTGTGTTCGAAAATCCGTTATTCAAAAGTACTGGTTATATTTGGCTATAGACCATAATTTGCCTACACCTGTTCTGAATAAAATATTCTCAGCCCATGAATGGGAAGGACTGTTTGTATTGTTTCTCCATAGGCCATTATCATCAAGCCCCAAACATTTTCTATAATCACTATTTTCAAGGGCCTTGAGAAACTAATTGATATTACTCTTTATTGTCATTCTAGAGCAGGTTGCAAGCAGTAAATGTCATTTGGATAATTCTTTCTTACAGGCATACAAGACCAAGCTGTTTTTTGCACACACAATGACTCTTAGAGGAAGCAAATCAGGGAACTGGTGAGGTTTGCATTGGTACCACAGTTGTACTCTAAGACCTGGACCTCTCTGAGACACAGGAAGAAGTTTGCTTGATATGAAAATAAGCAGGTGGTAAAAACAGTCCCACCACACTGGGATCCCTCCATGTGATAAAGGATATGGAAGGGATCTGGCAGTTAGGAGAGAGATTTATTTGCAGAGAACTATCATTGTGCTGTGAGCATTTCTCCTTCATAGCAAAGGGGAGGCTTGCTTTCTAACCCCAAATCCAGTGTGTGTGTGTGTGTGTATGCATGTGTGTTTATGTGTATTTAGCTATTGTTTAGTTGCTCAGTCATGTCCAACTCTCTGCGACTCCATGGACTGCGGAACTCCAGGATTCCCTGTCCTTCATCATCTCCTGGAGCTTGCTCAAGCTCATGTCCATTGAGTAGGTGATGCCATCCAACCGTCTCATCCTCTGTTGTCCCCTTCTCCTGCTTTCAATGTTTCCCAGCAGCAGGATCTTTTCCAATGAGTCAGCTCTTCGCATCAGGTGGCCAAATTATTGGAGCTTCAGCTTCAGCATCAGTCCTTCCAATGAATATTCAGGATTGATTTCCTTTAGGATTGACTGGTTTGATCTCTTTGCAGTCTAAGGAACTCTCAAGGGTCTTCTCCAACACCACAGTGCAAAAACATCAATTCTTTGGTGCTCAGCTTTCTTTATGGCCCAACTCTCACAACCATACATGACTACTGGAAAAACCATAGCTTTGTTTATATGGACCTTTGTCTCCACTTTCTAATATGCTGTCATATTAGGTTTGTCATAGCTTTTCTTCCAGTGAGCTGCAGTCACAATCTGCAGTGATTTCAGAACCCAAGAAAATAAAGTCTGTCACTGTTTCCATTTAAAGAGCCTCTTGATGAAGGTGAAAGAGGAGAGTGAAAAAGCTGGTTTGAAACTCACCATTCAGAAAATGAAGATCGTGGCATCTTGTCCCATCACTTCATGGCAAATAGAAGGAGAAACAATGGAAACAGTGGTTTAGCAGGGGAAAAGAAAATGTCAAAAGGAACTCAGGAAGCTCCACAAAGCACTTCCTTCACTGAAGACATGCATAGTGCAGGTCCTGAGAGGAAGCTGCACCTCCCTGAGGATGGGCTTCTGCTTGGAGAGTTAGCAGTGCCCTATAAGATGAGTTGGAAACCATCCCAGGCAAGAGCCGTGGTCCTGGTACTCCTGTCCCTGAACAAAATATGCCACCCCAACTATGCCACTTTGAGTATTATTTTGAGCAGAAAGCAATTGCAAACCTGCAGGTGTAGGCTGTTTCTCTGTTCTCCCCCCACTACCTAAAACCAGGGCATGCATTACCAGGAGACGTGTTCCTTCCTTGTACCTGGAAGAGAAAAACACTAAACCGGGGCTGAGGAGTGGCTACTGAGATGAGTCTTTACAAGCAAACCTTGCCAAAATAACTTGCATTTTCCATCATCTTCCCTCACATATTTTCTAGAAATTCTCCTTTAATTTACCACCACTAGATCCAAATCCCTTTGTCTTTGTCTTGTCATGTTGCCACAATTCATCACTCTTTGTCAAATGATATATAAAATCTCGAATCTATCCACCTACTTGTGGTTTTTACTTCTTCCCATGAAGCCCCTATGGTGCATAAAAATATTAAATCAATAAACTGTGAATGCTCTTTTTCTCCTGCTAATCTGTCTTTATTCCACTTAATTCAGAACCCAGTCATAGAACCTAGAAGTGTAGAGGAAGAGTCTTTCTTCCTGTACTGTCAAGGCATACAAGGCAAAGTTCACTGGAAGTAAGATGAAGGCCCCACTCCTGAAGGAGCTGGTGTATAATCCTCCTCAAATTTTGCCCACACACTCCTTGAGCAGTGATACAGAGGCATCAGGAGGTATACCACCAAAATTAAAGAATGAGAAAGGGAGCAATCTTTGGTGACTTCCATGAAGTTGCCATGAGAGAAGGCAACAGACCCCATTACTAACCTGTGAGCCCCAGAGAGGATGGAGCATGACCAGGCAGCCTGGGCACCCTTACCTCCCTCCACTGACACTCACACTCAGAGAGACCTTGGCAGCAGTAAAAGAAAGAAAGAAGGCAGGAGGTGAGCGAGAACAGGAAGGGGGAGACTCCTTCCGTGCTCTTACTCAGACTGAATCAATTCTGAGCGATGGAAGTATTTAACCCTACACAGGCTCAGACGGTAAATGTCTGTCTTCAAGGCGGGAGACCCGGGTTCAATCCCTGGGTCAGGAAGGTCTCCTGGAGAAGGAAACGGCACTCCACCCCAGTATTCTTGCCTGGAAAATCCCATGGATGGAGGAGCCTGGCGGGCTACAGTCCGTGGGATCACAAAGAGTCGGACGAGACTGAGTGAGTTCACTTTCTTTCTACACCAAGTTCAAGCTTAAATTCTTATCCTCGACTGAAGGAGCTAACTAACCACTGCTTTAATTCTCTATGAATGACCTAGAGTGTTGACAGGATCTAAGAATTATGAGACGAGGTCATGGAATCTGCTGGAATAGAGGAAGACTCCCTCCACCAAGTGCCTGCATAAAGTTGCAAGGAAGTGGAAGAGACGAAACCCTGGCTTTGCCTCGTGATCTCTGGTGCATTCTTACAGCTGCACATGCCTTTGAAGAGAAAGATGGTTGTCAAGTAGACTCGTTTCTTTGACACTGCTAATCAATGTGAGTTGAACATCTATACTTAGCTACCACGGTGTTAGGTGCCAGTGAGAATGTAAAGAATAGTACATTAACCCTGCTGCCAATGAGCTAAAGATAAAGCGAAGTAAGCTAAGTGGTTAGCAAAGAGTGTCATAAGCAACGTTCTTTTCCCTCCAGCCCTGAAATTCTTAAAGGATCAGAAGCATGGCTTTTTCCAGCTCTAGCTAGGCCATTGACGAGGATCACTTAACAGACAGTCAAAGAATATTTGAAGAATGGATAGATTAGTGTTATGCCATACAAAGAGATTTTAAGGTTGCTTAAAATACAAGGCAATAGCTATTCTGGAGATTTCCAGAGCAGTTCCCTAAAAACAGATGTTTGGTTTCAATGACATGTGATTTTTATTTCTAACTTGTAGATAATGGACCAAAGAAACCTTGGGATTTTGCATGATAAAAGCTCATATTCACAGACATTTACACAAAATTAGCCGTTTAACAAAGAGATTTTTTTTAAAGTTCTAAAACATTATCTTTCTCATTTTGCTTTTTGAACAAAAATGGGTGATTATGAATGGCTTTTCATTAAGGAATTACCATTTATCTTATCACAATATTTACTCTCTTTTCCTATGTTTTCTATTTCCTTATCACTGAAGAAAGAGCTCAAAAACTCAATTGCATGGAAACAACTGTTGATTTTTCTTTTTAAATGACTGTGTATTTCCTCTACAATTCTGATGGTTTCCCCACCTTTGTTAGAAGAATGTGCTGATGTCAGGTGTCTTGGTGAAGTTGATTAGCTTAACACTGCTGTTCCCTAGGTGAGGTCTGCCTGCAGTTCAGCCCCTGACATCTTGCTACTCCTTTGCAACTGCATCTGTACAGCTCCTGAAATTTAACTCAATTTGCCATCTTAGAAGAGGCCCTGGGAAAAGCCCTCATCATAAATTTTTTTAAAAAAGTGGGCCCAGTACAGAGCAAAAGAAAAACAATCCTTTCCCAAACACCTCTCTGGAAGACAGAGTAAAAAATGTGAGCTTTGGCCCCTCTGCTTCTCTGAGGAAATGGGGAGAAGGGCTGAAGATAAACACACACACACACACACACACACACACACACAGTCATTTAGATGCAGCTGGAAGAATGAAGTCAGGTTTAGAAGGCTTGGCTCCAAAGAAAATAGGTTTTTAAAACTTCCCTGGGGGACTCTCGCCTGCGCTCAGGGCTGACTAGGTATCTGATGCATCCACCTCTCTCTCCATTAACAGACTCAGGGCAGGCACAGGGCAACAGGGAAGAACACTGGCTTCTGTCTTTAGAAAGTCCAAGACGGTGTGAATTTCAGATCCTGGCTGACCCAGGCCAAGGCCATCAGCTGGCTTTCCTAGTAGAAGAACCAATTCATCCAGTAATGGAAGGCCATCTCATTAAGCAGGAATGTGTTCTCAACTGGCCATCCGCTTCACTGTTGATGACAGATTTAGAGGCACATTGTAGTTAAAATGGCAATTCTAAGGCTCAATCACTCCTTAAGAAGTTTAATTTTGTTTATGAAAGATGCACATACATAAGAATACTAAGAGTTATTAAAGACAGTCTCTTCCTTGGGACAGTTCTAAGTACTTTTCCTGAGCTTGTTTAGTTCTTGAAACAGCTCTGAAATATAGACTATTATTTCTTCACATTTTGGAGATGAAGGAGCAAATAGACTAACATACAGCTGAGGTCAAAAAGCTAGAAAGTGGCGGAGCCAACACTTTACTCCAGGTGTTCTGGTCCCAGAATGCATCCTTTTATTCTCTATACTTAATATTATTAATCACAAAACTAGTGATAGACTCTTATACTTCATGGCAACAAGATTTAAAGACATAATGGTGATTAACATAAGTATTAATAGCATGCCCCACTTTATTGGTCTGGGGTGTGAATTAAATCACAAGTCTTTTAATATATATAATTATAATTATATATACATTATATAATATGTAATATATTTATATAATTAATGTTATTACTAGGACACAAAATATTTCTATTTTTTTTTTCTCTAGGTCAGTTATATTCCTTAAGGTGCATGTTTATACAATTCAGTCATGATCTGGATTCTCCTTTAAGAAGAAATCAGGGTTTCTAGCTGGAGACTCAATGCCAGTAAAACCCCCAGCAGGAACAGATTTATTTAGACCAAGACTCCTAGATTGCCCTGTCACTTCTGTGAAAGAATCTACACGCCATAACTGAAGAACTTTGGCCAATGACAAGGACTTCACTGTAGAGATACTTAGAATCAACTGGACCAATCAGGGGTGGAATTGGAAAGTCCTCCGTCTTTGCCACGAAGCAGGCTGGCCTCAGGTAGTCAGGCTGTGCTCCCGCCTCTGCTGGAGCCTCTCAGGGAGCAGAGTGGTAACAAGCAGAAGATTCTGTACCTTGCTGATGCCACATGGACTGCTTCCCATGCTTCTGCTCCCTTTACTATGTACGGTACTTTATTTAACATTTATATTCACTGACCGTAATGACAAAGTGCATCCATAATACCAAACGGCTGGGTTAAGAGAATCAGTAATTCCTCATGATTATCAGGCTTGGATGTACAGCTTGTTGACTGTTGGGTCAACAGTTCAAGTGACTCAGTCATTTGCTATTAAGTTCTCTCATGAGAAAGAGTGCCATGGAGATCAGTGTCTTTCATTGCTCATCAAATTCACTTAAGACTATGTCAGTCTTAAGACAGGCTCTATTAATAGTAGAGCTGAAAAAGGAAAGGAATGGTGGTCTGCAGCCTTTTTGTCTCAAGAGATTCCTTGAGTCCCATGTAGTTAGTTCTGCCTTTCCCAATATGCTTGGATTTCTGCATAACAAGGCATTATAGGGGAACGCTTGTCAAAGTAGAATACTCTCTTTTGACCCCAATCTTCTCTCTGACACCAGAAAACTACACTCAGTCATGTCAGACTCTTTGCGACCCATGGTCTGCAGCACGCCAGGCCTCCCTGTCCATCACCAACATCCAGAGTTTTCTCAAACTCATGTCCATCAAGTTGGTGATGCCATTCAATCATCTCATCCTCTGTCATCCCCTTCTTCTCCTGCCTTCAATCTTTCCCAACATCAGGGTCTTTTCAAATAAGTCAGTTCCTCACATCAGGGGGCCAAAGTATTGGAGTTTCAGCTTCAATGTCAGTCCTTCCAATGAATATTCAGAACTGGTTTCCTTTAGGATGGAATGGTTGGTTGGATCTCCTTGCAGTCCAAGGGACTCTCAACAGTCTTCTCCAACACCACAGTTCAATTCTTTGGTGCTCAGCTTTCTTTATAGTCCAACTCTCACATCCACACATGAATACTGGAAAACCTACCTTAGGGGTCATTGATTATTTTTCAGAATATGAAGAGGGTTTTGAGTTTTGTTTAAGAAGAAAATAGAAAATATCAGCTATGGCTAGTGGGGTAAAATGATTTAAAATCCACTGTTAGGTGCAGAAAGAATTGGATGGCTATACTAATAAGCTGGGTTTAGACATATCAAACAGCAAAGTTTAGTAATTATTGCCTTGACATGATTTAGTTTTCCCAGTGAACAGAAAAAGATTTCAAATTGTACATTGTACTATACAGATCACTTTACGCCACCCTCTGCCCCTTCTTACCCTTTTGCTTGCTTTAGATCAGTACTTAGTCATTTAGACTGAAAAAGAACTTGAGAAATTGCCTGATACTTCATTTGTGAAATTTAAGACCCAAATGAGTTGTTGTGACCTGTGTTCTGAGCCCAGATGGTAAGAAAAAGAGTAAGGGGAAAATCTGGATCCTCGGTGTAAGCACACAGGACTCTTCCATACACAGACACCTGCTGATTCAAGGTACCATTTTAATGGCTCTGATTCCAAGTAGACTTCAAGGAGGTTTCCAGTCTTCAGCTATGACTGCTTTCTTTCTCCAGCCCAGCTGTGGCTTGGGAGGCATGATGCAGCCAGAGGGTCAGGATGTTCATGGAATGCATTCAGTGATGGCTCATGGAGGACAGCTGTGTGGAAAACAGTAACCAAGTACCTGATGGCACATTTGATCTACTCACGTGACACTGTGCATACACTTTACTGCTTATTCAGCTCCTGTCCTTATGAAGCCAGGAGACTTACTCTGATTCTCTCAAGTAGAGACAAGAGACACACCTTTATGATGATCATGGTGTAACGTGGTAGTTACGATTTGCACATGGTGGTTTGATTTCCAGTCCCAGTTTCAACTCTTGAACAAGTTACACAACCAACTCCAACTTCAAGTTCTACAAACAGGATGCATGTTAATAGCATGTTACTGGCTTATTATGGTGCTTAGGAAGTCTGGCACAGAGTCAGCATAGACTGCTATTATCACAATCTCTATCTCAGACCGCTGGGGTTTCCAGTCCAACATGTAGACCTTAGGCATCATTCCCCTGTCCTGACAGCAAGATAAAAGGCAAACAAGCTGAAAATCAACAACTCTTCTGAAACCCACTGAGGTCACAGGGCAAACTGCTGTTTTGAAAATGAGAGACAGAGAGGAAGATACAGAAAATCACAGCCTACAAGATATAAGCCATAGCCAACATTTTTGGGAAAAGTTTAGACTATAATTGAAGAGCTGTTAGATGTTCAGTGTAGTTTATTGAAGAGAAGTAAGGACTCTAATGGGATACAGCAACAGGAAAGGACACACTTGTGAGTTTCATCACTAGCAAATCCTACCAGATTCTCATTGTGGAGAAAACCATGGAGGAAAGGAATTTTCCAACTTAGGTCCACTGAAAGCCTGAAAACTAATCATAAGAATATAGAATAATTCTTCTTCCCTAAAACCATTCTTATACCATATCAATAGGAGTCCAGTATAATAACAAGTGACTACAGCTCAAAGAGCTGCAATATCAGATACTATTTAAGAAATCTCTAAAATAACAAGAAACAAAAACAAGGACAGTGGAGGAAATTTTAGCTTCTGATGCTATAGCTACAACAAACAATAAACACAGGAACCTCCTAGTCTGACAAACATAAACTTCACACTACAGGTGAGATTACCTACTCTCAATTTCAGGCTTGAATTTAGTATTCCTTTTTCCTTCTACCTACTGTAATGGGTTGAATAGTGTCCTCTCAAAATCCATGTCCACTCAGAACCTCAAAATGTGACCTTATCTGGAATAGTCTTTGTTGATATGATAAGTTAAAATGAATTCACTTTTTAGGGTGGACCCTAAAACCAGTGACTGGTGTCCTCTCAGAATGGGGAAAGAGACATTGAGGCATGCACAGAGACAGAGAAGGAAGAAGGTCACGAGACAGTGAAGGCTGAACTCAGAGTCTGTAAGTCAAGAAGCATAAGGGGTTTTAAGCTCCACCAGAAGTTAGAAAGAAGCCAGGCAGGATTCTTCCCTAGATTCTTGAGAGAGAGAGCAAGGTCCTGCTGAGAAACTGATTTTGGATTTCCAGACTTCAGAACTGTGAGAGAATTAATTTCTATTATTTGAAGTTAATTTCTATTATTTGAAGTTATCCAGATTGTGGTACTTTGTCACTATATCCCCAGGAAACTAATAAAGTCAC
Organism: Antilocapra americana; assembly: GCA_007570785.1. Taxonomy (NCBI): domain Eukaryota; kingdom Metazoa; phylum Chordata; class Mammalia; order Artiodactyla; family Antilocapridae; genus Antilocapra; species Antilocapra americana. The sequence continues at coordinate 4,049,449 of ML664173.1, read as the reverse complement.
AACCAAAAATGTCAGTATAGTCATACTAATGCAATGGCTCACATTCAGTATGAGTTTTGCAGGAGGGAAAATGAGGATTCAGGAGATGTCCGGAAGAACTTGGAAATCCTCATTCATATACATTATGCATTCAATAAAATTTTAGTGATTTTCATGGGGAAGATTTCTTAAAGTTTTATTTATCACTGAAAGTGAAAGTCTTTCAGTCATGTCCGACTCTTTGCAACTCCATGTACTCTACAGTCCATGGAATTCTCCAGGCCAGAATACTGGAGTGGGTAGCCTTTCCCTTCTCCACGGGATCTTCCCAACCCAGGGATCGAACCCAGGTCTCCCGCATTGCAGGCAGATTCTTTACCAACTGAGCTACCAGGAAAGCCCAAGTATACTGGGATGGGTAGCCTAAACCTTCTCCAGCAGATCTTCCTGATCCAGGAATCTAACCAGGGTCTCCTGCAGTGCAGGCAGTTTCAAGATAACTTGGAACTGGTGAGAAAATGTAAAATTTGGAGAAGTTCTTACAGAATACTCATGAGATTATCCATGTCCCAGTTGAAATGAACAGAGATGGGAAGATAAAGGAGAAGCAAAAGTTATAGGGACTAGATTTTGGCTACTTATTGACGGTGATTTGAGTAAAAGCATGCAAAAATAAATGAAAATAAATTAATTAATTAATACAAATTAAGATGACGCAGTTTGAATGTTGGTTTAATTATAATATTGTTAATGATCCTGACTCCCTAAGCAATGTAAAGAAATTGAGCCCAAAATAGACTTATTTCTCCAGTTGAGTTTTAGGGGGAATTAGGCCAATTACAAATTACCTCTGCCTTTTTGATAGCCTTAGAAAAGAAACCTTATTGAATGGATGTGGGAGGTGGAAGTAAAAAATATTATTTCCTATCAAGTGGTTGGAATACTATATTGCTCATCTTGCTTGTAAAAATGATACACTGACTTTCATTCAGATTCTGATAACTTCCTTCATAACAGCAAGGCAAACTTCTGGAAACAAGGGCTCATTTCAGCTAAACTGTGGTCTAAGAGACGTCATTATGGATGCATCTGTTACCAGACACATCCATCCTAAGAAAGAAGGTCTTACCCAGGAGCATATTTTTTCTTCCTACGTGTGCCAGGATCTGAAGTAAACTAACACCAATTTCATCTTTACCTTGACCATGACATCCACTTTTTCTTTTGTGTCTATTTTAATAACATTCATTTTGGTCAAATAAAAAATTTTTTTTAAAAAAGTGAGAAGGTTTTGGGAAAGTTAGTCAATTTCCAAGCCAGTGCAGAAATCATTGTGTAAGCAGAATTCTATAGGGTAGCTGGCACAGCAATATGCACTAGGGATTCAGAAGTAGAAAAAAAAAAAAAAATTCATTCTAATTGAATGAATTTCCATGAAGAGACACTTCCTTTTATTTACACGAGAATATCCCTAAGGCAGGCTGCATGATCAAGTTATGGGGGGCGGGGCGCAGGAAGAATGACTCCAGGTAGATTCCTAGTGCCTAAGGAGAAAGACACTGAGATAATTCCCACTATCTCCAGGAGCCTCTTTTCTCCATTAACGTTAGTGGTGGCTCAGCTGGTAAAGAACTTGCCTGCCAGTGCAGGAGATGCAAGAAACACAGGTTCAATCCCTGGGTCAGCAAGATCCCCTGGAGAAGGAAATGGCAACCCAACCCAGTATTGTATTCTTTCCTTGGAAATTCCATGGACAGAGGAGCCTGGCAGGCCACAGTCCGTGTGGTCACAGAGTCAGACAAGGCTGAGTACACGACTGACTGATTGAGTTTATGGGAATCCGCATCTGTTTCAAGGGCTTCCCTGGTGGCCCAGAGGGTAAAGAACCCGCCTGCTGATACAGGAGACATAAAAGATGTGGGTTCAATCCCTGGGTTGGGAAGATCCCCTGGAGAAGGGCATGGCAACCCACTCCAGTATACTCTTGCCTGGAGAATCCCACGGACAGAGGAGCCTGGTGGGCTACAGTCCATGGGGTTGCAAAGAGTCGGACACGACTGAGTGACTAACACACACATTTGGTTCACTCTGTCACTGTGCCCTCCACAATCTGTGTGAAGAGTATAGTGTCTTTGAAGCTAGGCAGCCACTGGCTATGTTAAAATGATATATGGTACAGTGGTTAAAACTGGGATGTGAACTTCACTGTCCGAATTCAAATTCTGGCCCAGTCACTACCAGTATTTAAAGCCTAGGCATGTTACTGCTGTTCCAAGTCATTCATCCCCTCACTGGAAGGTGAGAAGAGTATCAGTGACTTTCTCAGAATTGCTGGGAAGATTAACGCATCTACATGTAAAAGATGCTTAGCACAGTGTTTGGCTCATAGTAAGCAATCAATTATGCAGATCATCATGATGATGAAGAAGGAGATGATGAGGATAGCTCCTTATAAGCTGAGTCATTAAGGCGAGTCATTAAACTCTTTCAGACTCAGCTCCTTTAGCTGTAAAATTAGAGATAACAATATTCACTCTTTAGGATATTCAGTCTTTAGGATACCATGAAACACAATATGTGAAAGTTTAAAAAAAAACAAATGACCATGCAAAAGAAAAATTGCTATTGCGTCATATTTTTCTTCCTCTTTGAACTGTGAACCCCTTTGACCATTTGGAGCCAAGAAGTCTCTTTGAAAGTGGGCAACTGCTATTCATTTACAGCTGAATGCTGTAAAGCAGCTCAAGATTGCCAGGTTTGCTGATTTTTTTTTTAATTTTTTTTATTTATTTATTTTTAATTGTTTTTGCCATACATTGTCATGATATCACCATGGGTTTACATATGCTTCCCCTCCGGAACCCCCCTCCCTCTTCCCTCCCCGCCCCGGGAAATCTCGCTGCACCAGCCCCAAGCATCAATCCTGGGCTGGCGATTGATTAGACATATGAAAATTAACATGCTTCAATGCCCTTCTCCCATATCATCCCACCCTTACCCTCATCCACAAAGTCCATGAGTCTATTCTATACATCTGCGTTCCTTTTGCTGTCTCATATGTTGGGTTCTCGTTACCGTCTT
>ML664173.1:3973770-4026389 GCA_007570785.1 Antilocapra americana | reverse complement strand
TCATACATGATCTTTTAGTCACAGCTTGTGAGATATAATTCCCTGACCAGGTATGAAACCTTGGCCTCCTGCATTAGAGTGTGGAGTCTTAGCCACTGGACCACCAAGGAGTCCAAATGTATTAAGAACTGCTAGTACCAACTAAATATTAGAAACTTTTTAAAGTTTGAGGATCTGAAAGTGGACACAACCCCATCTCTGCCTTCCGGAGTTTCAAGGGACATGTAATTACGGTATGGTGTGTGTGTGAGTCACTCAGTCGTGTCTGGTTCTTTGTGACCCCATGAGCTCTAGCCCGCCAGGCTTCTCTGTCCATGGAATTCTCCAGGCAAGAATACTGGAGTGGGCTGTCATCTCTTCTCCAGGGGATCTTCAACCTGCGTCTCCTGCATTGCAGACAGATTCTTTACCATCTGAGCCACCAGGGAAGCCCTAATTATTGTATAAATATAATTATAGCACATGCATAATTACATACATAGACATGTTCATATCAATGCGATAATCCTACAATGTCAGAACAAAGAACTATGAAAATGGTGCAGAAGAGTCATTATTTAACTATTTGAGGAATTATGGAGTGCTTTTATGTGACATATGCCAGGTGGGAAATGCATGATCACACTCTCTTTAAAGAACATTATTTCTCTTCTGTCATTGCAGTAATGGCAATTTTAGTAATGTGATTGCTATTACCTTTCATTGGGCAATTAATTTATTACTTGTTCATAGCATTACTTTATGTATTTCAAGTCAACAATTAGCATTAATTGGCCATTTATAGTGAACCAGACATTGCTAACTTTTTCCCATACACCAACTTGCTTAAATCTTTAGCAACCAAAGAGAGGTGACCACGATTCTATTTAGAGGTGAGGACATTCGGATTCAGGGAGGCTAAGTGTTCTCTGGAGAAGGAGATGGCAACCCATTCCAATATCCTTGCTTGGAGAATCCTGTGGACAGAAGAGCCTGACAGCCTCAGTCCATGGGCTTCAGGAGCTGGACACAACTTGGCAACTAAACCACCACCACCCCCAAGGATTGTTCTCAGGACTGGTTAAATTCAGATGTCGAGCACATCCCGGAGTATTCAGGGGACTAAGAGTTACATCATTAGAACAGAAGACTCTCTTATCACCTAGGAAAGTCCAAGGGATTTAGGAGCTCTGAGTCAGGAGCTGGGGACAAAGACCAAGTATTTCTTTCTTACTATGTCTCAGTATCACAATGCAAAAGCAAGAAACTGCTTAGAAAAATAACATTATATTTCAAGCATATGGTGTAGACAGAGAGTCTTCAATGATGAGGGTAATAACACCGATCTCTCTGTGCTTTCTAACTCTTCCAGTGATGACTTCGCTCTCATACACGCTCTGCTTGCAGGTAACATCGGCGCAGCCATCCGTGCCCTGCCAGCCTCTCAGGGCTGCTGCAGGAATTAAATGAACACCCTTATTGTGAAGAGCAAGAAACCTATGAAAAATGACACAAAATGTCAAGTTATCTGTAATTTCCTGCTGTTCCAGCAAGTCCCTGTTTGCTCACCTTTAAAAATAAACATTTATTTATATTTGAACCATACTTGACGTTTCTTGAGTAATACTCAGTCAGTGGGGAATCAGTTCCAGATTCTCCTTGGATGCCAAAATCTGAGGGTACCCAAGTCCTTTATATAAAACAGTGTGGGTGTTTGCATATAACCTATGCATACCCTCCCATACGCTTTAGACCATCTCTAGACACTTGTAATACTTAATAATGCAAATGCCGTGCAAACGTGTGTGCTTGTGCTCAGCTGTGTCCGACTCTTAGTGACCCCACGGACTGTAGCCCTCCATGCTCCTCTGCCCATGGGATTCTCCAGGCAAGAATACCGGAGTGGGCTGTCATGCCCTTTTCCAGGGGATCTTCCCAATCCAGGGATCAAACATGGGTCTCCTGCATTATAGGCAGATGCTTCATCCACTATGTAAATAGTAGCCTGCAAATGGTAAATTCAAGTTTTATGTTTTGAAACTTTCTGGAATTTTTTTTAAATATTTTTTTCTTTCAAAAATTTTGTTGAATCCACAAATGCAGAATATGCTGAAATGGAGAGCAGCTTGTGCTATGATAAATATAAATCTTACCACGCCATGCCTTCATCTTTCTCCTCATCAGTCACCCTCCTCGGCCCTCCCTGGATCTAAATGTCCTCACCTATGAGATAGAACTGCGGCCACATACTGAAAGAGGACTAAATGCCCACTCTCACAAGCACCTTTCCTACTTTCCCAAGAGTTCTGTCAGATTTTAATTTTTAATTCATTTATATTAAAAATATTAAACAGGCATCCACACAAATTTTAAAAAATATAAACAGCAATGGCAGTTAACGAACAGTTGATTGATGCTCTATCTTATCCCCTCAAATCCATTTCTTGCTCCTAAGAATAATCCTTTTCTATTCTATCTGATTCTTGGGGATCTGCCCCCTATTATGTGTTCTAATAACAATCTGATTCTTTGGGATCTGCCCCCTATTATGTGTTCTAATAACATGCTTGAAGTGCTGCTTTATTGATTTCTTTCGTTTCAGTCCACATCTCTTGGCTTTCATTATGCACTCAGTTGCTCAGTCATGTCTGACTCTTTGTGGCCCCACAGACTGTAGCCTGCAAGTCTTCTCTGTCCATGGGATTCTCCAGGCAAGAATACTGAAATGGGTGGCCATTTCCTACTATGGGGGATCTCTCCAACCCAGGGATCGAACCCCTATCTCTCGTGTTTCCTCCACTGGCAGGCAGATTCCTTTACCTCTAGCACCTGAGACGTTTACTAAGGAACCTAAAATGTAGTTATCTCCCCTGAACCTCGTGGCTCTTTCCACCCACACTACGCATGTATTCTTATTCCACCAGATTCTCAAAAATCCCATCGCATGGCTTGTTTGAATTATTATTATTGTTGCTGGTGCTATTATTACATAAACGTTACCCTAAGTGAAGCAGGGCAGTGGATAAGTTGTCCTTCCTTCTCTACACAGTGTTCTTGCTTCTCCTGGAGATACGAATGTTTCTAGTTCGTAATATGCTTACTGTTTGATGCAGTTACAAGTAGGCTCTCCCCTATTCACAGGATACTTCTTTCAATACACACAACCACATCAAGGATTCCACTAGACCTTCCAGAAGCAGATTGAGAAGAGGTTTTCTGACTTCCTGCAAGAAGAGCTAGCTACATAGCTCTCTCACACTGCAGTCCAAGGGTTGCAAAGAGCCGGACAAGTCTGAGAGACTGAACTGAACTGAACTAGCTCTCATGCTGAATCTCCAGTCTGCCCTCTCTAAGATTCCCTTTGCATTTATATCTCTCTTGCATTATGTCTCCTTTTTCCTGTGTTTCATGCCCTTCTTTTTCTAAAGTTATCTTATTGTTTTGGTGGACAAATTCTTCTTGTTGCTTCTTAAAACACATGGAAGGTGATTGTGTGACCATGAAAAATGACTGAATTCTTTCTTTATATTATTCAAGAATGGGCTATCTCTAACAGGTACTAGGTTCATCGACCTCACTAGAACTGACTCAGGTGTATTCCATTGTGAAGTCAGAAAAGAAAGACAAATGTTTCATATTAATGCATATATGTGGAATCTAGTAAGATGGTACTGACGAGCCTGTTTGCAGGACAGCTAAAGAGATGCAGACATAAAGAACAGACTTTTGGACACAATGGGGGAAGGGGGTGGGATGATTTCAGGGAGTAGCATTGAAGTATATACACATGGTATATAACACAGACAGCCAGTGGGAAATTGTTGTATGAAGCGGGCAACCTGAAGCAGGTTCTCTGTGACAACCTAGAGGGGTGGGATGGGGAGGGAGGTGTAGAAGGAAGTTCAGGGAGGCCATCATCTGTGTATGTTTGACTGGTTCATGTTGACGTATGGCAGAAGTCATCACAATACTGTAAAGCAATTATCTTCTAATTAAAAACAAAATAAAAATTTAAAATATGTGCTAGTCTGGATGGGAGGAGCATCTAGGGGAGAATGGATGCATGTGTATGTCAACTATCACAGTGTTGTGAATAGACTATACCCCAATACAAAGTGCTTTTGGTGTTAAAAAAAATAAATTATTATTTACTTAAAAATCTTCCACACACACACAGCACAGACAAAATGAATTGCTTCTTTTGCTTCAAATGAGCATGGATTCCTGCAGCCACAGAATAACTTAACTTGAAAACCAATAAACCAGGTTTGGACTCTTGCTAAGTCACTGACTAGCAAAGTTTCCACTGCTGTAGAACAGTAAAAATAATAATATCAATGTTATTATTAGGTGGCTGAAAGAATTCAATCAGTTAAGCTTTGGTCTGATATATTTCTCTCTGCTGTACATTCCATGATGATAAGGGTTAAGTCCATCTTCATTTCTATATTCCTAGGTTCTAGCGAACTTAATAAATAGCCACTGCATGAATAAATGAGCAGATGAATGAATTAACACCTTATATGTGTTATTTAATTCCAAGCATGGTAAAGAGGTAGAATAAATAATGATGCATCTTTGTTTTTCATAACTTGCTATCCTATCCAAAATTTTTCATTATTTCTAGCAAATATTTTTCCTCCCTAGCTCTTTTCCTGGGTCTTTCATTTCTTCCTCCCCTTCCTACCTCTTTTCTTTCTTTGTTGTCAATATTTTTCATTCCTCTCTCTTTCCTTTCTTCCCTCCTTGCCATTCTTCCTCACCTAATATTATCCTGTGCAAAAATTCCTCTCCTCCGATAATCCCCACAACATTCCCCTGTAAATTAATTAGCCTATAAAAAGAGCAGTAAAATAATGACGTATCATATACACTATCCTAGTATGGAAAACAGAAGAAACTCTAGATGTGAAAGTTATTTCTGCTGTTTGCATATAAGCCCAACATTTACTTCTAGATTCTAGAGATCATGCCTATCTGTCTTGTGACCAGAGTTCTAGTCCATTGCAAACACGCCATCTATTTCTGACCGATAAAACTCATTTTCACTTTTTAAGATAGAGAAGACTTGTACTTGAAAAATATGGTCACTTACTTAATTGTTACCTGTATAGGGTCCTTTTTGTGTACATAATGTATAGCATTAGCTAAACCTCCACTGCCCTCCCACATATGATATTTATAAACTCACTTCTTCCACACAGCAATCTTACAAGCCAGATTGATTCTACCCGTGCTGAACAAACGCTAAAACGAGGCTCAGCAAGCTTAAAATTTCCTCATACAATATCTGAGAACAAGTAAGTGGCAGAATCAGTATGCAAATTCAGTGTTTTCAACAAGGCTTATGATCCTTCCACCATCCCCGGCTCTCTCTCTCTTGACAGACTCTCTTCACAAAAAGCAATCTGGTTTTCCTTGACTAAACTTCTCATCTGCTCTTGCTTTGGCATAGTTATGGTCTGAGTTTCTCAAACACCTGGACAGAAATGAGTTGCCAAGTCATGTAAAAAATTACACCCCCCATAATTTTCATAAGACAGCAATGTTGATGCCGCCAGCAGCTGCTGCTTTATATGGGGCATGCAGAACAAAGCCAAGAGTGGGTAAGCTGGGTCAAGCGTGGGCGGCTGTCTGAGATCCTTTGTGAGCTGGATTGGGAGAGTCTGTAACTGCCAACTCCTCTCTTGACATGCTGTGCTGAATGAGGTTACCGTTACAGACTTCTGAGAAGGAGTAAGCCTTTGAGAAAAGCCCCTGCCTTGAGGACTTGTGGTCCACCTCCTTGTCTAAACCGGCCTTTTGGTTTCTCATATTGAGCCTTTTCTCTTCAATACCCCTGGTGAATTCAGGCGACTTGTACCTCTTCTCTTCTTTCATTAAAACAACCTGTAATTCATTTTCCCACTTCTAGTCTAGTTACTTCCTATATTTTCTTCCTATTGGTGCTACACCAAATCACCTCAAATCCGTGGCTTAAAAATAATAAAAATGTATTACCTTATAGATCTGGAAGTCAGAGGTCAGAAAAGAGACTCACTGGATGAAAATCAAGATGATACTGGAACTACATGTCCTTTGAGGATCTGGGAGAGAATCCATTTCCTTGCCTTCTTTAGCTTCTGGACACCTCCTGCACTCTTGGCCTCAAAGCCAGAAACATAGGGATGAGCCTTTCTCATCTTCCATCTCTTTGATTCTCTCTTCCACCTTCTTCTGCTGCTCAGAAGCACTCTTGTGATTATACTGGACTCACCTGGATAATCTGCTATGCTCAAAATTCTGTCATTCATGCAGAACATCCTTTACCATGTAAGGTAACTTATTCACTGGTTTTAGACTTGAGGGCATGGATATCTTTGTGGGGGGTGGAGAGTCAATACTCTGCCTGTTAATTATACCAACTCTTTTAATAAATCATCACTACAATGATCTCTCAAAACTTCAGATAAAGACAGGTAACTCCTTTCTGCTCATGATTGTTTCTTATTGTTTCCAATGATCTGACCTTCACTGACCTAAAACTCCATGTCTCTCTAACAATCATCAGATGCAGATGAGCCAGAGCAAATGACATATTCTCTGCCTCTAGGTTCCTCATCTATGAAGTGGGAGTGATATCCAAAAAAAAAGAGGAGACATATGTATATGCATAGCTGACTCACTTTGATATACAGTAGAAATTAACACAATACTGTAAAGCAATTATACCCAATAAAATTAATTTAAATAATAAAACAAAATAAAACTGCTAGTTTTTGACAAGATTGCTAAAAGGAATATACAAGTTCATTCATTGTGTCTACAAAAATTTCTAGTCCATACTGATGTGGGTATTTCTCTGAGTTCAGTCTTTAAACTTTTCTGTATCCTAAGGCAGAAAAAGTTATCTGTCAACTAAATTTCAATTGACTGAAATAAGACAGAATTCAGAAAACCAGCTCCTCTGTAACTCTGACCGCATTTCACTGCTGACTGGTGGCTACTGCACTCAGCAGTGCAGACAGAGAATCTTTCCGACACTATGAAGCTCGATCAGACTATCTTTTAAGACATTAGCATATAGTATTGGACTGAACTACAAAAGATTGTTCTTTCTATAAATCAAAAAGACATCAGCAATACTGTATAGCTTAACCACACATTTTTAGATGCCAAAAGTTATTTCAAATTCAACATTTTCAAGGGTGCCTCTAAAATAAAGCCAGCTAAGCATTAAACTCTAATTAGCTTGTTGTTGCTGTTATTAAGTTCCTCAGTCATGGCGGATTCTTTGCGACTCCATGGACTGCAGCACACCAGGCTTCCCTAACCTTCACTATGTCCCAGAGTATGCTCAAACTCATGTCCATTGAGTCAGTAATGACATCCAACCAGCTCATCTTCTATTGACCCCTTTACCTCCTACTCTCAATTTTTCCCAGCATCTGGGTCTTTTCCAATAAGTCAGATCTTTCCATTTGGTGGCCAAAGTATTGGAGCTTCAGCATCAGTCCTTCCAATGACTACTCAGGATTGACTCATTTTAGGATGGACTGGTTGGATCTCCTTGTGGTCCAAGGGGCTCTCAAGAGTCTTCTCCAGCACCCACAGCTTGAAAGCACCAGTTCTTTGGTTCTTCATCACCATCCAACTCTCACATCCATACATGACTCCTGGAAAAATGGTAGCTTTGGCTATATGGACCTTTGTAGGCAAAGTGATGACTTTGCTTTTCAATACGATATCTAGCTTTTCTTCCAAGGAACAGGCATCTTTTAATTTCATAGCTACAGTCATTGTCCACAGTGATTTTGGAGCCCAAGAAAAGAAAATCTGTCACTGTTTCTACTTTTTTTCCCCATCTATTTGCTATGAAGTGATGGGACTGGCTGCCAGGATATTAGTTTTTTGAATGTTGAGTTTTAAGCCAGCTTTTCCACTCTCCTGTTTCACATTCATCAAGAGGCTCTTTAGTTCCTCTTCACTTTCTGCCGTTAAAGTGGTGTCATATGCATATCCGAGGTTATTGATATTTATCCCAGCAATCTTGATTTCAGCTTGTGATTCATCCAGCCTGGCATTTTGTATGATGTGCTCTGCATATAATTTAAGTAAGCAGGGTGACAGTATATAGCTTTGACACACTCCTTTACTGATTTTGAACCAGTCCGTTGTTCCATGTCCAATCCTAACTGTTGCTTCTTGGCCTGTATACAGGTTTCTCAGGAGGTAGATAAGGTGGTCTGATATTCCCATCTCTTTAAGAATTTTCCAGTTTGTTGTGATCCACAACCAAAGCTTTATCATAGGCAATGAAGCAGAAGTAGATGCTTTTTCTGGAATTCCCTTGCTTTTTCTATGATCCAATGGATGCTGGCAATTTGATCTCTGGTTCCTCTGCCTTTTCTAAATCCAGCCTGTACATCTTGAAGTTCTCAGTTCACATACTGTTGAAGAATAGCTTGAAGGATTTTGAGCATCACTTTGCTAGCATGAGAAATGAGTGCAATTGTATGGCAGTTAGAGCATCACTTGTGGTCTTCCTCTGGTTCATACACATAAATACTGAGAGCAATTTGTAAATCAGAATTTTAAATCTACTTTTAAAAATAAACAGATTGTCTGTCTATATAACAATAAATTTTTACTGAAGTTGAAACGTGCTCTTTGTTTTAAACAAGCTGGCCTGCATTGTGGATGTTTGCACCTGGAGTTCTTATTCTCTCATTTTTTCACTTAATAGATGTATTTAATGTTCTTCAAGAGTTCAAGCATAAACTTAGCTCTTTGATTTTAAAGTTATGGATGTGTTCGTCACTTTCAGGAAAAAGGATAATATTTAGCTTTTTAATGGGACATATAAGACTCTAAAGTTTTGCATTTTGGCATCTCTATAAAACTTCATTAAGTGTTATATTAAATTACCCCCAAATAATTTGAATATACTGCCAGAACTGGGATCCTAGTTAAATAGTTATTTATTGAACATTCTGTCAAGTAATTGACATAGCTGCAGACCAAGAAAAAACTATTAGAATGGAAATGCCACTAGTAGAAGGATATTTGAAGATTGCTGAAGCCCCAGCTTCTAGTACAATATCTGACATATACTAGGTACTCAATAAATATTTATGAATGGCTTAAATCTTTAATATACCACATTAAATGGAAAATGATGATCACATACAGTTACAATGTTATATAAACACGTTGGAACTATTAATATAAAGTCCTAAAGCTCATATATTCATATTTGTGCATCTTAAAATTACAGAGTTGGGGGCCTTAGCTTTGTATGCTATAACAACCCTATTTTCTAGATGAGGCAACAGACTCCAAAAGCTAGCATTACTTTCTCATTTAATAGCAGTAAGTCAGTGCAAATTAGTAACATAAAATGACTTGTCAAAATTATAGTCAGAGTTACCACTTGTATAACACTGGCCAAGTACCAGGTACTGTTCTAGGCCCTTAAAAATGTTAAGAAATTCAATCCTCACAAGAAACCTATGAGGTGCCTGCCTTTAATACACTCACTTGACAGATGAGGAAAGTGAATTACAGAGAAGTGTGAAGCTCCTTCAAGAAGGTCCAGGTGATACAAAGTTAAAATTTAAACCCTGGAAGTGTGGTTCCCAAAAACTTCAATCTTAGCCATTAACCATACTGACTAAATCCTAGACAGTGTATTAAGAAGCAGAAACATCACTTGGCCAACAAAGGTCAATATAGTCAAAGCTATGGTTTTCCAGTAGTCATATATGGATGTGAGAGTTGGACTCTAATGAAGGCTGAGAATCAAAGAATTGATGTTTTCAAGTTGAAGTGCTGGAGAAGACCCTTGAGGGTCCGTTGGACAGCAAGGAGATCAAACCACACTCAATCCCCAAGGAAGTCAGCCCTGAATATTCTTCTGAGGGACTGATGCTGAAGCGCCAATACTTTGGCACCTGATGGGAGAGCTGACTCACTGGGGAAAACCCTGTGCTGAGGGAAATTGAGGGCAGGAGAAGGGGGCAACAGAAGATGTGGTGGCTGGATGGCATCACCGACTCAGTGGACATGAATTTGAGCAAATTATGGGAGATAATGGAGGACAGGGAAGCCTGGCAGGCTGCATCCATGAGGTTGAAAGGAGCTGGACATGATATAGCGACTGAGCAAAAGCAAATATCGACTAAACAGAAAATTGCAGCACGTCACAGTTTCAGGGCGAGGCATCACTGGTCTCGGAAATGCTTGGCCTTTATTTCAGAAGCCTAGCCACAGAGGCTATCAATGTAGACAAATGTAGGCTGAGCATCTGAGTTGGACGCTGGGGATAAATTTCTCCCCACCATCAAGTAAGCAGAGTTCTGGAGAAACTCCTCCCAACTCCAGATGGCTGGGCTTGTAGTCGCTTTCATTGGTGATCATGGGACAGAACAGTGACATTCATTCTGGTTTCTGGCTCTGAGTCATTTTCCCTGCCTTGAATCAGTAATCTGATTCTCATAGGCATGCCTATGCACCTGTGGGAGGAAAAGGAATCATCCTTTTCAGGTATGGTTTCATTTGACTGCAAAGAAGCATAGAACAGAGCCAATGACAGCCTCTCTGAACTAAGATCTCCTTGAAGAGTGAAACTAGACTCCCTTTAAAACACAAAACTCTCAACTTCAAAGGCCTAAAGTTAGCAGAGGATCAGACATTTTCCAGGCAAAGCTTTGGTAGATTGCATTTTAAAAATGCACAGTCTTTCTTCTGATCATGGCAAACATCTTCACTTAAGTTTATTTTCTCATAGAAAATAGAGGGGGGGTTATTGCCGCAAGGAAAGGAATGGCCAACAAATGCAAAGGATGATCACTTATTCAAATAAAAGGGCAATTTTTGCTTCTGTTTTCTAAATATTTCATACTCACTTCCTTCCATAGAGCAGTTGTTCTTTTTCACAGGTCAGGAATAAGCATCATGTAAGGTTTTCTATATAAAATTGAAATTCCAAATTTAAGAGTAATCTTACCAAGTTTTCAAAAATGGCATTTGAACAAAAATAAATCCGACACCAATTAAAAACATTTCTTAACTACTGAGAAAGTCTCAATTCTTTAGTTTCTTTGATGTGTATAGCTTGAATACAATTCTATTTTTTTCCTCCTCATACTTTATACCCAAGGTTCACTTCTCCATTTGGTTATGAACAATATGTGGATAATATCTTCTATACATTGTACCAGACACCAAAATACTCAAAGCATACTTAACAATTATTAAGAGCTTCTGTAGATATGATAGCTTTTTATACAGATTCAATACATTAGAGTTCTTTTATCCATTTCTCTGAACTTGAGGCTGTGCCCTAGAAAACAGAGACTGTCATAAGTGTGTGCACCAGATAAATAAATTATTACATTGTATCCAATTATGCCAGGGATTATCATGCAGCAAAGAGGTAACACTGGCAGCTGTAACAACTATAAAAGCACTTTCTTTTTAAAGTTTACAAAATTCATTTTAACAATGTTTATTTTTTAAAATTTTTATTGGAGTATAATTACTTTTACTGATACAGTTAATTTTATTGATGCTTTTGAAATATGATGTTGGAGAAGACTCTTGAGAGTCCCTTGGACTGCAAGGAGATCTTGAATATTCATTGGAAGAACCGAAGCTGAAGCTGAAGCTCCAATACTTTAGCCACCTGATGCGAAGGACTGACTCACTGGAAAAGACCTTGATGCTGGGAAAGATTGAAGGTGGGAGGAGAAGGAGATGACAGAGGATGAGATGGTGGGATGGCATCACCAACTCGATGGACATGAGTTTGAATAAACTACAGGAGTTGGTGATGGACAGGAAAGCCTGGCGTACTGCAGCCCATGGGGTCGCAAAGAGTTGGACATGACTGAGCGACTGAACTGAACTGACAGTTATTTTATATGTGTGTTATTTTTGCTATACAGCAAAGTGAATCATATGTATATGATGTCTGTGTATACATATGTGAGAGCGACATTGAAAGTCTGGCTTTTTGCACCCCATGGACTCTACTGTCCATGGGATTCTTCAGACCAGAACACTGGAGTGGGTATCCTTTCCCTTCTCCAGCAGATCTTCACAATCCAGGGATCAAACCCAGGTCTCTTGCATTGCAGGTGGATTCTTTACCAGCTGAGCCACGAGGGAAGCCTCTGCCTTTTTGGATTTCCTTCGGGTTTATGTCACCGTAGAGCACTGAGTTGAGTCCCATGAGCTATATAGTATGTCCTCATTAGTTATCCACTTTACACCTAGAATATATGCCTGTGAATCCCAATTTCCCAGTTCACCCCACTCTCCCATCTTCACTTGGCATCCCTATGTTTGTTTTCTGTTTCTATTTCTTCTTTGCAAATAGGTTCATCTGCCCCATTTTCCTTGAGGCCACATGGACGTGTTAGGTCATTCAAGGCACTCTGCTGCAACACGATTTAGTCGTGTACATTGTAAACAAACATCTGCTTTGTATCGTTCTCAGTGTCACCTACCTGTTACCGAGAGGCCTTCATGTGACGGCTGACCGCAAACATCTCTGTGGTCTAGACCAACGTGCCTTCCTAGTTCACATGTCTGAGTGGTCATCTAGGCAGCTCGGCTGATCTTGGGCCAGGCTCACTTGAATGAAATGGGTGGGCCAGCAGCTGACTCATCGAAGCTGGTCTTGGCAGGGACGACATGAACAACAGCCCCATCTCACGTGTTCTTTATCTTCTAGAGGTGTAGACCCAGCATATGTTCACGATGGAGGCACAGAGAGGGCAGGCAACCCGACCACACATGCGTTATTTAAGTATTTGTGGTACATCGGCTAATATCTCTTTGGCCTAAAGAGGTCACACCGATGAGCACAGGGTCAAAGGGTCAGGCACATTGCTCCACCCAAAGTGAGGAACACGACCCAGTTATATGTCTAAGGAGGGGTGCTGGGTGAGAGTCAGCCTTGCAATTCTCTACATCCATCATGTGCAAAGAAAAAAAAGTAATATCCTACCACTAATGAAACTAGCGAACCTCTGGAAAAGGTCACATGCTACGTTTGGGTACTAGGGGTATAGGTGAGGTGGTGCTAGTGGTAAAGAACCCACCTGCCAACTGAGGTCAGACAAGAGATGAAGGCTCAGTCACTGGGTGGGGAAGATTCCCCTGGAGGAGGGCATGGCAACCCACTCTAGTACTCTTGTCTGGAGAAGCCCACGGACAGAGGCGTCTGGCAGGGTATGGTCCTTAGGATTGCAAAGAGTCAGACAAAGCTGAAGTGACTTAGCACACACACACACATAAATTAGATGAGCAAACAGTCGATGAAAATGTACACATCACTAGTGGTTTGTGGTTTGAATCCTAGCTAAGCATTAAGCCATGATGTTGGAGAAGATGTCTGAGGCGAAATGGACAGAGAAAGAACGCTACCCATGAATGGGAATATCACATAACATCGATCTCTGTCAAAAACATTCTTATTTCAGTTGGTTTAACACTTGCAGAATTTCACTGAAAGCAAGTGAAAAAAAAAGTACCTTCTGGCCTCCCTGTGTTTCCAGGTTAATCTAGACAGGTTCCCACTCAGGTCTTGATTACTTTCCCTTCCCTCGGTTATTAACACACTCCTGTCTCTCCTGGGCACACAGTTTCTCGTGTAACTGAGGCCTCAGCTGCCCACACTGTCCCCAGAGAGGTCTTCTCTGAGGACCCTGCCCAACAGAGGCCTTTCCTCCCTTAACTGTTCAGCCTCTCAGTACTCCTCAGCACCTTTCCAACAGATGAGACACACTGCTGTTCATTGCAGTATTCCAACTCACCCCATGTAATGTGAATGCCCTCAGATCAAGGATATCACCCAATTGTGTATTTGTGTGTGTGTAGTTGCTAAGCTGTGTCTGACTGTTCACCACCCCATGGACTGTAGCCCACCAGCATCCTTTGTCCATGGAATTCTCCAGGCAAGAATATTGGAGTGGGTTGCCATTGCCTTCTCCAGGGGATCTTCCCCACCCAGGAATCAAACTTGTGTCTCCTGCACTGCAGGCAGATTCTTTACCACTGATCCATCTGGGAAGCCAAATTACCCCTTGCGATGTCTCAAAATCTAGAAAAATCCTGGCATATTGTAGGTACTCCTCTCATTTTTTTAAATGAGTTGATTGGCTGAATAAATGAATGATGTTTACCTGAAAATAACCTCTCCACTCCTACTCCCTCTCATGTAGTCATGTCCTTGGACATAAGACTTTACTTCTCGGGTCTCAGTGGTTAAGACTTTGTGTTTCCACTGTCAAGGGCATGAGATTGATACCTGGCCAAGGAACTGCTGCTGCTGCTGAGTTGCGTCAGTTGTGTCCGACTCTGCAACCCCATAGAGGGCAGCCCACCAGGCTCTGCCGTCCCTGGGATTCTCCAGGCAAGAACCTTGGAGTGGGTTGCCATTTCCTTCCCCAATGCAGGAAAGTGAAAAGGGAAAGTGAAGTCATTCAGCCGTGTCCAACTCTTTGCAACCACATGGACTGCCACCCACCAGGCTCCTCCGTCCATGGGATTTTCCAGGCAAGAGTGCTGGAGTGGGGTACCATTGTCTTCTTTGGCCAAGGAAATTAAGTCCTTCAAACTGTGCTTCCAAAAAAAAAAAAAAAACTCATATGAGAAAAGCAATATATTTTTTAAAGGTTTGCTTCCTTTTTTATTCTATGAAAAATACAGACATTTTGTCTCTACTTTTCTTCAGTTACTCTTGACTCTGCAACTTCTCTTTTTAATCATGTCTTTCCCTCCACTCACATGAATCCTGATAGTTCTCTCCTCGTGCTGGAAGTTAGGACCAAAGAGCCGTTGCTTAGGTCTATGTGGCTTCTCGGTGCATGATCGGGTTGGTAATGCAGCTCTAACAAAACTTGGCTGTATTGACATATAGGTAATAGGCAGTTGGTAAAAATAACTGCTTGCCAAAGGAGCTGATACAGTGACTATGTTTTATATAGCTCGTTTTATTTACTCCAAAATTACAAAATGCAAGATAATACTGTATATTACTCTAAATGTGCAAAGTGTGTTTTTTATAAAGTTCCAGTTTTAGTGGAAAAAAAATTAATTTCAAGATAAATTACACTTGGAGACCTAGGTCTACGTAGCCCACTTGAAGATTTAAAATAATAACCCAGTAAAAGAGATCTGAGAATTCCTGCAGTAAACGAACCACTTTGTTGAATTCAGAAATTTCCAAATTCATTTCACCACAAATGTTTTGATTGATTCATTTGCTTCCTTGCTTTATTTGTACCCTTCTTGTTTGCTTGCATTTCACACAGCATTTTAAATATTCAGTGAAATATGTTTGAGGGACTACTGTTCTAAACATAGATGTCATTAATTACTTGTAACTCAAATGCTTTGCTTAAATTTAACATGATTTTCTCAAAAGTGTCAAGCCCTGATTTCGTATTTTTTTAGGAGATTCAAAGGATATTAGTCACTGTGTATGGTAGTTAGAAAAAAATAAAAAATAAAAAAGAGAGTCCAAAATCGCAGAACCACACTGAGGGAGAAAAAGCCCAGAAAAGGAGAGGTTGAGGAGACCTGAGTGGGAACCTCTGGTCCTGGGTGTAACAAATGGGTGAAACGCTGGTACCAACCAACCCCTATTAGCTTAGGGCCAAACCTGGGAAAACACACCCTCTTCTCTGATTGGTCTGGGTATAGCCAGTCAGGTGCATGCTGGTACCATCATCTATTTTGCATAGATGGGTTACCAATCAGGCTCCAGGGGAAGGAGCCCAAAAGGAAGTGTGGAGAGGACTGAGGCCCTTACAGGGTAGGGCTGCCTTTGTGTCTTGGGAGCTTGCTGCCTGCTGCCTGCTTTGGAACTAAGCTGTAACTGACCTCTAACTAGTTTGTCCTTATAGGGCCTGCTTAATAAAATCCTGCCCGTTTGAGATGCAAATTGTCCCACCTTTAGAACCAAAGGAGAGAAGTATACCAGTAAGTCCCACCATGTTCAATTCTAGAGCCAGCCTTGAAGTTTTCCGAAGAGACAATGTTCAAAGTTGAGGTGCTGAAAGGAGCACAGAGAGTGCATGCAGGTGGGCTCAGAAGGGTTCAGCAAGGAGCTGGGCAGGCTGTCCTTGTAAGGCAGTTCTCCCCCATTGCAGCGCCTGGGAAAGGGTCGATAAAAGTCTCATCTAAAGGCTTCCTTGCCCTCTCTGGCTTCGGAGAGGTTTCTCAGCAAGAAATGAGTTTGAAATAGGAAGGAGAGTGGTGTCTTAGTAGAGTCTTAGTGGGCCTCTACTACGACTTCTGTAGGACTCTTTTTCTCCTTGCAGAACACTTTTTCTACCATTCAGTGACCAATTCTTCATTTTGCCCACTCAGCCAGAACCTGAAGTGGTCCCAGGCTTTCTAACCTTTGGTGCTTACTAATTCTGCTTTCAGGTCAGTTTAGTTCAGTCTCTCAGTCGTGTCTTACTCCACATGGACTGAAGCTTACCAGGCTTTTCCGTTCATCACCAACTCCCAAACCTTGCTCAAATTCATATCTGTCAAGTAGGTGAAGCCATCCATCTCATCCTCTGTCATCCCCTTCTCCTCCTGCTTTCAATCTTTCCCAGCATCAGGGTCTTTTTCAATGAAGTCAGTTCTTCACATCAGACGGCCAAAGTATTGGTGCTTTAGCATCAGCCGTTCCAATGAATTTAACTTATTTAACTTATATGCAGAGTACATCATGAGAAACGCTAGTCTGGAGGAAGCACAAACTGGAATCAAGATTGCCGTGAGAAATATCAATAACCCCAGATATGCAGATGACACCATTATGGCAGAAAGTGAAGAAGAACTAAAGAGCCTCTTAATGAAAGTGAAAGAGGAAAGTGAAAAAGTTGGTTTAAAGCTCAACATTCAGAAAACTAAGATCATGGCATTCAGTCCCATCACTTCATGGCAAATAGATGAGAAACAGTGGAAACAGTGGCAGACTTTATTTGGGGGGGCTCCAAAATCACTGCAGATGGTGACTGTAGCCATGAAATTAAAAGATGCTTATTCTTTGGGAGGAAAGTTATGACCAACTTAGACAGCATATTAAAAAGCAGAGGCATTACTTTGCCAACAAAGGTCCATCTCGTCAAGGCTATGGTTTTTCCAGTAGTCACGTATGGATGTGAGAGTTGGACTATAAAGAAAACTGAGCACCAAAGCATTGATGCTTTTAAACTGTGGTGTTGGAGAAGACTCTTGAGAGTCCCTTGGACTGCAAGAAGATCCAACCAGTCCATCCTAAGGGAAATCAGTCCTGAAAATTCATTGGAAGGGCTGATGTGGAAGCTGAAACTCCAGTACTTTGGCCACCTAATGTGAAGAACTGATTTATCTGAAAAGATACTGATGCTGGAAAATATTGAAAGTGTGAGGAGAAGGGGACGACAGAGGATGAGACGGTTGGATGACATCACTGACTCAATGTACATAAGTTTGGGTTAACTCCAGGAGTTGGTGATGGACGGGGAGGCCTGGCGTGCTGCAATCCATGGGGTCACAAAGAGTCAGACATGACTGAGCAACTGAACTGAACTGAACTTCCAATGACTATTCAGGACTCTTTTGCTTTAGGATGGACTGGTTTGATCTCTTTGCAGTCAAAGAGACTCTAAAGTGTCTTCTTCAACACAACAGTTCAAAAGCATCAATTCTTCAGTGTTCAGCTTTCTTTATGTCCAACTCTCACGTCCACACAAGACTACTGGAAAAACCATGATTTTGACTAAATGAACCTTTTTCAGCAAAGTAATGTCTCTGTTTTTTAATATGCTGTCAGGGTTGGTCATAGGTTTTCTTACAAGGAGCAATTATCTTTTGATTTCATGGCTGCAGTCACCATCTGCAGTGATTTTGGAGCCCAAGCAAATAAAGTCTGTCACTGTTTCCATTGTTTCCACATCTATTTGCATGAAGTGATGGGAGCAGATACCATGGTCCCAGTTATTTGAATGTTGAGTTTCAAGCCAACTTTTTCACTCCTCTTTCACATTCTTCAAGAGGCTCTTTAGTTCCTCTTCAATTTTTGCCATTAGAGTGGTGTCATCTGCATATCTGACCTTATTGACATTTCTCCCAGTAATCTTGATTCCAGCTTGTGCTTCATCCAGTCCAGCATTTCATGTGATATAATCTGCATATGAGTTAAATAAGCAAAGCAACAATATACAGCCTTCATGTACTCTTATCCCAGTTTTGAATCAGCCTGTTACTCCATGTCCAATTCTAACTGTAGCTTCTTTACCTACATACAAATTTCTCAAAAGGCAAGTAAGGTGGTCTGGTATTCCCATCTCTTTCAGAATTTTCCAGTCTGTTGTGATCCAAAGAGTTAAAGGCTTTAGAGTGGTCAATGAATAGAAATATATGTTTTTCTGGAATTTCATTGCTTTTTTAAGATCCACTGGATGCTTGCAACTTAATTTTTTGTTCCTTTGCCTTTTCTAAGTCCATCCTGAATCTGGAAGTTCTCGATTCGTGTACTGTTGAAGCCTAGCTTGGAGAATTTTGATCATTACTTTCCTAGCGTGTGAAATGAGTGAAGTTTTGTGGTAGTTTGAGCACTGACATTGCCTTTCTTTGGCATTAGAATGAAAACTGACCTTTTCCAGTCCTGTAGTCACTGCTGAGTTTTCCAAATTTGCTGGCATATTGAGGGCAGCACTTTCACAGCATCATCTTTTAGGATTTGAAATAACTCAACTGAAGTTTCATCATCTCCACTAGCTTTGTTCATAGTGATGTTTCCTAAGGCCCGCTTGACTTTGCATTCCAGGATGTCTGGTTGTAGGTGAATGATCACACTATCATGGTTATTTGGGTCATGAAGATCTTTTTTGTATAGCTCTTGTCTGTGTATATTCTTACCACCTCTTCTTAATAGCTTCTGCTTCTGTTAGGTCCCTACCATTTCTGTCCTTTATTGAGCCCATCTTTGCATGAAATGTTCCCTTGATATCTCTAATTTTCTTGAAGAGATCTCTAGTCTTTCCCATTATATTGTTTTCCTCTATTTCTTTGCATTGATCACTTAGGAAGGTTTTCTTATTCTCCCTGCTAGTCTTTGGAACTTTGCATTCAGATGGGTATATCTTTCCTTTTATCTTTTGCCTTTTGCTTCTCTTCTTTTTCAGCTATTTGTAAGGCCTCCTCGGACAGCCATTTTGCCTTTTTGCATTTCTTCTTCTTGGGGATGGTTTTGATCACCACCTCCTATACAGTGCTACAAACCTCCATCCATATCCTTCAGACACTCTGTCAGATATAATCCTAACTCTCCTTGGCCCTTGTTAACCCTGATGACACTTCAAATGTCTCTTTTTCATATCCTCCTCTGTTCTTAGGGTATACAAATCATCTCTTTCCTGCTGGGAGTCCTTAAAGTGAAGGTACCAGAATCTGAGCCCAAGTCTATCTGATCAAAGGTTTGCTCACTTTATCCTACTCTAAACCATATCCAGGCCAAAGATATTGATGTACTGAGAAATTCTGAGTTTCTATTTCTGTGTCATGTGGATCATGATCACATCCACAAAACTGTTGGTTATAACCATGACCCATCCTTGAATGCTCACTGTACATCAAATACAGCTCTAAGTCTCCTATAAATAAAAATTCTTTTAAATCTCACCACAAGGCTATGAGGTAGATGAAGCAATTAACTCTCTTTTCTACATGAAGGGAATAAAGCAGGATTAGGCTAATTTACTGCCCAAGAGCATCCAGCCAGAGAAGGGGATGTTAACCCAGGAAGGTTGGGCCAAGAGGGTGAACTTCTAATTGCCACCACATAGAGGTTTCAGCCCAGTGGTAACCCATAGCAATGCCAGGTTATTAATATCCACATTTCCCATTATAATTCCCACTTTGTTCTTCCTTCAAGGTCCACAGTGTCAACATCTCAAGCAATCAACATTTTTAAGTCATTGCTGTGCACCTTTCATTGTGAGGTGCAAACACAGAACAGACAACTGATTTCCTAGTCCATTAAGAAATGCAAACCACCTGAGCAGAAATGATAAATATACAGAAAAGAGTTGGAGAGCAAGAGAAAGTAGGCCCATGTTATTTAAAATTTTATGAGATACCTTGAACAGAATTTCATTGCTGATCCTAGGTAAGGATGTCAGAAAACACTCATTACCAAATGACATTTAGGCACTTGAATATTTTTGCCGTCTGTCATCTTGCTTCTCTCACCTGGATAAATGGCATTTATCTTTGTTGACATCCCGATTATAATGTTATCGCTGCTTTTCAGTTATTTCTACTAACCCATGACAGGTTTCTCTATTCACATGCCATTCGTTTGACATTTATTTGCTTTCCTTAATTTGTGTTTAAATACGAATTTCTAAAATCTGCTTTGATTATACATTTGTTCTTAGCTGATATCATGCACTACCTTTGAGATGAGTCTCAACAGAAAGTATCTCCTGATATTCATTCACCCTCTAATAGGTCTTGCGGAAGTTTCAACAGGAAGTAATGTCCTGGGCAATTGATTTTTGAACTTGAAATTCAGTGGTATCAGAATTAGTGGCTAAACTTTTCTCCCCAGGGATACACATAAATCATCAACTTGTCATGACTTCTGGACTTTTGAAAAGTGGGGAGAGTGAAGTTACAAGTTTATCTTTGAGAAAAGCAAGGCTATAGATAGTTTTCATAGTAGTGGGTGAAGAGGCTAGAAGAGGACAAGAAGGGCTGAAACAAAGCAGAGACCAGAGCAAGACTGACCTTGAAAGTGAAATGACTGCAGGGAGAAAAGGACGCCCAGCCTAGGGTCTGGATGGCGTGGCGTGCTCAGTCGTCTCACTCTCTGTGACCCGTGGACTGTAGCCCGCCAGGCTCCTCTGTTTCTTGGGATTCCCCAGGCAAGAACACTGCAGTGGGTTGCTATGACCTTCTCCAGGGGATCCTCCCGCCCCAGGGATTGAAGCCAAACCTCTTGCATGTCTTGCTTCGGCAGGCAGATTCTTTACTGCTGGGCCACATAGCGGGACATGGGCAGAACATGACACCAACCTGGTGAGTACAGCCAGATTTCTTGTTGAATAGATTCAGTGTGTGAAGGAACTTCCCTGGGTTGTGAGAAGTGATAAGTTCTTCCCTGACTATGTGGTTCCCTGTCTTAGAATATGTAACTTTACAAAGAGTTGAAACAACATTAACAAAAATAAAAACCAACTGCAGTTGATAGGAGTAAAGTTAGAATGCTACTGGAGTTCATTGCTGAATGAAATGAGAATATGCATCATCTTTTTTTGAAAGCAACCTAACAACCTTTATTAAAACCTTAGAATGTAAATATCTTTCATCCTAGAAGTCCAAATCCTAGAAATCAACTCATAGGATTACTCTCAGAGCATTAATCTTTAATTATTCTCAAAGATTAACTCAAAGCACTAGTATATAATTGTGCATATTTAAAGAAGTTTATTATAGCATTGTTGATAGTGACAAAAATGTCTAGAAACAAAATACTTGCTCATTATTAAGGAAATGCAAAAATAAATTATGGGGCAACCATGCCATATTATTCATCCATTAAAAAGAAAAAGAAAAGAAAAGAATTAGAAATTGCATATTAAATGGAAGGGATTTCTAAGAATATTAAGCAATAAATGTAAGATATAATAATACATTTGTTGTATTGTAATCCACTTTATAAAATATGATAAGATCTTTCATATATAGGTGAAGTGTTATTCTCTGAGTGCAAAGAAAGATATACAAGGATACACTGAGGACAGTTACATGATAAGAATATAAAATAGCTAGAAGATAAATGGAAGAAAAGGGAAAACCAACAAAGAAAATTTTAAAAGACAATATCAAAAATTAACAAAATATAAGGTATAGTCCCAATTAAATTCTTATGCAAAATTCATGATAAAAATCTTTATTTAAAAGTAGAAAATTTAGGTTCAAAAAATGCATCATTTCTGATGAGCTGAAGCATGCTAAGATCCCTGCTCTCAAAGGATAATTCTCTTCCTCCACTGTTGAATTATTGTCCATTCTCAAGTAAGACTAGAAGAGAACTGTTTTGAAAAAGATGTATATCCATTCACAATCAGCCACAGTCTTGCTTAAATATATCATTTATATTTGATTTTGATAAACAAATTAGTTTCTCAAAACTTGCCTCTAAAGACTGTTGAATGTTGAAGAAAGTAAACTCACATGGAAAGGGTCATACACTCATTACCCTAATGACCCTTTCATGCAATCATTGCAATCAAGGCAATCATGTAATCACATTCCCTCCAAATTAGTCCCTCTATATTTTGTCTACCAAATAATTTGTTTTCAAAAATAGATTCAACTTTTGCCTGAAAATGCAGACTTAAAGTAGTAAATTTTATGTTGTGAAACAGGACTTTAGCTTATAATAAAGGTGTTGAGCATTTTGCAATTTGCCAATAAAAAATTTCTGAAATTTTGCCAGTAATCGAAGAGAAATGGCCTTTTCCAGAAACATGTGGCGTATGCAATATGCATTTAAAGAAAACAAAACAGAAACTACCAGGAGTAATTAGTGAGATCATTTTATACTGTGCTTGACTGAAGCTTCTTTACATTGTAAGATTTTAGCATAATTGCAAAACCCCTACCTCTGCCAGCACATAATATGTGTTATTACAGTGTATAATAGAATCCTAAGATATAGTATTCAGATATGCAAAAAATGTAAAAAAAAAAAAAAGACAAAGCCATCAGACATCTGATTGCATTTTTCCAAGTGATTGTTAGAAAATAGACAAGTTTTATCTCAAATAAGTTGCATTCATCAGTGGATGTCCACAGGTGCCTTGCTTCTAATATGTCTGGTTGTTCAAGTTATACTCATTTTAATGAAAGAACTCATTTCAAGTCTCCTCAATGACGGTTTCCATAAATATATGTGCTCCAAAATGAAAGAATGTTGAGTGTTTTTCAGCTTGTGAACTGAGTCAGCAATTTGCAAAATATCATATATTACAATGATCAAAATGACTTTTTAAAGGATTTTTAAGGAATATGTTAAAACACTGTTTGTTGGGGGCAATTAGTGGATTTGCCACACTTCTCTGCGTCTTTTGAAGGGAGGCGCCCACTACTATCTCCTCATGAATGTTTGTTTAGTGAAGACAAAGATAGAGAGTCTCCCCCTGGAGCAAAGGGCAGGCATAGTTATGTTCAATATAATAAAGACGATGTGTCCCTCAGCAACATAGGGAGGTGTGCTTTTGCCCATTAGAAAAGTTTGGGGTTTTCTAAGGTTAAGGCTCCTTCCTGAAATGCAGCTCTCTCTGTGTACAAGTACCATCTGGCTTCTCTTTGCATTACCCAGTGGGAAATGAGGTTTGGGAAACTGGTACAAAAATACTCATGTTCTGAATACAGCTATTACTATTGAGTAATACGCTGTCTTCTTTACAAACGTGAAAATAACCTATTCACTTGCAAATAGGGTAAAATCTCAGATACTTCCTAGTTCTAGGCATAAATGTTGCTTTTTTGGAGTATGAAAAGTGAAAAAGTGAAAGTGTTAGTCACTCTGTCATGTCCAACTCTTTGCAACCCTATGGATTGTAGTCTGCCCGGCTCCTCTGTCCATGGGGTTCTCCAGGCAAGAATACTGGAGTGAGTAACCATTTCCTCCTCCAGGGGATCTTTCCTACCCAGGGATGGAAGCTAGGACTCCTGAATTGCAGGTAGATTTTTTATGGTCTGAGCCACCAGGGAAGCCCCTTTTCAGAATACAGCAGAATATGTTAAATACTAAACTCAAGGTTTATATTTATAGATAAACATATATAAATCTGTTTATATTTGGAGAATGTAGAGTCTACTCTGTGAAGCTTCATTATACTGACAACATGCATTTATTTATTTATTATTCTCTGATTCAGGGCTTTCCAATCTCAGACATGATTTTTTTCTGAAACTATTATTTAGTTGATTTTTTTAAAACCAATTTGCATTTTAACTTTAAATATATTTATTTTAAAATAATGCATTTTTGAAAGGAAATATCATTACTGGTTTAAAAACCAATATCAATGAACATAAAAAGATAGTAAGCCTCAAAATGCCAGAGGATAAAATCAGGCACTCTGAAACTAAGAGACTTCTGAGAAACAAGGAATGCCTTTTATAACCAAACAGAAAAAGAACCCCACCAGAGACAAGGAAACTCAAGTTGTTCCCTTTACGAACACTGGTCTGGAAATAGTCAAAGTAGGCAGGTGTAGCTGAGACAGTCTTGTCAATGCCAGGTCTTCTCTTAGAGAATGAAGGACCTTGTTCCTCACTGTGCTCCCAGAGCTGAGCACCAGCGAGGAGCTGAATAAATGCAAATTTAATGGACGAACAAATCAAAACAGAAAACCAAGTTCCCCAAGAGATGTGCAAGAGAAGCAGTAGGAAGAGTGACAGTCTGTCCTTTTGGACGCTTGTGGCTGGTGGAGCAGATGGCAGGCTGGCTGAGATGATGCTGATGCTGATGTGTGACCCAGAGCAGGCAGGACAGACACCGCCTCTTCCTGGAGGAGGTGGAGGAGGTGACGTGGGAGTCAGGGGTGAGCTGCGTCTCCCTCGACTCCCTCTGTCTCTCTCTCTCTGGGACCCCTGACGTACTGTCTCACTGCTTCTCAGAAAGTCACTTAACTCAAGGTGTCCATGACATTACATCAGCTTGATTCTTCTGCTTTTTTGCCTTCTTGTGTCACTTTTGGGTTGGTTCCCTTTCCTTTCACTGTCTAAATGCCGGCAAACCAAAGTTCCTCCATCCTCCTTTCCTCTAAATCTGCTTCCCTTTTGGAGGACTCATCCATAACCTGACATCTGCACCTTTGCTGACAGAGTCCTTTCTGCTTAGGTTTTCTAAGCAGAGCATAAGCAGACATTTAAATGCACATGTCTAAGTAGATACGCCCATCAACTTTCTACGTGTCTCTACCAAGGTCTATTTATAACAACCCAGCATGTACACAACTGAACATTTAACCTCTAGCCCAAACCCCTCAAAATCATTCTTACTTCCCTATTCTATAAAATAATAAACCTATATTCCATGTTCAGAGGCTTCCTGGTAAAGAATCTGCCTGCAATGCTGGAGACCCAGGTTTGATCCCTCAGTTGGGAAGATCCCCTGGAGAAGAATGGATACCTTCCCACTCGGGTGTTCTTGCCTGGAGAATCCCATGGACAGAGGCTACAGTCCACGGGGTTGCAGAGAGGCATGGGGCGGCCGAAGCTCCAATACTCTGGCCATCCAATGCGAAAAGCTGACTCATTAGAAAAGACCCTGATGCTAGAAAGATTGAAGGAAGGAGGAGAAGGGGATGACAGAGGATGAGATGGGTGGATGGCATCACCAACTCAATGGACATGAGTCTGAGCAAACTCCGGGAGATAGCAAAGGACAGGGAAGCCTGGCATGCTGCAGTCCATGGGGTCACAAAGAGCTGAACACAACTGAGCAGCTGAACCACAATTCCATGTACATATTCAGCACCATTTTTTAATAAATTCATCTTATGTTTCCTGTTTTAGCGACTGTCAAGTCTTAGTCAATCTAACTCGATTCTCTCTACTTCTGTCTGTTATTCCCTCACACTGAACATTCTTCTAGACCTCTGCTGTCCAACACCATGGCCACGTGTAAATAATGAGCACTTAAAATCTGGAGAGTCAGGTCAAGGAACTAAATTTTTAAATTCTATTTAATTTTAGTCAACTTAAATGCAAAATCATTCCATTTATATTTTTATATCAATTAGTTACTGAAACGGTAGTATTGTAGATTTCTTATGTTAAATAAAATGTATTATTAAGATTAATTTTGTTTCTTTTTACTTTTTTAACGTGACTATAAGAAAATTTAAAATATATGTGTGGTTTATATTAGTTCAGAGCATAGTGAGAATAAGCAGAACTTTTTCTGAACACCTAAGGTATTCCAGACTGCATGATAGATATTCTACGGTTTAGATCACATAATCTTCAAATTATTTCTAACACTTAAGTCAAAATATTCCCCAGGTTTATTGAACAAGGAGAGAAAGAACGTTGCACAAGTTCGCAAGCTAACTACAAGCAACAAAAACTCAAATTCAGGACTACTAACATTGATCCATCGCGTTTGTACTTGCCCCAGCTGTGTGTTGCTGAAAGAGCTTGGGGAGTCCTAAGCACCATACAGGCTCTAGGGGAGACCGTCACCAGTCCCTGGGTCTCGTGGGGCCCCAGGGCTACGCGACGTGGCTTGGAGCCCCAGCCAGCCGCAGCTGCCTTGGCATCTGCATTCGTGATACCTCCCATGATAGTCTCTCCATCTCTGTGACGCTCCCCAGGCGTGCGTGACCCGACGCAGCTGTACAGACCCACAGCTGTCCGCCACCTGGGCTGGGGGAAGTGACTCAACACCGGATCACCGATGCATGCCCGCCGAGTTCTGGCTGAGACCTCACTCTGACTGCTTCTCAGCGCAGTCATGGGGGCAGCTGCCTGGCCTCATCCATCTTCCACCTTCGCAGAAACAGGTTGTGGGAGTTGATGGGGTTCTCCTAACATAGGCCTGCTACCTTGGTGCCTTCAGTGGAGAATAAAGTCCGACGAAATCCTTTGAAGACTACTCCAAGGCAGATGCAATCTGTTTGTGCTCCGGCCGGTCTACAAAACAAGGCCAGTCTGTCAAGTGGGTGATCCTCTACACAACACAGTTTGCGGAGTTTCACAGGACAGCCTTTTGGAAACCGCTCCTCATTGGGTTTTCACAGGTTTTGCTAAATTTTCCCACTTAAGACGCAAGCTTTCTTGACTTTCCCATCTGCTATTACAAAGTAAAATTCAAGGAGACCTTGTAGTCATCTTCAGGCTAATGATTTAACAAGATTGCTGTGAAAGTACAGTCTGGTAGAAATATGACATTGAATATTCCATTGAGATAATAAATAACTATATATATATAGATAGATAGATATATTATACATATGTGTATCACTTATATATTCTATATCATGGACTTCCCAGATGGCATTAGTGGTAAAGAACCTACCTGAATAAATATATATATAATACATGTATGTATCACTTACATATTCTATATCATGGGCTTCCCAGGCGGCACTAGTGGCAAAGAACCTACCTGCCAATGCAGGATTCATAAGAGACACTGGTTCAATCCCTGGGTCTGGAAGAGTCCCTGGAGGAGGGCACGGCAACCCATCCCAGCACTCTAGCCTGGAGAATACTATGGCCAGAAGAGCCTGGCGGGCTACAGTCAAGAGGGTCTCAAAGAGTAGGACGTGACTGAAGTGACGGCACCCACGCACACATGCTTTATCATATAGCATTTACATTTCTCATCCTGTACATTTCCTTTGATCGTCACAGCTATCCCACATTGTGAACAGAATTATTACCACAGTCTTAAATAGAAGAAAATTATGTCATTAACAAATTTGCCCAAAGTTGCACTTTTCGATGGCACAGCTAGAACTCAGTGCATGATCTTAAATCCCATAGCCTTTAATCTACTGTAGTAAAATTAGCAGACATGCCATTTTCATAGACCGTCTACAAGTACTGGCAGATGTTTTACATATTCAGATTAATTTCTTGTGTGCTGCTTTACAAGTATTAAGAGAAGGGTATTAAAATCTCCAGCTATGTATGTGAATTTATTACTCTCTATAGTTTCATCCATAAAAAAAAGGACTTTAAAGCTCTGTTATTGTCTTGCATAATTATGATCATTATACCTTCTGGATAAATTCTTCATTATTATGAAATATCTTTTAATTTCTAATAATACACTCACCTTGTAATCTACTAATATGTCAATGAAGCTACATAGTTTCCTTCTGTTTATGTTTTGAATAATATATTTCTGCATTTTTAAAAAATTCTAATCTGTCACTAGATTTTTAAATTGTGTATTACTGACAACAAATATTTTGCTTTTTGCTTTTCTGCCCTAGTCTGATAGTAACTCTTTAATTGAGTAATTTATTTATTTTTAATATACTTATTTGCATAGTAGGATTCTGGAGAAGGTAATGGCAACCCTCTAGTATTCTTGCCTGGGAAAATCCCATGGACAGAGGAGACTGGCAGGCTACAGGCCATGGGATCACAAAAGAGACAGACATGACTTAGTGACTAAACAAAACATAGCTTTACCATGTTGCTATTCAGTTTGCATGAATCCTCACTGTTATCCCCCATCCTCTTCTTCTGCCTTCTTTGGAGTCACAGATCTACGCTTTAGTTCTAGCCAACCTGTACTGCACACTCTGGGAAGTGCCCTTGGGAAAAATCATCACATAATCATCCATGCACTTTCCTTTCTCAGGATCAGATTACGCCTATTTTCTGACTGCTTTAGATTGCTCTCCATTGCCACTGATTTATTTGTTTTGGAGTACTTTTGTTCAGTTTTGTGGTTGTTATCAGAAGCAGTGTCTAGCCATTCTTGGAATCAGAATTCTTCATTAATTACTTTTTTTTTTTTTTAATACAGAACATAGCATGCACCACCGCTTCTTAAAACTTACCAGTGACCTCATCTTTCACTGGGGTAAAATCTTAGCATTTGGTCCTCAGGGTTCTTGAGTGCATTGGGAACATTACATTGGGAGATTTCTGACGCTTTGGTTATAATCCCAGAAGGATTTTTTAAAGCTCCCCAGGTAATTCTAATCGTCAAGGTTTAAAAATGTCACTGTACATAATTTGCTCCTAATTCTCCTACTTTGTCAATCACTTTCCAGCTTTTTCACTACAGTACAGTCCTCTGGCTTTCTTTCTGTTTCTCAGACATGAAACTCTTTTTTTGTTTGTTTTATACCCATTCTTCAAATTTTCTGAAATTCTTTGCCCTTGTATCTTTTGCGTTCATGCTTTAACTTCAGTGTTACCTCCTGTGAAGCTTAATTTTATGTGTCAATTTGGCCAGGTCATTGTGCCTAGATGTTATTTTGGTTGTTTCTTTGAGGATGTTTTTAAATGAAATTAACATTTAAATCAGACCTTGAGTTAAAGCAGATTGCACTTCATAATGTGGGTGAGCTTTAGTTCAGTGAGCTGAAGGCCTTAAAAGCCCAAAGACTGACCTTTCTGCAGGAAGGAAGCAATTCTGTCGCAGATGGCCTTCAGACATGAACTGCAATGTCAGATTTTCTCTGGATATCTCTGATAACCTGTGCACTTGGACTTCAACATTAGCTCTCAATCTCTCTTCCCCACCCACCAACCATATTCCCTGTAGTAGTTCTGTTTTCCTTGAGAATCCTGACTAACATACTCCCCAGAGCTAGAAATCTCTCTACCTCCAGATCAGCAAACATGATCTATTGTGTGACTTATGCTAATTATTTTATAGTCCTTGTTTTTTTTTAAGCAACACTTCTTAGAATCAGAAATTGTCTTATTCCTCCTCTTTTAACTTACTTATTGCCTCTTACTCACTCCCAACACATACCATTATAGATTCATTATGAAAGAAAAGATCTCTCCAAACATGTTATCTCCTGTGCCGACATTTAGCATTCTATGCAAAATACTCATCCAGTAAACTATGAACCATATGAAGTAATGAAACAAATAGTTGGTAATATGTACTATGAAATAAATACCAGAAAAGTGTAACGGGGATTCTATTCCTAAAACAAATAGCCATGTCATAATAAAACATCACTTTCTGCAGAAGTCTCTCAAAGAATCTTTGTCCTGTTTTATTCTTGTGTATATACACAAAGCAACCAAGGTCCTGACATTGACCAAAATCGTTGTCAGTATCACCTCTGAATACTAAAGTAAAAACCAGTAAGGCCTCTATCTGATATTTAGGTTAAGAATTCATTTCAGATTAGCATGATGTCTGTTTCCACTGGATCTCTGAGAAATGCTAAATATTTCTTTACTTATCTAATCATACCAACCTCTTCTCTAAGGAAACTATTACAGAGATTGCATCAGACTACTTCAGAACCCCTGACTTGGGCTCTAGCACAAGGAAGAGAAATCAGATGTCACCAATTGAAAGAGATGTAAGTAAAACATTCATTCTTCCAATGCATGAAAGCATTAGGTGCATCTCTTTCTCAGAGATACTTTTTCTAGCTTCATAAATAAAATCAGGAGCAGTGAGTTCATATTCTCATCAACAATTGCATCTTTAGACTGTAAGGAAATTCTTTGTTACATTGATTTAAAAATTGCTTTGCTGTATCATTCATCCTTTGGTACTAACTCCACGAACTGAAATAATATAGTTGCCATCTTTGTTAGCGCACGATCATTTCCCAGTTATATGGAGCAAACAAACCTGTCTTCCCTTAACCTTGTCTTGCTTCACAGTAACTCTGTCAAGATTCTCCAAGAGATCAAATAGCATGTGGATTCTAGACCCTTCACCTTCCTAGTTGCTCTCTTTCTAGATGCTTTCAATGTGATGACTAACCCTTAAAAGGCAACCTCTGCAAAATTGCACAAGAGATCTGACCACAAAGTTAAAAACGTATTTACTCTAAGTAATCTCTGAAGCTGCAACCACTCTTACCCTGAGAGAAAGGTAGATTGGTGTTACATTAAACCCAAAGTATTGGGAACCACACAGGCTACTTGCTTAACTCATAATCTCTTGACTGTGCCCTGCAAGCTGACTTGTTTTTTGTTTGTTTGTTTTGTTTTTGTTTGTTAGTCCTTCAGAAAGCAAATATCTCAAGACCAAATGCAAACAAAGAAAACATCTTTATGATTGCACTGCTGGGTCTTCGATACGCTGCTATCTAATGATGCATAGTTAAAATAGAAAATATAAAGAAAGCAACCAAGTTTTGAAACTGACTACCTGAATAAATAGGAAAACTGCAGCCACTCTTTAAATGTCTGTTAATGTGCGTTTATTTTACTATTTTTTAATGGGGACAAATCGATGTTTCCATCAGAGAGAAAGTGCCTTTTAAGTGCAAAGCATTTTTCAGAAGCTCTTTCCAATACCAGCATAGATGACATCACCGGAAGAGGGATTGCTTAACTAAAGGGGATCGTTAACTGTTGTTAGGATTTTTCACCAGTGAACAAGCAATTAGTCTGTCGAGGATGGACTAAATTTCTAAAATGAATGTCTAAAAGATGCTTACAACTCCTCTCTGTGTTCCTGACAAATAGAAAGATAGCTTTTTGGGTAGCAGTGAGTTTGGGCTGTTTTGTTTTTCTCTCCCTATGAGAGGAAATAGTCTTTAGAAAGTCTTGTATATCTTCTCAATTTGTCTCCAGCTTTATTTTGCATATTTAAGCTAAATCTATGCAACCTTATTTCCCATTATCTGCATGTTTGCTTGCAGGATCGCAATGGTCTCACCATTTTCCATCTTTCTCTAAACACATGACAGGTAAAAGGTGCTGAGAAGCAGTTAAGTCAACACTACAGAAGGGGATATGACCTACCCCCCAGCGGAGGCTCTGGCCATGCTTGCCATTAATTTTAGGATCAGTTACATTTAAGTGATTAAATTTTCTCCTGAACCCGTAAAGAATGATTGAGAGAAGATAAGTGGGAAAAGAGAGAAACAGTTCTGCCTACTCAGTTGGAAGCAAATGTTGTCGCCACTAAATTAAATCCAACTCTGGATGGAACTAATCAGATTTTTCTCAGATTAGCAGTTCATTGGGTAAACAGCAAAAGGTTACTTTTATGATAAATGTTCTTAATATCAACTCCATAACATGATAAACTCAATCCGTTGCATTCATTTCCACTAAAAGCATCACCAATCACCTATGGATTTTTTTTAAAGAAAAAATGAGAAGTTGCACATTTACTACATCAGAACTAAAATTTTAAATGAGTTTGGCAAAACACTTTGGATTAATTTTTCACAATAATGATGTATCTATTGAAAAATGATTTTCTAACATTACAAGTAGATACAGCAAGTATTTATTTACCTGACATGGTAAAATTCTATGAAACCATAAGGCTGTCTGTATACACTTTTGACTGGAGATAAATATCGAGCTTCTACTGGCAAATTCAAAGGTACTTTTTTCTCCTTTCAAATTTTTAAGGTAAAATTGTATTTCTATAAGTAAATTGAAATTAGCTTTTAGCTTATTTTATCTTCCCCAATTGTCCTTCTCTCCTAAACTGGTAAGCACAAGCCTAATTCAGTATATATCTTTCCACATATATTTTATATGTGTGCCTAAATGCATTTAGAGATGGATACTATATATAGTAGAGTCTGTTTTGTTTTTAAAATTATACATGAAAGACAACGTATTATAGATACCTGTCTTAGTTTATTCTGGCTGTTATGACAATATCATAGAAAAAATGGTTCATAAAACACAGAAATGTATTTCTCACAAATCTGGACTTTGGGAAGGTAAAAATGGAGGAGTTGGCAAATTTGATATCTGATGAAAGCTAGAGAGGGCTTGCTTCCTGGTTCAAAAAGGGTCACCTTCTTGCTATGCCAAGATGCTGTGTGTGTGTGTGTGTGTGTGTGTGTGTGTGTGTGTGTGTGTGTGTGTATGTGTGTGTACTCAGTTCCTCGGTTGTGTCTGACTCTTTTGTGACCTCATAGACTGTAGCTCACCAGGCTCCTCTGTCCATGGAATTTTCCAGGCAAGAATATTGGAGTGGGTTGTCATTTCCTATCCCAGGGGATCTTCCCAATCCAGGGATCATTAAACCTGCATCTCCTATGTCTCCTGCATCAGCAGTCAGATATTTTAAGCACTTGAGCCACATGGGAAGCCCCTGGGGGCTGTTATAAGGGTACTAATCTCATTCCTGAGGGGTCTACCCTTGTGACCTAATCACTTCCCAAAAGCCACACCTCCTAATGTCATCATATAGGGAGTTAGAATCTGAACATACGAATTTTGGGGGGAATACTGAGCACAAATATTCAGTCTGTAGTAATACCATTCTGTAATTTACATTTCTCACTTTAATATTATACTTTTGAAAGTTCTAAAGTCAATGTATTTTAAGTGCTGCATAAGATTCTAATTTGAAATATACCAAGATTCATTCATTTTTTTTTCCTTATTGATGAACAATTTAGCTTTTTATTTTTTCTTGGTTTTTGCTTCTAAATTTAGGATCACACATCTCCTGTGCTCAGGCTCACTCCTCGCAGGCATTTCCATCCTTACTTTTCAGGGTCAATTGTTGTCTTGAATTCTGTCTTTTTTTTCATTCCCACCACAAAATGGGTTTTCCAGGGTAGTTTGTCTTCCCCCGTAGGGCAGACTGGATCTGCTGTCACGGCAGAAACTATGAAAATGTGAAACTCACCAGGTCCATCCCCTTCTTCTACATTCAGTTTTCCTCCTTTATCTGACTGCTCTCTGGAGTCTTTGTCTTTTGGTTTTATTTTCTAATATTTATGAGAATGTATTGTTATCTCCAAAACAATCAGTACAATGATAGTTGCTTGGTTATTTACCTGTATTGTGCTCATTTTTGTTTGTTTGCCCACCTGTGAATTAATAGCAAATATACGTGTTGGTCTCTGCCCCTGGTTTCCGGAACAGAGTTGCTGACACAGGGCTCCTACATCCCCTGGTGTTTCTTGGGTGACAGAAGTGACTTTTGTTCTAACAAAATGACTCCGGGATGGGTTTCCAGATGGCTTTTGGATGAAGTTTGGTTACCCCAATCAAGACTGAGCCATGATAGAATCTTGAAAATTTCAGCCCCGTCCCCTATGCTTTAGAGAAGGGTGGAGGACAAGGGAGGAGGGGAAGAACTGGAGTTAAAAAATGAGCAGGAGTTAGAAACGCTCATAGGGTGAGGTTTGGGCCTTTCTCGTGTCGGTGAACAAGACCATGTACAAACAGGATGACTGACATACCCCAGCTCCATGAGGGGAGACGCTCCTGTGATGGGGACCCCCCAGCCATCACCCCATGACTCCCATCCTCTGGTGACTTACAATCCTTTACAGATTCTTTAATACACTTATAAACTAATAAGGGTTTCCTTGAGTTCTGTGAGCTGTTCAAGCACATAACCAAATCCAAAGAGGAGGAAGTCACAGGAACCTCCAACTCGAAGCTGAGTCTAGCTGAAGACTCAGGTAAATGGGGAGTTGCTGCTTGCAAGTGGCATCTTGGGACCGAGCCCTTTAACTGTGCGTTCTGACAGTTGTCTCCAGGTAGGGAGTATCAGAATTGACTTAAATGGTAGGACATATAGCTGATGCCCCGGGTTGCTTGGTGTAGGAGAAAAAAATCTCCCACTCTGTTTCTATCCCAAACAGTAATATTCTGAAGAAAAGAAAACACTCTGGTGCTATTTATCTTTGCTTTCTAATAACATCTGGAGGGGAAAAAAGTAAACAGCAGAAAATTCTTTGTAGAACTATACTGACATGACAGACACTTAATTGCTGTTCAGCTGCTCAGTCGTGTCTGACTCCATGATGACCCCATGGACTGCAGCAGCCCAGGGCTCCCCATCCTTCATCATCTCCCAGAGCTTGCTCAGACTCATGTCCATCTAGTCAGTGATGCTATCCAACCATCTCATCCTCTGTCATCCCTTTCTCCTCCCTCCTTCAATCTTTCCCAGTATCAGGGTCTTTTCCGATGACTTGGCTCTTCGCATCAGGTGGCCAAAGTATTGGAGCTTCAACTTCAGCATCAGTCCTTCCAATGATACATCCGTTAAATTCTTCAAAGTTGGGAAAGTTCTAGTGCTATTATTTTTTACTAGTTAAAAATATAAATTCTATATCAATATCATACTTGCAACTCTCCACTAACCATTTGAAAAATACAGATGCTCGATTATCCTCAGCTTTTAAACGAAAATATGGGCAAATAAACCCTCATTAGGAAAAAATCAGAGAAATGTTTCTGCAAAGCAGGCACAATAAGGATGTTACATTAAACATTTAAACTAGAAGTGCTGAGAATTAAAAAGGAGTTTCAGATTAAATGGGAATCGACTCCCACTAGTGCCCCTGCCTTACAAGGGCCAAAAGGACTGTCCTCGAAGATCCCGAGAGGTTCCTAACGGCTCCATGCTGTCCACATTTGAATTAACCCTGGCAGCATAAATTCCTCATAATGTTTCCTTTTTACATAAATTCTTAATGGATAAACACGAGATTTTGTATTGACATACTGTTTCTTCAAAGAATTTCCTTGGAAAAAATGTTCCAAGTGTGGGCAGGGAGTGAGGATTATTTGCAGCCAACACCAGGGAGTTGAATATCCTCAGCATTTATCTCAAGAATACCCTGAATAATAAATGTTCCTTAAAGAAATTGCATGCTTTAAAAAGCACACTTCCTTTATTTTCTGAGGCATCAAGCTCTGCCATTTCCATTGCATACTAAAACATCATAGTGGTGCCCTAAAAGACGAAATTTGGCATTATTAAAATTTATTAACAAAGCTTAAAAATCGGAGGTGAATTCCCTCCCCACTATACACTAATTCCTTGGTATACTGGGCACTAATCATGGTTCAGGAAAAATGGTGAGCAGTTGAATTCTTATATACTATAATGCAAGTGTAGCTAAAACTTATAAACACACCTAGGAAGAACAAATTCTAATCCAAGCTATTCACAGTCTTATGAGTTCCCTTTTTCTAAGCACACAAAAGTCACTTTTTCTCTATTTTCACCTACAGTTGGACATTATCACATTTTTCCCATTACTATTCCACCTTTGAGCAATTTCTCTATCTTTTACCCAAAATGTATGTAATGCTTTCTTATGAGTAATATGATTTTCTTTCCCAGATTTTCCCCTTCATTCTAACTAATCCCTACTTGTTCTCACATTTTCTTTTTTCTGAGTAGCATTTAAAAAAAAAAAAAATCTTAAATTGTACTTTGAATTTCCCCAGTGGCTCAGTGGTAAAAAATCTGCTTGCCAGTGAAGATGTGGATTCAATCCCCAAATCAGGGAGATGCCCTGGAAGAAGGAAATGGCAACCCATTCCAGCATTCTTACCTGGAGAATCCCACAGATTCTGTTGGGTTACAGTCCACGGGGGTCACAAAAGAGTTGGATATGATTTAGTAACTAAATAACAGCAACAAACGTTGCACTTCTCTTTGAGGTCTGCACACAAGTGTGTCAAGCAAAAAGTAGGTAGTGCTAGGACTGATAAGATTAACCTCTGCCTTTGTTCTTTTGCCAAAGCAGTTAGCCTACATGACAGAAATTAAATTCATATGAGATGACTGTAAAGTGCAAATCTAGCAGGATGAAATGGTCCTACTTAAATGCAAAATAAACTGTGTAATCACATTCCTATAAATGGTGGGATATATTCTTCTCTACCACATCCTATCCCACACATTTTTTTCAGAGAGAAAATATAAATCAAAATAATTCAATTAAGGCCAGAGCCACTTCCTGGGTAAAAGAGAAAGGAGGCATTAAAGATTATATAGCAGAATAATTTATAGAAGTACTAATTTCTATCCTGTTCTCATTGTTATAGGAACCTAATGAAATTAAAATTATGTGTATATATATATATATATATATATATATATATATATATATATATATATTCTTGCCAATTCTGTAGCTGGAAAAGCAGCCAACCCTTTTAGTTTGAAAATCAAGTTTCTTCACATCAGCTTCACATTTAAATAAGTAGGCCGCAACAGTTTTCTGAGGCCAAAAATGAGACGGAGACTTGTGCTCAGGTTAGAAGAGAAGTGATCGGTTTAGAGAAAAGTAGTTTTCTGAAGACATGAAAGATGGTGCCTCTAAGGGGAGAGCGACTCCCACTAGTGCAGATGTCGGCACACCGAGCAGTAGACAGGAAATCGAATGTTTAGTGCTACAACTTGGAAAACTTGATCAAAATCTTTGTGTCCAAAGTTGGCATCACTTTTCTCCAAAATATCTGGACTTGCCTAGAAATGGTACTCAAATCCAGCTACCTTAATTTTGCTTTGCTTGTCGTCTCCTTTACCTGTGCGTTATAGAGAAAGCTTGCGGGGCGATTCTGCCAGCTATGATGTGAAAACAGAAGAGAAGGCAGGGCACCCAAGACCATCATTGTAATGCCTGGCTAAAGTCTGGCTTTGGGGGGCAGCTAATCTTTTTTTTAACCCAAATGAGTTTAGTTTGTAGATTAGTGGCCAGACACTTATGCTTACCCTGTCAGCATAAGTTCTCTGAAGCCGGTGAGTCTCATCTGGGTGTCACCAGGATGTTCCTCTTGGTTTGACTAAATTATCTAGGACCAGGTTTCTTCTTAAAAGGCCCTTGATCTCCCTTTTCTAGGAGCTTTTACTTTAGAAAACTTTCAACTGTAAATTCTTTCTCTGCTCTTTGGAGAGGTAAATCTCTCGCCAGCTTTACAATCAAGGACTATTTTTCTCAAGACCTGGAAGCTAGATTTTTGAAATGCAGTAAGTCTCCTATATGTGAACCGTCAAGTTGCAAACTTTCAAAGATGTGAGTGAATCGAATCCAGCAAGGAACCTGTACCTGTGCCATCAGCTTCAGGCGTAAGTGTCACTTCAGCTGCCCCAGTCTCTGATCGCGGACCACCCTTCAGCTCTGCCATCTCCCCTGGCCCAGCCTCCCCTCTCCAGTGAGTGACTTCTTACCTGTTCGCTCCATGACAGCCCCTGTGCTGGCTGCTGTACTACACTACTCTACTATTTCAGGTACTATCCTGTAAGATTAAAAATGTTTATTTTTGTGTGTTTGTTGTTTTCTGCATTATTTGTGTGGAAAGAATTATAAACCTATTATAGTACAGTACTATATAGCCAGCTGTATTAGTTGGGTACTTGAGCGAACTTTGTTGGACTTACCAATACACTAGGCTTCCAAACATGCTCTTGGAATGGAACCTGTCCACATGTAGGGGGCTTAATGCATAATCATTTCAATCATCAAGAAATACAGAGCCCCTGTCTCCCAGTCTCTATGGGAGGGTAGAAACCTAACTTCTTGGTAATTGTCACGTCAATAGCAAACGCAGATGGTTGGCCAACCTCCTCATTCACCTCCTCCAGTACTTTTCCACTAGCTCACCTGGGGGCTTCAAAGTCCTCTTACCATGAGGTTCATGAAGTTGAATTCAGTGTCTTTCTTCTATCACAAGTCTTGAATAAAGTTGTCCTTACTGGTTTAATTCCATCCAGTACAATTTTTTTTTGTTTGACAACTTTTCCCCACCTTCAATTCGCATGGTCAGTGGTGAACAAGTTCAAAAGGGACTGAGGAAAGGAGAGAAAGATTGCACATCCTGGCGATATTATTTAAGCCCTTCCATCGAGCCACCGCCGAAGCGACATGTACTCACAGGCTGTTTGTGAGTGAACGTCAATCTGTTTCCTTTTTGCTGAATCCAGTGAGGGTTGAGAAGCTTTATGTTTGTCTCCATGCTTCTTTTCTTTTACATTTGCAACACAAGGTTATAGTTGGTCAAGTAGTAAAAGAACCCGCAGATCTGCAGTTCCTGAAGGTAGACTGAAAATAAAACTTGTACCAAAGAATCAGCTTGGATCCTTGTTTATGGAACCACAGCCAATTCTTCACCATCACCCCATGAAACCTTTTCTAATTCATGTAGGATAAGGCAAAAGATACTCCATGTGGCCGATGTCTAGAGTACTTCTCAAGACTGGAATGATCCTAGAGCTAGCTAAAGTGAAATCCCTTCCCAAGATAACAGAAGAAATTTTCCCTCAAAAGGCAATTGGGTTTCAGCCTGTAAGTCTCAAAAAGTAGGGTGCTTGAGAGGTGAGTATATTCATTAGAAAGCACGAGTCTCTTCTAGAATATCCTTCTCATGCGACTCTCAGATTTCAGGCATCTTCTCATGTAATATTCAAAAGGAAATCGACACTCTCCTTTTCACAATGCCTTTGTGTGGTTGCCCTGTAACTGTGTAACTTATATATCTTACACAATCAGGCATTCTTTCTAGGACATGAGGGAAGTTGGTGCCTATTTTTCCTCATTGGTCCTAGGTGGGGAGTGGGATGGGGGTTAGACCATGAAGAGTTTAAGGCTTATGGTCTACACTAGTAAAACTGATAATGGAGATCTTCCTTTAAGAATTTGGAGAACATTAAAAGATTTGTGATCTTATTAGAATGTTCTGGCAAGTCCAAGGTCAAGTGTGATGGTGACAATTAAATCAAACCTTCTGGTTCTGCCCACCCAGTGGGTTAGCAAATGAGAGACTTGGATAAGGGTTGCAGCTCATTCCTGAGTTATATATTTAGGACAATTTTAAAAAGATCAGAACAAATAAACATGGGTCAAAGAAAATCTTCCTGCTTTGACTCTTGATAGGATGGATAACTTGTTCTATATTGTCCTCAGCCAATTAATAGATGTCTTTAAAACACAAGAAGAGTGAAGAATTCAGTTAGTTATCTGATCCTGCCTGAGGTTTCATAATGTCTCTGTTAAAATGTAACTTACAAGGTGAGCAATCTCCACTTCCTTGCATCCTAGAAAAATAAACGGGGTGCACACTCACTTAATGACTCCTATTCCAGGTGATACGCTGAAGGTCTTCATACACTGGTAGAAGTTCTTCTTCTTCTTTTTTTTAATCGACTTTAAAAGAAAGCAAAAACAAAATCAGTAACGTGTGTCTGAAAAAATAAAAACCCTGCCCTGCTCTGCCCCCTTCGAAAAAAAGCACCTCCTACGGTTCTTTTAGAGATAGTTTTGGATTAGCAGATGGCATAACCTGTCACTGAAGTTTAAAACTTCAAAAAGCAGGCCTAGGAACGCTCATCTTCAATTATGGTTCC
The DNA here is from genome assembly GCA_007570785.1 of Antilocapra americana. Classification (NCBI taxonomy): domain Eukaryota; kingdom Metazoa; phylum Chordata; class Mammalia; order Artiodactyla; family Antilocapridae; genus Antilocapra; species Antilocapra americana. The sequence continues at coordinate 3,986,611 of ML664173.1, read as the reverse complement.
ATATAATTAAGAGTGGCAATCTGGTGATAAAGCCTTTAAGTAGTGACTCATAAAGAGATAAAAACGGAGCGTGTGCTTAATCAGTTCACAGCCTGGCTCAGGAGCTGGCATCGCTCAGGTGCTAATGAGACGCCTGTGGCCTGGGACACGGCAGAGGCGCGACTCGGTCGGGCGAGAAGACCGTGTCCCTGCAGGTAGGCGGCTCTGCCGAAATGACGGTCAGGAGGGTCAGCTCCGAGAGGATGCTTAAGGAAAAGCACACAACCAACTCCAGGCGTTTAAATAGAAAAAAGAGAAATAAAAGAAAAAAAAAGACATTCTTTCCTCCCTTTCAAGGACACATTGTGGAACGGCCTTTTAATATTTAGATCACAATGAACTTGTCCTCAGCGGCTGACATATTCAAATTCCTTGCTTCGTGGTTTTTCAAGCAATTGCGTTAGTTGCACTCAGGGAACATTGTTTATGCTGCATACCCATTTTCAATTCTTTCTGCAGTTGTAAAGGGCTGTTTTCTCTAGCTTCAAAAATGAATTGTGAGTTATTTCCATATGATACAATCTGTATTCTGGTCTTTTTCTGGCTAGGTTGTCTGACATCTTGATGTTAAGAGATATGACTATGTATATTTCTTCCATTCCAGGAAGGAGAAATGGGGCGTTAATATCTGGGTTCCCATGGAACCTTAAACATGTATTAGACTTTGACAAGCCTAATGACCCAATAATGAGAAATGAAGACAGAACTGTTCCTCCTGAAAGGTGAAAGGTGCAATTGCGAGTACTTTCTTCCCTAGAGGGCTTTAGACTTGCCACAGAACAAACTCTTCCACACTTCAAATGATTCTCTGCGGGCTATTCAACCTTCAGCTCTAGGCAGAAACCACCACCGAGGAGCTATCTGGCACCGAGCCTAAATAAACACATGCTATATTGAAGCAGGCTTTAACAGCATCTCAGAAGGATGCCTTGCTGTTTCTGGAAATGGAGATTGCTCATGAACTTCATGGAGCATCAGAAGTTTGGGAAGCTTAAGGTTAGAGTAGAATATAGTTGCTTTTATTAAATATATGCTCAGAAAAAAAATTGTCAAAGTGATGGATAATCGTTTCTGTGGCAAGATTCATAAAGCACAATATTTGGAAAGAAGAATTGTGACTAAAAGATTTTACAGGCTAGATGTGAATGAGAGTCCCACCTGAAAATGCTGGTGATAATTCCACTTTGAGTATTCGCCCCAGAATTTGGCTGGCACAAGCTGGCATGTGTCATTGCCCAGAGTGAGGAGCTCAGGCAACTTCAGCATAGAGCGCTCATTCTAAACACAGCATCTCTGTGGGCAAGATTAACAGGACAACACTCAAATGCCACGTTTGAGGCCCCCATGCCCCAATCTCTCCAAAAAGAAAGCAGCTACTCAAGCTGGAAAGTGAGCTATTATCTAATAGATGTGCGTGCTCAGTCGCTCAGTCATGGTCAACTCTTTGAGACTCCATGAACTGTCATGCACCAGGCTCCTCTGTCCATGGAACTTTCCAGGCAGGAATACTGCGGTAGTTGCCATTTCCTTCTCCAGAGGAATCTTCCCAACCCAGGGGTCGAACCCATGGTCTCCTGTGTCTCCTGCATTGGCAGATGGGTTCCTTACCACTGCGCCTCCTGGGAAGCCCATCTAACGGAGTATCCACCATCAGCAGAGCCATCAGACGGTTACTCAGCTTCCTGTTTAATTTTGATTCACTGGGTGTGCATCGCCTTATGAAAATGTTTCAAACCTCCGTTATAGAAAAGCAAATGGGTTGGGGTTTCAGTGCCTTTTTGAACTTTGAATGAGTCTTAACTATAGACAATGTTAACTTCATATTCTTTAACTAGTTTTCATACTCTTTATAAGAAATGATTCTGGTTGGCATACAGTTTAGATAATATCTTATAAGATTTTGCATTAGGCAGTTTATATACATTTTTAGGAACACATTAATTGTGTAAAGTAACATCTACTCGGATAGACATAACTTATTTTTATATTGACTTTTATATCCAGACTTTAACACTCATCTTATATTTTAGGATTGTTTATTTTGCTCATAATTTTGTTTCCACAAGAGGATTACATAGTTTGCTCTTAGAAACTGTCTACTTTCTGCCAATGACATCTTCAGTGAAAGAGCAGTATGTATGTAAAGCAGCAAGATATGAAACAGTGAAGAGTCGTAGACCTCCTTTGTGAAAAGGCGTGGGGAAGATGGTGACCAAAGGGTACCGAGAATAGAGAAACCAGAAAAAAGACGGGATCCGTGTGCATTCATTTATAAACAGATTCTGCCTCTTTCCAGGATGTCTTTACACGTATTGGGGCGTAGTTGCTTTACAATGCTGTCTTGGTTTCTGCTGCACAACCAAGTAAACCAGCCATCTGCATGCATGTGTCCCCTTCCTCTTGCGTCTCCACCCTACGGCAGCCCATCCCACCCCTCTGGGTCATCGCAGGGCATCACACTGACCTCCCGAGCTAGACTGCAGGATCCCACTAGCTAGCTATTTCTCACATGGTGGTGTATATGAATCGATCCTGTTCTCCCAACTCACCCACCCTGCTTCCCGCCCTGTGTCCACATGTCCACCCTCTGCATTGGTCTCTCCATTCCTGCCCTGCCAATAGGTTCATCTGTCCCATTTTTCTAGATTCCATATATATGCGTTAATATACAGTATTTGCTTTTTCTCTTGTAGAGAGGTGGATGTACCTAGAATCTGCCACCCAGAGTGAAGTCAGAAAGAGATGCTCTAGATTTTAACCCTGAAATTTCACAGAATTGAGACTTCTGGACTTCAGAAAAGGAATATAACCAGTAATTTGGTTTTAAAAAATAGTTGATTCACTTCATTGTACAGCAGAAACTAACACAATATTGTAAAGTAACTACCCCAATTAAAAAAAAATTTAAACAATGTCAAATTTGTATACTTTGACAAGGTAGTTTTTCAGCTAGAAGCCTTGCTTTGGTTATTCAATGCTAAACCTGTTTTTGCTGGAAGTTGACCTGCACACAGGAGAAGCCTCCACTCCACATGCAGGTTAAATGCTGTTAGTGGGGTTACCACTTTCTGGAATAAGGGCATTAGTGGAAAGCGGGGTCTCTTAAAGGTGGAATATGTTGAGAGCAGTGGCGGGTGGTTGTTGAAAGCATTGCTTGTACTGTGTTCATTTTTCACTGCATCCCAGATTTTCACGTTACGAGTTACGATCCATGCTTTTCAAAGTCTGATTTGCATAACCTCTCCTGTCCCTGAGTTGCAGATTCTTGCTCAGAAACTCTTCCTGGATCGGTAACATGGATATGTTAATGGTCTGTCTGGCTACACTTACAAGAATAGGAGTTTGTCCTTTCTCATTTAAAAGTATGAAAAAAAGTAAAAAAAAAAAAACAACAACAACAATAAAAGTGTGAACTTTTACTCCTATATGTTCCTTATTTTAGCTGAATTGTGTTGTATTCTCAGCTCATAACAGTGGCCAAACACTATTGAGTTTCTAAATGTAACTAATTGCTTTTATTGGAGACATTTTTGATAGAGTTTTCATTTTTCCATTGCTTCTCATGAAAATTACTCTTTTTCTCCCTTTCAATCACTTATAGTTTACATAGATAGAGTGCTTTATTTGTTCTTTCAAAAATAAGCCAAAAAGAAAACAATAAGCTCATTTACTAAGTATCATTATATTGTAAAACTACAAAAAAGGTAGTTTTGGGAAAATTTTCAAATCTTGCTTCTGATGCAATATTTCTATGACACAAAATGGCATGTGTTAATATCTCTTACAGTTCCATTTTTTAAAAATAGGTAGCTGATTTGTAAGCTTCTAGTAATTAATTCCCAAATGGTTATTCTAATCTAGGGCTGTGTGCTAAGCTCTTTAAAGGACTGAACCTATTTCAGTCGATGTCAACAATTATAAGCGCCCGTAGAAGCTCTCCTTTGAGTCGGGACTGACCCCGACTCAGATTTTAGAATCAGTCATGCATTCCTGAAAGTAGAGCCAAGGAGGTGGCTACAAAATTATTTTTATTATTCAAGTCTTTCAAGTTCCTCTTGTGCTTTGTCTCCATTTTATTAAAGTCAAAACCATAAATGTTGTCCTTGGCAAAGAGTATGACTGAGAGTCATCTCCCTGTACTTTGTGTCATTCTTTTATAATTCAAAGCACTTTGTATTCATGTTTACTCTTTGGAGAGCTTTGGCCTTTTTGTGAGTGTATTACAAATGAAAATCATCATAGCACTGATACAATCAGGCTTCTTTCTTTCAAGAATCCTGCTTCACAAAATTAAGTGCTTAATCAAGTAATGTTTTGACTACTCTGCATTTAAACAGTAAACTGAAGAATTGATTTAGGATTTCATTTGGCACATGAATGGATTTTCTTTCTCTGAACAGTGAAATAAAATCACTCCTTAGTGATCATTACCCCCACCTGGTGACTAGGTTTCTATTCCTAGTCAAGCTGCTACCATGGAGTCAGATTAATTTCTTACAGTATTTGAATAGCCATAGTAATGCTTTGCCTACATGCTTAAACGAAGTTGATTAATGAGTTTTAGGTGATTGCAGTCATAGTTATTCAACTGAAAAGCCTATCTCTTCCTTATTAACTGTAATAAGCTGCAGCGCAATCTTTAAATTCTGTAAATATTTAAGATAAGTAATAAATAAGAATGTATGTGAGAATCTTCATATAAATATATATATGTATGTATGTATGTATATGTACACACACACACACACACACACACACACACACACACACACACATATGGGTTTTCCAGGTAGCACTAGTGGTAAAGAACCTACCTGCCAATGCAGTAGATGTAAGAGTCACAGGTTTGATCCCTGGGTCAGGAAGATTCAGTGATGGAGGGCATGGCAACCCACTTCAGCATTCTTGCCTGAACAATCTCATGGACAGAGGAGCCTGGTGGGCTACATAGGGTCACAAAGAGTCAGACATGACTGAAAGGACTTAGCATGCATGCACGCATTCATATATAAATATATGCATATATATGTATATATATAATGTGTGGATTTACTAAGATTTTGATACTGGAAGGTAGCTAACTCATTTGTACTAGTGAGGTAACATGTAATGATTTGAATTCTCTGGGACCACAGCTGTCACTGACCAAGGCAGAATGGAGAACAGGTTTGAGAAATGATTTTTTTCAACTAAAAGATCTGCTATCCTTAATATATGTGTGAGGCTGGGGAAACGATGTGCAATTGTGTGCGTGATTTGTAGGTGTGTACCATGCGTGTGCCTTCATGTGTGATGCAGAGAAAGATAAGAGGATTAAGAAAAGTACTCTAGGGTTGCATGTTTATAGGAATTCTTGCCTACGGTATTATACTGAAAATGTTAACATTTTCATATAATTTCAAAAGCAGTGCTGGGAAGTGGAAGATTGAATATTTGGCCTCAAAAAAAGAATACATAAAATAGATCACTGTTTAATAAATTAAGGGAAGTGGAAAGGAAGGCATTCCTGGTGAGAAAACAAGAAGCTGAGGCAGGTGTGTGCCTGGGGAGAGTGAACCACTGCCCCTGACTGAGATGCGAAGGACTGGAGGCACTTGGAAGGGAGATGAGCCTGGTCTAGCAGGCAGGTCTAGTTCAGACTCTTGAGTACTTTTGATTTCCATGTCGGGTGATGTGTCGTTTCCATACCCAGCAAACTACCCGATATCACTGAGGAAAAGGAAATAGCTTCTTCCACAGCTTAGAAGGCCTCTGTACAGGAGAAGAGCTGGAAAAACTCAGTGATGAAATCCTTAACTGTTAAAAATGTGTGAGTCTTTCACTCCTGTATTCTAACCTGCTTTCCTGCATAGGTCTCCCTCTCTTTCCTTTTTCAGATTTTCTTTTACCTTCTTTCTTACCAAATGAGTAAAATAAAAATAAAAAGTTTTACTTGTTCCTTTTGGAGTTTCTGATCCCATCAGTCAAGTGTTCGTGCTCAAGTGGGTCGGAAGAAAAGCTGAAAGATGAGAGAGGGCGAGTTCTGATCAAAATCGTCATTCCCAGCCCACTTCTCTCAAATCTCCTTCCCTCCTCCCGAGCCTCGCCCTCTCCCCCACCTCTCAGGCCCTCTCATCGTCACATTTCCCCTGGCTTGATCCCTGCAACCCCAGCTGAAAGACCTTCTGTTTTCTCCTTTCTCCCACTACCCCAACTTGATCTGTGTCTTGCTAAGCCCTTACATCTCACGACACTCAGCTCTTCCATCTGCCCATTCTCCATCACAAACATCCAGAAACTTCTCTGGTGAGGGTCAGACTTTCCTAAAAGTTCTGGGAAATTTAGGAGAAAGACAATTCTCCAGCTATGAACTTTGGAAGGGGGGGAGCTGAGAACATGTACACCCAAATTAGGGTTGATTTTGTGGTGGTTTAGTTAAATATATATATTTTGTTTCCCCCAAGACTTATTTCTGTGTTTATGACCCTTCTCTCTCGCTTGAAATAACATGAGTCTGGCAAGATGCTGAGATTTGCCTTTTGCCAAGACACTGCTAGAATAGAATTAAGTGAGAAAAGAAAATCAGAAATAACAACGACAATAACAAAACCTTCACTGAGTTACTAAACTGTTTATGTCATTGTTGCACTTACATCATTGTTGTATTTTGTATGATTATCATATTTGTTACATTCAAGGTGCAGAGGGATTCTTGGAGACCCTTTGTGAAAACAGAATCATTCAACTTGCTGGTAATAGGCACATCCAAACCTGTGATTTTGAGATTCCTCATAAGCTGAGAAAGGTCGGGCCTTATGAGTAATTGAATGAGCGTCCGGAGGCTTATATAGATGGCGGCTTCATAAAGTGGTTTGGATGATGACTCGGGTGGATCCCTGCCTCCAATTTGGGGCCCATTATGGCTCAGGGGCGATGATAATGTGCACATAATAGCTGCAGGTTGGTCAAGAATGGGTACTACAAAGACAGCCTTTTTCTAATCGTGTCACCATTCTGTGTCTGCTGACTTGGATTAGAGCCTAGATATTCAAAGGCAAGATTATAAATGCAAAATGTTGAAAAGCACGTCATCATAAGCCAGAGTGATCTTTAAAAATGGCGATCAGATCACCCCAGCCTACCCCATGTAAACACCTTCAGTGGCTTCCTAGGCGTTTAAGAAAGTATCTTTCAACCTGGATTAAAAGCCCTGCGTGACTTTGCTCCTGTCTCCTCTTCAGGACAGGCTGCTCCAAGCATCACTCTACACCTAGTAGGTCCTCACAGACTGCTATTAGGTTTTAATAGCTGCCTACACATTCTTACTTTATGAGACTGGACTGCATTCCCCCTGTCTGGAATACTCTCAAATAATCTTCCCATGAGAGGCTGGTTTTGACATGAGGGTCTCAGCTACTTTTTTGTCATCTGCTTAGCAATGAACGTTGTTAAGCAGCTTCTGTTCATCAGCCTCTCTCTCATCTATGAGTCTACCTCTTCCTTCATCCCTGAATCTACCTTACTCATGGTCTAAAAATAGAGTCTTCCAGGAATACGTGCCCTTTCCTCCATATCTGAATGAGTCTGAAAATGTAAAAACTGATCAAACATGATATTTTAATTTTTTTTAATGTGCTTTCAACTCTAAATAGGACTTCTGAGCAGCATAGTTTTATCTTGTTCTCCCCAGAATACTGCAGCAAAGCTGTGTCAACGAATGAATTCCCTGGACCGATCCTGACATTTCTCTCGAAACCTCTGTTTTCTCAGGGTGTCGAGTGTAGGCTCGTCGCTTCTGCTGACCTCAGATAGCCCAAGTGGGGGCCTGCGCCTGCCCTGGGGGCTTCCCCCAGGCCACTTGCATCCTTACATGCTCCTGCAGGCATGGCGTTAGGCGATAATCTCCGTGATAACTACTACAGCTCATTTCCCCCCACTGAGGGAGCATCTGGCTATTTGTCTAAGAGAAGATGCTCAGGAAATTAGCATCTGGTCTCATTTTAAATCTTCCTTCATCTGAATTTGCAAGGGAGGCCTACATATGGGCAGAGTGAAGCAGAATTGAGAATCAAACTCAGGATAAAAATTATGAACATAGCAAGATAAGATACAGTTTGATATCATGACTGGCTTTCATTTCGTTCCATTAATAAATTAATTCTGTATTATGAAATAAATTTGTCAAAAGATATAATACACATGGGCTTCCCTGGGGGCTCAGATCTTAAAGAATCCACCTGCCATCCAGGAAACCCAGGTTCAATGTCTGGGTAGGGAAGACCCCCTGTAGAAGAGAATAGCTACCCACTCCAGTATTGTTGCCTGAGGAATTCCACGGACAGAGGAGCCTGGTGGGCTACAGTCCCTGGGGTCATGAAGGGTCAGATACGACCTTGCAACTAACTCACTATAATACACACACACTCACAAATACACAAATATGTGAAAAAAATTAATTGATAGGATCACTATCCAGAAAACTGAGGTAAAAGATTCAAAGTTCATTTAAGTTTTCTTCCCTAACCCATTCACAATATTTTTATATCAGTATTTAATTCAGCAACATTTTTTAAAACAGCTTCATATTCCAAATATCCTATAGCATTTTGCTCTTTATTTGACCTTGGGTTTGATTTATCTTCTCATTTTTGTAGATTTACTGGCATTTTTGAACACTTTAATATTTTGTCAGATTAGTTTGCTCCATCACTCCCCTATTGTTGCTATTGCTCTGTATTATAGTTTTTGTTTTTTTTTCAATTTTTCTTTGGTCAGCTTCCTTTATAAACTTTATGATTGCTAATTTAATTTAAATGTATAAGAAAATTTAATTTTATGAGTATATATTCATAGACTTTGATATACAAAATTCTGGGAAAAGGCAGTGATCCATGAAATTTGAGTCATGGCCACTTTGCTATTAATATGAAAACATATATCAAAATGGTCTGATATCAAAGTGCCATTTTACAGAAGTATATACATAGGGAGGAAGACAGTTTTGAAAGAATGATTGCTACTCTTACTCTTTCAAAAATAGAAAAAGATTCACTTTTAAGCCTCTTCTAATGTTTAAGAAATCTTGGGAAATGTGATGAACTGTACCATAAGGTACAGTTTTGTTTAGGAAGAGGAAATGATCAGTGGGTCAAATTATTGCTAGTGCATCCTTCGCCCCAAGAACAAAGAGTTATACAGTGGTGTCTTTCAGCTAATGGAATTTTCAATTTCTTGATATAATTCATTGTGAACATTTCCTGAGAGTTTCATTCAAGAAAAATCGAGTTTGAGCAGCTCTAGAAACACAGAAGCAATACTGGTTGCATGCTTTCCCTTTGTAATAATCTCCTGGGGCTTCATGAAGGCAGCCGCTAGGAAGGGCTGTTTGCCATAGTCCCCATCTTCGTGCATTTCCTTTGTGCTCACACCTGCTCTCAAGACCTTTGAGAGCTTTCCAGTTCCATCATAACAGAGGGAAATACTGAGTCGTGGGAAAGCCAACGACTTGACTGGCCAAGTGGTTAGTCATTGGCAGACACAAGGCATTTCAAACTCAGAAATCTCCCCTTGAAATGTTTATTGCCTGAAACATTATTGCTCATGAAAACAATTCATTATTTTCAGTGAGGTTTTGTTGGGCATCAGTTATGTGTCGAGTCATTCTGGGTGCTACAGGGACAAAAGATGGTTGCTCCTTGGAAGGAACTCTACGACAAGGAAGGAAATCAATGAGCATGTTAAAAAGCAAAGGCACCACTTTGCCAACAATAGTCCTTATAGTCAGAGCTATGGCTTTTCCAGTAGTCATGCACAGATGTAAGAGCTTAATGTGAGACCATTAAGAAGGTTGAGCACAAAGAATTGATGCTTTTGAACTGTGGTGTTGGAGAAGACTCTTAAGAATCCCTTGGACTGCAAGGAGATCCAACCAGCTCCATCCTATAGGAAATCAGTTCCGAATACTCATTGGAAGGACTGATGCTAAAACTCTAATATTTTGGTCACCTGATGTGAGGAACCAGCTCATTGGAAAAGACCATGATGTTGGGAAAGATTGAAGGCAGGAAGAGAAGGGGGTGGCAAAGGATGAGATGGTTAGATAACATCACCAACCCAAAGGACATTCATTTGAGCAAAGTCTGGGAGACAGTGAAGGACAGGGAATCCTGGCGTACTGCTGTCCATAGGCTTACAAAGAATTGGACACAACTTAGCAGCTGAACAACAACAGGGACCTTGATGAACAAGACAGGAATCCTGCGTTCCTGCAGTTTACACTTTAGGGTCTCATGAATGCTCACCAAAGAGGAAATAAATGCACAAGTAATCATTTCTGAAGAGGGTGAGCCAGCATTCCAGAGAACTGAAAAATGAATAACCTCCCTCATTCCAGGAAAGAAGTGCAGTGGAAGAGGGCAAGGCATGTCAAGGAGGTGAGGCTAAGAGGAAGAGAGAATAGTAGAGGGTGATATATCGCGATGAAGGATTTATCTCAGGCTGTTTGATTCAAAGGAAAGGGGAGATAGAAATTGACATATATACAGTACTATGTATAAAATATACAACTAGTGAGAACATACTATATAGCACGGGGACTCTACAAAAATGTTCTGTGGTGACATAAATGCAAAGGAAACCAAATAAAAGAAGGGATATATGTATATGTTGTTCAGTCACTCAGTCCTGTGTGACTCTTCATGACCTCATGGACTACAGCACGCCTTGCTTCCCTGTCCCTCACCATCTCCTGGAGTTTGCTCAAACTCATGTCCATTGAGTCAGTGACGCTGTCCAACCATCTCATCCTCTGTCACGTCCTTCTTCTCCCAGCATCAGGGTCTTTTCCAATGAGTCCGCTCTTCACATCAGGTGGTCCAAGGATTGGATGCACAGATCCATATGGCTGATGGACTTTTCTCTACAGAAAAAAACTAACACAGTGTTGTAAAGCAACTCTACTCCAATAAAATTTAAAAAGAAATAAAACAAAGGAAAGGGCTGGTTAAGACAGGTGTCAGAGAACAAAGAAGACTGAAAAAAGATTTTTAGAAGCCTTGTCAGTAAGCAGGTTTGCATAGTTCTGACTATAGTAGATAATATGCTGATATATTTCTTCCCCAATTTTCAGACTCTAAGAGGATGAATTCTCCCAGAGGTTTATCACACACAGTATGTTATTAGAAGTGATATTTTAATGGTTCAATGTTGCTATTAGAAGTGATACTTCAGCAACCTAATAAAAGGATCAAGGCTCTTCACCCAAACTGCTGGGTTGCGTGAAACAAACATAAATTGAACAGTCACAGGTAAGAGTTGTCAGAACTAATGTGTGTGCTGCGAGAAATGAAGATGGTGCTGCTTTCACCTTAGGGGCACCTAGTGACTGAAGCAGTGTGTGAAGGTGCTTCTGGGTGCTGACAGTGTCTTGTTCTTCAATACAACATACTTCCATAGGTATGGTTAGCTTTTTTAAAAAATCCCTTTGAACTATACAGGGCTACCTTAGTGGCTCAGAGGGTAAAGAGTCTGCCTGCAGTGTGAAAGACCTCGGTTCAATCTCTGGATTGGGATGATGCCCTGGAGAAGGAAATGGCAACCTACTCCAGTATCCTTGCCTGAAAAATCCCATGAATGCAGGAGCCTGGCAGACGGCATTCCATAGGGTCATAAAAAGTCAGACACAACTGAATAACTTCACTTCCTCTCTTTCTTAAGCTATACATGTGAAGTATTGGCACTTTTTGTATGCACACTATTATTCAATTAAAAAACTTTTAAATAGTAAATGGAATAAAAACTGGTAAATAAGTTATACTGACATTACTGGTATGAAAAAATTTTCAGAGAGAGGAATCTTTTTAATACTCAGAAATGGGTCGTTAACACTGCAAAAAGTAGGAATAGAAGGAACATACCTCAACATAATAAAAGCTATATATGACAAACCCACAGCAAACATTATCCTCAATGGTGAAAAGCTGGAAGCATTCCCCCTGAAATCAGGAACAAGACAAGGGTGCCCACTCTCACCACTACTTTTCAACATAGTTTTGGAAGTTTTGGCCACAACAATCAGAGCAGATAAAGAAATTAAAGGAATCCAGATTGGAAAAGAAGAAGTAAAACTCTCTCTGTTTGCAGATGACATGATCCTCTATATTGAAAACCCTAAAGACTCTACGAGAAAATTACTAGAGCTAATCAGTGAATATAGCAAAGTTTCAGGATACAAAATCAACACACAGAAATCCCTGGCATTCCTATACACTAACAGTGAGAAATCAGAAAGAGAAATTAAGGAAACAATTCCATTCACCATCGAAACAAAAAGAATAAAATACTTAGGAGTATTTCTACCTAAAGAAACAAAAGACTTGTATATAGAAAACTATAAAACATTGATAAAAGAAATCAAGGAGGACACAAACAGATGGATAAATGTGCTGTGTTCATGGATTGGAAGAATTAATATAGTGAAAATGAGTATATTACCCAAAGCAATCTATAGATTCAATGCAATTCCTATCAAGCTACCAGAGGTCTTTTTCAAAGAATTAGAACAAATAATTTCTCAATTTGTATGGAAATACAAAAAACCTCGTATAGCCAAAGCAATCTTGAGAAAGAAGAATGGAACTGGCAGAATCAAACTACCTGACTTTAGGCTATACTATAAATCCACAGTCATTAAGACAGTATGGTACTGGCACAAAGACAGAAATATAGATCAATGGAACAGAATAGAAAGCCCAGAGATAAATCCACGCATCTATGGACACCTTATCTTTGACAAAGGAGGCAAGAATATACAATGGAGAAAAGA
>ML664173.1:3905163-3972077 GCA_007570785.1 Antilocapra americana | reverse complement strand
GGAGGGGGAGCATATGTAAACCCATGGTGATATCATGGCATTTTATGGCAAAAACAATAAAAAAAAGATATTCAATAGATCATTTTTAATCAAATGAATGAATGATGATCTCTTAAAGCAACTCGACAGTTAGGTTCTCTGGTATTAACAGTGAACCATGAGGCAGGTATTATAAAGATAAAGAAAAAAGCAGACGTGAAAGACTAGCTCTCGGGACACAAGCTATAATTAAAGGCTGCTCAGTTGCCTCACGTGCTCCTTTTTGCATGTGGCATCTGGAAGCTTCTCTTACTAGTCCTGCTTTCATACCATCAACAAGCTGCTGCCACATCCATTGGAAGTGATGCCTTTGTGTACCAAAGCAAGAGAGTCGCTTCTGATTTTTTTTTCTCTTGAAACGCACTCAAAAATACAATTCTAAAAGACAAAATGTCTGGAGGAGGATAGGTGTGAGAATTATGTGATTCACACCAGAAACTTACATAAAGATTGAATTTCATCTTAACATAAAGTGGTAGTTGATTTTGGAAAACTGAAATAATGTTATTTGACTAAGATGTAGGCGTATGTTCAAGGGTATCATGTGATATGACTTGAATAGACTTTTAAAAAGGCATTTAACTAAATTCTTATTTACCTTAGCACTAGTCTCTAATATTATCTACAAGTTTAGTAAGTCTCCTACATACAAAACTTAGAGTGAGCTTTCAAAGCTGCAAATGTGTGTTTGCATGTCCAATCACATAGGTTAGTTCATGTGTTCTATGTACATTGTCATGAGTGTACATCCTCTACAAGCAGTTGTGCTTTTGTGTGCGTTAATATAGAGTCCTGTATGTAGTCCTGTATCTTTATTTCCAGCTCAGGTGTCCTGAAGAAAGCATAAAAGCAGTAGTGACTATGTGAACCACAACAAACTGTAGAAAACTCTTAAAGAGGTGGGACTACCAGACCATCTGACCTGCCCCCTGAGAAACCTGTATGCAGGTCAAGAAGCAACAGTTAGAACTGGACATGGAACTACAGACTGGTTCCAAATAGGGAAAGGAGAATATCAAGTTTGCATATTGTCACCCTGCTTATTTAACTTATACTCAGAGTACATCATGAGAAATGCTGGGCTGGGTGAAACACAAGCTTGAATCAAGATTGCAGGGAGAAATATAAATAACCTCATATATGCAGAAGACACCACCCTTATGGCAGAAAACAAAGAAGAACTAAAAAGTCTCGTGATGAAAGTGAAAGAGCAGAGTGAAAAAGTTGACTTAAAGACCAACATTCAGAAAACTAAGAATATGGCATCCAGTCCCATCACTTCATGGCAAATAGATGGGGAAACAGTGGAAACAGTGACAGACTTTATATTTTTGAGCTCAAAAATCACTGCAGATGGTGATGGTAGTCATGAAATTAAAAGATACTTGCTCCTTGGAAGGAAAGCTATGACCCACCTAGACAGCATATTAAAAAGCAGAGACATTGCTTTATCAACAAAAGTCCATCTAGTCACGGCTATGTTTTTTCCAGTAGTCATGTGTGGATGTGAGAGCTGGTCTACAAAGAAAGCTGAGCACCCAAGAATCAATGATTTTGATCTGCGGTGTTGGAGAAGACTGTTGAGAGTCCTTTGGACTGTAAGGAGATCAACCCAGTCAATCCTGAAGGAAATCAGTCCTGAACATTCATTGGAAGGACTGATGCTGAAGCTGAAACTCCAATACTTTGGCCACCTGATGGGAAGAACTGACTCATTGGAAAAGACCCTGATGCTGGGAAAGATTGAAGGTGGGAGGGTAAGGGGACGACAGAAGATGAGATGGTTGGATGGCATCACTGACTCAATGGTCATGAGTTTGAACAAGCCCCCAGAGCTGGTAATAGATAGGGAAACCTGGTGTGCTGAAGTCAGTAGGGTTGCAAAGAGTCACACACAACTGAGTGACTGAACTGAACTGAACTGAAGAATATTTTTCTAGGCAGTGGTTATCAACTTGGTCGCTAAACCTGTAGCATTAACACTGCCTGGGATTCATTAGGAAGGCAAATTCTTAGACCCCATTCCAGAGCTAAGAAATCAGAAACTCTATGTAGGACCCAGCAATCTATATTTTAACAAGTCTTCTAGGTGATTCTGAGACATGCTCAAACTTTAGAGCCACCATTCAAGGGCATGGGTACCTAAATAATTTATTAAAAAAGAAGCAAAATTAAAGGTCAGCTATGGCTAAGATGTGTGGTTGCTATCAAGTCACCTTCCAAGTTAATCTCAGATAAGAAATTTTTGCAGACTCTCAGTGAGGAGAACCTGAGGTGATGAGGTCACTGGAGCCAATTACACTGAGTTCATCTTCATCTGTGTGCATGGTCTGCATGCCTCCTCTTGACCTGGGTACACAGTCTGCACGCCTCGTCTTGATCTAGGTACACAGTCTGCACGCCTCCTCTTGATCTGGGTACATGGTCTGCACACCTCCTCTTGATCTGGGTACAAGGTCTGCACACCTCCTCTTGATCTGGGTACAAGGTCTGCAAGCCTCTTCTTGATTTGAGTACATGGTCTGCATGCCTCCTCTTGATCTGGGTACACGGTCTGCATGCCTCCTCTTGATCTGAATACACGGTCTGCACACCTCCTCTTGATCTGGGTACACGGTCTGCACGCATCCTCTTGATCTGGGTACAGGGTCTGCACACCTCCTCTTGAAATATATATATATATATACATATATATATATATAGTTATAAAATCTGATACATTAAGAAAACAAAATGTGGAAAATATTCCAATTGCTGCTTTTAAACCTCACATAATCCTGATACCTATACCTAACAAACAAAAATAAAATTACAGAAAACTTTCACATTTGAGTTTAAATGTGAAATCTAAATAAAATACCACTAAATCAAATTCAGCATGATACTAAAAAATAATACATTATGCAAACAAGCAGTGTTTATGATGAGAATACAAGGGTTGTTTAATGTTAGAATACCTAATAACATAGGTCTTATTTTATTAGATCAAAAATTTTAAATTTTTATCTCATGAGATCCTAAAATGTTTAGTAAAACTCAAAGTCCAAGCCCGGGCAAGCTTTTAGCAAATGAGGAATACAATGAATTTCTTTCGTGTGTGTATGTGTGTGCTTATCTCCTTTTCAATTTATTTTTTTTAATTTTTCATTGAAGTATAATAGCTTTACAATGTTGTGTTAGTTTCTGTTGTACAACAACATAAATCAGATTTATATATACATATATTCCCCTTCTCTTGGACCTAACTCCCACCTCTCTATTCGACCCATCTATGGAATCTAGAAAAGTGGAGATGTTTTCATCAAGTACAGATGAATCGACTTGCAGATCTGGTATACAGATGCATGCAATGAATTTATTTAACAAAATAAAAGATAACTATCTCAAGTCATCAACTAACACTACTAATCTCAATGACTCATTGATTTTGATTTAATAAATATTTACCCACTTCCACCTAAGATGTGAGTATGTAAAGAATACCCAAGGCAGAGAGTCCCTGTCTTTTATGGAGTTTACATGCTAATGAGGGGTGAGCTTTGAATAAACCCTGAAATGAGGTGAAGAATCTAGTGTGTATGCGGGAGAAGAGTGTTTCAGGCAGAAGAGGGCAGCGAAGTAGAGTTGACAATTGAATGGAACACCGACCATGACCAATACAATCAGACGCAAGACTTCCAGTACTTCTATCACTTTCTATCATTAATATCTATCCATGTCTGGAAGTTCTAGTAACTGTTATAAGAGAAGGGGGAGGAGGAAGAGGTGAGGATAGTGGGGAAGGGGGAGAGAGGAGGAAGAAGACCAAAAGGAAAAAGAGGAGAAGGAAAGAGAAGAAGAAAAATGAGATAGAGGAAGAAAAGGAAGCAAAGGGGTAAGGAAAAAGTGTGGCAATAATATTCAAGAATAGGACAATTATGATTAATTATAGATTATACGACTGTATAATGAGACAAGAACACAGTATTAAAGTGTGTTGGAATATTTGGGTAGATAGCAATGAACATTTTTAAAAACTAACATTTTCTGATACCAGCAAGGAAAAGAAACCAGAACGCTCAATGTAGAATAACCGTCATTGTCAATGCTAACCGTACCACAAAGTATTTAGGAGTAAGCTCAAAAAGAATGTTTAAGAAAGCCATTATGAGAAAATCTACAGAGCGTTACTGGGGAAAACAGCAAATATCCTAATAAGGAGAGTAATTTGAAGAATCCCTAGAGGAATGATTCCAATTGAAAGTTAAATTTAGAAGATAAAGGAATCTAAGCAAAAATTTTAAAGGTGTGTTTTGAAAGGATTGGACAATTTTCTAAACTTAGCCAAACTGATAAAATAAGTGAATATATATCAGACAGTTTGGAAAACAAGACTAATGAGATGGATCTACAGTGCTAGCTATCATAACAACACATTAAAAAAAAAAAGGATGGTACTGGCAATACAGTAGAAAAATACATGTATTGTAATAAAAAAACACTCTACCTTGATTTAAGAGTATATGAGGGTTAGAATACTAAAATATTTTAAGATGAGTATTTAGATGTTATAAGAAAGTAGCGGAGGTAGAGAAATCTACACATCATTAAATAATTTTTATAAAAAGTAAAAATGATTTATTTTTGCAACATACACCAAATCTCAGAGGGAGTAAGAGAATAATTCTACAAGTCCCTTTGTAATCATTCCTATTTTGATGAGTTTCACTCTGTATATTGAGTTTATATCTTCAATGTGGCAATATTATTTCCTTGGCTTCCTAGTGGAAGTAACATGGTAGAGGGGGAAAATCATGGCTTCCGATCTTTCAAAATCTGGATTCAGATCTTGACTACAACATTTGGGATATATGTGTAATTTCAGGAAAATTAACCTTTCATAACTTCAACCTTCTCAATAATATAATTAATATAATTTGCTATTGTACCTATAAAATATGAAATTCATTTTAATTTGCAAACTTCAATTTTCCTCTAGTACCTTGCAATCTGTAATCCAAATATTACCCCCCAGCTTTGCTTAAGTGCTTTCCTCATTATTTTATGTGTCTGAACAGAGACCCCCAGCGCTCTCTGTCCTTTGAGCTACTCCCTTACTATAGGAGCTAAACACCTCTAAACCATCCAGCTGATTCTCTTGCCAACAGAGTTCCGTTTCAACTCCACCAAAGGGAGGCTATGGAATGTTAAAGACGGAAAAGAAGAAACATTTTCCCCTTGCAGCAATAGGTAGGCACGCGGGCGACGGCAAGCACAAGCTGGATACTTACTTCTAGTTGACACCTTCAATGTTACAAGCAGTTGAGAATCAACAGATATAGCTTCCTGTGGTTCCAATAATTCTTATTTTTCTTTTTTACACTTAGAAGCAGTTCTTCATGATCTTCACCTCCCTGAATTTTGAAAGTTATTAAACTATAAATAAATTATAATAATACCTATTTTTAGGTATGTAATTTAATAGGCATACCTATTAAATTATAATAATATCTAAATTTAATATCTAATTAAGCTATAATAATACCACAAATTTTATCATTTCAAGATTTCAAAGATGAAGAAAGTGAAAATATATGTCTTGTAGACATGATGAAACATAATGCCAAGAAAAAAATTCTGTCTCTGTATGGAACTCTGACTGATACTAATATCCTAACACATTAGATATATCTCTGAATCTCAAACTGAATCTTTTGCTTCTGATTCAGAGAAATTGTCTACATAATGCTTATGAATGAATACAGAATGAATTCTCTCCCTCAAATCACAGAAATATAAACCATCACATTCACACACAAAGAGAGTCATAGAAATCTTATAACTGATCACACAATTACATTATCAACTGCATTTTTCTTGGTAGTTTTCTTTAATGGAATATTATTTAGGAAAAATAAAGTTACTAACTGGACATCTCAGAGAGAAAAGAAAATGAGAAATAGTTCATAATATTTAATTATCCCAGCCTGGCCTGTTTTGCTGATAAATTAACCACCTACTAAGTGTATCAAGTGCATGTTGTTTAGATAAATTCCCAGTAGTGTTTTTCCTTCTATTAAAACTCTATTCCCACTTATAGAATGCTGAATTTTTTTAAACTACCATTTTTAAAAATATATTAACTTATATAAGCCTAGGATATTTAACTTCTCTGCCTTTGATGATAACAATTCTAGACTTCCTTAAACTTCCTTCTCTTTTAATTTCCCTCAGATTATGGCATTGAACTTCTCTCTGCATCTCTGCTTGTAACTTCTCCATTATCTTCTCTAGTTTGTTTTTCCTGCCTTTTCCCCTAAAGGTATCATCTGCATTTCAAGCTTCTCAGCCTGCTACCAAAAGAGGAACAGTCCTGAATTTGAACTGCTGCCAAGTCTAGTGAAATCTCCCAACTTGATGATTTCAGGCAATTAAAGAGAGATGTAAATATCCACAGCTGCCAATCAATTGATTTTTCTATATTCCGGCATATTTTGCAGATTTGATGGGTAGAGTTTTCCTCTCCCTACAGGCTACAGCTGCAAATTTGCAACTTTTGAATTTCTGTTCATTTGCCATTTGAAAATTTTGTTTGAAAAAATTAAAAGCTTTTTTTGCATTGAGAAAAAAAAAATCATTCAGCATTCTTGGTAAGTATCATAGGAGGCAAGGATATGGAGTAAGACCAGGGATTCAGTCAGTAAGAATGGACTACAAAGGGCTTTAAACCATACTCCACCCAACAATTTCTAACCTCTGACACCTGCATGAACGGGTTTGGTCACAAAACTAAAAATTCCCCAAAGCAATGAAATCCTAGTGTCATAGAGAAAGACCTTTTTACCAGCCATATTCCCTAGTATTTAATTGTCTATTGCAGCTTTATACTCATGGCTACATGTAAATACTGCTACTTTTTAATGTTTAGCAAGTAATTGGGTTCTCTGTCTGTGGTCTACCGAACAAAACAAACACCTATAGGCTTCGCTTGGATCAGGTCACTTATCTTTTCTTTTTTCCCCACTAAGAAGGTATTATTTTACTAATATATATATATATATATATATGTACACACACACACACACACACATATGGGTCTCCTTAGCAGCCCAGTGGCGAAGGATCTGCCTGTGAATGCAGGAGATGTAGGTTCAGTCCCTGGGTTAGGAAGATCCCCTGGCAAAGGAAATGGCAACCCCCTCCAGTATATATTGTTCAGCATATCCAACATGCCAGTATCTAAAGCAAGATACAGTCCTTGACTAAAATTGCTGATATTTCATGCTTCAATTCATTTATCTTATATTATCTTTATGTACCTTTGCGTTGTTCACAATCACCATTTTCCACCTTCAAAGAACCTCTTTGGGGTTAATATAATAATACTCTTAAGATGGAGGAGGGCCTTCCTTGGTGGTTCAGCTGGTAAAGAATCTGCACACAAAGCAGGAAACCTAGGTTTGATTCCTGGGTTGGGAAGATCCCCTGGAGAAGGGAACAGCTACCCACTCCAGTGTTCTGGCCTGGAGAATTCCATGGACTGCATAGTTCGTGGCATGGCAAAGAGTCGGGCACGACTGAGCACCTTTCACTTTCAAGATGGAGAAGGGATTTTGAGGATCTTTGATAGGAGTTCTCTAGCATCCTTCAGGTAATAATGAAATCCAGAGAGACGTAGTACCTGGGAGGATGGAGAGATGTCAAGTTTATTATAAAAGTTTAGGTTTTCCAAATATTGTTGAACAGCTAAGAAATGTAGTTAAATAAGAGATCTCAAGCTCTGAAATGCCTCAAAGCACAGTCCTTAGATTTAACTCACTAGCTGAAACTGATACAGCAAGCTCTGTGTCTAATTCTAAAAGACCTCCTCTGTCTTCTCATTTCATTCAACCATGATGTCCTATTGCAGAAAATACCGGTCCCAGAAAGAGGTAATTACTCTAGGTATCCCTATATTGAAGAAAGATCACTTTACACTTCTTCACTTTTACAAAAGACCTGCTTTTTGCTAACCATTAGAAATCTGAAGATTTTCACTTTTACGAAAAAAAAAAAAAGTGAGAAGCAAAAACAGCGTGCACTGTTGCTTTTGCAAGGAGCCCTCTGAGATGCAGGGACGCACCCTGAGCAGTGAGTGGAGTGCTGCCAGTCTCCTTCCCTGGGAACTACACTGGGCATCTCAGCATCAGACCACCAGAGCCTTGGGCTGCCTATGAGCATCTGTGCTTTTCCTCAATTTTTTGTGCATCCCCTAGCAAAGGACTGGACCAGTCCATGGCCTGTTAGAAAGTGGCTGCACAGCAGGAAGCGAACAGAGGGCAAGCCAGCTCCGTTTGTATTTACAGCCGCTCCCCACCGCTCACATTACCACCTGAGCTCAGGAAAACAAGCTCAGTCAGGGCTCCCAGTGATTCTGCATCATTATTTCATTTTGGTTGTGTCTCAATGTAGTACTAATAGAAATAAAGTGCACGATAAATGTAACACACTTGAATCACCCTGAAACCACCCACCATTACCCTTCCCTGGGACCATGTTTCCACAAAACCAGTCCCCAACACACAAAAGCTTTGGGACCACTAGCTTAGCAAGCTGTGTCCTAAGGCAATGTTTTCTCTGCTTTGTGACATCTCAGATTACGTTTCCTAGGAGCAGTCTACTTTCAGATAGTGGGGGACGTCTGTCGTGGGTGCAGCTGATGCCGCTTTTAGCACCTCCTTTACTGTGTGTGAGTGAGGAGCGATACCTCGGGACTGGCAGTGGATCCGTCCTCATCTGTCTGCTTCCAGGACTATAATCAAAATCCTATAGGAATAAGGTGCCCGGACCAGAGGATGCCTCTGGATCGAGAACCAGGGCACTGAAGGAAAGATGAGGTCCCTCGTTGTTGAAACAACCACACAAGCAGTAATCCTGACAGAGCAACTGGCAATAATCAGGTTAAATGACACCTTTCCAAGCAGCAGCAGAAGACAACAGAATACTTAAGGTCAGGAGGGTAAATGAAACCGGCTCTGACACCACCACCCAGAGTGGAAGCAGCGACAGAGGGCACGGAAGTGGCCATTACCCTTGGTGACGCTGGAGAGAAAGTGACTAGCGTGGAAGTGTGGACACAGAGCTAGGCGTCTGAGCCACAGGAAGAGTAAATCCTTTCCCATGCTGGATTGCCTGTTTGATTTGCTTTTGTAGCCTGCAAATAAAACATTCCATATGTCTCTGATTGTGAGTGAAATGGAGGGGAAAATAAAACATCCTAGTTTCAAAGTAGGATCCAAATGTTCTCACACGTCTCCTTCCGTGGTTGAGGATTCAGTTCTGGTCTCCGGAAATATGATGATGGACAGGGTGCCCAAGTCATAAAGAATTTGTTCGGGTGTCAGGGCAAGATGATTCTTTTCTGAAGCCTATTTTAATTCTTCTATTTCTTACATGGGGAAGCACAATTTTAAAATATTTTTGGACATGAACAGTAGCATATAATGTTAAGTTTAAGAATTCTGATGACCTAAGCTTCTAATTTTTAGGTTAAAAGCCAAATATCAGGGCTTCCCTGGTGGTTCAGTGGTAAAGAATCTGCCTGCCAAGGCAGATGACGCAAGTTCAATCCCTGATCCGGGAAGATCCCAAGGGCTGTGGAGCTGCTAAGCCCGTGGACCATGATTATTGATCCCGTTCTCTAGAGCCAGGAGCCACATCTCTGGACCCCTGTGCCTGCTGAAGCTGAGTGCCCTAGAGCCTGTGGGTCACAACAAGGGCCACCCACACAGCGAGGAGCCCACACACTGCAAATG
Organism: Antilocapra americana; assembly: GCA_007570785.1. Taxonomy (NCBI): domain Eukaryota; kingdom Metazoa; phylum Chordata; class Mammalia; order Artiodactyla; family Antilocapridae; genus Antilocapra; species Antilocapra americana. The sequence goes on along the minus strand of ML664173.1, from coordinate 3,962,265 downwards.
GAGCAGCCCTGCTCCCCAAAACTAGAGACAAGCCAGGGCAGCACCAAAGATCCAGCACAGCCAGAAATAAATGAATAAAGTTATTGTTTAGAAAGCAAATAGCAAATGACCCCAACACGCTTAAGGTTGGGATACAAATGAAATTGAAAAGTACAAGGAAATGCTGAGATATCAGAAAAATGCCATTTCCCTTTTACTGGCCCTTTTACAGGCTCATTTGATTTAAAAAAATCCATTATAGGTAATCTTGGGAGGGATTTATTGTATTTAAATGTGCATTTTTATATTTATAAATGTTAGTCGCTCAGTCACGTCGGAGTATTTGTGACCCCACAGACTGTCATCTCACCAGGCTCAGATTTCTGATTAAAAGTCCCCTTCCCTGAAATGCACTCCCTGACTACCTTTCATTAAGTAACACTGCACTGTCCACGCTCCATCCTATTGCCCTGCTTCGGTTTTCTTTATAGCAGCCATTATTGCCTGACATTTACGTGATGCATGTACTCATTTCATGAGAGGAGGGATTTTGTTACCTGATAATACCTCAACCTGGCACATCAAAAATTCTAATAACTATCTTATGAAGAAATAAATGATTGAAGGTAAATGCTGCCTCCATTTGGAGAAGGCAATGGCACCCCACTCCAGGCCTCTTGCCTGGAGAATCCCATGGAGGGAGGAGCCTGGTGGGCTTCAGTCCATGGGGTCTTGAAGAGTTGGACATGACTGAGAGACTTCACTTTCACTTTTCACTCTCATGCACTGGAGAAGGACATGGCAATCCACTCCAGTGCTCTTGCCTGGAAAATCCCAGGGACGGGGGAGCCTGGTGGGCTGCCGGCTATGGGCTCGCACAGAGTTGGACACGACTGACGTGACTCAGCAGCAGCTGCCTCCATTGGGTAGCTTGTGATCTCTCACAGAGGTCACTCCAGTCCTGAGAACCTTAGTCTCTACCTTTCAAAAGCAGTTCTCCAAAAGCCCTACTGAAATCTTTCCCTGGGGGAACGCATGCACACTCAAGTACTTACCACCTGCAACTCAAACATCCTTCCACTGCCCCAAACTCTCTTACAGTTCTTCAAAGGTTGGGTCTGAAATGACTACTCAGGCAAAGATAGAAAAGTGTTAGTCATTCAGTCGTGTCAGCTCTTTTTTGCAAACCCATCGACTGTAGGTACCTGGGCTCCTCTGTCCATGGGATTTCCCAGGGAAGAACACTAGGGTGAGTGGCCATTCCCTTCTCCAGGGAATCTTCCTGACCTTGAAATCAATTTAGAGTCTCCAGTATTTCTAGCAGATTCTTTACTATCTGAGTCACCAGGGAAGGCCCTGATGTTCATGAATGTTTATGAAGCACGTGCCAGGTGTCAGACATCATATTGGGAGCATTCTGTAAACAGGCCCTTTAGATCCTCACAGCAATTTCTGCTATATATATCAACTCCCATATTATTAGATGGAAAATTACATCAAAATAAGTTGTCCACAGTGACATAACTAGTAGGGAGGAGATCCAAGATTCAGATATTATCAACAAATTTCAAATCTAGATATCAGTTCTGTCTCTCTCTCTCTACACTTTTTTTTCTGTGATGATGCTATATATCTACATTCAGTTCAGTTCAGTCACTCAGTTGTGTCCAATTCTGCAACACCAAGGACTGCAGCATGTCAGGCTTCCCTGTCCATCATCAACTCCAGAAGCTTGCTCAAACTCATGTCCATCGAGTCCATGATGCCATCCAACCATGTCATCCTCTGTCGTCCCCTGCTCCTTCTGCCTTTAATCTTTCCCAGCATCAGGGTCTTTTCCAGTGAGTCAGCTCTTTGCATCAGGTGGCCACATTATTGGAGTTTCAGCTTCAGCATCAGTCCTTCCAATGAATATTCAGTATCAATTTCCTTTAGGATGGACTGGTTGGCTCTCCTTGCAGTCCAAGGGACTCTCAAGAGTCTTCTCCAACACAATTCAAAAATATCCATTCTTCAATATTCAGTTTTCTTTATACTCCAAATCTCTCATCCATACATGACTAATGGAAAAAGCATAGCCTTGACTAGATGGACCTTTGTTCACAAAGTAATATCTCTGCTTTTTAATATACTGTCAAGGTTGGTCAGAGCTTTTCTTCCAAGGAGCAAGCATATTTCAATTTCATGGCTACCGTCACCATCTGCAGTGGCTTTTAGAGCCAAAAAATGTATCTCACTGTTTCCATTGTTTCCCCATCTACTTGCCATTAAATGATGGGACCAAATGCCATGATCTTAGTTTTCTGGATGTTGAGCTTTAAGCCAACTTTTTCACTCTCCTCTTTCACGTTCATCAAGAGGCTCTTCAGTTCTTCACTTTCTGCCATGAGGGTGGTGTCATCTGCATATCTGAGGTTACTAATGTTTCTCCTAGAAGTCTTGATACTAGCATGTGCTTCAGCGAGCCCAGGGTATAATCATCAGGGTGACAATATACAGCCTTGACACCCTCCTTTTCCTATTTGGAACCAGTCTTTTGGTTCATGTCCAGTTCTAAGTGTTGCTTCTTGACCTGCATACAGATTTTTCAGAAGACAGGTCAGGTGGTCTGGTATTCCCATCTCTTTAAGAATTTTCTACAGTTTATTGTGATCTACACAGTCAAAGGCTTTGGCACAGTCAATAAAGCAGAAGTAGATGTTTTCCTGGAACTCTTTTGCTTTTTTGATGATTGAACAGATGTTGGCAATTTGATCTTTGGTTCCTCTGCCTTTTCTATGTCCATCTTGAACATCTAGAAGTTCTTAGTTCACGTACTATTGAAGCCTGGCTTGGAGAATTTTAGGCATTATTTTGCTAGTGTGTGAGATGAGCTCAATTGTGCGATAGTTTGAGCATTCTTTGTCACTGCCTTTCTACCTATAATTAGCCATATCTACTTATAATTAGCTAAACTTCAAAATTTGAGGTCAAAATTACCAAGACTGCTCTCACTTCTGACATCAACTCCAAGTTCAGAGAGTTCTCAGAATGACTCTTACATTCGATTACTCACTACAAAGACTAACAGTTATGAGTTATTATAGGGAATAGATACAGATTAAAATCAGACAAAGACAGACATAGGGCAGAGTCTGGGAGGGTTCCAAACATTATCCCATTATCTTTCCAGCATTGATATGTGAGAATTTTCATAGAGCATTTATTGCCCACCAGGGAATTTCACTCAAGACTTAGTGTCAGAGTTTATACTGGGGCCTCATTATGTACGCTTGATTGACTGATTAATTACCTTCACACTTGGATTCAGTTTCAAGGTCAACTGACATCGTATGACCTAAATCATATGATGGTTCATTCTGGTTTTTTCTGCCTCCACTCCGAGATTATCAGGTATTATTGGCTGTACCCAAAGATCTGGCATAGGCCTCCCCTTTAACAAATGCACTTCTATTGGGTATAATATGTGTTACCTCCTAGAAGCTGAGGGCAAAAGGTGCATTTCTCTTTCTTGTTGTTTTTCTTCAGGTGCTAAGTCATGTCCACCTCTTTGTGACCCCGTGGACTGTAGCACACCAGGCTCCCTTGTCCTTCACTGTCTCCCAGAGTTTCCTCAGATTCATGTCCAATGAGTCACTGATGCCATCTAACCAATTCTTCACTATCCTGTGCCTGCATTGCTCATGCAGCCTTCAACATCTCCTCGTGAAGACAACATGGCACATTATTGTGACCAGGGTGCTTGCCAACTTACATAAACAAACTTAAATTTGTGGACCCAGGGAAGTTACTGCAACAGCATATGGAGACAGGCTGATGCACACACAGACCCGATCTGCTCTCCTGTCAGCTGTTTCCCAAGTGCTGTGCTCCATCTCTCAAGCCTGTTATAGGCTTGGCAGGTTTTTACAGTACTAAGTTGAGAAAAAGCTCAGATGACAGTGAAAGTGAAACATCAGGACTGTAAACTGCTAATTGCCAATTCCATATGTTTGCAAGGCAAACAACAGTGAGGGATATTGGTGGTGAGAAAGCGCTAAAGTTTGTACTTACATAGCTAGTAGAAAAATTCAGCTATGTAAAATCATATCTCTCATTAATTCTGTATTCATCCCCCAATCAAGAATCTTTAATATAAAGAATTAGGATCTTTGGATTTACATTACAGGTCTCCTAAGCATTTGCTCTGTATTTTATGTGATCTACTTAATCTTATTTTTTTGCTTTGGGATATGAGACTGATGAGCAAGATAATACCATACTTTATAAAAATGATTAACTTAAACTCTGAACGTAGATTGTGCTGTGTCCTGTACCCAGTCGCTGAGTCATATCCAACTGTGACCTCATGGACTGTAGCCCTCCAGGCTTGTCTGTCCGTGGGGATTCTCCAGGCGAGAATACTAGAGTCAGTAGCCATTCCCTCCTCCAGGGGATCTTCCAAACCCAGGGATCCAACCCAGGTCTCCCATATTGCAGGTGAATTCTTTAACATCTGAGCCACCGGGGAAGCCCATGAATACTGGAGTAGGCAGCCTCTCTCTTCTCCAGGGGATCTTCTTGACCCAGGAATCGAACTGGGGTCTCTTGCATTGCAGGCGGATTCTCTACCAGCTGAGCTACCAAGGAAGCCTGAACATAGACTGCTCGAGTTCAAACCTAGCTTCTGAGCCTCACCAGCTGAGTAATTCTCAGCATGTTGTTCAATATTTCTGAGCCTCAGTTTTCTCGTCTGTAATAAGCCCAGTTTATCAAGTCTTGCCACAGAAGAAATGTTGCAACGTATGTTACCTACTGTTGTCATTACTATTAAAGCATTGGGGAGAAGTGAAAACCAATTAGTTAAAATGTTTTTGCAGTTAAACAGGCCTAGTTTAAAATGGTTTGATCCCCTTCTCCGGGTGATCTTCTAGACCCAGGGATCGGGTCTCACTCTAGCCATTTTCCTGCACTGCAGGCAGATTCTTTACCATCTGAGCCACCAAAGAAGCCCCTAATTTAAAATGGCTTGATGTTAGCTAAGTTTAAAATAAGCTTACTACTACAGATTGTGGGAAAACAAAAACTTCTGACTAAAAAATCTGAGCATCTTTTTCACCAATTAGTATAAACAAACGGAATGGAAGACAAGACCAAACCAATGAAGTTCTTGCTAAATAGATGAATATCAGTTATGCAAAGAATATATCACTATAGAGATGTAAAGTGTGATGGTCAATAGTATCATCCTTTCCCTAATATCCAAGATGATTTCCATGGAGGTGGGTCTCAAATAAGAAGAGCAGAATGGTACAGCTCTGTTCCCATGTGAATAACAGAACAGAGAACCGTTTGCATTTTTTGTTTTAAATCCACAGTGGAAATAGAATTGAGAAAAGAATATAGGTAAAATGGGATGACTCCCAGGTAGTTAAACTTCTCAGTCTTTTTCTTTCTTTTTTTTCAGTTGGAAGTTGATGCTCATTAATCATTAACTTTTAGTCTGTCTTCTTTACTCCATTTTTGGTAAAAAAATAAAAACCTGCTACTATGAACATAATCACTTTCCCAATTGTTCTGCAGTTTAAAATATGACTAGTAACAGTTTGCTGGCAAAAGTACTTGTGTTCATTCATAAATACAGACAATGATGATAATATATGATATAATATGCATGATACACATATTTCATTTATATATTATAGCACATACATACAATAGGTTATGTTATGTGTATTTACAAATTACAGATTTATAAGTATGCATTGTTAAATAATAAATATGACTTTCATTTTTATTGATTTTAATGTGATTTATACTGTACCCATTCTTTAATATTGCTCCTAGATAATTTTTTATCCTCAAATTTTAGATGAAAGTACAGAGATTCTAGAAGGAAAAGAGATTTTTCTAGAGTCACACATAAAAATCGCAGTTACTCATACGTGAATCCCAATGTCTGACAAAGTGGTCCAGCGCCTTGCCAATACACTGTGGTTAGTGCTGATGGAGAGAGGCAGACCCAGGATGACTGCTGCCGTATCCTCTCTTGACGGTTTAGCATAAACCACAGCTCCTGACCGGTGTCAGTCACGATGCTTAGTGTTTCACATCTGTTACCTAAGAAAATTAAAATGGTCTCAGAGAAATCAAACGATTTGATCAAGTCTGCAGTTAGGGACTCCCCAAAATATGACATGCCCTGAGACTTGTCTTCAACTGAAATGGTGTTTCTGTTGCTCTGAAGACATTCTGAGCATTTCTGGCACACTCTCTCAGGTGAAAAGTGTCAAAACTCCAGCCACCGTGGAAGATCATGGACCAAAAATAAGAGAACTCTAACTTCTATAATTAGCAACCCTTGATTGTATTGCTGATCTGACACACTCTTTCAATCTCTCTGAGGCCTGAGTCAAGACATTTCATTCCTCTATACCCGGAATTTGTCACCAATAAGGAAGTAAATCAAATGTGCGTTGCAGTACAGTAATAAATGCATTAAATATATTGCAACGTGGGCTTCCCAGGTGGCCTGGCAGTAAAGAACCCACCTGCCACTGCACGAGCCGCAAGAAACAGGGGCCTGATCCCTGGGTCAGGAAGATCCCCTGGGGGAGGGCATGGCAACCCACTCGGTATTCTTGCTGGGATAATCCCGTGGACAGAGGAGCCTGGCGGGCTACAGTCCATGGGCTGGCACCAAGTCAGACATGACTGAGTGTACAGGTGCATATTACAACATAGGGAAGCTTAGGAACATTTGTACAACGGATGCTACTATGGCCTGACTGCCCCATTTTCAGAAAAGGTATTGCTGCAGAATAGAATGAAAGCCCTATATTATCTAAGAAGCAGCAGAAGCGCCTGCACCTAAAATCTTTCCTGACTTCATTTCTCACAAAATTTCATTTATTCTTATCTAGATGTATAATCTGGACCTCTGTAAAGGCCTTATTAGAATTGATTTCCTATCGATTTGTCATATACCAATGCTCTCTTGCAATGGACTTGACATTTGGCTGTCATAAAAAAAAAATGAGGATTGGCAGATTTGTGTCCACTTAACTTTTAACCAAACTGCTTTGTAACTGAGCAGGAAAGCAATGTTAACATTACACGTTTAATTCAATGGGCTAACATTTTAGAGTGCCCACCCTTAAAATCTGAATGCATGTCAAGTCAGCATGTAAATACCAGCAAATCTGAGGAGATTTGCTGTGTCTACATGCGTCATATGCTAACGAGCACTATCCCAGGGAACTGGAGGATTTCCTTTCCCTGTGAAAGGTGAATCAAAGGATGCTTTTGGAAAGCAGATCAATTTAGGAAGTGGTTTGGAGACTGTGCTTTTAATAGATGTCAAGTGCCTAGACCAAGGGTGATAAATTGTACTAAATAAATAGTAATTCCTTTTGTGGTCAGTTAACACGCCAATGATAACAAGGCACAATTAAATCAAATCCCCAACAACAACAATACTCAGATACAGAGAGCTGACAAAGGGAAATAAGAAACATACAGGTTTTACAATCCACGCAGAGAAAGCATTCTTCTTCAGCCTGTTTTGGAAACTGGCAAGTTTAGACGTAAAAACATCCTCATCAGGTATTTAAAAAGTATGATTGGGCATTGGTTGTTTATTATATGTGAATAGGAGAAGGCGTGGAGTATCTGTGATTAGAGTACTGTTTAGAGTCTACTTTCTTGTTCATTGTTCTACAGGCAAAATATTTTTTTTTTTTTTTTTTTGGAATGGCTCATTGTTACTCCTACTGAAATGTTAGGGAGATAATCAGGGGCAACAGAAAGAACCACATTGGTCTCCTAGCATGCTCTAATCTAAGTACTCTGTATTTACTTTGGAGTTTATTAAACTCTATGTACTACAAAATAGAATAAGACATTATTCATTCTTCTAGACATTCTTGCAAACACTAAACATAGCATGCTTTAGCAAATGTAAAGCTTTGTGTAGATACAAGCAGTACTGTTGACAGCATGCTCTATTTGCTGTTTGCTGGAGGATAGATAATACCACGCCTCCGGTGCTGAAAAGACATCTTGCCTTCAGTCAATATGTCTTCTATAAAAGGATTCCTCCACCTTTAAATTATATTTTAAAAGCAGCCTCTTAAAGTGGCTTTGAAAAGTTTACTGCAGTTTCTCTTGCCTATATGGATCTTTTCCTCTTGTGAAATCCCAGGGCCTTTCAATGAAGGAAAGGTCATTTACCTCATTGGGTCGATGATAGCGGTGATCCATTTCCCCAGTGAGAAGGGAAGCGTTCCTCAACGTGTATCAGGGAAAAAACTCGGAGACGGTTAGGACTAAAACCCTGCGTATGCTGCAAGCTCTAGGCATCTGATTCCATCACAGACGATTGATGATTCTGCCACCCGGGCGGAATCAGGACCCGGACACTGAGACTCTGTACTTCAGTAGGGAGGCAGGTTCACTGCAGCCTTCATCCAGTTTAAAAAATATTTTATTGACACATAGAGCATTCAGAGTCATAAAAATATATCATGTTTATCACCATTTTTATGACAGGCATAGATCTGACACAGGGGCATTGAGCCATACAGTAGGAGACATGCGTTTATTTCACCCTAAGCTGCTACGAATAATGCAGAGCTCAGCTTCTAGCCTCGAGCAGGCTGGATAGACTTCATCTGAAATAAGCATTTAAGAAAAACCGAAAAATCAATGCTGATGCATATATTAGTGAAATGTCGTAATTGGGCTTGTACACGCTCAACAAGCCTGTTAGCAAGCCACAAGGGCACATGTCTGCTGAAGGCATCAGAGGGCTAAACTGGAGATTTTGAAAAATGATCACCTTTTACGGGTGTGGGAATCCAGCCAGGAAATTTACCTTTAAGCACTTTGACTAACGCCCAGAGTTTATGATTACATTATCACCCAAACTCTGATAAACATTTTTACGGAGGGCAATTTCCTGAAGAATGATGATCCAGGACATTTGGATTTTGAGTTACAGAGTGGACAAGCAGCTCAGCAAGGCTCTGGATGTCACAAATACAGCTCTCCTTTGTGTAAAGCCAGGTTAGAGCCATGTCTGTTGGGACAGTGTTGCAAAGAGATCGGAGAAAAGATTGACATTTGCATGTTAATGGCAAGTATAAGTGGAAAGGAAGCATGAAGACATTTGTATCTGATTTAAGCCTTGTCCTTACTCGGCAGAATGCTCATATCACAACTAGTCGGGCAGTGTTAGAATGGGAGACAGGGGCAAAGACAATGTTGAAGGAAATGATAGGAAGTGAAGACTTTATAAACAAAAATGGCATACCTGTCAAATGTTCAGAGAAAGTTCTCAACATCTTCCCAGGGAGTGATTTGTCTTAACCTGGCTAAATGTTTAGCTTACCCGGAGGCATAAACTATCTCCCCTTATTAAACTTCCATTCCTATAGCCTCCAAAAAGTTTGCTAGTTTTCTTCTGAGACATCATCAGTGTTCCTTTGTGTTAAAGCATGAGCATATGACTTTTTCATTAGGTGACTTAAATTCCTTCAAGGCAGAAACCAGCTCATTAATGTATCTATATTCCACAGTTTCCAGGAACTCATGAGAGTACAGAAAATAGCATATATTATATCCTAAAGAAATAAGTGGTGAATGAGTGAATAAAGAAAGAAAAATTGCAATACAGCATAGCATGGTTATAATGCTCTGCTTATAATCTGCTTCATTCATTGAACTAAGACACTTCAGCATCAATAAGTACTATTGAAAATGGAAAGTTTAGAGATCATATGGTTTCCTTAAGAACACAAACATTAAAAGTAAATACAGCCTTTGTTGCAAAACTTCTTATTCTTTGTTCCAAGTTTCTTAAAATATTTATAGCCCTTGATTTTCTTCGGGTCCAAGTCAAGCATATACAAGCAAGTATGGTCTTAAAATCAGATGATGAGAAGTGGCAGCATAATATCAAAGAACAAAGCAAGAAAGGATTTGCTTGTCACTAAATATAATGGTATACATTATTTTGTTTTATTGTGTTTAAAATCTGGTGTTAGCTGCCATAGAATGAACTGGGTAACAGCAAGTGTCTTCTGTAATAACCTGGTAAGACATTTTGAATTCTCTTCTGTATTCTAGAAAGAGAGTCGCATGCAAGGAGTGTTTTGGCTCCTTGGAGCTATGGAGTCATTTGCCTGCTCAGGATGGGCTTACTGGAGGATTGCGGGCAGGCACTTTTCCCACGGTGGAGCAATTGCTCATATGGAGTTTAATTTGTCTATGGCTTCCCAGATGCTTTAGAAATGTGCTATTTAGAGGAGGAGAAAAAAAAAGTTGTTTTCAAGTAAGATATATATATATATATATAAAGGAAGGGAGGAAAGGGATGCATATCTGATATTTCTTATTTTTAAGCTGCAGTGTTTAAAGCGACGTGCCCTCGCCACTCACTGCTTCTCACCCTGAGTGGCAAAGAACAAAATTGTGTCATTTGGCAGCTCCTTCACTCACCTGCTGTGGAAGTTTAGACCAGGTACTTAATGTCTCTGTTGTCTCAACTCCATCTGTAAAATAAAGGACAGTGTTAGTTGCTCAGTCGTGTCTGACTCTTCACGACCCCACAGACTGTAGCCCACCAGGTGCCTCCACCCATGGAATTCTCCAGGCAAGAATACTGGAGTGGGTTGCCATTTCCTTCTCCAGGGCATCTTCCCCACCCAGGGATCGAACCCAGGTCTCCCACATTGCAGGCAGGCTCTTTACCGTCTGAGCCACCAGGGGAGCCCTGAAAATAAAGGACAAGGAAGCATTTATTTCTAAGGAGTAAATGAATTCACACAGGTAAAACACTGGAGCAGCCATCTTTTTCTGCGTTAAATACTATCTGTGAGGTCCAAAGGTGATTGAACAAAATTTGTTTTTCTTCTGTGGCATGTTGGTTCAAAGTGTGGTGAAAGTTCCTGTTAAAAATGTGAACACTCAGAATTTACTAAAACATTTATCAAACGCTGATAAAATCACCTGTGCCAAGTTTTCATCAGCCACTGAATGAGGCTCCAATTCCTTGGCTCTGGTTCTAATATTCACACCTTTTAACAATGTGATCCTTACCTTTTTCCATCATCTCCTTGCTGTTCCTAACCAAACCATCCTCCCTAAACTATACCCAATGCAGACTGCTTATTATTCCTCAAACATATCTGGGCATTTTGACCTCTGTTCTTTCTATCTAGAATGACTTTCCCCTCCAAATCTTGCCTTTTTTTTTTTTTTAAGGTTAAATGTATATGCTATTTCCTATGAAAGATGATCCTCCAATTTACACAGGCAGAAAAAAAGAATAACTTTTCCCTCCAGATTTTGATATGTTCTCACATCTTCCAGATGGCTCACTTACATTGGTTTCTGCCCCACTTCTACCCATAAACCATTTGCCTCCAAAAACTGAAATGAAGCAACTGACACCATCATTGCCCACAACAGGCATTTGATAAACGTTTTACAAATCAAAGACTCTGCGACTCCACACATAGAAACACAGATTTGACAAAAAGCTTCTATTACTAACACAGGAAGTAAAGACATCTCCCAATATTTGTTCAGGGAAGGTTTCTTTTGAGAAGCAAATATTGCCAGCATTTGGGGTTGGTGGTAGAAATAAAAATATTAAAGTTTGACCTGGAGGGCTTTGAGACGTCTATCTCCTCTTCTTGAAGACGACATTTAGAAAGAAAAAAGGTTGGTCCGGTAAGCCATAGACATAAACAACCACACTTGAGGAGCATCTGAGTAGGTTTCACGGGAGAGGCAGCACCTGAATTGACTCTCAGAGAGGTTTTCCAGGTGCTGTGGCTTAGAATGGCAACCAAGTTGGGGGAGAAAGTATAACCAGAACACTAAGTTATGATAAATAATAGCTAGAAGGATAACTGGCATGTATTAGTCACTTACTGTATGTCAAGTGCTATGCCTAAGCTCCTTAACCATCACCATAACCGTAGGAGTTAGGTCCACTGATGTTCCCCATTTTACCAAGAAGAAACTATGATATGTTAGTAAGTGTTCAATGGAGAAGCAACCAATATGAAATTAAGTGTGTGTGTGTGTGTGTGTGTGTGTGTGTGTGTGTGTGTAGTGAGAGAGAGAGACAGACAGACAGATGGAGAGATAGTGGCAGAGAGAGACAGAGAGATTTATTTTAAGAAATCCAACCATGTGATGGTGGAGCTGGCAAGGCCCAAGTATGCAGGGTAGACTGGCAAGCTAGAGACCCAGGGAAGACTTGAGTTTAGAGCTTGAAGACCTTCTGCTGGCAGAATCCCCTCTTCTTTGAAGAAGGATATTCTTTTCTCTTAATGCCATCGACTGATTGGATAAGGCCCTCCCACATCATGAAAGGTGATCTGCTTTACTGACATTTTACTTATTTGTTACTTACACGTTACTTGAAATGCAGTGAAGTTGCTCAGTCATGTCCAAGTCTTTGTGACCCCACGGACTGTAGCCTACCAGGCTCCTCCATCCATGGAATTTTCCAGGCAAGAGTACTGGAGTGGGTTGTCATTCCCTTCTCCAGGGGATCTTCCTGACCCAGGGATCGAACCCAGGTCTCTCACATTGCAGGCAGATGCTTTACCATCTGAGCCACCAGGGAAGCCCAAATGTTACTTAATCCCATCTAAAAAATGCTTTCACAGAAATATCTGAAATAGTGTCTTACCAAATATCTAGTCACTGTGGTCTAGCCAAGTTTATGCACAAAATGAAACATTACATATGGCCTATGAAGTCATTTAGTGATGCTCATGTAGCAAATTGCAATAGAGCTGGCATTCAAACTCCTATTTTACATTGCCTTGTTTTCAGACCCATGAACTAGTTTTTTTTCTGGAAAGAGCTGGTCATACTCCAACTAGAACCTCCAAGCCAAAGTCGAGAGTCAGAAATGGGAAAAAAAAAAAAGTTACAACTGCCAAATTCAAGTAGGTAGTCCAAGAGTTGGAAGCCAAGCAGAAACAAAATCGATGTGGAAACAGGTGCTGAGCAGGAAGAGGCTGGCTTTGCAATGCCTGATGACCTTATTGAGCAGAAGAGTGTGTGTGTTGGTGAGCCAGCCTAAATTACAGGAAAAGTGGGTTTGAAGGCAGGTTGACCAGACATCTGTCCCACCAACCAAAACATCACTATGAAAACTCAGGCTCAAAATCACGGGACTCTAAGTTAAGGATATAACAAAAATAGTTAATACAGATGTGAAGCAAGTTGAGTTCAAGTTCACATAGGTGGCAAATGGCAGAACTCTTGCCCCTGTTCTTCAATTACATTTATTTAGTTAACACTGGCCAAATTCACAGAATTGCTGAGTAGATGAAGACAAGAAGAAAGATGCACAGAGACCTTAAATGCAACCAGCAAAACCCCCAAGAAAGAAGATCAGTGAGACTTGCCAGGCAACAGCTATGGTGTCATGCTAATGAATTTATAGATCTGCAAAGATATGAAAGGGCATAGAGAAAATTAGCTACATTAGAAATTATCTGGTCTTTTCTAGAAGTAAGAGTGCTCTAAATATGGAAATGTAAATAATGAATAAAAGAAAGATGAAAGTAACTTTATTGATTTGCAAGGCACTAGGCTGTGCTCTTTAGATATGTAATCTAATTCAATCCATTAGATAGTATTGAAAATAAGTGTTTGTATCCTTTTTATTTCAAGAAAATTGTCAATTGCCCACAATGGCCCATAGCTGTCATAGCAGATATGGTTTGTTAGCCCAGGAACTTGTTGTTGTTGAGTCCCAGCTGTGTTCAATTCTTTCTTGACCCCGTGGACCATGTAGCCTGTCAGGCTCATCAGCTCACGGGGTTTCCCTGGTAATGATACTGGAATGGGTTGTAATTCCTTCTCCAGGGGATCTTCCCAACCCAGGGATTGAACTAGAACCTCCTGCTTGGCAGGGAGATTCTTTACCCCTGAGCTACCGAGGAAGCCCCCATGCCCAGGCATGGCTGTCTTCAAATCCCATGTAATTTTCCTTTCAGTGAAACTATTCTGACAGAAGCATGAGCCAATGACATTAGTTGTTCTTTGAGTGCCATGGGTGAGAAGATGCTTATTTAGAACATTTTTTTTCTTTCAATAGTAAGCTCTGGTGAAGGGTTTAGTGACCACAGTCACTTGCTTCCAAAACACTGGTCTTACAGGTGACACATTTCACAAATGACTCCACAACTCAAAAACACATATTCACCATCCATTCTACACTGTAGAAATCCTGGAATAACCCAAGCCTACCATCCCACTGGTGGAGAATTCGAGTCTATCCTAGGAATCACCTCTTATTGTGAACTCATTATTTCCTGCCCAAATGGCTCTATTGGCAGAAGTCCAGCTGGATGTCCTTCCAGTTCCAGGCCAGATATCTCACATGTTGTGGGTGCAAATAGCAGCATTGTGCTAAATGAATTATTGCTGCCCTTCCAGCTCCTGATGAACTAAGCAGGATCAGAAAGCAACTTCCCATTGCACCCAGTAAATCAGTGCACAAAATACCAGCCTGTTATGGGTATTGTTCACATCCAAAATCAGCTTTAAAAGCCCAAGTAAACAGTCCAATAAATTTAAGAAAATTGCAGTTGCTCATAAATTATAGAGTCCAGATCTCTGTACATTTTCTTATCAGCATATAAGCTACATGATGAAAGCTATGAAACTGATTATTTTATAAGCTATGATATGGTAATATAGTTAGAGAATTTTTGAAAAGTATTTAAACTTCCAAGTTAATCAATAGGCAATGGTTATTGAACAATGGTTACTGAAAATCATTACATATTCATAAACTCTTAAAAAATGTATGTAAAGACTTGATATTGCTTTCTACTTTCAAAAAGCATTGCTAATTTTTGTGTTTGTGTTGCCTGCTTTTACATAAAAAATTTCTATGGTATCTACAGGATATCAGTCAAAGAAAAACTTGTCCTTTTTTAACTTGAATCTTCAGGAAAAGAATAAAGAACTATATGCAATATTTACACAATCACATGCCCAGTAACCAGCATCTGAAACATTATTTAGCAAATACGTTTATATGCTAGACTTTGGGCATCCCAAGTTATCAAGATATAACACCTACTTTGATCGAAGGAAAAACTTAGAAAGGAGAAACAGATAATTGATCAGGCAGTTTTATACAAAGAAACCAGTGCATCAAACATAAATAGGTAACTAGGCAGACAGGTGGGAGGACGCATGGGCAGACAGATACTACAAGATGCCATGGACTGATTGATGTGCCCCTAGAGTTCATATGTTGAATCCCCAATTCCCTAAATGTGACCGTGTTTGAAGACAGGGTCTTCAAGGAGGCAATTAAGGTTAAGTTAAATTCAAAACATTACGTTACCTCACTAGTAAGAATGAATTAGCTATCTACCAGCATCAAAATCCCAGTATTATATAATATATGCATGAGTGCCTGCATGGTAAGTCCCTTCTGTCATGTCTGACTCTTTATGACCTCATGGACTATGGTCTCCTCTGTCCATCAGAGTCCTCGGGCAAGCATACTGAAAGGGCTTGTCACACCCTCTTCCAGGGGATCTTCCCTAGGGAGGGATTGAACCTACCTCTCCTGTGGCAGATTCTGTACCGCTGAGCCCCCAGAGAAGACCCTCCAGGTAGACACTAATAGGGCATCAGTCTGATAGGATCTTATCAGAATAGGAAGAGATCCAGAGAGCTAGCAGTCTCTCAGAGCACACAGAGGAAAGGCTGTGGGGGGATACAATGAGCAGGTGGTTTTCTGAAAGCCAGGAAGGAAGTCCTCACCAGAAACCAGGCTTGCCAGCACCCTGATCTTAGATCTCTGCCCTCCATCACTGTGGAGAAATGAATGCCTCTGCTTCAAGTTACCCAGCCTGTGGCTATCTCGGTATCTGATATCTGTGGATATCTATGACACCTCATTATGGCAAGCCAAGTACTACACTAAGGCTGGTGGATATAGGAGTAGATACTAACATGGCTTCCCTGGTGGCTCAGAGGGTAAAGCGTCTGCCTGCAATGTGGGACACCCGGGTTTGATCCCTGGGTCGGGAAGATCCCCTGGAGAAGGGAATGGCACTCTTGCCTGGAAAATCTCATGGATGGAGAAGCCGGGTAGGCTACAGCCCATGTGGTTGCAGAGAGGCGGATAAGACTGAGAGACCTCACTTTCACTTTCAATAACTTGGACTCAGAGGATGGGTATCTAAATCTGTAATTGGGTGATAAGGATGTCTTCAAAAGGAGTTTCGAGAATTTTTCCTCTTTAATTTGCCCATTTTAGGTTATAGATGCAATACATACTTATTTTAAGTTTAAGACAATGTAGAAGGCATATAAAATTTAAAATCATGCAAGCTCTACTTGAGTGCCACTCCTCAAAGGCAGGCGCTATGAAAGAACTCAGCGTGGATGCTTTCAGACCCCTTAAGGGAGCTAATTTGCAAGAGTGAGAGGGCATTCCCCAGGGGGCATCTAGAAGGTAGAGGAGGTGGAGCAAAGGGAAAGGCTGAAGTGAGAGGCTTAAAGCAAAACCTGTCATTCAAGGAACTGCACAGTACAGCCACTATGGAGAACAGTGTGGAGGTTCCTTAAAAAACTGGAAATCAAACTGCCATATGACCCAGCAATCCCACTGCTGGGCATACACACCGAGGAAACCAGAACTGAAAGAGCCACGTGTACCCCAGTGTTCATCGCTGCTTTGTTTACAATAGCCAGGACATGGAAGCAACCTAGATGCCCATCAACGGACAAATGGATAAGAAAGCTGTGGTACATATACACAATGGAATATTACTCAGCATTATAAAAAAATTCATTTGAATCAGTTCTACTCAGGTGGACGGAACTGGAGCCTATTATCCAGAGTGAAGTAAGCCAGAAGCAAAAACAACAATATAGTATATTAACACATATATATGGAATTTAGAAAGACGGTAACGAGAACCCAGCATGCGAGACAGCAAAAGGAACGCAGATGTCTAGAACAGACTCGTGGACTCTGTGGATGAGGGAAAGGGTGGGATGATATGGGAGAAGGGCAATGAAACATGTTAATTATCATATGTGAAATCAATCGCCAGCCCAGGGGTGATGCTCGGGGCTGGTGCACCGAGATTTCCCGGGGAGAGGGAGTCGGGAGGGAGTCAGGAGGGGGGTTCTGGAGGGGGAGCATATGTACACCCATGGCGATATCATGTCATTGTATGGCAAAACCAATAAAAAAAACAAAACCAAAAAAAGGAACTGCAAGCAGTTTGAGTGGTTCAAGCCGGAGTGCATCACTCACAGATTCCACATGAAAGGGCAGGTGCCACACGGGGAGGGCATTATATGGAAGTGTGGCTGAGCTGCTTTGCTGTGCACCTGAAACTATCACAACACTGTAAATTGTCTCTACTCCAATATAAAATAACATGTCAAAAAAAAAGAGAGTTAATGATAGGAACGTGTGTGTGCAGGATAAATCACTCGGTCGTATCCGACTCTTTGTGATCCCATGGACTGCAGCCCGCTAGGCCCCTCTGTCTGTGGGATTTTCCAGGCAATACTGGAGTGGGTTGCCATGCTCTTCTCCAGGGGATCTTCCTGACCCAGGGATCAAATCCACGTCTCATGTCTCCTAATTGGTAGATGGGTTCTTTACCACTAGTGCCACCGGGGAACACATGATTCCATTAAAAAAAGAGAAAAAACAAAACAATTTGAGAACATAGAAAAACATCCTCAACTTAAATCAAAATTAGACAAAAGTAAGTTAACATTAAAACTAGGTTTCCCTGGTGGCTCAGCGGTAAAGATTCTCTTGCAGACAGAGACATGGGTTTGATCCCTTGGTTGGGAAGATCCCCTGGAGGAGGGCATGGCGACTCACTCCAGTATTTTTGCTTGGAAAATCCCATGGATAGAGGAGCCCAGAGGGCTACAGTCCAGGGGGTCTCAAAGAGTTGTAAGCAACTTAGAGACGAAACAACAGCAAACAAGTTAAAACTGGACTTAGATAATTCTTATCTTTCTGACTGTCAAAAATCCAAAAGTTTTACATAATACTTTCTTGTGGCATCTGTAGGAACACATCAGTCTCATACATCGCTCTTTGGAAGGTAAATGGCACAGTCACATAGAGGGGAATTTGATAATATCTGGTTAAAGTATGTAGACAGTTACCTTTTGATCTAGTATTCCCAATTCTGGTAATATATTGCAGAGACACAGCTGTAAAATATGAAGCTATACACAAACAAAGAATTCAATTCAGCATTATTTGTAAAGGTAAAATACTGGAAACAACCTAAATATCTGCCAATAAAGGGTCAGTTAAATAAACTAGTCCATCCCCATAATGCAACACCATGCAGCTGCAATTAAGAAGAAGGAAAGATTCTATATAATGCTATGAAGTGATCACCAGGGTATACCAACAAATGGGAATAAAACAAAATGAAAAAAAAAGTATATATGTATATATATATAGATAGATAGATAGATAGATAGATAGATAGATAGATAGAAAGATAATGAGATGCTATTTATCCCATAAGGGAGTTCAGAGTTTCTAGAGAATATACACATATTTACTTACTTTAAAAATGAAAGAATAAACCAAGAAAAATTAAATAGCTACCAATTAGTGAGACTAGGGAAGAATTTGAAGACAGGTATTCAAGCTTAACTCTTCTGAATATAACTTTTGCAAACCTGAATTTGGAAATATTTGACTAGGCAAATATTTGAAATCTATAAAAAAAAGTTTAAAATACATAAAAATAAATTAACAAAAAAGCAATTTGTAAAATTTGAAAGTGAAATGGAAGAAGCTAACAATATAGAAAGCAGTTTTTATAACTGCACAACATTTCAAACCACTTTAAAACCAATAATTTGATCAAACATTGTGATGACATTAAATGCAGAAGCACATAAAACAAAACAAACAAACAAACAAAAAGTTCGAACTCACTTTAATAATCCTCTGATCATCAGCTGATGGAGTTGGCAGTGTTATTGTTGGCCTATGCCACCTGGACTGGGGGATGAAGTAAATGAATAATTATCTTGATGTACTTGACCACTGTGACTTTGGGAATGAGAGAGAAAAAAAAACACATACACATGGAAAGACCGATGAGGTTAAGTAAAAAACATGTTCACTTGGGTGTCTTGGTATTAAACTATTATAATTTTTTTTCCTTTTTAAAAATATACAGTGCAGCGAGATTTCCCGGGGGGGGAGGGAGGAGGGAGGGGGGTTCTGGAGGGGAAGCATATATAAACCCATGGTGATATCATGACATTGTATGGTAAAAACAATAAAAAAAATAAATTAAAATTAAAAAATATACACTTTCTAGAACTATGCATGAAAAAAGACTAATGGCAAGTGGCAGACCAGTTGCAAGAAGTATTTTTCTCACTCATATTGTATCTCTAAAGAGCATATAGCTCATTAAATGGACTCAAGGCTTGTTGGAGAAATACCTAAACCCAAGTCTGAGATAGAAAGGAGAAAACTATTCTACTAGTGTGTGTGTGTGCTTAATCACATCACTAGCAAGGAAGCTATTAGACTACAGAAAGTGAAAGTTGCTCAGTCACGTCCAACTCTTTGCCACTCCATGGACTGTACAGCCCATGGAATTCTCCAGGCCAGAATACTGGGCTGGGTAGCCTTTCCCTTCCCCAGGGGATCTTCCCAACCCAGGGACTGAACCCAAGTCTCCTGCATTGCAAGCGGATTCTTTACCAGCTGAGCCACCAGGGAAGCCCAAGAATACTGAAGTGGGTAGCCTATCCCTGCTTCAGCGGATCTTCCCGACCCAGGAATCAACCCGGGGTCTCTTGGGTTGCAGGCGGATTCTTTACCAGCTGAGCTCTGAGGAAAGCCCAATAGCGGCAAATGACACAGGAGTCAACTGAAAGAATTCCACAGTAGCCACATATGGCATAATTTGAGTATGAGTAAAGACAATTGCAGTGGATTGAAATAATTCAAATAATCTTACCTGTTAGATCTGGGAGTTCTCCATTTAACAGAAAGGAAAAAAAGACCAAAAAAAAAAAAAAACAAACTAAAAAAAAAAACCTTCTTACCTTTTAAAATAAATCCTTTTAAGTTGCTTTTCAGAAAATTCTAGGAAATTGACTGTTGAGTCGAATTTCCAACTGTTTTAACTGTTGAGTTGGAAAACTGCTAAGTAAAAGGAATTATTCAAAGTTTGCAAATAATGAGGCATTTATGGTACTTTCTATGAATTCTGTCTCAGTATAACTGAGTATGTGACAACTGGTAATTTCTCTATTTAAAGTAGTCGAGATAATAAATAAAGGGCTAGAACAATTAGAACAAGTTAGAATTTATTTATAAGTAAATGGAGTCAGCTCATTCTGTAAACAATGAATTGTACATCCCAGTTCTAACCTCCCTTCCACATTTATCAGTTCTTGCAGGCCATTACTGCATAGATCATTCTGATTCCTCACTCACAAGCCTGCCTATGAAGTTGGTGGCAAAGCACCTCCTCCCTCCAGAGCGTCCTGGACACTTCCACTGGATTAGAGTCATTATGTCAGTTCTAATCACACCATCTCAATGCCTTGCAGTGCTTCTCTATTGCTTTAAACATCAAATAGCCTTCTTCAGTATTATGCCAATACAACTTTTCTAGGCTAATCAAATGTCACGTCTATAATTTATCCTATATTTCAGTGGTTGGTAAAGTTTGTCTGTAAAGGACTAGGTAGTAAATATTTTAGGGCTGGCAGACCAGAAGTTCAGTCACAGCTATTCAAATCTATAAAAGCAGGCATAGACATGATGTGAATGAGTGGGTGAGGCTGTGTTCCAATAAAATGTATTCACAAAAACAAGACTAAGCCCAGGACCACAGATTATTGTTCCTGATCAGCTGAGTGAATTTCCTCAGTCTTCCATAGCATCCTTCATGCTGCCCCTTCCATTTCTGCAGGTCCAGTCCTACTCAGGATTCATTCCCAAGGATACCGCGTTAAGCGTCTTCCCTAAGCGTCCTAGTATAATAGTAAAGAATTCCTTCGGGTGTCTATGACACACTGCCTGATAGTCTTACTAGCCTTTTTTTTCCAGTTGTATATGTGATTGCTTCTCTAATTTAGGGGCAAGGATGCATTTGTTTGCATCCATGGCATCTGGCTTTGTTTATCTGACCCACACTTCGGTGTGAATCCAGACAGCAGACGCCGTGGACGTTTCTGGCTTATGCCCATGAGCATCCGTTATCTGTTCACCTGAAGTCCAACCTTTCCCTCAGTCAGTGCCTGCGCCGCTTGGAGAATGCAGCCCACTCAGGAATCCAGCAGTGCTCCCCCAACTCCGTGGTGGACAGCCACAGCGCCGCCTTCTACCCAGCAGCAGTGACTGATTCAGAGATGGCACGCGCTCAGTCAGAGTCAAGGAGACAGGCTTTGGCGCCCCCAACCCACTGCCACCTTCGTTTCCGTCTGCTTTGGACGCGGATGACTTGGGTTGAAAGTGTCCAGCTATTCTACTAGTGCAAGGGATCTGAGCATAAGGCCAACCTGAAAGCAAAAGGGTAAGTTGGTCAGAAAGACTGATTCCTGGAGAAATCATTTTGGCCTTCTGTACCAAGAGCTTCACGCACTCTGCCCACCAGACACGTCCCTGGCCACCAGCTTTCTCTTTAACGTGAAGTAATTAGTTCCCTTCTACCATAAACCAGTTTAGGTTACGTTTTATCTGCTGCTAAAAAAACTTCCCTGTTATTAATGCATGTCATCAATAAACTTCAGAGGAATCAGTGAAATAATGACCCCACGAGAGGGCATAGTGATCAGTATCGAAGAGTTAACAGACTCTCCTTTCCTAGATCCAAAGATCAACAAAAAAGATAATGTGATGTGTAATCCAACTTTTCAACATTTACTTCAAATACTTTCAAAACTGTGGGAGCCTTGAGCAATAGGGGGAAGGGGAGAGATGGCATTTTATAGCTCATTTCAGAGGCCAACAATAGGTACGACATGCATCTTCTGTAACAAAATGTCTTGGGTGAAAATCATTAGGCAATACTCTAAAAATTCTCTCTTGGAGAACCTGACACTTGTTTTAAAGCTTAAAAAATTCAGAGAGGGGAGGGAAGAAAGCCAAAATCTTCACTTGGTAGAACCCAGGCAGTGACAAAATGCGGATAAACAGAGAAGAGCCACTGCTTCTAGTAAGTTTCTGCACCATAGATTCCACAGAACAAAACTGCTTTTTTATATGTTGTTTTCAGCTGGGTGAAAAAATGATGTTTGTTCTCTTTCATTTGAGGATTTTTCATGTCTGAGAAATGGCCCCGCCATAAAAATCACCATTGAAATGAAATAGCTAATATCAGCCTGATCATGAAACAATAGGTCTAGTTAAAAAGTTATTTATCCACAAAAATGATCTTGCATGTCTGACACATTTTTTATGCAGAAAGAGAGTAATAGATACATGCTTTTTATAAGGCAATGCCCTGTAGCTAATGATTTTTTGAAAAATAAGTTTGCCTTCCCAACAATATTGTGAGGAAGCTAATGACTCAAAAGATGAATACTTATTCAGAAAAAAAAATAAAAAAAGAGAGAGAGAGAGGGTTTGGGAGGCTGACTGTGTGTGGTTAATGGTTTCTCATAGCTAGTGAGAGACCATCACTCTCCAGTTTTAGGGAGTGTTGCTCTCGGAGTGTTGATGCATCCTAAAGATGCTCAAACTTTTACTCAGTAACTTTCATGCGAAACTTCAGATGGATTTATTTCCACATATGTTGCCTTATTTTGTTGTATGCACATTTAGTGTATGATGACTTCTTTAAACATTAAGAATGTTGAAAGTGGACTATCCAGATAGATTGCTCTTTCTGTTGAACTGGGGCTGATCATCTCTTAACTTCTAGTTATTTCTCTTTGCTCTTTTAATATCTTATAACTTGCTGGACATAACTGAGGCAGAAAATATAGCAATGGAAATAAACCGTACTGGGCTCTTTCCCTAGAGAGGGTCTTCCTGTGTGTTTTGTGCATGCTCAGTGTTCAGTCATGTCTGACTTTTTGCAATCCCAGAGGTTCTTCTTAAGTGGGGCCGATTCCATGCCTTCCTCCCCCCACCACACACACACTCTTTAACAAAGCCTGGAGACATTTTTGTTGTCACAGTTGACAGGGGGATGCTTCTGTATCAAGTGGGTAGAGGTCAGAGATACTGTTAAACATCCTAAACACTCAGGACAGACCCTAACAGGTAATTAACTAATCTAAAAAGTCAATACTGCTGGCCAAATATTCCCCCAAAGCAGAATTTAACGACTCAACTAAATAAAAATTCTTGGTTTCATTTTCTCACTTACATCCAGACCAATTCTTTCTTCTTTATGAAACGTTGGGGATCTGTTAATTCCTGTTAGAATATGCAATCTCCCACCAGCAACGAGACAGTTCCTCCCACCTCTCAACTAGTGTTCAGTTCTCATCCTGATTCCTGGCTGTCTCTTTAACTGAAATCAGATTGTCGAAGAGGCCTCCAGTCGTGTTCATGTCATCAGCTTTAGATGAACTTCTTTAGCATCTGGACTGGCACTTAGGTAAGATGGGAGATGCAGAAAAATCTAATGAGGTTTCTTTCTACCTACCTAAGGTAATGAGAGGGCTTCCATAGTGGCTCAGCTGGTAAAGAATCCTCCTGCAGTGTGGGAGACCTGGGTTGGATCCCTGGGTTGGGAAGATCTCCTGGAGAAGGGAAAGGCTACCCACTCCAGTATTCTGACCTGGAGAATTCCATGGATTGTAGAGTCCATGGGGTCACAAAGAATCAGACACAGCTGAGCACCTTTCAAGGTACTGAGAAGATGAATTCATGAGTTGAAAAGTGGAATAAAAAATTTAAAAGACCACAATTTCATGGATTTAAATCAGTAATCTCTGAATGTAATAGTGATTATATGGGGAAAAGAGAGGTAATTTCCAACCTGTTTCTAAAGTATGTTGGTTCTGTCTGAAGAGGGGAAAAAAAGACTATTTTTATGGAATCTAATAACAAAATGGCAGTCACTTTAAGATCTAGAATGTGATTTCAGTGCTTGGCTCAAAGAGTTGGTAAATGTGCCATTTTACGTTGGCTGACACCTCTGTGCAGAGTTCCAGAACAGTACCATTCAGTCACAGCTTTGGCAGATTGCTATCACCCAGAGACCTTTTTATAAGACCAAAATTGAGCAGTGCAATGTGAAACCCACCACATTATTGAATCACGTAGATGTACCCAGTGGTCTGGAGCTTTATGAGGTAAAACCTGCTTCCAAGTTTGAATACCTGCCACCCTAAGGTAAGTGGAAAAACATCAATGAATTTCTCTCAAACTTAGAACAAACCATTCTTACTGAGCGAGAAAATGCAATTAAATCACCCTATTCTCAGAATAAGCTACTCATAAGGCTTTGTCTGTAACAAATTAAAGAAGCTGTTTATTCTAACATAACTGCTGCCGCTGCTGCTAAGTCGCTTCAGTTGTGTCCGACTCTGTGCGATCCCAAAGACGGCAGCCCACCAGGCTCCCCCGTCCCTGGGATTCTCCAGGCAAGAACACTGGAGTGGGTTGCCATTTCCTTCTCCAATGCATGAAGATGAAAAGTGAAAGTGAAGTCGCTCAGTCATGTCCGACTCTTAGCGACCCCATGGACTGCAGCCTACCAGGGTCCTCCGTCCATGGGATTTTCCAGGCAAGAGGACTGGAGTGGGCTGCCATTGCCTTCTCCAATGCGTGACAGTGAAAAGTGAAAGGGAAGTCACTCAGTCATGTCCAACTGTTTGCTACCCCATGGACTAGAGCCCACCAGGCTCCTCCATCCATGGGATTTTCCAGGCAAGAGGACTGGAGTGGGGTGCCATCGCCTTTTCCAACATCACTAGTATTGTGGATCTCTATTATATTCTATTTCTGGAAGACTCCACTGATATTTCAAGAGTTATTGGATGAAAAGGGACATCAGCAGATAGTATATGTGATCATTCTGAAGGTATGTGTGCTAAGTCGCTTCGGTTGTGTCTCTTGATATCTTTTTGTAACCCCACGGACTGTAGCCCCCTAGGCTCCTCTGTCCATGGAGTTCTCCAGGTAAGAATACTTGAGTGGACAGCCATTCCCTTCTCCAGGGGATCTTCCCGACCCAGGGCTTGAACATCTGTCTTCTATGGCTCCTGCATTGCAGGCAGATTCTTTACCACTGAGCCACCAGGGAAGCCCCTGGAAGGGACACTTTTGTTTTACTTCAAAGATTTTGGGAGCCTGGATTGTACATACTACCATTGGAGTGAAAATATAAAATACTGAGCTCTGAGGTGAGTTAGGCAGCTGACCTGTTAGCAAATCATTTAAAATACTATGGTTTATTTTTAGAGGGATTGAAAACATTGTTTTCTAGCACCCTGTTTTGCATGGTTTAGGTTGGTTCTGAAGACCAGTTTCCCTTGATACATAAGCCTATTCTCTTTTGAGAATTGCAATTTTAAATCTTCATAAAAATGCAAAAAGTGTTTGAGAGAAAAAGGATATTAACATGAGAAGTCAGCCTGAGAAGCAACTTATTTGAATTGTGGTATTATATTTGATTCCTAAAACTTCTCTAAACATAATTTCCATCATTTAATGATTCAGGTAAAACAGAAATATTGTTCCACTTTGATCTTTTGGTGTTATAGAATGTAATGATAGTTTTGAACATTACTGTGTGGTATAAAGTCTTTCAAATCACCTCTATCTAATAAATGAAGATAACCCTTTTCTTAACTAGACATTCGAAGAAGAATGATATTTCATTTCTGCTCATGCCTGTATTTTCCCTCTTCTTCTAAAAGCTTGAGATTCTAATTATTATCATTTAAAATTCTCTCATCCACTTATTAAAAACCTCGTATTTAGTGCTTCTTAAATGCAAGACCCTCTATTGGACATAACTGAGAATATGATAGATCCTTTGCTTCTTATCTTGAGATTATAGCAACTATTGGAGAATAAATTTTAAAAGAGGGCAAAGTAGAAAGAAAATAATAAGTTTCATAAAAGAGTCTAGTTCATGCTGGAATGGATAATTTATCTGGAGTCCCTGCAGTGTAAAATCCTATACACAAGTGAAAGTGAAATGAAAAAAAATCATTTATTTATTTCTGCCAAAATTTTACTAGTATTTGAAATATTAAAATAATGAAGTTCATATGGAAGCAATTTTGAACAGTAGCACCAACATATGCTTGAAATGCATAGTTATTCTTAACCCACCACAAACACTATGAATAGGCCATATTTCTATACAGAAGTAAAATATCTGAATAAAATCAAAGGAAAAAAAACTAAATGAAGAGTATAAGATGTAAATGAAAGAAAAACAAGAAGAGGAAGGTCATTATGCCAAGGATAAAACACCAATTTATATATTTTTACCTGAATTTTAAAAATATTATTTTTATTTAAATATTCCTGTAGATCTTCTAACAATCTGAAGACTTCTATTAATCTGAAAAAAAATCATGGAATTAAAAAAATCTTTACAATTGGAAAGGCCTTAAGTATAATCTTGTCCAAATATCTTACTTCACATGAAGAACTGGGCTTGGAATTTAATTAAATCTGTCTTTCTCCACCATCAGAGGTTGAAGTAACTCAATTGAATTCAGAGTTGGATTTTTTTTCCCCAAAAATAAGATCTTAAATTTAGGCTAGCACTGAAGAAGACTTTTACAAATCCCTTGGACAGCAAGGCGATCAAACCAATCAATCTTACAGGAAATCAACCCTGAATATTCTAGTCAGTCCTAAAGAAAACCAACTCTTTGGGAGGACTGCTGCTTGAAGTTGAAGCTCCAGTACTTTAGCCAATTGATACGAAAGGATGACTTGTTTGAAAAAACCCTGGTGCTGGGAAAGACTGAAGGCAGAAGGAGAAGGGGACAGAGGATGAGAAGGTTGGATAGCATCACTGGCTCAATGGACATGAGTTTGAGAAAACTCTGGGAGATGGTGAAGGAAGGGAAGCCTGGCATGCTTCAGTCCATGTGGTCACGAAGATCCAGATCCGACTGAGTGACAGAACGACAATGTGAAAAGAAAGGCAAGAAAAGAATCAAGGATGCTGGAGGCAAAGGAACAATACGGAATTTGATGCACTGGGCAACTGAGGATATTTCTTATATTTTAATCACAAGTGGGCATTAAATGAAAGGTTAAGGATGGGGTTTTAACCTGTACGCATGTATTTATAAATGCCCTAGGCCCTGGTATCCTAACTTGAATGATGATTGAGCACTTTTCCAGGGTTGGGAGTTTGATGTGGTTGAGTTGAAGTTCATTGAGATGAAAATGGATTACAGTGATCATCAGGGGAGGCCCCTTTTTGCCATTATACAAGTGAGCCAAACACTAGAAAACAGCTCCAGTACATCTGCTCAAAATGGTGTTAGTCATTTGAAACAAGATTATCTGGATCATCTGGAATATCCTAACAATGATCCAGTCCCCAGCTTGCTAATAGTTCACGCCTTTCAGTATAGAAATACAAAGCTTGTTGTTTGTGCAGAAGTAAATAATATGTAAGCTTTATTTTACTCCGAAAGGAGCATTGTAAATAATTCTAAATGCAGTTCTTTTTTTTTCTTCCAGTAATACACTCTGAATTTCCTGGGTAAGGCAAGTAGAGGAATTTTACTAGGATGCAGGCTCTATTGCAAAGTCAACATTTTATGTGTGTCTAGAAAACACAATATTAGATATTGAGATGAAGGACCAGGAAGCTTCACCTGATCAGAGAGTTAACATCATTTAAGCAAACAACTCAGAGGCTAAGATTTTCCAAAAGAAAATAATGCTGATTGGTTCGGTTAGCTTGTAAATAATCCAGGTGTAAATCCCGTCTTTGACTCCAGTCTTGAGCAAGTACTCTGCACCCCTAACTGAACCCACATTGACGGTCCCGCATCTCTGGCTCATCCTAAGACATCCCTGGGGCCCAACTAGATCTACTATAAAAGAATCTCTGGGGGAAGATCACAGATATTTTTACTTTTAAAAAGCTCTCCCAATGCTTTTGATGATCCATCACATGTGGGGATCACTAGACTGTATGAAACATTTTAATCAAAATGAGATTTAGGAGAACTGAGGTAGAAATCAATTTCTTATAGAATGAAATATTTCAGATATAATGGAAACTCATTATATTAAGGAACATCAGTATGGAGAAGTGAGTTATTTAATAATTTATTGCCACAGGAAATCCACTGGGCTGATAAGTTTGGGGTTTTGTGTAGAATAAATTTTTTCTTGCAACAGAGTCTATTTGCTCTGGACTCTGACTCCTAATGAATGAAACTCAGGCATCTTAGTGAAAAAAATTTGCATAGATTAAATCAAATTATAATTAAAGTTCACCCAGTCCTCCAATTTATGGCCTTGCAAGTCCTCCAATTTATGACTTGGTTGTGTTTGCTTTGGCATGCTGTAAATTTTTTTTTTTAAATTTTCTTTACATTATCGTGTTGGTTTTGCCATACATTGACATGAATCTGCCATGAGTATACATATGCTCTCCCTCCAGAACCCCCTCCCTCCTCCCTCCCGATTCCCTCCCCCTGGGTCATCTCGGTGCACCAGCCCCGAGCATCAAACCTGGGCTGGTGATTGATTTCACATATGATGATTAACATGTTTCAATGCCGTTCTCCCATATCATCCCACCCTTTCCCTCTTCCACAGAGTCCACAAGACTATTCTATACATCTACATTTCTTTTGCTGTCTTGCATACAGGGTTCTCGTTACCATCTTTCTAAATTCCGTATATATGTGTTAGTATACTGTATTTTTGTTTTTCCTTCTGGCTTACTTCACACTGGATAATAGGCTCCAGTTTCATCCACCTCAGTAGAACTGATTCACATGAATTCTTTTTAATGGATGAGTAATATTCCATTGTGTATATGTACCACAGCTTTCTTATCCATTCGTCTATTGATGGACATCTAGGTTGTTTCCATGTCCTGGCTATTGTAAACAATACAGCGATGAACATTGGGGTACACATGGCTCTTTCAATTCTGGTTTCCTCGGTATGTATGCCCAGCAGTGGGATTGCTGGGTCATATGGCAGTTTGATTTCCAGTTTTTTAAGGAATCTCCACACTGTTCTCCATACTGGTTGTACTAGTTTGCATTCCCACCAACAGTGTAAGAGGGTTCCCTTTTCTCCACATCCTCTCCAGCATTTATTGCTTGTAGACTTTTGGATGGCAGCCATTCTGACTGGTGTAAAGCAGTACCTCATTGTGGTTTTGATTTGTATTTCTCTAATAATGAGTGATGTTCAGCATCTTTTCATGTGTTTGTTAGCCATTTTTATGTCTTCTTTCAAGAAATGTCTATTTAATTCTTCGGCCCACTTTTTGATTGGGTCGTTTATTTTTCTGGAATGGAGCTGCAGGAGTTGCTTGTATATTTTTGAGATTAATTGTTTGTCCGTTGCTTCGTTTGCTATTATTTTCTCCCATTCTGAAGGCTGCCTTTTCACTTTGCTTTTAGTTTCCTTGTTGTGGGCATGCCATAAATTTTGACCAAAGATAAAAAACTACATATGTTGTATCTCTTTTATGCTTAATTTGTTTGTATCCAGGAATTTGACAAAACAATGATTGTTCCAGATTCAAGGTAACTTTGAAATAAATTCATTCAATAAACATTTAGTAAATCTATCCCAGGCCCTAATTTGTTTGATAAAGTAAAACTTTTATTAGTTGAGTATTCATTAAAAAATATCATAAATTGTGTACTGATTTTTTACAGGCATACAGAAAGTATCAGGTAACAAAATGTATAAGAAATGGGATGATTCAGTTGTTAAGTATGAAGGAACAGGAGCACACCACTGGCTGCTTACTCATTTCTGTTCAGTTCATTTATTGTGCTGTTGTGTTGTCCAAGGCATCAATTAAGTATTAGAAATACAAATGCAGACCCTGCATTCTGTGAGCTCACAGTTTAAAGTAAAATAAGGAGCTGGTATTTGTGTCTCTTCAGCATATCACAAATCATCTGTTGATTTTAAAAAAATAAAATAAAAGGGAACATATTCCCATTGAAAAATGTTTAAGAGATCTTTAATGGAAAATATGAAAATAACATATTAAAAATAATGTTGCATGTTGTATAACTGTTGAAGACAAGAAAACCTAAGAACAACATTTTATTCAATGTAGTCAGCATTCTTTTTAAGATGGCTGTGACTTTTGTCAGATTTCATAGCTACATTTAGGAATTTAACTTGCACATTTACATATATATTGAGGTCATAACTTCTAGAATGCCTGCATCCTACTGACAAAACCAGCTTTTAATAATGATCTTGTATCACTTCCATAAGTAATTACACTTGATCGAGATTCAATTTAGCAAAATCTACTTTTACTGTACAGCTATTGTGCAATAGTAAGATTCAAATATTGGTGGATATGTTTTATAATTTATTACTACATTTTACCCAGACTTAATTTTTATGACTTCAAATATCAACTGAGGAAAAAAGAGGAATGATATACGTACTGAGTTCCTCACACTAGTTTAACTTGTTCAGAAAATGCATTTTGAGTTTATCAAGTCTCATTCTTCATGGCATTGTCAATACAGCTATGACTCAAAATATAAGTAAAAATCCCAATTCAGCTGAGGGACCCCGCCCCTATCAAGAACCAGAACATTCTATGGCCAGCAGATAGCCAAAGCCTTCCCCAAAGTTTGGTGCAAATTGTCAAACGATTATGGTCCCAAGCCCTCATCTGACACCCTTTGCTTCTATCTTTAAATACATGTTCTCTGAGTTGTGTCATGTTGCCCTAGATAGGAGATTCAACATCATTTTCATTGCAAAAACAATTAAAAAAAATGAATGCCTATACATAGTAACATGAAACATTTGGGATTACAGAAAGCTTTACCAAAAAATTAAAAACTAAGAGACACAGAAATGGGTTGCCTTCATCCTAATTTCCTCATCTCTCATGGGGAGGCTCTCTGTCCTTCAGCCTCATTCCTGAAATGGAGCTGGAGCATCCTTCCAGAGAGAGAATCTCCTCCTGGATGCAGTGGTCACAGGGGAGACCAGCATCCAATCAAGCTTCAGTTCAGTTGCTCAGTCATGTCTGACTCTTTGTGACTCCATGGACTGCAGCACGCGAGGCCTCCCTGTCCATCACCAACTCCTGGAGCTTACTCAAACTCATGTCCATGGAATCAATGATGCTGTCCAACCGTCTCATCCTCTGTCATCCCCTTCTCCTCCTGCCTTCAATCTTTCCCAGCATCAGAGTCTTTTCTGGTGAGTCAGTTCTTTGCATCAGGTGGCCAAAGTATTTAAGTTTTAACTTCAGCATCAATCCTTCCAATGAATATTCAGGACTGATTTCCTTTAGGATGGACTGGTTGGATCTCCTTGCAGTCCAAGGGACTCTCAAGAGTCTTCTCCAACACTTCAGGCTTAATGAGATTAATGAAGATTTTGACTAGAAAGACACTTGGCTCCAGGGTTTCAACATGGAAATTCCTAGAGGCCACTTGTGGTGACAGAGAAATTAAAACAACACAGAGAAGGAAAAGAATGAAGAAATGTATCTTGCTTACCTGGCTCAAGGCATAAATCCAGCCAGTCTGCCTTTTGACTTGCAGTTAAGGGAGGCAGTAAATTTCCTTGTGTTTCTTAGCTACTTTCGCCACTTGTACTTGAAAGACTCTTAACTGATAGAAAGGCTGAATACATTGTCAATTATGTGATCCATTGCCTCATATAAAATTAATGTGAAAATATCTTTAAAAATTCACAAACGGGGAAATTCTTTCATGCTGAGCTTATTCTTATTTGGTTAAGGTAATGTGAATTAGATAATACAGCATACTTCAAATTTTTTAGTTACCATAATTAAAGTTATAGCTTAATTTTCTGGCCCACTGCAATAAACATCTTTGTCTCAGTTAGAGTAGAGTCATCTTTGTACAATCTTATTTATTTCCCCATTATATTTTATTTTTATTTTTATGCACCCTCTGTGCCAAGGCCTTTTACTGAAACTTATTTTAATGAAATTTTTTGTTTGTTGTTTTTTACTTTACTTTTTTTTTATGTTTACTGATATATATTTGATTTACAATGTTGTGTTAGTTTCTGCTGCATAGCAAAGTGATGAAGTTTTACATATGCATATATTCTTTTTTATAGTTTTTCCATTGTGGTTTATCACAGGATATTGAACATAATTCCCTGTGCTCTACAGTAGGACCTTGTTGCTTATCCATTCTATATAACTGCTAACCCCAGGCTCTCAATCCATCCCCCAGCATCCCACCACCCTCTTGGCAACAGCAGGTCTGCTTGCTATGTTTGCAAGTCTGTTTCTATTTTGTAGATAGGTTCACTTGTCTCGTATTTTAGATTCAGCATATAAGTGATATCATATGGCATTCGTCTTTCTGATTGACTTCATTCTGATAATCTCTAAGTCCATCCTTGTTGCTGCGCATGACATCAGTTCATTCTTTTTTATTGCTGTGTACCATTCCATGGTATACATGCAGCACAACTTCTTTGTCATAGTGGCAGATTTTTAATTTTTCAGAATAAGATAGAATGAGTCATCTAGAGTTCTCCATTATTAGGAAATCTTCCTGGAGAAATGCCATTTGCACTAATGTAAAACTTTTGTATTGAATAGTAAACATTCTGAACAAAATAACACTGGTAAAATTTAAGAGATAATCTAATTGTCAAAACTTTCCAGGAAATTACTCAGAATTATAGAAATGGGACCTGAAGGTAACTCTGGACAAAATGAATTCATTCTTTTTAAATGAATAAATCAATTAAAGAAACATACTTTCTCTATTGATTAAGTTCTAAATTGTCATGGAAAACTAGCGAATACACATTATACATATATACAATATAAATATATTTATATATATATTCATACACCCCTCTATCCCACATAGATAATTGGTTTTTATTTTTCAAACCAATGAAAGGGTAAAAATGTACCACAAGGAATAAAAAGAAAGAAAGAATGCCTGATTGCTCTTCTAGCCTCTCTTTTAACTGTGTGTACTGAGGAGGTGGACAACAGTGAAAGGCAATCCTGAAATGACGATATCAATTGCAGATTTATTCCCAGGACAGTAGAATCATTCCCTAGTCTCTCGCTGTGTGGATAGATAAGTGTAGATGCCATGAGCAGTATCCAAACCCTTATTGAAGTGATGGAGTAAGGTAACTGAAGCAGCAGAAACACAGTAACCTCAGCCAAAAGAAGCTTACTGAAAGGGTAAGATGGGCAGTGGATCAAAGAATATTCAGAAGAACTAGAATTTCTACAAAACAGGCACCTGTTTTAAGTGATCAGTCTTGTCCAACTCTTTGGGACCCCGTGGACTGTTCCCTGCCAGGCTCCTCTGTCCATTGAATTATCCAGGAAAAAATACTGGAGTGGGTTGCCATTCCTTTCTCCAGGGCATCTTCCCGAACCAGGGATCAAATCCAAGTCTCCTGCTTTGCAGGCAGATTCTTTACCAGCTGAACCAACCAGGGAAGCTCCCCTGTTTTAAAGACCTATAAGAAATAAATGGGCCAGTCCCCATTCCTCTTGGGGACAGGCTGAAGAGATGAAGTAATCTACCATTTATCTGCCCTATGCCTCCCAGATACGGAGCTGATTCCTGGAGAGTCTGATGGCCATGCTTCCCTCACTCACCCACCCTAGGTTATGGAAGAGACTCTGGCGATGATTTGATGAGCAGACTCTTGGAGTGTCTCTGTTTTTCAAAGGAGTATCAGAGCGCTGCTTCTGAAAGACATGGAGACGAATATTAATTAGTCCAAAAACATAATGTCCGCTGCACAGCCTGGGCTAACATTCAAATTGGTTTATAAGGAGAGAGGTAAAGTAAGAAGCTGATTGACGAGATAAAGAAAGGTAAAGCCATCAACTCAAGTAAAACAACCTAAAAGAATAATAATATACTCTTTTCAAAGACAAATCCTAAGTTGTAGTTTATGATGCTGTGCTTGTGAATAGTTATTTTCTAAGGGAAGAACAAGTCAACTCTTTATTTTTTTCTTCTTTTTACTTTCCAAATTTCCTAGATAGAGAAGCAAACACACTGTAATATTTTTCAAACATTCAAGCCTGGAATAGGTTTACTTTCTTCTGACCCAGTTGGTGATGCTAATAATTTACGTGGCTTCTTAAACCTTTACATCTTTATCTGTTTCCTATAAGACAATTTGCTGCCCTTGTGTGCTTAGTCCCAGGTGTTTCTTTCCTTCTTCCCTGAATTGCACAGATATAACCAAATATTTGAGGTTATAATATATTTATGATTATTTCTATTAATCGGCTGCACACGCATTATAAAAGGTTATTTTTAGAAAATGAATGCCAGTCCTACTCGCATCTTGGAATTTGAAACCTAGAAGATGTAATGAACTTACATTTTTATGACAAAGCATTATTTCTTGATCATCTATCTGATCTTAATATTTTCAGGAAAATGCTATGTCACAATTTCATCAGGGAAGTAGTTTTTGCTGAACCAGTTAGTCTTGTTACTGATTATTTTTCCCCTACTCATTAAATAAAATAAGTCATAACATATTTTTCTTTTGGATACATGAAGTTCATTGCTTTTATTTGTAAATTTCCAGTGGTTTTACATTCACCAAGTTGTACAACCATCGCCAATATCTAATTCCAGAACATTTTCATCACTTTAAAAAGAAACTCTCCATACTCACTCCCCCTACCTTCAACCAGCCTCTGGCAAATGCTAATGTATTTTCTGTTTCTATTAATTTACCTTTTCTGGACACTTCAGAATGTCCAGAGCCATAAATGGAGTTATACAATATATAACATTTTGTGTGGGTCCTTTACCATAATGTTTAAAAAGTTTGCCCTTGTTGTATTATATATCAGTACATCACTTCTTTTTGCGTCTAAATAATATTTTATTGTATGGCTGTATTACATTTTGTCCACTTAACTGAATTTAGATTCTCTCCATACTTAAGCTCTTATGAATAGTGATATTATGAATATCCATGTAAAAGTGTAAATATGTTTTCATTTCTCTGCAGGTGTGTACCCAGAAGTGGTATTGTTGTGTCATATGGTAACTCTATATATAGCTTTTTGAAGAATAACCAAACCACTTTCCCAAGCACCTTTAACGTTTTACATTCACACCAGCAACATATAAGGGATTCACGTTCTCTATAGTCTCTCCACACTTGCCATTTTTGGTCTTTTGGTTAGCCATCACTGTGGATTTAAAGTGATATCTCACTGTGGTTTTGATTTAAATTTTCAATTTCCTCATGACTGATGATGTTGAACATTTTCCCCTGGACTTAATGATCACTGGCATATAGTCTTTAGAAAGTGTTACTTTTTTGGTTATGTTTTAAGTATGTTATTTTTATTTTGCTCTGATAAGTGTGTCCTTTACATATTGAGTACTTTACCAGACATATAGTTTGCAAATCTATCTTTTTCTGCTTTGTGGTTTTTTAATTCACTTTTTTACTGGTATCCTTTGAAACATGAAAGTTTTAAATTTTGCTGAATCCCAGTTTCTTTCTTTCTTTCTTTTTCCTGTGCTTCTGTCTCCTCCATGGGGGGGAAAAAAAACTCACTGCCTAATACAATGCTATGAAAATTTACACCTGTTTTCTTTTAAAAGTTTTATGATTTTAGCTTTCATGTTTAGATCTTTGAACCATTTCAAATTAATTTTGTATGTGGTGTGGGGATTTCAAATTCATTCTTTTGCATGTAGAAAACAGTGGGCCAATTCTCTTCCATTTGAATTATCCTGGCACCCTTGTCAAAAGTCATTTCAGTCCTGATTCTAGTCATTTAAGTCTTTTATTTTTCCTCTGGATCAGTTTAGCTAAAAGTCAGTCAATTTTTTTCCCCCAAAGAGCCAATATTTTTAATTAATTTTATCTAATGTTTTTCTGTTCCCTCTTTCATTAATTTCTGCTCGAATCTTTATTTCCTTCATTTTGCTGTTTTGAGTTTATTTTGCTTTTTGTAGTTTCTTAAGGCATAAGGTTATTGGCTTGAGATTTCCTATGCAGACATTTAAAACTATCATTTTCTCAGTTTTTTTGCTGCACTCTAGAAGCTTTTTTAATATATTGTTTCACCATTTTCTTTCATCTCAAAGCATTTCCTTTTGATTTCATTTTTGGATCATTACTTATTTAGAAACATACTGCTTAATTTCCAAATATTTGTGTGCTTCTCAAATTTTCTTCTAGCACTGATTTGTAATTTTTTCACTATGATCTGAAAACATACTTTGTATAACTTTTTTTTTTAATTTCAGACTCTTGTGGTGTTAAGTCTATTTTTCATACAAGCCACCGTTGCACTACTATCTTTACACATACAAAACTGAACAAGCTGCTTTGTGCGGAAGCCAGATAACATTTCCAATAAAAATGAGTAAACATCATTTGTTATTATAGGCTGTCTTGACCTGAAAGTATAATTATAGCCATTTTTGCAGCCTTTAGGCAATTTTAAAATGCTTGTTGACATTTGGAATATCAACTTTAGACAATGAATTCTTTGTCCATTTCTTAATTCGGTTATTCTATTTTCTATTTGTTGAGTTATAGGAGTCCTTTATATATTCAGAATACTTTCCCCTTATCAGAGATACGATTTGAAAATATTTTCTCCCAGTCTGTAGGTTGTCTTTTCCTTCTGCTGACTGTGTCTTCTGATGCAGAAACGTGCTTACATCCTATGTGCCCACTGGCCCGTTTGCACCTCTGTACTTGTGCCATTGGTGCCACCATCAGTGAACCATTGCCCAGTTCACGTCATGAAGTTTCCTCTATTTTCTTTTGGAAGTCTGAGTTTTAGAGTTTGCATTTAGGTCTTAGCTACATTTTGAATTAAATTTCTATATATAATATTATAAAATAAGGGTCCAACTTTATTCTTTTGCATTTGCATATTAGATGTGCACACTTTTTTAGCTTATCTTACTTGGAGTTTGTTAAGCTTCTTAAACATATATATATATATATATACATGTATCTGTATATGTACATATATGCATGTGTGTATGTGTGTGTGTGTGTAAAATCATATTTGGGAAGTTTTGTTTGTATTGTTGTAATTTTAAATCCCAGAATTTGAATTTGATCCTTTATTCTGTGATTCTTATCTCTTTTTAGCTACTCTGTATTTGATGAGACATCATTCTAATCTTTTCTTTTTATCCATAGATGTTGTTTTTGTTAGTTCCTAGAACATATTTATAACAGTTGATTTAAAATCTGTTTAGATAAGTCCAATGTGGAATCCTCAGGGGCAGTTTCTATTGGCTTATTTTTTTCCCCCTGTATATAGGTTGTGTTTTCTTGGTTTTCTACATAATTTTTTTTGGTCTCGTGCTTTTGATATACAAGATGGAAATTCAAAATAGTATAATGTGACAAATACAAATCTCTGATCATCTCCCCAAAAGTATTTTGTACTACAGTTTGCTGTTGTTGGAGGCAGTGGTATTTGTTTATTGACTTTTCTGAACTAATTCTGTAAAATCAAAGTTCTTTGTGATATATGTTCACTGAAGTGTCTGCTCTTAGCAAATAATGAGTTAATCATTGATCAGAGATTCCCTTAAATGCTTTGAGCCCACACTTTCCAGTCTGCTGAAGGCCTCTGTGTACAACAAGCCTTCTGATTCAGGCATGCGGTTTACAACTTTGCCTTTGTCTTTTGTTCCAGCGTGCAAAGCCTCCAGGTCAGGCAGGGATGAGAGAAAACACTCCTCCTGCCATTTCACCATCTGTGGGGCTGCTGTGTACAAGGTACCGTGATTAAAAGCCTTTTGTTTCCAAAACCACTTTAGAAAGGGATGGAACTGCGTTAACATGCAGCAAAGCTCACTATTTTTGTTGAGATTCAGCCATATTTCTCAAGTAGATGTTCCTTGGATTTTTTCAAGCCTTTGATTCATTTTCAGAGTTCTAGAAAAACTTGATTTGGACGATTTTGCCAGCCAGCATATTCTCAGGCAGCCTCAGCCTGCAGCGCCTTGGAGCAGGACCTGGGTCCCCAGCCAGAGACTGAGGCTGGGTGGCCTCGGCACCAGCACTAAATCCTGACCACCGGACCGGTGGTCAGTGACAAAGGCCCTGGCCCTTCGGCTTTGCAAAAAAGAATTTCCACAAAGATGGCAAGTAGTGAAGTGAGTAAAGAATTTATTAAGAAGAAACAGAGAACAGTACCTGTGGACAGACACTTGGGCAGACTCAGAGGGAGAGCCCCTGAGTCGCGTCTGCGTGGCAGTTTAAACCTCTTATTTAGGACATTTCTTCTGGGTTTCCACTGGCCAATTGTTTTGATTTGCCTGGTTCACAGTCATATTTAGTATATCCCAGAATCCTCCCAACTGTTCACAAGCATCAGTTCAGTTCAGTTCAGTCACTCAGTCGTGTCCGACTCTTTGCGACCTGATTAACTGCAGCACGCCAGGTCTCCCTGTCCATCACCAACTCCCGGAGCTCACTCAAGCTCATTAACATTGAGTCAGTGATGCCATCCAACCATCTCATCCTCTATCGTCCCCTTCTCCTGCCTTCAATCTTTCCCAGCATCAAGGTCTTTTCCAATGAGTCAGCTCTTCCCATCAGGTGGCCAGAGTATTGGA
This sequence comes from Antilocapra americana, assembly GCA_007570785.1. Taxonomy (NCBI): domain Eukaryota; kingdom Metazoa; phylum Chordata; class Mammalia; order Artiodactyla; family Antilocapridae; genus Antilocapra; species Antilocapra americana. The sequence goes on along the minus strand of ML664173.1, from coordinate 3,923,496 downwards.
GTTTCAGCTTCAGCATCAGTCCTTCCAATGAATGTTCAATGATTCAATGATTGGAATAGTCAATATTCCAATGATTTCCTTTAGGATGGACTGGTTGGGTCTCCTTGCAGTCCAAGGGACTTTCAAGAGTCTTCTCCAACACCACAGTTCAAAGGTGTCAATTCTTCGGTGCTCAGCTTTCTTTATAGTCCAACTCCCACATCCATACATGACTACTGGAAAATCCATAGCCTTGACTAGACAGACGTTTGTTGGCAACATAACATCTCTGCTTTTCAATATGCTATCTACGTTGGTCATAACTTTCCTTCCAAGGAGTAAATGTCTTTTAATTTCCTGCCTGCAATCACCATCTGCAGTGATTTTGGAGCCCCCAAAAATAAAGTCTGTCATTGTTTCCAGTTTCCCCATCTATTTGCCATGAAGTGATGTGACCAGATGCCATGATCTTGGTTTTCCGAATGTTGAGTTTTAAGCCAAATTTTTTCACTCTCCTCTTCCACTTTCAGCAAGAGGCTTTTTATTTAGTTCCTCTTCACCTTCTGCCATAAGGGTGGTGCCATCTTCATGTCTGAGGTTATTGATATTTCTCCCAACAATCTTGATTCTAGCTTGTGCTTCACCCAGCCCAGCATTTTGCATGATGTGCTCTGCATGTAAGTTAAATAAGCAGGGTGACAATGTACAGCCTTGACAGTATACATCTCTTAGGCATGATGGATTCTACCAAAGAGGCCTGTGGATAGAGCATCTCTTGACATCACTCACCTTTGATCCCCAAGGAGCGTGGGGAAGGTCTCCTGGCTTCAAGAATGAGAAACATATGGTCTGGGCAGGGGCCAGCTTCCTCTCTTACTTGTCCTGCTGTTTACATCTTGGAGTTGTGGTTCACAGGGAGAGTCTCCAGTTGCTTTACCCTGGGAGTTGGGGGTGGGCCTCTACCTCCGGCCTCAGCTATTCTCACTTTTTGTAATAGAGGGGTAGATTTTTGGAAGGTTTTACTCTATAATGTTCACACATTCACATATTTTAAACAGGGTCAATATTGCCTTATTTGATAATTTAATGTAGTATGTTGGAGAAGGAAATGGAGACCCACTGCTTATTCTTGCCTGGAAAATCCTGTGGAGAGAGGAGACTGATGGGTTATGGTCCAAAGGATAGCAAATATACTTATTGATCTTCAAACAATGAATATGTGGAGATCCTGCTCCATATTTTTCAAAGTATGGAACACATGTACAACTACATCACTTCGAGGATTCCTCCCTTATTTACAAGTGTAATTGCAATTTCCTATGTTTGATTTTCTTCCCAAATGGATTCTAGTGTCAATGGCTTGGGGTTTTTGATTAGGGGAAATTGTTTCCTACATTGATTGGACTCGTAAATATTTTACACAACTCTTTAAATTGCTTTCTGTAATAAAAACTAACTCTGTTTACACTCTGGTCAAGGACAGACACTCTGAGCTTGATTTTAAAGGATTTCCATGAGAGGAGCTCAAGCAGATTTTGACAGCTCTTTTTATAAAAGTCATTTTAACTCTCTCTCAGTTGCAATTATCACGAACCATAGATGTTCTCTTTATAACTTGGGGTTATATGTGTATGGGGGAATCATGCTCAATTACAAAGTCAGGAGTTTAAACCTCAAATTCTTAAATGCAAATTTCCCTTTTATACATGCCATCTAAATAATCAGAATTTCACTGTAATAAGGCAAAAAGCACCAGACACACTTCTGTCTACAATCTATATGCACGCACTAAACTTAAAATGCTAAATTTCCATTGGATGGTCTTCAAAACTGATGTACATTGATATAATACTCATTATTTAAGCAAATTTAAATAAATATTGAAATAAAATAGGAAGTGAAGGATTTTGTGCATTTAAATGTATTTTCAATCTGGCTTTCAGAAGAGTTATTCATTTACAAATAAAACACTTTATTGCTTATGTTGTAAACATATGTTCAAATAGATGAAAAACTTTTAGGAAAATCACTAATGTTGCTAATGTTAAAATACACTCACCAGTTCATAAAGTACTTTGTGAAACTCTGGCTACAACCATAGAAAAAGAGCTTCTATAATATAAACATTATCAAGAAAACTTTGTTTCAAGGGAACTTCATAAAAACAGCAATTTATAGGATTTTGGATTAAATTTATTTCTACATTTAAGATACCTTTATGAACTCTCTGGCTGTTGCAAATATTAAATAATTACCGTCTACTGAAATTTTATTAAATATTCTGCACATAAAACTCAACAGGAAAAGAATAAGCAATCCAACTAAAGACTAAGCATGAGATCTGAATAGAAAATTTTCAAAAAAAACCAGATGACCAACGAGTACATAACATTGTGTCACAATCACCAAGGAAATGCAAATCAAAACCACCATAAACAGTCACCTCACACCTATTAAAACTGTTGTCAGAAAAGCAAGAAATGACAGGTGTTGGAAAGGATATGAAGAAAATGGAAGACTTGTGTGCTGTTGGTGAGAATGTAAATTGATGCAGCCACTACAGAAAGAGTATGGAAGTCCCTCAGAACGTTGAAAAACCACCCTACAATTTCTATGAGGCAGTAATTCTACTACTGGGTGTTTATCCAAAGGGAACAAAAGCACTAACTTGAAAAGATATAATGATCTCTACGTTCACTGCAGCATTACTTACAAAAGCCAACACATGGAAACATCCTACATCCATGGATGAAGGTGTGGATTAAAAAGTGTGATATGTTACACACACACACACACACACACACACACACACACACACACACACATATCCAGTGGAATATTATTAAGCCATTCAAAAGAATACTCTGTTATTTCGGACAACATGAATGACCACTGAGGATATTATACTAAGTGAAATAAAACAGACAGTGAAAAAGAAATAATTTATGATCTCACTTATATGTAGAATTTGGTGAAAAAAATAAACTCAAAGATATGTGAAAATGTTGAAGATAGTCAAAAAGTATAAATTTCCAGCTATAGAGTAGATTAAAGAAAAACAAAAATATTTTCTTAAGACAGTTGTGTGATGGATGATATCTAGACTTATTATAGTGCTTATTTTGCAATATATATTTACATTGAATCATTACATTGTATACTTGAAACTAACAGTGTTATATATCTGTTATACCTCAGTTTTTAAAAGTAAATATAGTAACATTTTAAAAAGGAATAAAATATTCTACTATTTCAATGTGATTTTTTTCATTGTTTATGAACTTTTTACAAAACAACTTGGAGATTTAACTATATAATAGAAGTCTTTCTATGCATTCTAGAAATGAAGATGTCACAGTAAAAGAGCAATAAACTGAATCCCATTCTTGTTCTACAAAAACGTGCTCGATATCCTATATTTTAAGTAACTTTTATGTTAAAAGGAACACGGAAGTTATGATATAAGAAGGAGAGCTTGAAGACATTAGGCTAGCAGCAGAGCACACAGTGCTGGAAAGTTGGAAACCCTGGATGCTGCCCTTCCCTGCTGCACTGCCTTGGGCAATTTGCTCAAACCCTCTATGTAGAGTTTTCCCATCTCTGAAATAATAGTGATATCCACATGTCAGGTGCTAAGGAAACTAGGTGCTCAAAACAAAATAGCTTATATAGATAGATAGATTAATACACACATACATGTAAACTGGGGTATCGTTAGTTACTGTACAATGTCTTGCTAGTTTCTGCTGCGTGTATACATTGGAGGAGGAAACGGCAGCCCGCTCCAGGACTCTTGCCTGGAGAATGCCACGGACAGAGAGAGGAGGCTGGCGGGCTGCAGTCCGTGGGGTCGCAAGAGTCGGGCACGGCCTAGCGACTCAGTCACCGCCACTAGCACCACGTGTACACACATACCACATGTATACACATACCACATGTCTACATACATGTATACATATATGCCCTCCCTCTTGGGTCTCCCTCCTGCCCTACCGTCCCTGCCCTCTAGGTCATCGCAGAGCTGCGCTCCCTGTGCTGACGGCAGCTTCCCCCTAGATGTCTATTTCACAGGATGGTGTATATATGGGGCTTCCCTGGGGGCTCAGGATAAAGAATCTGCCTGCACAGCAGGAGCCACAGGAGACACGTGTTCCATCTCTGGGTCGAGAAGATCCCCTGAAGGAGGATATGGCAAACCAGTCTCGTATTCCTGCCTGGAGAATCCCATGGACAGAGGAGCCTGGTGGGCTACAGTCCACGGGATCACAAAGAGTCAGACACGACTGAAGTGACTTAGCATGCATGCATTCAATGTATATATCAATCCCAACCTCCTAATTCATCCCATCCCCTCTTCCCCTCTGCCAGTGTCCACAAAACCATTCTCCACATATGCGTCTCTATCTCTCCCCTGCAAATGGGTTCATTTGCACCATTTTTCGAGATCATACATGTGTGACTATATATGCATATGTGTACACACATACACACATATATGTATATATATTTAACAAGCAGAAAAAATAAATTACAGTTAAAAAACTGAGTTAGTTGAGATACCTTAGTGTAAACATTCACTCCGTGGGCTTTTGGTAAACAGGTAATCAGCTTTCTGCAGGAGAGATATGGGTGGACAATTCAAGAGAGTTTGTGAAAATGATGTTGGCTGTGATGGGCTTCTTCCCCTCTACTCAAGGTTCACTCTTCAGTGATCTGCGCTACGTCTGATGGGTTTGCATGTGGATTCTACTGGCAGAGTATGCCACCTTCGAAGGGCTAACCTGAGGAAACTGGCCCTAATACCAGATGTGTGGCTGGAAATAGCCCCCAGCCCAGAGCAGAACTTGATGAGTGGTGGTCTCGCCCCACCTTCTTATCAACAGCATCCAGAGAAAAGCTTATGAGAAGATCACATATGCTGACACACACATCATTTACAAGTCTGAGGAATATTTTTTTATTGATAAGGAACACGGTGCTTTACCATGGTGAAGATTCCTGGCTCAATTAGAATTCCTGCTCTTCTATTTATTAACTGTATAATTAAGGCTGAGACTCAGTTTCCTCACATACAAAAAGAATAACCACAATCAACCCAAGAGGATCATTAAGAGACATCAGTGATAATATGTAAAGAAATTACTTAGTGCAGTGATGGGAACCTTATAAACACTCATTGTATACTGATACAATAATAAACTATTATCAGTAAATATTATCATGTGCACCAGGATATTTTATAATATGCATGCAGGAAATACCCTTATCTAAAATGCTCCATAAACATTTCATACAATTTTTGCAGAGGGAGGCCAATTATTTGTCTGTTGTAAATGTGTCTGATTCTAGAAAGTTTCTTGCTATATAACCCATGAGTACTCACAAACTATTATATAAAGCATGTCAGGTGTCAAGCTCTTGGGCTAAAAATTCCTAAACCATGTAGAGAAAGTAACATTTAAGAAGAAACTGAAATTTGAACCCAAATATTACTTTTTTAAAATACAACATGAATCTATTCATAACCTATTACAAGTGTAGAGTTATAGAAAACCCAGCCACAGTCCTGCTTCTAAGGAGAGGCTGCAGAGACAAGGAAACTAGGAAACTAAGTGGCTGAGAACTAGTAGGAAGAGCTCAAGCTTTAGTGGGTGGAGTGAGAGACAAATTTGTTTTCAGAGTATTGTTCCAAAGTGGATTTTTATCATCAGAGCAATATCTGCTCAGATGACAAAATAGGTTGGAGGATAAGTCAGCACTTGTGTGAGTAGATTAGAGTTCTGGCTATGATCACGATTCGAGAGCAAGACCCCAAATGAGGGGTATTTGAATAAGCTAGACAGGAAGTGGAAAAGAAGCTTTGAAATTGCAAGTTGTCCAATTACAACTGACCTGGGAGACAAATCTTGTGGGGGGAGGATTCCTTAAAATGTACCCCTCACTGTGTTCTGGCTGCGTTGAGCAGTGATGCTGAGAGATTCTCAATAAAAATGAATTGAGGCTCATCGTTTTTCTTAGAGACAGCTAAGGAAACAAAATTTAGTAGAGACTAACCAGGGATCTTATTTGACAAGTACATCTGGAATAACCCAGTTGTTAGACACACACAGAGTAGAGTGGGATATACATTTCACTTGTGCCTCAGAGTTTTTTCACCTGTGATGGGGTTGCCAGATAGAATCAAGGATGCCCAGTTAAATTTGAATTTTGGATAAGCAAAAGATAATGAATAATGCTTACTTGTATATCTCATTTCAGATTTTAGACATAATACCTTCATTATCACGATCATGTGAATAGAAAATACTTTGTTATAAATTGAGATTTGCTATTAGTCCTCATGTACAAATATCACAATCCAAAAGTTATAATCACTCCATGCTAGTAATTTTTGAATCTGAATTCATGCTATTTGAACCTTATGGCCCTATATGGATGCCGGTATGATGTTTATCTTGTTTAGAGCTTTTGGTTTGCCCTATTAACCCTTTAGGAATGGACTGTTTAGTTAAGGATCTAGGCCACAATTTAGCTATTTGTCCATAAGAACAGAAAAATGTCATCTGACTTTGCATGATTGTGTCAAAGAACTAGTCTCCTTCCAGTTACTGATAGATTAAATAAAACTGTCCTAATTCAAGATATATTTAACTTATTTTCTAATGAGAAAAATGGAAAAGGCTAATATTTTGAGGTATTAGTCCGTGTATATCATGTTTACACTCCCCAATTCCTCTTTTGCCCTCTTATAATTACTGTTATATTTTGGTTCAAGACACACGAGGCTTTGGTTTGCTCCAAGGAAATCTTATCAAGTAGAACTGTTACTAACATCAAATTCTTGTGTTTGTGTGGACCACAGTCAAGTGTAAGTACAACTTAAAGAATACATAACCCAAATCCATCACCACCACCCAGGCTAGAAAAAGATGCTTTAAGCTAAGAAAGAGAAACAAGGGTCAGAAGGGAGTCAAGACTATTAGATGTTGGGGAAGTTGCATCCAGAGCTCTTTGCTAAGAGGGGGAAATAGAACCACAGAGAGATTTGGGTATTAAGAAGGGAAGAATGTATACCGCATCCTTTCTGACTGCCTTGAGTACTGGCAAGCTTCCCAGTTCTCCCTCCCACTATGGCATTGATAAGTGGAGTACACATGACAGCATGGGGGTCTCAGAGAGGTGGCTTGGAATAACCCAAGTCTAATCTCATGCATGTTGTTGAAGAGGCATTGACTGTCACCCATATCATCTCATTCAGTCAGAGTGCTGCAGATAAGACACTATGAACCAGTCAAGTCACAGTAGTTTTTTCCTAGTAAATAGAGTAAAGGCCATATGCCAAATATGAAATGGCAAAGTATTTCTGCAGATATTGTTATAACGATCAGATGCAAACCCTGAGGACAGGATGGTATGTAATCTTCCAAACCTCCAATTTAAGGCTTCTGAAATGAGAAATGATAGAAGAGTAGAATATATTAGTTGAGTTTTCTTTCTGAAGCAAAAGAAAACATTGGAGTGGCTGTTTTCATCATAAAAGAAGTAAGAGTTTAAGATGGAGAGGAAATTTATTTATTTCAGACAAAGTAACATTTATCATCTTTCCTCCAAAACTCCCATGAAATATAAGCTTTGAAGTTGTATACCTGCCTTTAATAATTATAAAACCAGTTTACAGCTGCTATTGAAGACCTAAATAACAAATTTACGGCAGGATTTTAATGAACACCTGCTTAGGTACGTGAAAATGTTTATAGAGATTGAGTGCCTACTCTGCTTCAGACATCATACTGGTCCTTTACAATGTATTCACTTTGTTCTTAGCCATAATCTCAAGAGATCTGTGACTCTACCAATATTAAACCTGAGGCTCAAAGAAAATGAATACTTTATGCAAGTCTCATACAGCTTGCAACTGGCAAGTTTGGGTTTGAATGTGAGCCATTTACTTCAAAGAAGAAACTCTTTGGGATGTCAGGACTCAGTCTTTCCCTGCTAAACATCATTTGCTCTCAGTTCCTACTCAAGCACGACTGAAGTTTGCAGGAATCTTTTAACACTCTTTCAGCTTCATTTCGAGAATGCAAAGGCCTTGGCCAATGCGAAGTTTCTGCAGAGGGAGCTTCTGCCTTCTTCAGCAGCTTTGGAACTAAGTCTGTTTTGGCATCAATTTTTAGCTCTCCACTGCAAGCCGAACATGCAAAATGTAGGGGAAAAAATGTGCTATTTTCACTCCTGATGAAAGGATAAAGATCTACTGGATTTTTGACAAAAGTCTTGGGTTAGTAAAGACATTAATAGTATAATGCCTCAGGATAAGTCACCTGAAGTCTTGAACACACATGTTTCTCTCATAAAAAGTAGAGATGTTGAAAGTGCATTTGGAATTAGACTTCAGGGCTCACCACAGAGTCCTCCTTCTGTCTAGTTCAGGAGATGCCATTCGGGGTACTCTTGTTATCTTTTATTGGAGTCCTGACCAAATGGTATTCTTTCTGGCATTCTTCGTATTATAAGTATTATCTCATAATCCTCCTTTACCATTGCTGTAGAAATTTATAGAAAAGTCTAATGGTTGGCATACACTAAATTATTCTTATCAACTGTGGCTACTGAAGCTTTTTTTTTTTTTTTTTAACATGATTTTATGGCCATATCATTGGAAACTTTGAAGAGAATGTCTTTGGCAATTTAATTCACTCCATAATTTTTTCTAGAAGTTTCTTAGCAATTAATTTGTAATCTCTGCTACCTGTTTTGCTGCAAGAGCATTTCCTTAATTAACCTATGGGAACAGAAATTTATTTAAAAAAAAAAGAAGGCTACCTTGAGAACATTATTTCAGACTCACCACTGCCTAGGAAAATAAGAAGCTTTCTACAGAATTAAAAGACAATAATTTCAGGGGCTATTATTCCAATGTTAGGCATGGTCTGAAAAAAAAAACAGATTAAATTAAATTGCTCACATTAGAATATCTCTTCTCTTGCTACTGAGAATGAGGAATGGATTGGTAAATATCTTGATGAAATAGTCACAAAATGTAAATTTTATTATGGATAAAAGTTACTTGTCATAGATTGAAAACATGGTGTAATCAACATTTTATATATTACCTTTAAGACTTAAAAAAAATAAGCTATTTTGATGCCATGCTATTATTGGTTCAAGAAAATGCTAGCCTATTTTTTTTTAATCTTAGATGAAGTAAATTTATTTTTTGCCTTAAAAAAATGAGACTGTGGAGAGTCTTTGCTGTATAATAACACATTCCAGTCACCATACCTGGAGGAAAGACTCCTCTAGCAATCTTTGAGATGGCCAGTCTTGTCAATTCAGAGACTCTGTGAAAATGTTCTTAAATCCAAGAAATTTGTTTTTTTTTTCCTCTTAGGTCTGTTTCTAATGGCTGGAATCACATTTTTCCATTTGTGAATGACTAATCCATTTTTCTGTAAGGGCTTATTCTATCCCCTTGAGCAGGATGATTTAAAGTATCACTAACTTTTCCTTTGCTCATATTCATATGAGTATTTTGCCTTTTTGTACTATTCATGGATTCTCAAGGCAAGAATACTGAAGCGGTTCGCCCTCCCCTTCGCCAGTGGACCGCGTTTTGTCGGAACTCTCCACCGTGACCTGTCGTCTTGGGTGGCCCTACACGGCAGGGCTCATAGGTTCACTGAGTTAGGCGAGCCTGTGGTCCATGGGATCAGACTGCTTAGTGTTCTGTGACGGTGGTTTCCATTCTGTCTGCCCTCTGATGGAGAAGGATAGAAGGCTTGCGGAAGCTTCCTGAGGGAGGAAACTGGGTCTTGCTCTGGTGGGGGGTCATGCCCAGTCAATCTTTAACCTGGCATTTTATCGATGGGTGGGGCTGTGTCCCAGCCTTCAGTCTGGCCTGAGGGCAAACTATGGTAGGGGCCACAGCAGTAAGGGCGACCTCCTTCCAAAGGGCTTATGTGAGGACTGCTGCCTTCAGTGCCCCATCCCATGGCAGCCACTGCTGACCCACGTGTCTGCTGGAGACTCCTGGACACTCAGGAATTCCAGCTGGGTTATTTCAAACCCTAAACGATGATGCTGTGAAAGCTCTGCGCTCAATACGCCAGCAAATTTGGAAAATGCAGCAGTGGCCACAGGACTGGGAAAGGCCAGTTTTCACTCCGATCCCAAAGAAAGACAGTGCCCAAATATGTTCAAACTATTGCACTCATCTCACACGCAAGCAATGTAACGCTCAAAATTCTCTAAGCTAGCTTTCAATAGTACATGAATCGAGAACTTCCAGATGTTCAAGCTGGATTTAGAAAAAGTAGAGGTACAGAAATCAAATTGCCAATATCCATTGGATTATAGAAACGGCAAGAGAATACAAAAAAAAAAAAATCTACTTCTGCTTCAAAGCCTTTGATTGTGTGGATCACAACAAACTGTGGAAAATTCTGAAAGACGGGAATACCAGACCACGTTACCTGCCTCCTGAGAAATTGGCATACAGGTCAGGAAGCAACACTTAGAACTGGACATGGAACAGTCGACTGGTTCCAAACTGAGAAAGGAATACATCAGGGCTATATATTGTCACCTTGCTTATTTAACTCATATGCAGAATATATCATGCATGGATGAAGCACACACTGGAATCATGATTCCTGGGAGAAATATCAATAACCTCAGATATGCAGATGACACCACCCTTATAGCAGAAAGCAAAGAGGAACTGAGGAGCCTCTAGATGAAAGTGAAAAAGGAAGAGTGAAAAAGCGGGCTTAAAACTCGCCATTCAAAAAACGAAGGTCGTGTCATTTGGTTCCATCACTTCATGGCAAATAAATGGGAAGCAATGGAAACAGTGACAGACTTTATTTTCTTGGGCTCAGAAATCACTACAAATGGTGACTGCATCCATGAAATTAAAAGATGTTTACTCCTTGGAAGGAAAGCAATGACAAACCTAGACAGTTCATTAAAAGCTGAGACATTGTTTTGCTGACAAAGATCTGACTAGTCAAGGCTATGGTTTTTCCAGTAGTCATGTATGGATGTGAGAGTAGAACTATAAACAAGGCTGAGTGCCAAAGAATTGATGCTTTTGAACTGAGGTGTTGGAAAAGATTCTTGAGAGTCCCTTGGACAGCAGGGAGATCCAACCAGTCCATCCTAAAGGAAATCAGTCCTGAATATTCATTGAAAAGACTGATGCTGAAGCTAAAGGCCTAATACTTTGGCCACCTGATGTGAAGAACCAACTCACTGGAAAAGACCCTGAAGCTGGGCAAGATTGAGGGCGGGAGGAGAAGGGGACAACAGAGAATGAGATGGTTGGATGGCATCGCCGACTCAATGGACATGAGTTTGAGTAAGCTCCAGGAGTTGGTGATGGACAGGGAGGCATGCCATGCTGCAGTCCGTGGGGTCGCAGAGTTGGACACGACTGAGCAACTGAACTGATTGTGGGAAATTATAAAATTTTATCCAAGATAACACAGTGTGCTGAAAAACCCCTATATTTTTTCTTTTGTGATAATATAATTTGAAAATTAGAATATTTTTTGTAATAAATATTGTATGTTACAATTTAAGTGATTTAATTTTAACCTCATCCTAATGTAGCCTTGACATTCTGAGTTAATAATAAAATCTGTGTCAATAAACCAATGGTCTTTATGTTTCACTTAAAATCACACTCTGATTTTTAGAAACTTAGAGAAAAATGTTAGGACCTATAAGAAAGGTTTCTCCAAGAAATGATTTATCTTAAATCCAGGACTGAAACACAAGGAGAGTTTTGACATTTTGAATCAGGTCCAAGGAACTGGCAGTGTGAAGCCACATGCAAATGCAAAGAACATTTTAAAGAAAAGGTTACTATAGTCTTTTGCAGTAATACTAAAGATATATGGTTCACATTATGCCAGATTTAGATAGAATTACTTGGGGGAAAATGCTCTTATTCTACTGAAACTATATCTTTCTTCTCCTCATCAGTTAGATAGCATATTAGTTGCTAGTGATAGAAAGATATTTGAAAGCAATGCCTTTCTAGCGTAATCCTGACTAATGTCTATGAAGTTCTATAGGCTGAATTAGGATAAAACTCCATATTAAAGGAAAACTGTGGCTTCATGTCTATAGCGCAGGAAGACATATACTCAAGATCATGACCTTGGAATTCTCTGTGGCAGCACACAATTGCCTTCCAATCATGAAAGGATTTTTAACAATGGTAATCTGTGGTGTTAGCAGTAAATTTATGCTGCCCTTAGTTATTAATAATTAGTAATTCATGGAAAATCTATTGAAATTATATCTTCTATTATTAGGCCAGTGATTGTATTATAACACAAGTTCAAAAGTTGGAGTATAAATGTGAATATGAACAAAGCCAGTATTTGAATCTTCCTATTGTGAAATCAAAAACCATGAATTGAGGACATCACTATGTAGACAGAACTCGATGGGAAATCTGGAGAATTAAATGCTTAGTTTCTGGGAAATATGATCCTCCTTAAGATCTTTTTAACCAGGTATTAACTTCCCTAAGGTGTGCTAAAAAAGTTTAGTGATGTCTAAAGTGGCCTGACTTGCTCTGAGGTGGTCACTGGGTAGTGGAATCTTGGTGGAATGTCCATAATGATGCAGCAAGAGGCAAAGCATATGCCATTCCAGGGACAGCAAAAGCTGACTCTAACGCACACTTTCCAGACTAAGTTACCTTAAAATATTCCTCTGACAAACAGAAACTATTAGGGATTTAATGAATAATAGGGCTTCCCTGGGGGCTCAGTGAACTGAATCTGATAAATACATGTTCTTTACATTTATATCTTAAGGAACTAATTCATTCAGTCTGTCATGCACACTTCTACATTAGGGTATACATTTTAACTGGCACTGCCTTGAAAAGAAGGCATCTCTTCATCAGGACAGCAAAGTGAAAGTGTTGGTCCCTCAGTTGTGTGTGATTCTGTGACCCCATGGACCGCAGTCTGCCAGGATTCTCTGTCCATAGACTTCTCCAGGAAAGAATACTGGAGTGGTTAACCATTCCTTTCTCCAGGGAATCTTCCCAACCTAGGGATCGAACCCTGGTCTCTTGCATCTCCAACACTGCAGGTGGATTCTTTACCATCTGAGCCATCAGGGAAGCCCCTCAGGACAGCAAATAAGATGATCAAGTCCAATCAATTCAAGTGAGTTATTAAATTATGGCAGTTTTAAATAAGCTCATTTGTATTTTTTTTAAAGATTCCTTATGTAATGTGTGATTCTGTTATTTATAAAACAGAAATAGACTGATAGACATAGAAAACAAATGTATGGTTTCTAGTGGCGGAGGAAAGAAAAATTTGGATGTTGGGATTAAAAGATATATGCAACTATGTATAAAATAGATAGCCAATGAGGAATGAGGACAGGAAACCATATAGCACAGGAAACCATACTTAACCTATAAAGGAAAAGAATCTGTAAAAGAATACATACATATATATATATATATATATCTGAAACATTGTGCTGTATACCTGAAACTAGCATAGCATTGCAAATCAACTATACTTCAGTTTTACTAAAGTGACCAGAAAATCTTTTAATTTGATCAGCATAAGTGTGTGTGTGTGTGTGTGAATGGGTGGGTAAATGGTGTGTGGGAGTGGTATGTGTGTGTGTATAGTGGGCCTACTACTATACCAAGGAACAAATATGTACTTGATATTTTAAGCATGTAAACATGTTTATAGAGAACCAGTTCTCTCCCACAAAGAATTTAATCTAGACTACTGCATTAGCTAACTTGTGCTGCCATAGGCCGAGTGGCTAAGATAACATTGTTTTCTTATAGTTCTGGAGGCTAGAAGTATAAGGTTAGCATGCCAGCATCATCAGGCTCTGGAAAGTGTCCTCTTCCTGGTTTGCCGATGGAAGTCTTCTTGCTGTGTCTTCAAAACATGAGAGAAAGAGACCTCTCTGGTGTCTCTTCTTATAAGGACACTAATCTTGAAGGATCAGGTCCTTATATAACAATTAGGGACGAAAAAGACAAACATGAAAGAGGAAAAACAAAAAAACTTATAAATCAATAGTATGAGGAAAAAAACATAGATAAATTTCTGTGGATGTTTAGATGAGAGTCTGTTTTTAGCACACTGTTTCTGGAGAATGCAGTATCATAGACAGAAGACAGACATGGCAGCCATGTGACTTACTCTCCAAAGTGAGTCCTTCCAGAAAGAAAGGGTCACTATTAGTCATTGCAGAGGTGGCCACCCCAAAGGCGACCCATGCCGTAGCGCCCGGAGCCATTAAGATTGACTGAAAGAACAGAGGCTTTCCTAGTAGCTCAGGCACAGTTCCATCCCTGGGTTGGGAAGGTCCCCTGGAGAAGGGAATAGCAACCCACTCCAGGATTCTTGCCTGGAGAATCCCAGAGGAGCCTGGTGGGCCACAGTCCATGGGGTCGCACAGAGTCGGACACGACTGAGTGACTCACACGCACACACAGAGCTTAAGAGGAACATGGAAGGGAGGATTCCTTTGCACTAAAATCAGTGGAGAGGTAGCCTTAGATTGGAAGTAAATGGAAGCCATGCAAAGCAGGAGGGCCTTGATTGGAGCTGGGCTTCACGTCGATAAATTGAGAAGCAGTACAAACGGAATATATGGCAGATTTTATTAAAGGTGGTGGCTGTAGAAACAGGTGAGAGATGTAAAGACAGACTTGATAGAACATAGAGCTGAGGAGCAGGGTCGTGGGGGCTCAGGGCTATAGGGAGCCGCTTACTGCTTGGCCCACTACTTTCTCCCTGATCTGATGATGAGCCGTATCCGACTCTTGCGACCCCACGGACTGTAGCCCACCAGGCTCCTCTGTCAATGGGATTCTCCAGGCAAAAATACTGGGGTGAGTTGCCATTTCCTCCTACATTTTTTTCCCTTCATGTTCCTTATTCTCTGCTCTGTTCTGCAGGTCTGGCATTAAATATTCAAAACCCGCCCTTTACAGTATAGAAGTGGGTTGTAAGTTCCAAACATCACGAAACGCTCCTGCCCAGTTAAAACTTTGTGTGAGTGAACGGCAAGCACAGGTGGCCTCTCAAAGGCAATATTTTCTATGGCGCGAAAGCACACTCAGAGTGTTAAAGGAGCAACGTATTAAACACTGTTCTGCGTGAGGGATCTCCCAAAACTCTCCAGGTGCCTTCTAGCTGAGATCTTTTCATCCTTCAAAGTAAAGAGTAAAAGGCAATACAGTCTGGGAATTAAAATGTTTCAAGATTTCTTATGCTGCCCTTTAAAAGCAGAGTTAGGTAGGTTTTTAGATAAGAAAAAGTGAAAAGATACGACGTTCTAAATCCTGCACCGCATGATGAAACGAAACGTTTCTGAATGTGAATCGAAAAGCAAGCAAGTCATCTGCTCTCCACCCTCTCTACCCACTCCACTCCTCAGTGGGGGTAAGTCCATTTTAGAAATTATCAGTTTACCTGAACCATATTTAGGTTTTGCATTTCTGGATACAAGAGCAGGAAAACAATGTCACACATAATTCCATTCACTGATCAGACCCAAGTGTTATCATTTCGTTCTTGGTGACAGCTTTGAATATTTAGTTTTTATGGGCTAGGATAGAGGAGTTTTCTTTTTTTCAACTTTCTTGCTACACGTCAAAGTCATGCTGAGGAAAGATTTTTCGAGATGTTTATCTACAGACATACAGACAGAAATCTCTTCTGTAAGAACTGCTGCACCAGACCATATGAGACTTTTTAAAAAGACTTAGTATTCAATTGTGATCATCACATGCCTCAGAACAACTCATGGAAATATCACTTAATGATAACAATTTATGGCAGCCGTTTACTTCCGAGTCCATTGCTAGGCACCGGTCATACTCAGGAGTAATTAATTCTCAGCCTGGTGAAAGCTGCCACCTCTTCTCTCAGGTAGGGAAAAAATGTGTCTCTTTGTTTTGAGCTGTGAATACAGGTTTCAGGCAATGCAGATGGGAAGTCTAGGCAGAGAGAGAAATAGCACAGGCACACACCAAGAAATCATAAAGACCTTGAAATAAGTAACTGAACATTTGAGAAAATATCAGATCTGGCGGTGAGATGAAGTGTGTATATTTGGAATATTCTGGGGAGATCTGGAACCATTCTGGCTTTAATCATAAAGCCATTGATTCCTTTGTAGAATATGCTTAGGGCAAGCAAGATACCAAAAAGGCAGAGGAATTAAAACATGATACAGGGAACAAAAGCAAAGCTGAAAAACACAAGGTTAGCATGTGGCCCAAATATAACGATATTTCAGAGAATTTCGTAGAAAGAAAGTTTAAAATAATACAAATGTGCAAGCATGCAGTCTCCATGGAAGGTAGTCTACTTTCCTCAGGATTTAGACAACTGATGAGAAAAATAAGAGGCTACAGAATGGGAATAAATCATGCATGGAGCCAAAGGTTAAAGGTCAAGACCAGTTAATACAAGTCCAGGGGCAATGAGAAAGAGCTGTGACATTTTTCCTTGGAGAAAACAAGAGATTTCATTCTAGCTTAATTTCAAGCTGGAGTTCAGAACCTTGAGAGAGGAAGGGAGTGATGGCAAGAGAACCATGGGAAGAAACTTCTAGAAAAATAATGATCTTTTCCTGTAACTCCTGAACTCCCAACGGAGGTTAAAGTAAGAAGGAATATCTGTGCTTCGGTGGTCAGACACAGAGGAAGACCTAGCAAACAGGGCTGAGGTAAGAGAAACAGTTCTGTGACAAAGCTATATGAATGTTGTTAAATTTAAAGAAAATCGCCCGTGACCCCTTTTCAGCAATCATGAAGCCCTACCATTCACGTCATACTTGCTCTCCAAAGAATTCCTTGAGTTGGGGAGATGGGTAAGTGCTTACTTTGCCAGCTGCTGCTGATGCTAAGTCCCCTCTTAGTTCGATTCTACGATACATGAGTTTGAACGGCAAAGCCATTCTTTCCACGGTGGTCAAGACAGTGACTGCCCTGTGAGCAGGCTGGTGGAAGAAGGAGAAGCATCCACGGGATTGGTGAGCACCGGCCATCCGGATGTCAGGAGAGACCTGGCAGAGCAGGAGGACTACTGCAAACTAGTCTGAGGACTAAGTCGGTGGTCCTCAAACACCTCTGCACCCCGAACCCACTTTTAATGTGTGCTCAAGTGCAGACTCACAGGCTCCACCTCCCAAGACTCTGATTCAAGTGATTGTGTGACACTGGCTTGAATCTGCAGTTTTTCCCAAGCACTCAATTTTTTATTTGCTAAATTTTGAAAGCTTTCTACTCTGAAGCTAACAGTACGCTACAGAGAACAAAGCTGGTCACACCACTTAATCAAACACTAAAACATATAGTAAATGACAGCTTGCCTCACCCCGTGCTCTGAGTGCCAGTGCTAAGAAATGACCACCCTGGCTTCCCAAGATCTACCCGAGAACATCCTCCACTACCGATATCCAGGGACTAAATAAAAACTGGGAGGAAGCAGTCTTCAGGACCTGGTACTAGGGCTATGGTTGGCACATGTTCTCACTGGTCTCTTGACATGCCTCATTGGTTGGTTACTTTTAGTATGGTCCTAGACCCTTGCAAATTTCAAATAGGAGAGCTTTTGAAAGTAAACACGTCCACATTCTACTGCTAGCACACCTGATTTAGTAGATCTGGGCATTTTACTGAAAATATATAAAAGTTCTCAGATGACTCTGGCGATCACCTAGGTTTGGCCCTTGTTACTCCAAGTCTGACCTGTAGACCAGCATCATTTTGTGCCATTTTGGAGCTTGTTAAAATGCAGAATCTCAGGCCCCACCCCAGACATACTGAATCAGAATCTGCCTTTTCAAAAGATGCCCAAGGGATTCTTAGGTACATTAAAGTTTGAAAAGAAGTGAGTTGTTGTACCCACAGAATTCCTTGAAATAGGTCAGTGATGCCTACGTGAGAATGTTACTGCAGAACAAACAAGGAGCAGGAGCTGAGGAAAAGATTAGCCTATGACTTGATGAGAAGGGAAAGAAGTGAATCTTGCAGTGGCTCCGAGGGGAGCAGTATGTTTTAGGAGCACTCATTTCCCCTGGGTTGGACCCTGACTCCAGAAGGGCCTGATGAGTGGCAGCATGATTCTGGTTTTACTGGGCTTTCATTCCTAAACATCACACCCGACTTCTGGTTTAAGTCTATTGTTCCCGAGATGAAGAAGCTTCATGTTGCTGGCATCGTTTTCCAGTCACTTCAGGGTTTTAGTCATCTTTGTCTTGCATCCCATTGTCCATCGATTGCTTAATTATGAAGCAATCAATTTTTTTTCCTTTCTTTTTTTCTTTTTT